>CM076577.1:987483582-988125879 GCA_034641835.2 Pinus albicaulis | reverse complement strand
TTCAAGGTTCAAAAACTCGGAACCTTCTTTCTTCTTCAAAATGTCTTTAAATACAATCTAAACCAAAATGGTTTCCAGTTATAAAACTGATTCCAACTAACTCTAACTGCTTAACTACTTTCTGTAGTAGAGGTACGTGCCTTGGAAACCTTCTATTACATTTACATGACTTCATTTAAAACATAATAAAAGATGATAACTCCTAATCTAAAGGAACTGATGTCCCTGAAATAGTGGCTGACTCAATGACTATTTGTGGCTGAACGGCTACTTGTGGCTGTTTGGCTGGAAATCCCTTTTCTTTGTCAATAGAAAATTTCTTACATTCTTTCCAAAGTTTATCTTGAGTTATCGGAGCGTTCTTATAACGATGATATTCCAGTGTAAAGGCAACAACTTGGCTGTGAGTAAGATTATTTGTGAACAATGTCTTCACCATCCATAGCAGAAGGAAATGCCTTTGTAAGAAATTGAATACTGTTTCTCCCTTCAATATATTTGTCTTCTCATGCCGACCATCTGCTCTGCTTTTTGCAAATGTCAATTGATCCTCATAAAATTTCCAGGACATAATCTCCCCTTTCTCCGTCCAGCATGAGGGCAAACCTGTTCTCATCAACTTGTCAAACGAAATATCAAATTTCTTAATTATCTCCTTAATTCCCTGTAACCGTTTCTCTGAGACCTTTAGAAGGTCGTTTTTGATGATCATTTTATTTACCTCTTCGGCATAGAAGTACCTATCCTGTATCCCCATGTCTCTCAATTCTTCATCTGTCTTGGCATTAATAAAATTTATGAATTTTTTGGCCCAATTCGATCTTTTAATAGCGGCCTGCTTCTCTGATAGTAGCTCCTTTTCATGCTCTGAAATAATATTTTTCTCCCTGGCAATTATATTCATGGAATCCCATTTTGACTGCATTTCTGAAATAATTTCATTCCAGATAATATCCTTGGCTTTAATATGAGAGATATTACCTTTTAATCTCTCCTTGAGCTCCTTGATTTCTTCTTCAGCTTTTTGCAGTTTCTGCTTGTTATCCTGTGCTTGTCCTTCCCATCCTTGCATCACCTTGATAGCTGTTTGCAATTCTGATTGAGCTTGTTTGCAATCTCTCTCCGCCATCTTTAATTCGGTGCTCAGCTGAATAATCTGAGCCTGAGGATCAGCATCACCTGCAGAAAAGTCAAAAGTACAAGTATGGCTGTCAATATGATTTTGTAAGGATATAGCAGTCTGCTTGACCTTAGTGAGTTCTTCGTCCTTCTTCATCAACTGCTGTCGCAATTCCTCTTTTTCCCCTTCAACCTCTGCTACTTCGGCCGCCAATGAGTGTTCTGTAGCTGGCAATTTCAACTTTTTCCTTAATGATGATATTTCTGCTTCTGCACTTTTCATCAACTTCTGAACTGCGGCTTTATCATTTGGATCCACGCCGATTTTTATAATAATCTTCTTCAACTCTTCATTCTGAGTTGTTAATGCCCTGGCGTTTGCTTTCTCCATTTTGCATTGTTTAATGACCTTTGCCAGCATATTTTCAGTCTTGACTGCTGTAGCATTGGTCTTGCTCAAATCGTTTACAATCAGCTGACCAGTCTGCATGTGCAGATTCATTTTGTCCCACAAGGGGATTTTTTTAACATCCATGACCATATTTAACTCCTTAAAGCTGCCTGAAGGTCCAAGGGACATTCCTGTCGGATGTGACAGAGCCATCTTAAACTGATCTTTCTCCAAATCCATCACATTCAGCAATCTGGTTTGGTCAGCAGGTATATTGTGCTCTGCTTGTGCCTCTATATTGGCCTTTATCCTTTGGTTCCTTTCCTCAATCTGTGTGAACACTTGCTTCATGGAGGAAGCCTTTTCCAAGTGAAGTTCCTGTCTATTAGGAGATGAAGGGAAATCTTGTTCTTCATTGACCTGGAGAGTAAAACCAGGTGAATTGGAGGAATGATCTTCTGCTAGTTTAGTCCTTTTTTCCTCTCGAGGCTCCTCATCATCGATATCAATAACATCCTCCCTACCTATTTTTCTCATTCTTTCCAAAATTGCAGGTGTTTGAATACTAGTCTTTGACGAACTTGGCCCTCCTGGATTAGCCAATTTCTCTATATCAAGTTTACTCACATGTGTAAAAGCAGCATAACCGTTCTCAACCCTCCTCTGAGAAATTATCCCATGTGGATCATAGGGCCATTTCTCTCCCAACAACAACTGCATTCCTTCCAATATTTTTGATACTTCTTCAAAAGCTTGTCTTGTGTTAACAACAAAAGGGCCCACACTCATAGGCAACTTGTACATTAATCTTTTCTTCATGGGCAGAAAATGAACTTGATCAACATTAATACTTTGCCTTATAAATTCCAAGGCAAAAAGTCTCATGGGAACAAAGGTTGGGAGCCTATAGGGCTCAATGATAACTCCATACAGCCTTATCTCAGAGTAATCTTCAAAAACAAACCAGTCTCCAAATTTACAATTAGGTCCTAACTGTAAGAATTCCTGAGCCTTTGGTAGAAAGCATGGAGGAAGAGTTCCATTCAGAATTTTATAAGCAGTAGTCATGAAATGATCAGCAAATTCAAATAAACCGGCTTTGTTCTCTTCTTTTCTAACCATATCGGTCCAAAGCAAAACTGACTCGTTATTTTTATTAATATCCATTATATTCAAACCAACACTCATGAACTCTTCAACATTTTGATATAAAAACAAGTAAACTACCAGTGATGGAAATCTGAAAAAACCTGTTAGAGGGAAGGCGATCAATTGAGAATTCACTACCTCCTGCTAAAAGGACGGGATATCTAGCACCACCCCCGGTTTCATCATAAGAGCGAACATCCCTAAGGCTGCCTTATCAATTTCGTGATCATCATCTCTTCCCAAAATCTCCATAATACAGGTAAGAACTGGCCTGTATTGAACATTGAACGCCTCCAAACTGAGCTTTCCTGTTTCAAATTGACTCTTCTCTGGACTTGATATCAAAAACGACATGCAACGGTTAAAATATTCATTTGAAAGCTCCTCGAAATACTGAATCAACGAGTCTTCAGAGAACTGCAACGGAGACTCATTTTCTGGAAAACATAATGCTTGACGCATTAATTGAGTTGAAACCTGCAGAATATTTCCCCCTTGGGAATTCATAACAAAACACTTGCCAGGGTACATAGACGAAACTAACCAAGAAATGAATTCGGGGAGGAAATGAGTTTTTGGAACACAAGCGGACAACACTCCCGAACTTTTCATAGCAGAGAACACAGAGGACTTGTCAGTGTTCAGGGTTACTTGGTAATGCAAGAGAGGATGGTTGACAGACGACGCGGTGTCATGAACGTCTTTCTCACTATCTAGGAGGGGACTGAGACTTGATAAACCAGACAAGGATGCTCGCTTGGCCATGACTGATAGGAATTTGAAAGAAATTCGCGAAGTAATGAATAGTGCAAAGGTGGCGGGACGCGGTTAAACAGGGCAAACAGTCACAAACAAATCACAATAGGACGGAAAAAACCCCTTTTATAGACTACAGAAACCATAATAAATGCAAGAGTGACGTGGAAAGACAGTTAACAGTGAATGACAGCTTGTTTTCCACCTCGACAGATGACGTCATGCGGGGGGTCTGTGAGTACGGCGGAGAGTTCCTACCCATACCCCCCGTAATTAATCAGAACCGTCAATCACCAGATTTCTGAGATCTGACCGGTCAACTGCGGGGGGTCGGGATTTGATAACCGACGGGCTAATTGACCCCCCGCAATTGCATATCCATACACTTCTTTGCGTGATTGTGACTTCCGCTCCGGAAGCTGCTCGGGCTTTAACCTTAATACACATATATATCAACCTAAGGTTGGCCCGCTCCATGTATATGAATAAAAACATAAATACATTGCATTCCTCTCTTTTTTATGCTAAAGTATTAAAAACTTCATACTATAGCATATTTTCGAATTCTTATATATATATTTTTTTAAAAATTTTCTTTTCAAAATTTCAAAATGAAGAATAAAAAGGATATGTAGATAATGATCCACAACAGGTCTCCCAAAAATTTAGGCACTACAATGCGAGGGACTAGATTCTTGACCAGGGAAACCTGTCCAAGTGGGATTAAGATGGACCCAAGATTTTAGCCCCTCTAGGTACCAGCACTCATACTTGCTAACCACCAACCCAAAGGTCCAGGTGTGTATAAAAAATAGAGCTCCAACACCACCTTTCCAACTTTGGGACCTAGAAGTCAACATAAGGTGTCACCTAGATGTCCTACCAGGAAATTATTTACTCACAAATCCTTAACACTCCTTGATCCAAACTATCAATGATGACCAATATCTCCCAATCAAATTGATTGGTAAACATCATGCTATCAAATCCTTCGAGATATTTACATGTACAAACACAACCCCAATCAATAATATACTTTCATATGTACATGATCAAATACAAACCTCTGAGTTATTCTAGACATTGTGATATTTCTTCTCAACTTTTCATACTAGGACTATTAACCGAAATTCTGACAGAAAAATCCTCAATCATAATTTTTCCTTTCCTACTTCTCATGCAACAACTCAAAATGAATTCTCCAATATTCTTCTCTCACTCATGGCCTTTACTAAGACTTATGACTAATATTCCTAGTATAGTGCATGACACATGGAGTAGGGAATTATATTTGTCACTCCCTATTAATCAAAGAGGATCTAATCATTCTTGTACAAAGAATGTTCTCAACCATCCTCTTATCCTAGGGATATTTCATCTAGGCTCCCTCATAAATTAGGGAGTTATACTACTTCTTTACAACATCAAAGAATATTTCATGGCTTCCATTCTTCTCATTAGAGTCATCAACATCTTCATCATGCTTATCACATCAATGAGCATCTTCACCATATTGACGATTGTGTACCTGGACATCTTATGTATCAAGTACAACCAAATCTATAGAAGCATGAAGTTAGCCATATTAGAATCACAGAATCATTTCAACTTTATACATATGAGATACCCAAACTTAATTACAAACAAGAGACGTATACTCTTCAACATTTTTTCTAGGGACTTTTTCATAAGCCCTAGACTACTTCATAACAACTTTATTTCTATCTAGGGCTTTAATGTTTCTTTAAAAGGTGTGTATCACTCTACTACAACATATAGCAAACCCTATAACCAATTGAAATGTAAATCTACAAGATATCTAACATCTTTCAAAATTCATATGTTAGAATTTTCACTAGAGATTTATACAAATCCAACATTTCATACAAAAGAATCAAACAAAATAAATTACACCTTATTCATTAACATGACCAACTTTCACTAGGGTTAGTTGCAAAAACTAGATTTTCAATCCATCAAATTCAACCAAAACTCATATTTCAACAATCTTACACAAATATCAAATCATCATATTGTCATTATTCGATAGAGATTTTCACTTCTACTAAGGTTCACCTTAAAAACCCTATAATTTCATTCTAACAACCTCAAAAATAATTAAATAGATGTCATATTGTTATATCACAGAGAATTTTACTGCTACTAGGGTTTAGCTACAAAAACCTAGGTTTCCAGATATCATCATCCTAGAATCTCAGACAAGGACTTATAATAAAACTTGAGACTTATGACCATTAATACCTAGGTCAACACATGTATCGAGAAATTCATTGTCATGCATAAGCATATCATATGTCTGAAAATAGTAATACACTATACATACAGTGACCTAAAGAAATCTAGGGTTTCAACCAAAAGGTCATATCTTTGTATACCAAAGGGATTCATCATCAAGTGAAGGTATTTCATTTCATAGTCACACCCAACTTCACAACATATCAATGAATTTGGTTAGGCTAGGGTTTGATAAGACAAACACACAAGGAAATAATTCTATGAGATTATAAGGTTCTTTCTTACACATTACATAAAGAGTTATAATTTCAATATAGGAACATAGAAAACATAAATTACTAATATTTCAAAGATTCAAGACTTTAGACTTTATCGTTCAACCCTAACAGGTTAGGATTTCCTCATCATAACAAAATCATAAACATGACCTCGTCAATAAAAATTCAAATAACATTTCACAATATCCCTAAGAAGATTAGGGTTTTAGACGTTTGCATTAGCATACCTTTCGGTTACGGTTTTCCAAAAATTTTCTAGGGTTCTAAAAAATCAGTTAAGAATATGAGTGGGGTGGGTATATTTATCGAGTTATGAATCACCCAAAATAAGAATCAATGTGATCCATTATAGCTGGATACGACAATGTTAGTAATATATTTTCAAATGAATAAACATTTATCATAACGAAGTCAATGTTTTAAAGCATACCTTTGTTTATTGACAAACCTTCTCTTTGAGTGGACCTCCTTGATATCCCTTAAGAATATAGAAAATGTTTTCCTAATCAAAACAATAGAGGGAGAAATTTGACTAGTATTAATATAATCAAAACTTAAATAAGTACATGAAACCAATAACCGAATGGAAATGAGATACTTATATTTGGGAGTTGTTGGGGAATCCCACCAAAGATTGAGGGATATCTATAAGCGTATAAAAATAATAAAATTTCCTTTCCAAAAGTATGTTAAAAATCTATAAATTCTAAAACCACAAAAAGATGAAATAGGATATCTAAAGCTACAAGCAAAGGACTTAGTAGTGTAAGTCCCTAATGTCAAATTCTTCAGACTTGACTTTTTTTGAGTCTCCTTCTTCAAAAATTTTGGCTTTATCTCTTTCTCTCTTCTTGTTTCTCAGATTCTTGAGACAATCACTCCTACAGTGACCCTTATTATGGCATTGATGGCATTCTACCTTAGACATGTCAACTTTCTTCCTTGTTCCTTTTGATTTATTTCCTTTATGTTGACAAATGTAGGCATTTGATACTCCTTTGGGATTAGAAGATAATGAGTTCCTTAATTCTTCCTAACTTTAGCCAGTCCCTAGTTCTTCAAAGGTGGGAGATACCTTCCAATTGTTAAGTCCTGCAGCAATGCACCCCAAGTAGGTGGAAATCTTAATAGGGTAGTGATCATGAGTTCTTTATCTAGAAAAATTTAATCAATGGCCAAAATTTCATCCTTGGTTCTTTTTATCTTCACAAAGAAGGAGACCAATGTGTATTCTTTAGTCATATTTATAGTCCTTATATCATTCTTCAAACTTGTTACTTGACTAATGTTATTAATAGTGAATAACTTCGACAAGGTTTCATACATTTCCTAAGCATGGGCGAGGTTGGCTATGAATGGGAAAATATTTTCCTTCATTCATTCTACCATTAGAGTCATGTCCACCAATTCGTCTTCCTTGAATTTCACTTTATCATTGTCACTGGAATCCTCTATAGGCATTTTTACATTTCCTTTGACCAAGTCGAGTACCTGATTCTTTTCAAGGATGAGGTAAATTCTCTTCTTCCGAGACCTATAGTTTGAGGATCCTTCAAGTTTGTTTTCTCCCTTGATTGTGTTAGACATCTTCGTAGAGCATAATATATTTCATCCCTGAGATGATCCTTCGAATGATACCTTCATTAAGTGCTGAAGACTTCATTTTTCTTCCTTCTTCACCAAAGCTCTAATACCATGTTATAAATTCACAAAGGAAGAAATTTTTTCTTATTCTTCATAATTAATTTTTATGTTTCTTGTTATTTATGATTCTTTATATCTTATTTCTTTTATTTCATCAAAAAACTAGCAAAGAAACAACACATAAAACAATAGACACCAAATATAGGCACTATACCAAGGAAAACCCCCCTCGAGGGGAAAACCCAGTAAACATAATTCTTCCTTTCAATAGTATTCTTTGAAACTCTTCACCCTAGAAATATACCAGACTTTCCCTCGATACCAAGTCATCCTCCCAGATCTTCGACCCCTTTCCAGCAACTTCGACTAGGTATCAAATTCCAGTAGCATATGGCTTCGGGTAGCATCAAAACTTGGAAGAATTCATTCTCCCAATCTAGGGCACGAAACAGAGAGAGAGAGGCACCAAAATTTCATTTTTAATTTTCTCCCTGGACTTCCCTAAGCTCTCACTACTTTCTTCTTCCCAACAACATACTTCGAACATTTCCCAGCTATAAGATATACTGAACTTTTTGTGAGAGAGTTTTCTCCAAATTAATTTTATTTCCTTCATTTCATAGGCTCCAAGTGAGTTCGAATAAGTGTTTCTTAGGCCGCCGTGATCGCCTTTAGGAAGAATTGGTCTGCAGGTCACATAATTCATATTTGACACAATATTAAACCTTTTTACATGATTCAAAATCCCAAGAAGGGTCTCTTTAAGTACAATGACTCTATTAACTCAGAACAAATCCTAGAATTCCTTAATGGGGACTTTGAACTAAACAATGGTGACCCAAGAATGAATCCCATACTTTACTAAGCCACAATAATAATAATAATAATAATAATAATATGTTTATTTTTTTTTCAATTACATTACAACATGGCTAAAGTAAATTAAATTAAGACTGAACCTAGTTACATTTTCCAATAGTAAGGCCCATATCGGAGTGCTTGATTCTTTTGATGGGCTCTAGTAAGGCATTCTTTATACAAATGTAACCAAAATTGGTTTCCCAGTTGAAACTTATGTGGCACCCGATGTTGATCATGACGTTGTTTTTACATGGCATTAGATTTATCTAGGATATCCTGGACATGTTGGATGATGTTTAAGATACATTCAATAAATCTAGTGGATTTATCAACTTCAGAATAAACATGTGAAAATTATACCTATGTAGTTGCAAGAGGAATTGCGACATGAATGGGACACAATGGTTGAAATCCCATGCCCACTTGAAAGAGGTTATGACTAGTCGAGTTATGGAAAGCTTTATTATAGTTGTGTTGCACATAGTGAAGACTCTTGTCCCATGTTTTTGGATGCTTGGAGTTGTACATGTTTAGTATTTTCCTTGTCATCCTATTGACAACCTTTGTTTATACATTAGCCTACATATGGAATCCAGATGACTTGGTGAGCTTAGTGTCCAATAACAATCAAAGTCTCAACCAGAACATGCTTAGGAACCTCCTATCCCAATATGATACAATTTTCTATGGAATCTAAAAATGAACCCAAACTCATTCGAAGAAGAGTTTGGCAGTGTCTTAGGTTGTGATGTTATTCTTGCACGCCATCAATATAGCCATCTTAGAAAAAAATTTGATGACCACAAATACATAGTCATTACCATTCTTAGTAGAAGGGAGGTGATAAATATATTCCATGGAGATGAATTCCCTAGGTCGGCTAGGAGTAAGAAGAGGAGTGTACATGCCTTTATTCTTAATGGTTGGCTTGGTAATGCAAAAAACAATGAAAATATCTAATATATATTCCAACATCATGTTGGATTTTCGGCCAATAAAAATATTTCTGCATTACTTCCAATGTCTTCTCGACACCAAAGTGTCTTTTGACCCTGTTGTAATGTGCCTCCCAAATCAACTTGACACACTCACTTGAAGGAACAGAAAGATGTCTCAAATAGAAGAAAAATTCATCCTAAAGGTGAAATTATGGAATTGAATTTCCATCCATCACCATTTATAAGTGGCAGCGAACTATAAGTCACTTTCATATATTTGTAGCTATCCATAGGTCTCGTGCCTGCAAGAGTTTATAACTGTAACCAGTGCCATAATCAGGGGTTGAATGAGGTATTATGCGACATGATTGGTGCTTCTCTTCTTATACTTTATGTTCGTATGGAATTGTTTCAGGTATGTGGACCATTTATGATATTGCTTGCTCTAAAACTTCCCTTGTGTATGAATAAATTGAATAAGTCGATGATCTATGTGGATGATCATCTCCTTCCCCAGAATATAATTCTTCCATTAATAGTAGGATTGCATGATATATTACATCTCCTTATCATAGTTGGGGTACCTATAAATAATATGAAATATTTTATCACTATGATAGGCCACGAGGTGCCCTTATTGAGTGAGGACTGCACCAATAACATAATTTTAGGCATTTGTCTCAATCGAAAATGGTTGTTGTAGGTATAGAAAGGTGAGGAATGGTGTAGAGAAAAGGAAGTGTTTTAGGTTAATTAATGTAATTTGTTGTGCCTTGGACCAAAAAAAATTCAATTTTTTTCCACCCTTTGTAACTTGACTCAAGCGCCAAGTAATATGATAAAACTCTAACATGATTCTTTTGTAGAAATTAGTAAGGCATAAGAAGTTGCGAAGCTCTTTCATAGTCATCAAGGCTATCCATTCTTGAATGACTTAGATTTGGCTAGATCCACATGCATGCCTTTCCCGTCGATTATGTAGCCCAAATATTAGACCTGGTCCATGCCAAAGGAGCACTTCTCCATATTGGCACATATATTGAGTTTTCGCGGGGTTTGAAGGACCTAACGGACATGCTGCAGATTCTCTACCCAACTATTTACAAATATGATGATGCCATCCAAATTTAAAGCCATGAATGAGCTTGTGGAAGGATGCAAGTTACCATCATCATCCTCATAAAAGTTGCAGGGGCATTTTTCAACCTGAAGAGTTGGACCAACCACTCAAAAATTTCCTCCTTCGATTTGAAGGGAGTCTTCCATACATATATGGGATCTATTAGAACTTGGTGATATTTTTACCTCAAATAAATATTGTTGAAGTACTTGACCCCCATGAGCTGGTCAAGAAGGCCATCAATCCATGAGATTGGGTACCTAGTCCTAACAGTGATTTTATTTAGTGCTCGATAATCAATCTAGAGTCTCTAGGTCCCATCCTTCTTTTGTAACAGTACAATTGGGCTCCAACAAGAAGAGGAGCTTGGTTGGATGTGCCATTTTTGTAGCAGTTCCTATATATGTCACTTTATTTCCTCATTTTCTCGAAGAGAGCAATGGTATATTAGCCCACTGGATAGAGGAGATCCAAGAGTCAGATCAATTGAGTGCTTGACCTGCCAATGCAAGGGTCTTGTGGGTGAGGATAATATGTCCTTGTATTATTCCATGACCTTATCAACTTGTTTATGCTACAAGGAGTGATCCTTTCTAAGGGCCATGTAACTATCCTCCGGTATCCTATACAATTTCTTACCTAAAGTAATAATAGCAGTGCGAGATATGGACTCATACATAGAATTAAAATTCCACAAATATGGTTGGCCTAATAAAAGATCACAAACTTCAAGAGGAGAAACATCACATAGTACATCATCTGTGAATGGATTTATGTTGTAGGGAAGGCAGCACTGCTAGATGACATAGAGATCTCGTCCTTGGTGGAGCCACCCCACGACATATGGTTATGGTTGTGGTGTGGTCAGAAAGCCCAACCACTTAACAATCTCTAATAAGATGAGGTTCTTTTGGCTCCCACTATTGACAATGAACTACAATGAAGAACCCTTCACCCATATTTGTGAGTGGAAGAGATGCTCTCCCTCCTCTATATATTCGGGCTCAATATTCTAGAACTTGGTGGTGGTAACAGTGGCACTAATTTATATGTCAATAATTTTGTTCCCCTTGCGGGATTTTTGCTCAGAATCAGAAAATCTATCAGACTCTGAAGATTTTACCTTGACCATTGTTGGCCCTTGTCTTTTATCTAATTTTTTTTAATTAAATAAAATTTATTACCATGCTATTTATCCATATACCATCCATATTCACTCTTTTTTTACCAATTAATTCATATCCATTTATACAAATTATGTTTTGCAATTTTTAGAATTTATTACAAAAGTTGGATTTTAAGTGCATTTTTGGACTGAACCAGAAATTCCCGTAATGGCTTCATTGATGTCATACTTGCAGGACACCTGGGATAGATCTGAACACATTTCTAGAAATATTGGGAACTAAGAATGGACATACACCTATTTTTTTGGTCATACCAAGCTTAAGCAACCCTAGTCAAAGGCAGTCAAACATGACCTGTTTTTATGGAAATCCCTAGGAAATAAGTCAAATTTAACATTTTATGAGATTTTCCAGATTTTGAGAGATTAGATGGATGAAATTTACCACAATATATAGGATAAGGATAGACATGGCCGTTGGAGATATTTTAGTTTATTGTTTTCATATTTCTCTATGTAAGCCTAAGACATTGAAGGCACTGATATGTAGAATTTGTATAACTTCATTTTGATATTTCTGAAACTTTGAGATCTAATTGAAGAAACCATTCTATATCCTTTTATTATGTTCTATACGGTGAATGCTTGATTGAGTTTCAGTAGCTAAAAGTACTCACAATGTGAGAGGCAAGGCTGGAGGACCCCCACACCGTGCTAAGTGCACTTTCTAATTAATTTAGTTACAATTTCCTGAACTAGTTTTTTTCATGCTTAATCAGTTAATTAGATGTATGATGATATGTTATGATTGTTGATGAATATAATTCTAGTTTCTATTCTACATATGAAGATTCAACCCAGTGTTTAAGTTAAACATTCCTTCTATCTGATCAGGGACTAGAAACTAGAATTCATCTTCTTTCTTTTAATTGATTTTCTGGATTTCTAGTTTTCTAACAATAGCATTAATGATGAATGAATTTGTAATGAAGGAAAAAAAGGACCTCTTTATTTAAGAGACTCTTCTATTATTATTTTATGCATCTTAATCTATTTTTCATTAGTGTTTTTGGTTTCTGATTCATGTAGTATTGTAGAGAAGGACAAATAAGTTCTCCTGAGTTAGGAGCTTCTTCTTCTGCTTATTACATAATTAAAGTATAAATTATTTAGTTAATTTTTATATTTCTAATATGAATTTCCTTTAATATTAATATTTCATATTCTAAAATTTACTATAGATGAAATCCATATATCTTGGAGATGCTTACAAGTTCTACAAGCCTGGATTGATAACAAAATACTTGTGTTAGTTTACCCAGTAAACAGACCCAACATTTTTATCATTTTTGCCAGGGAAGCATATTTCTAAGTGATTAAATAGAAAGAAAAAAAATTACATTAAAAACAAAAAAAAACATAGTTTTTCTTCTAGTATGTTTCTTTATGCCTAGAGATAGAGATCAGAAGGGTAGATTCGCTAAGCAAAACCCCTTAACAATTCAACCATCCATAGGACTAACAACACCAATTGCTGGAATACCTACTCTAGAGGAGTTAGAGGAAAAACATAGATCAGGACAAAGACTAACTCTAGTTGAAAGACAAATCTTGTTAGCCTTGGAGGTAAAAAGAAAGAAATCACCAAAAGAAACTCCTTCCTTAGGAAAACAAAAGAAAACAAGAAAACCAGTTGTTGAACTATTAGAACAACCTGTCCTTGAAAAAATTAAGGTAGTTGAGGAAACACCAAATCAACCTCATATTGAAACATTACATATCTCTGAAAAAGAAATGACTAAATAAGGACAAGGATCTAATATGCCACTTATGACTCCTAAATAGAAAATTGAATATGAGAGACAACAAAGGGAATGCAAAAGGAAGAGAGAGGAAGAAAGGAAATTGGAAGCAGAGAGAAATAGAGAGGAAGATAGAAGAATAGAAGCACTCAGAAGGATAGAAGAAGAAGCAAGAAGAGAAAAAAAAAAAAAAATACTACATATTAGGAGAATGATAATGATCAGGAACAAGAGAATGATAATGATCAGGAAGCTACTTTTGGCTTCACAATATTATACACAAGATAAATATTAGGAGAAAAAGTGAAAATGAAAAACATTTCACCTTCTGTATTGCCTAACTTTTATGGAATGTCAACAGAAGATCCCGATTCATTTATTTTCAAATTTGATATCTTATGTAGAACTTATGGATACATGGATGATACACACAAGATTTGTCTCTTTCCTACTAATTTGAAAGTAGTGGCATTAAAACGGTTTATGGGTTTAGGAGAACATATAATTTCTTCTTGGGATGATATGAAGAAAACTTTTCTTAAGAAGTATGAAGCTTACTGCAGGGCTAGAGACCCAAAAGAAGCCATTTTTAGAATGACACAAGAAGAAGATGAAAGTTTGGAGCAGTATTTAGAAATATTTCTTTACAATTTGCAAAAATCCAAACAACATTCTCTGAATCTCGATACCATTCACAATTTTTTTTCTTAAGGGTATCAGAGATGAATACTTAGATATCCTTAATGTGATGGGAAAAGGAGATATCTCAAACTTACCATTTGATGAAATTGCTAAACTTTGTTAGAAATACTCTAGGGGAAGAGAAAAAAGTGGAAAAAGAAATATTACATCAAGAGCTTCCAAATCTGTAACAGGTGCAGTAACAAGAGTAGAAATAGGAATTTTACTAGAAAATTCCAAAATAGATAACACTGTTACCGATGAAATAGGTAACCTGACCTCAAAACGGGAACTCTAGCCCAAAAAGAGTCAAAAAACATGAAAAAACACCCCAAAAACAAAAAAAGTGTATTCCACAACGCACTTGGTTTTTTTTGAAGGTCAAATTTCAACATTTTATAAAATTATGCTAAAAAAAAAATTGTTTCTTGAAAAAAGGATTGAAAAAACACCCTCAAAACAAAACCAGTTGACGCTGGAATAACCAAAAAAAAAAAAAAATTGTCATATTTTTGACATTTTTAAAAATAGAAATAACATTTTTTAATTTTTAAAATTCAAACATTAAAAAAAACCTAAAATTTAAGAAAATAGATAAATTTTAAAAATAAAAACATTTTAAAGCTTAAAATTTAAAAATATATAGGAATAAAAAAATAAAAATAAAAACAAAATAAAAATTTTAATTCAAACATTAAAAAAAACCTAAAATTTAAGAAAAAAATTAAAAATTAAAAATTAAAAAAAAAATTAAAGATTAAAATTTCAAACTATATAGAAATAAAAAAATAAAAATAAAAACAAAATAAAAATATTAAATTAAAAAGAAAAACAAGTTAAAAAAAGAAAGAAATTATAAAAAATAAAATATAGAAATTAAATTTAAAAAAGAAAAAGAAAATGTTTATTAAATTAAAAAATAATAATAATAATAATTTAAAATAAAAAATTAAATTTAAAGAAATATATTAAATTAAAAAAAAAAACAACATTATTGAAATTAAAAGTAAAAAATGAAAAATTAATTAAAAAAAGAAAATGAAAAAAAAATACAATAAAAATATTAAATTTAAAGAAATATATATTAAAAAAACAAATAGATTTTAAAAAATATATTAAATTTAAATTATAAAATATATATATATATATATATATATATGAACTTAAATAAAAAAAATATATATATTAGATTTTATTAAATTAAAAAAAATGTTAATATTAAAATAACAAAATAAATTTAAAAAAAAATATTAAATTTTAATAAATAAATGAATAAACAAATAAATTTTGAAATAAAAATTAAATTTTAAATATAAAGAAAAAAAAAAAACATTGTTAAAATAAAAAGCTAAAAAACTTTAAAAATCAATTAAAATTGAAAAATTGAAAAAAATAAATTAAATAAATAATATTAAATAAAAAATAAAATAAAAAACAAATTAATTTGAAAATATTATGTTTAACTTTAAAAAAAATCTAATTTTGAATAGACAATTTTAATTGAAATAAAAAATATATATAAAAATTTTAGGTTATTAAAAAAATAATAATAAAAAATTAAAAAATTAAAAAATATATATTAAATTCAAATAAATAAATAAATAAATAAAATACAAAATTTACTAAATTTTAAAAAATTAAATTAAAAAAACTAAACATAAAATTTAATAATAAAAAAAAATATATATTAAAAAAAAAAAAATCAATTAAATAAAAAAAATACAAAATTTAATAAAAATTATTAACAAAATTTAGAAAAAATAAAATTATAAACAAAAAAAAATTAAAACAAATTAAATTTCAAATTAAAAAATTAAATTAAAAAAAAAATTTAAAAATCCAATTAAAAAAATAAAAGTATTAAAAACTAAAAAAATAAAAAATAAAAAATAAAAGAGAATTTTTTGATTGTGGTGGCACCACCAATCGGCCTCCCGCCCAGGTGATGGTGGAGGTTGGCCGCTAGGCGGGAGGCTGATTCTCGAAATCGGCCTCCCGCCGCGGGAGGGCGATTCCCAGAATCGACCTCAAGGCGATTCCCGGAATCGGCCTCCCACGGCGAGAGGGCGATTCCCGGAATCGGCCTCAGAGCGATTCCCGGAATCAACCTCCCGCCGCGGAAGGGCGATTCCCAGAATCGGCGGGAGGGCGATTCCCGGAATCGGCCTCCCGCCCAGGTGGCGGCGAAGGCCGACCGCTGGGCGGGTGGGGGGCTGCAGCGCCCCGCCCGCCCAGTGGCCGGCCTCCGCCGCCACCTGGGCGGGAGGCCGACTGGGGGCGCCACCACGATCAAAAAATTCTTTATTTTTTTAATTTTTTTTTAATTTTTAATATATATATTTTTTTAATTTGATTTTTATTTTTATTTTTATTTTTTTAATTCAAAAAATTTAAATTTTTTTTTTTAATTTAAATTTTTTATTTTAAATTTAATTTGTTTTAATTTGTTTTGTTTTTTTTTAATTTTGTTTTTAAATTTAATATTTTAGATTAATTATTTTTTAAAATTTAAAATTTATTCATTAAATTTATTAAATTTTAATTTAATTTAATTTTTTTTTAAATCTTTTAGTTTATTTGGTTTTTCATTTTTAAAATTTATAAATTGTTTCATTTAAAAAAAAACAGCAAATTTATGGATATTTGTTTTTTAATTATTTGCACGTGGTTTTTTTCATTTTTTTGTTTTTTAATGATAGTTTTTTTTATTATAATTCTTTTATTTTAATTTTCTTTTTCAATTTTAAATTTTGTTTTTTTTTTTTAATTTGCTCTTTTTGTTAATTTTAAAATTTGTATTTTTGTTTTCTTATTATTATTGTTTTTTTAATTTAAATTTTTAAATTTATTTTTTTCTTTTTTGTATTTTATTTTTTTTATCTAAATTTTAATTTTGTAATTTAAATTGTTTTTAAATTTTCTATTTTAATTTTTTTTTTAATTATATGGATTTTTTTAATAACTTAGAAAAAAATGTTTTTGATGTTTTTTTTTTTAATTTTTTTGGTTAATTTTTGTTTTTTTTCTTTAAATTATGTGTTTTTTTTTCAAATTTTGTCATTTCTTTTGATATAATTTTCGAATATTTATTTATTTATTTATTTATTTGTTTGTTTGTTTTTGTTTAAATTTTTATTTTTACGAGTTAATTTTGTTTTTTTTTTACATTTTTATTGGTTTTTTATATTGTTTTTATATATATTTTTTTATCTAAGTTTTGTGTTTTATTACCAACATGAAAATCACCACTCTAAAAAAAAAAGGTTGATGCTGCATCAATACGTTTCAAAATTAGCATGAAAATCACCGCTCTAAAAAAAAAAAAAGTTGATGCTGCATCAATGCGTTTCAAAATTAGCATGAAAATCACTAACATTTTAAAACAAATATTCATACTTCATAAATAAAAATATTAGAGTGTCAAAAATGTGCTCAAAAAAAAAAAAGGTGATTCTGCATCACCACTTTTCAAAATCGGGTGCTTTTTATGCTACCAAAAAAAAGTAGGTAACAGTGCGGTTACCTATTTCATCGGTAACATTGTTAGATCTCTTAAGAATTTTGGGAACACAAGTAGATGTTTTAAAAGCCAAGAAGAAGAACGAAGAACAAGATGAAATCTTAGCAATCTTATGTCCAAAGTGTAGGCAAAAAAATGCACTTATGGAATGTCCTTTGCAAGGTATACAAGTGTGTGGAATTTGTACAGAGAATCATGGAACTGAAAAATGTCCTAAATTGAAAGGGTTGCAAATGGAAGAAGTACAAGGGGTAGATTATCTCTACTATATGGCACCAAGGAGACCTAGGCAACCAAGGATGCCTCAAAAATTTCCTCAATAAAACCCCCTGAGTTTTCAATATCCTCCTCACAATTCATGGAACACTCTAATGCCATGGCAAGCTTGGCCTCCACAGCAATATCAAAACCAACCTACATAAGGTTGGAGGGGATATGGTTATGGAAACTATCCACCTCAGCAAATGTACCCTCAATAATATCCATATCAACAACCATACCCTCAATACTGAAAATTACAGTAACATCAACAAATGCCATTTTCACCTCAAAATACAACACCAATGCTAACTCAAACTCAGCAGCTTCAGCTACCTTCTAACCAACCACCTCCTAGAGAAACATAATTTCCAGCTCAGCCAATAGCTAATCCAAGTAAAAAAGTGGATAAACTAACATACAATGTCGAAGAGGCAACATAATATCCTACATATTCCATTCTTCACATACAATATGTCCACTTAAGGTCTGGGGAGGCGTTACACAAATATTCTCCTCCAATAATGGAAGAACAAACTTAACAAGGAGAACAAAGTCAACAATCTCAACAAAAAAGACAAATTCAGAAGGTTAAACTTGTTATGACTCAGACACCACCTTATCTAGTCAAGTTAGTACAACATAAAATCCCAATGCCTTTGCGTGAATTTGATATTATGGATGAATTCAAGAATACATATGTCAAAATTCCTTTGTTGCAAGAAATAAAATATATTCCAATATATGAAAAAACAATAAAGGAGTTATGCATCAAGAAATCTAGCAGAAGAAAAAGAGGTCCACCCACAATCCAGGTCATTGGAAGATTAGCTAGTCTCATGTCTACAAAGATAACCATTGAAAAATATGTTTATCCTGGGATCCCTATGGTTACCATCTCAATCAATAATTTTTCAGTGCCAAACACTTTAATAGACTTGGGAGAATCTATAAATGTTATGACTACAGAGACTGAAAAATTTGAACTTTAACAACATTAGACCTACTGCTACAATTTTATAACTTGCAAATAGATTTAAAGTTGTATGAGAGGAATATTAGAAGATATCATTGTATAACTTGATTCATTAGTGTATCCCATATATTTCCTCATTTTGTAGCCAAAATAAAATTTAGGAGGCCATCCATTAATTTTAGGTAGACCATGGTCATCCACTGCAAATGCCTTCATGGGATGCAAGACAGGAAGTATGATTATTACACATGGGGATGAAAGGAAACATGTTACATTCTATCCTCTAGTACATTCTCCTTCTTTATTATCATGGTTAATGGATAAGAACAACAAGAAATTCAGCATTTTCTTAGTATTAATCAAGTCTATAATTTTAGAGAAGAGGAAGAAAATGAGGATTTATTAGATCTTTTCATCTAAGATTCAAATATTTCAGAGAAGCTTATAATAACATAATAAGAGGTTGCAAGTCATCTTTTAAATTAGTGTTTCGAGGAAAACTATACTATCCAATCACTGCAAAATTCATTTGAAAATATTTTCATGTTAACTCAATTTCCAATTCAATGAGAAAAATCATCAAAATTAGTCCTGAAAGAAATTTGAATATTGGTAATAACTTATAATCGTCACAAGAACAAGAGGTAATAACAGTGTTACAGAAATACTCAAAATATTTTGCCTGGGATTACCTAGGCATGCAGGGGATTCATCCAAAACCATGAATCCACAACATTTACACTGATGATCAAATAAAACCTATAAGAAAACCGCAAAGAAGGATGAATCCAATGATGAAGGAAATAGTGAAAGAGGAATTACAAAAATTGTTACAAGTTTGATTCATATATCCTATTTCTGATAGTCAATGTGTTTCTCCTTTAGTTGTAGTGCCTAGGAAAAATCAAAAGTGGAGAATTTGTGTAGACTACAGAGAGCTCAATAAAGCTACATTAAAAGATCATTTCCCTTTACCATTTATTGATTAAGTACTAGATTCATTAGCTGGGAAGAAATTATTTTCATTTCTTGATGGATTTAGTGGATACAATCAAATAAAGATAGCATTGGAAGATCAAGATAAAACAAAATTTACTTGTCCATGGGGAACATATGCATATAATGTTTTTCCCTTTGGTTTATGTAATGCACCTTCTACTCTTCAGAGAGCAGTCTTACAATATTTGTTGATCTGATCCATGAATGTGTAGAGGTCTATATGGATGACTTCACTGTGTATGGTAGAAAATTTGATGATTGTTTAAAAAATCTTGAATTTTTTTTGAAAATATACATAGAGACAATATATATCACTCAGTAGTGAAAAATTCTTTATGACGTTAACTGAGGGAATAGTTTTGGGACACCATATTTCTTCTTTAGGAATTAAGGTGGATCCAGCAAAAATATAAGTCATTTGAATTTAATGCCACTCACAACACAAAAAGAAGTAAGAAGTTTCTTGGGTTATGCAGGCTACTATAGGAGATTTATTGAAAATTTTAGTAAAATAGCTTCGCCTTTAGTCAAGTTACTTGCAAAAGATGTGGAATTCCAATGGACAAATAATTTTCAAAATTCATTTGAGATATTAAAAGAAAAATTGTGAGTTTCACTCATTCTTCGAGGACCCAATTGGTCATTTCCATTTCATATATCTACTAATGCATATGAAACTGATATAGGAGCATCACTTGGACAAAAAGAGAATCAGTTTAATTATTCCATATACTTCATAAGAAAAATCTTAAAACCAACCGAATTGAACTATAGTGATATAGAGAAAGAAATGTTAGTTGTAGTACATGTAGTTAATAATTTTAGGAATTACATAACATGTTATCAAGTATCCATTCACATGGATCATTCAGCCATAATATATTTAATGACAGAGCAATTACAAATGGCAGAATTACTAGATGGTTGCTATCGATGCAATAATTTAACATCATTGTACAAGATCGACTAGGTAAGGATAATCAAGTAGCAGACTTTCAATCAGGACTTCATTCACCTGGTGATCCAAATCTAGTTTTAGATAATTTCCCAGATGAACATCTATTTTCTATAACTGTCAAAACTTCTTGGTTTGCAGATATAGCCAACTATTTATCATCTGGAATCCTACCATCCCATTACACAAATAAATAGAAAATAAAGATAATTAGAGAAAGTGCTAGATATAGTTGGTTCAATGCTGACCTCTCTTATACTAGTTCTGATCTGATAATAAGAAAATGTGTTACAGAATATGATATGATAGATATTTCGAAAGCACGTCATGACGATCCATGTGGTGGTCATTTTGCAGACAAGCAGATGGCATACAAAGTGCTCAAACTTGGTTACTATTGGTCGGAAATCTTCAAGGACTCCAAGGCCTATGTAAAGAGAAGTGACAGTTTTCAAATAATTGGAAGACTTGTGGCATTAGATGAAATGCCATTAAAGTGACAAGTACTCATAGAACCATTTGAGAAATGGGCTCTAGACTTTGTGGGACCAATCAAACCACCATCAAATGGAAATAAGTACATCCTAGTATGTACATATTATATTACTAAATGGGTGGAGGCAAAGGTAGTGGCACAAGCAACAAAAGAAACAATGGTTTCTTTTTTATTTGAAGAAATATTTGTAAGGTATATAGTTCCATGATAGATTGTAACTAACCAAGGCACGTAGTTCATATCCAAACTTGTTCAAGGTCTTACATAGAATTACAAGATCAAAAATATAAAATCAACTTTGTACCATCCTCAAGCAAACAGACAAGTGGAGTGAACAAAAAAAGTCCTGGAGAATATTATGACGAAAATAGTACAAATGAATAGAAAGCATTGGTCAGACAAATTTAGATATGCACTATGGGAATATAGGATAACATGTAAAAACAAAACTAGGTTCAATCCATATCATTTGGTGTAGGGAAAAGAAGTCTTGTTCCCATAGAGTTTTGAATATATACATTCAAAGTAGCAGAAAATTTGGGAATGGAATTATTTCAAGAACAACAAGAACTATTTATGGAATTAAATCAATTGGATGAGATAAGACAACAAGCATTAGAGCACACATCTCTTGTGCAAGAATAGAGAATAAAATGGCATGATCGGTTTATTAAGAACAATTTTTTTTAAAAGGGAGACTTGGAATTATTTTTTGAATCATTGGTTGGGGCCATATGAAATCGAAGAGATCTTTGAAAATGGAGCTGTCAGAATAAAAAAAATTGATGAAGCATCTATCTCATTTGTAGTTAATGTACATAGGCTTTAAGTCTACAATAAGCCTATAAATGAAGAGGATTTTATAAAAATAATTTTAATAGATAGTGATCTGCAAATAATGGAACAACATAGCAATATTCCTTCCATAATTCTAGAAGAAGAAGAATAAAAAATAAAAAATAAAAATAAATAATAAAATTATAATAATAAAAGAGTTTGGCTGTGGAAATCCAGGAGATTGGCACAATACAAACTCGAATTAATATTGGAAAACCGGCTTGTTTGGCCAATATGAATTTTGTATAATGTTTTGTTTTTACCTCAGTATGATTTTACAGATTTAATCCTCCAAGACATGGGGACAAGTCTTAACATCAAAAATGGGGAAGCTTGTAATAAAACTATGTAAATAGTTTTGGTAGTTGAATTGAAGAAGGAACCTGAATTACAAGTACAAAGGGACCTGATACATTATTTTACATATTATGCAGAAGGGACCTGATCCATCATTGAAAATATTGAGCAGAAGGGACCTGAGATATCAAGGAGAATATTATGCAGAAGGGACCTAAGATATCATTGAGAGTATTATGCAGAAGGGACCTGTATCATATGACATGAAAATTGAAACATCGTTGAAAATTATATGTTAGAAGGAGCCTGAAATACATCAATTTTCAAGCATGAAGAACATGTCAGAAGGGACCTGAAACATCAAATTATAAACTGCAGAAGGGACTTGAACAACATCAACATTCAAATATCCTGAATCAATAATCAGATGCGAAAACATGAAGCATAAATAAAGTCTCTACATATCCTGGAAGAGCCATCGTTATGATAATAAAGACATTGTCGACCATCATTTGACCAAAGGACATCATTGACATAAAACAATTTATGGCAGTACAAGTATAGTAAGTGAAAATTTTTCTCTTAAAATTTTGATTTAAAAAAAAATATTCTGGAGATTGTTAAGACTAATTTAGTGCTTGATATGCATATTTTACCTACATTTCACTAACTTCATTATTCTACTCATTATATTCTTATCCATATTCATTATCCTACCCATTTAACTATCATTCCATATACCATATTTCATTTCCTACATTTAACCATTATTTCATATACTATCATTCTAATTCATTATACCATTACATCAATCCTAATTTTCTTAAGCAAAAGGATAAAAACTGAAAGGCTCAAATATCAAATTCTTGTTGGACATAGAAAAGAAACAAAGGTTAGTGTCTTGATAAAAAAAAAATATTTTAAACATGACCATTCTAGGGTCATCATTTTAAAATAAAATAAAACAAAGTTGACAACCTAAGCTACAAGGTGCAATGTGAAAATATACATATAACATTTGATGGAATGGTGCAATAATATGCAAAGGTATAGAATGATTCATTTGGCAGATAATGAAATTATGACAAAAACCTAAGTGAAAATGGAATGAGAAATATGAAGGACATAACTTAAGTTGAAAAGATGCAAAGAAAAGAACGAAAATATGATGCATTTCGATTGGTATGGAAATAAATGAGGGCATCAGAGAACGTGGTCAGCATAGTCATGAATGGAAAATGAGATGGGTAGTGTAATGAATGAAACAAAGAACATAGGTTATGGATGTATACACCATGAAGAAAGTATGTAGAGCAAGTCAACAAAACTAAGCCACGAGGGCATCTCATTCAAAGGTCAGCTCATGAGAAAAACGGTCAACACAAATTTAAAAACAGAGTGATATAACATTAAAACAAACCCTGTGCAAATAGGAACACCGCCGCCATTTTTAAACCCACATACCTTTGTAAATTGTGATTTTCTTCACCATCATAGTCATTTCAGGCTTGGAGAGGAAGTTGAACGCTATGCAAACCATCGACACGAGTTTGAAACACCTTGTGAAGAACAAATTGAAAGATAAAACAAAGAAAGTCCATGAATGAAACAAATAAGCTCAAGTCGAGAGAAGCAAGAAAGAGATATAGCAACGGAAGAATGGAGAAATAAGAAGAGAAGCGTTAAGCATTAATGTTGACTGGGATTTGAGCCAAGATATCTGGTAGTTGTGTCAATCAAACACACCACAAAGTGTACAGATATAATGGATCAAGAAGGTAAGAACAAAACTAGGATTTTTCTCATTAGTGCAATGGATATTCTAAATAAATAATTCTCGATATTTTATGTTGAACACAAGTTAAACTACAAGTTATAAATGAGTGTCTCTACCATCGTTTAAACTTATCTCTACCACCATTAAACACATATTTTCCATTGATTTAATGAATGAATCCTTGGGAATATTGAAGGATATTTATGATTGAATTGGCACTATCTAACACATGAACACATTTTATCTCAGAAATATCACAAAAACAACATCTAGATCAAGTAATCTCACAATTTCCTCATGCATGGTTGTATTTGAAAACACAGAGCTGCTTTCAATTTAGATTTTGATATATAGAGAGAACATAATGTTTCCTATTTTTTAACACATGGTGGGCATAATTCGTTTCATTCATGTATGGTCTGTATGGGCAAATTCATTTCATCTATGTGCACAATGAGAATTTTTGAAACAGAGAAGGTATTTTTGATGAATTTTAGAAAAACCGGATATTAATTATGAGTTAAGGAGTAATAAAAACATAGTCAAAATGTTTTTATGATATTTCTATACAGAGAGAAATGTTTTTTTAAGGATTTTTAAAACACAGTGAAGCCATTTCATGATGAATATACAGTGAGCCATTCGTTGATTTTTTTCACACAGTGAGCCTAAGTCACTTCAGCATATGTCAACAAAGATCTAGTGCATAAATTTCTAATTTTAAAATGATTATGATGACAGTGGAAGGTTACATTAATTGGTTTTCAGAACACGTAGCTACAATGATATAACCAAAATACTTCTAGTTTGAGCATTGCGGAAAAGACACCATAGAAAAACTTTACCAAGTTGGTCTAATAGGTTTCCTCTAGAAGTTTAATGGAAATAATGAGAACATTACAAAGGAGTCATAAATAATTACACACAGGCACAAACCATGGTGAGAAAATTAGTCATCCCATTAAATGCAGAGTCCATTTCTTAGGCCTTAGATTTACCACTATCAGGGAAAAAATGTCATAAGGGTTTGCACTTTAAAGATAAGGGATTGACTTTATTTTTGAAGAAAAATAGGAAGAGATCATTTGACAAAACCAAGGGGATTATGAGGGAATGGTTTAATGAGCCTTGAGAAGACTTAGTGTTAATTATTCAGAGACTTTTTAGATGTGACAATAGGTATAGTGTAGTGCATCTTTATCACATTATATTGCTTCAACACGTCAAGGGAGAAATGAAAATCACTTTGCCATATTTCTTCTCTAAAATTTTGACTAAAATGATAGAGAATGTGAAGAATGAAACCAAACCCAAAGAGGCACAAATATAACATCAAATACTCATCACAATTATTGTATAGTATCAATTGAAAACCAAGGGTGTAATGTGGAAATAGTTTCTAACTTAATATCAGTTTGCAGAACAAATTGTAGAGGAAAAATTTAAACGAGTTCATGAAACAAAGAGTATAATGAACTCAACTATTTATCCAAGGAAAATGTCCAAAAATAAAAAATATACAATCATGGTTGAAAGAGAAGCATCCTTCCTATCCATTCCTAGGAGACACAGAAGAAAAATTCTAGCAAACACAAGGAGTAAATAAAAATAACCTAAGGTACAACTTGTTGAGACATCTCCCATAACAAGACAAGATGATGAAATTATTGAAATATTTCAAAAGGAGGCCTATGAGAACACATTAGAAAGACATTCATACTTTTATAATGATGAGATAGAAGCCACTTCATTTTATAAAGACACAAAATAAGAATAAAAGGAGCTAAACCTTAGAAAAATAAAATAATTGATAGATCAATTGGAGGTAAGTAGAATATTAGAGAGGAATTTGAAGAGAGAAAAAAATACATACAGGAAAAATAATGAAAATTTGATCAAGGAGAATGAAAAAATGAATGAGAAAGTGGGGAAAAAAAAAACAATCTTCTTTCCATGCAAGCATTCAGATGGCTCAAAGAGAAAAACTCATGGAAGATCAAGTATGAAAAATAGAAATTCATGGCTTCGATCTACAAGGGAGAAAAACATAAAGGCGTAGATTTTGTTTTAAAGAACACAAAAAGAAGCAATTAGATTAGGTACATTATCGACATCAGATCTCAGAAGTTCCAAGAGAAAGAGGCAAGCATGAGGACATGCTTGTACATCAGTAAGGGGGAGATGTTGACCCTTGTTTTTTATCCAATTTTGTTTAAGTAAATACACTTTATTGCCATGATATCCATCCATATACCATCCATATTCACTGTATTTTGACCAATTAATGAATATATATTTATATAAATTAAGTTTTTCAATTTATATAAGTATTTACAAGAATTGAATTTTAATTTCATTTTTGGACTAGACTAGAAATTCCCGTAATTGCTTCATTGATGTCATACTTGCAGGAAAGATGGGCTCGATCTAACCACATTTCTATAAAACTTTGGAACTAAGAATGGATTTACACCTATTTTTTTGGTCAAACCGAGCTTAAACAGGCCTAGTCAAAGGCGGTCAAACAAGACTTGTTTTTATGGAAATCCCTAGGAAATAGGTCAAATTTAGAATTTTATGGGGTTTTCCAGGTTTTGAGATATTAGATGGATGATCTTGAACAGAATAGATAGGATAAGGATATAAATTTATGTTGGAGATATTTTAGCTGAATTTTTTTGATATTTCTCTATTTAAGCCTAAGACATTGAAGGCATTGATATGTAGAATTTGTATAACTTCATTTTGATATTTCTAAAACTTTGAGAGATTATTGAAGAACCTGTTATATCTCCTTTTCTGTTGTTCTATATGGTGAATTCTTGATTTAGTTTCAGTAAATGAAAATACTCACATTGTGAGAGGCAAGGGTGGAGGGCCCCCACACCAAGCTAAGTGCACTTTCTATTTAATTTAGTTATAATTTCCTGAACGAGTTTTGTTTCATGCTTAATCAATTAATTAGATATATGATGATATGTTATGATTTTTGATGAATCTAATTCTAATTTCTATTCTGCATATGAAGGGTCAACCCAGTGTTTAAGCTAAAGATTCCTTCTATCTGAACAGGGACTAGAAACTACAATTCATCTTTCTTTATTTTAAGTGATTTTCTAAATTTCCAGTTTTCTAACAATGGCATTAATGATGAATGAATTTGTAATGAAGGAAAACAAGGACCTCTTTAGTTAAGAGCCTCTTCTATTATTATTTTATACATCTTGAGCTATTGTTCATTAGTGGTTTCGGTTTCTGATTCATGAAGTAGTATTGTAGAGAAGGACAAACAAGTTCTCCTAAGTTAGGAGCTTCTTATTCTGCTTATTACATAATTGAATCAGAAATTATTTAGTTAAGTTTTATATTTGTAATATGCATTTCCTTTAATATTAATAATCCATCTTCTAAGCTTGACTATAGCTGAAATCCATATATCTTGGATATGCTTCCAATTTCTACAAGCCCAGATTGATAATAAAATACTTGTGTTGGTTTACCCAGTAAACATACCCAACAACCACCAATGATTGCTCTGTGTGACACTATTTTTTGTTGTGGGTGAGGCTCTTGTGGAACTCACACCACTTTCATGTGTCCTTCTTTGTCTTCATGGTGTCATTCTTTTCTTGTGTGGTTTCAATAGGCTGTCTTGGGTCATTCAACCTTGGCTCTATCATTTGTTATGTGGTTTAGGGGTAGTCTTTCCCTACTTTGGATTCGAAAATCAAAAGCCACACTTTTTTGTTTAATTTTGTGTTCAATATTTGTAGCGTATCAGTATGCTATACAAAGAAAGGAGATATCAAGGAAATCCATTTATTCCTGGATGTATTTGTGAAAACAATATCAGTACTTCAGAACCAAATGTTTCTCTTAGTCTTTAATACCCAACTTTGTGAGTAGATTATGAAAAATATTTGTAATATCATGCATATCTTGGTCCCTTTTTTGTCATAGTGTTGTCTATTGTATGTACTTAACTTTGTAGCTCCCCGAAGGGTAATATTTTTCCTTGAAAACATCTCGAAAAGAGTTCCAATAGGGTACGACTGTAAACATATAGGGTTCCTTATCCATTTTCTCAAGTAATTTTCCCATCAATCCTTGACACGGGGATGGCCTTAAGCAGTGCAAAATTAATATTTTCCCTATTGGAGAAACCATGGATTGAAAAATAACCTTTCAACATACTTAATCATTTTTCTACCAACATCTACATCTATCTCACCTTCGAATACAAGGATAACAAAGTTAACTTGTACCTTGAAGGGGGTGGCGCCTTCAAAGTGACTATTCAAAGACAATGTGTCACCTATGGCATCAACCAAAGTATTTAGGGAAATATTTCCATCATCTTTTTCCTTTGTCGTTTAAGGACTTCTTCAAGCAACAATTTAATAGGATCTCATGCTCCCTCATATTTCTTTTCTTCTGCCATGTGAGGTCATCACTGTCATTGGGGACGGTCTTGAAAGGGCTCAACAAATTCAAATTCCAACTCCTTATACCTCAACCTCTTAAGGTACATGCATGGAAAAATAGAGAAATAAAAGACTGCTTTGATACCATTAATCCCGTTTATGAAGGAACGAAATGAAATACTTATTTATAAAAAATACATAGATACAACAAAATAACATAACTCCAATTAAATTTTTTTTTTCTAAATTAGGCTATTGTCTATTAAAATGTACAAAAATACAAAGTGAGCTTTAGGACAGGTGGTTTTCTAACTAGCTAACCCCTATTCGATAAGAACTATTCAAAAAATAAAAAAATGGGTTTCCCTTCAAGGGGAAACGAACCATTAATTTGTACAAGAGTAGCAAATTTTGCAAGAATAAGTAAAAATAGGCGTAAAAAATAGAGACAAGCCTATGTAAATTGAGATATAAGAGAGCCAAGGAACTGAATTTTCCGATTTTGTGCATAATTGTCCACCTGATGTGGATTTTCCTCAATCACGAAGCAGTTGTATTTAGATAGGGTCTCTATGTCCTCCTTTTTGAGCTGGGGGTCAGGCTCTGGTGTCAAAGAAGATACCATCTTAGGCTTCTTTGCAGCTACTGTGCAAGCCATGCTATCCGCATCTACCTCTTTTTTCCAGGTGCCATCGGAAGGGAAGCTGTAGTCTCCATCTGAAGGGAACCTCCACTCGCCATCAGAGTAATCCTATGAGTTTTTGACAAGGATACCAATGGATTTTCGGGGTAGAGGGGAAGGGGAGCACAAGATTGTAGACTCGTGAGGCATCTTTATACCTCTATAGCCAATGTCATGGTGCTTCTCTTCCGGGATATGAACCAAAAGCTAGGCAGAGAGCACCAAGGAGGGAGAGATGACGCAGCCTTAGCTACAAAAACCCACTTTATGCATAAGAATTGCATATGAACCAAGATAAGGGCGAACAATGGTAACCTCTCAAGCGTAAGTTATTCCATTTTTTCGAATTATGGTTATAAACCATATTAAATATCCACTTTATATAATTCACATTTATGATTTCAAATTTGAGTAATCAAATTTCAAATTACCGCATCTAAAATAGAACTCAAATCTTTCTACTTTGATTTAAAACCAAGTTCCAACATAATTAATGTTGAGGCCCACACCTTTACCATTCCGCTCTTTATATGATTTTTTATTTAAAACAAAAACACGTCAACAAAATGTATTTGGGCCCACGCTTATCATTCAACACATATTTTTCGTCGATTTTTCCATACCCATCCATCCAATGGAAATCACATTTTAAACTATGTGACGTTTAACAATTTCAACATATGCAAAACAATCAGTTTTCAACTTCAAGTTGATGCTACGTGTCACCTTCTAACCATTATCGCGTTCTCTCAAGGATTACCACTTGCCCCTTTCAAATTTGTGTGACAAAAATTTGGTGGTTTTTAAAACTGTTCACCAATCCAATTCTATTTGAAAGCTGCTCACTATTTTACCAAACCATTTCACTGTTTCTTTGCCATCTCGATTCATCATTCCACTTATGTTCACCGAGTCATGGTCTCTTCTTTCATACAACGCGCAAAATTCTTCTTTTGAGCATTCATTTCTATCTCAAACAAAACTCCCTCCTTTATTACCATTCAGAGTATTAACCACCAAATTTCTCCACGATTACTTCATCCAAGCTTTTCTCTGAGCTTATCACTTAACTCTATCACTGATCCTTAATTTCTATGACTTTTGATGTTAAATTCCGTCTAATTTAATCCCCTCTACACAATGTGTATCAATTGAAGGCCAAGTTTTTTGTAATGGCTTTGATCCAAGAGGAATCGAGCTATGGGTCTGCGTCCAATGTGAATTGATGACTAATATTGACATGAGGTACTAATGTAGAATTGTAACATGAATATTGACCTCGCATTTTTCAGAATTCATCTTCTTTCATAATGTCCATAATTTCACTATTCAATTGGATTTTTAAACCCAATATTCATACTTTTCTGCACGTTGTTCTATTGTCACCATCAATCCATTCTGTGATAGATGGTTGCTTGTCTATCCTCAAATTTTAGTCTTTCGGATTCAATCTACATACATATATTGTGCAGTAACACTAATTAATCATTCATTACACACCATTCAAATTTGAATACTCTGTTCATTCTATTTCTTTCATTTTGCAAACCCTCTAATTTATTTATAAATAAAAACTCAATAAATCAATGCACACTTAATAATTTAGAAATAAAATTCCTCCATATATATAAATATATATATATATATATATATATATATATAATCAAATAATTACAAAAGATCTCTTCTCTCTGGCTTGATATTCTAATCAGTGGCCTTTTCACACATTCTCTAGCCTGTAGGCTTTCAATCCAAACTTTATCTGTCTAAAACCTACTCTGCCTCTCTAATGCCTTGAGGATTATCATTTTTATACAAAATATTCTGAACCAATTTAGGTTCAGATCCTCCATCATCTCAACAAAATCCTGAATATCTTCTAGGTCCTCATTTGCCTCAACTAATCCCTAAGGATCCTCTCTTATCCACAAAATCATGAACTCAATTCTAATTTACAATTTACAATTAATTCCTAAATCTCTCAATCCATATGAGCTCTCAACTAGCCTAATTCTATCATGTTCTCCAACATTCAAGAACATTTACAAAATTCCTCACAATATTTAATTAATTCTCATTAGAATCACTCAAAACATTACATAAGAAACCAACTCTTGTGGAAAATACAAGGCCCCCTATGTCTCTTAAAATACAAATAATTTTCTAAGCCTAATGCTCCTGCATCAAGAGATAGGGTCAAAAACCTACGGGTCATCAAGGGCAACTGAGAGGAATAGAGTGTGCATAGATGAACGTGGGACTGGAGCACAGGGGGGGAAGCCTTTGCCACCTCCACAATGACAATGCATTCAGTGGCAACGCAACATAGTCGTAGTAGAGAGAGGTACCTGTTGAGCAGAGGCTGAATGCGCAGAGGGAGCCAGATGGTTAGCAAAGAAACAAGCGGAGGAGGCATGACAAAGAAGAGCTGCAGGGAAGGATAAATGAAGTTTGATATGTATATCGTCGATTCCATCTGCCATTAATGTCCAACTAGTAGGAGTGAAGGTAGAGGGAGGGAGAGTGAATGTCGCGGAGTGCAACGTCCACCCCTATTAACCTTATTTAAGTTCTGCACACTATGGAGTGAATGAGCCTACATTTTGTTCGGTCTGGTGCTCCTACTTCGATGCGCCAGGTGGCCGCATGTAAAATACATGTCAAGCACCTGCATTTGGGGATATAACTCCAATTAATTAATAACAAGTACTGAAAATTCTTTACATGCAGAATAGAACAAGCTAACTTTGGCCATGGTACCATATCTCTGAGAAGAGGTGTGATGAATACATGCCTTCAAATTTGTGTTAGAATGAGGCTCAAAGGATTTTTTATCATAAAGAAGAAGTTTGAAAACCTAACCCTAGGAGATGAAGTGGCAATAAATTTAGGCCCCATTGGGGTAATTTGGACAACCAACTTCCTGGGGTCGTAACTTTGGAATACAATCTTTATTTTGCTATCATAATAACTCATTTCGAAGATCTCCACGAGGGAAAAAAAATATGTGAAATAGATATTGGTACTTTTCCAATCCCTCCATTTTCAAATAAAAATTATTTTAGGACCTCAAAATGGCTCCATAAGTTTAAGACCCAAAAAATTGCAAAAAATAGAAATTTGTGCTAAAATTAAGGAAATTGAAAGAAAAAAGTGTTTGGGGTCTAAGTGGAATAAGCATGTGGACACCAATATCCACCTGGATCAATATAGTGACTTTGTTGAAACCATAATCTTTTTGTTTATTCAATTTTATTAAACTATTAAAAGTTATAAATTTATTCCAAAAAAATATATCGTTTTTCTTAACATTATAAATACAATGGTTCAAAGGACTTCGATCCAATGGTTGACAGAAATTTTTTCCATTATTCCCATGCCATTTACTCCTTTTATTGAGTCAAATGGTTTTAGCTTGAGTGATTTGTGGAATTTGTGAAATAATTTCATCTCGTGTAATAGTTATACTAAATCATGAAATAGTTGTATTTAGTGTAACAGTTGCATAAAATCACGACATAGATGTTTTTAATGCCATATTTGAAAGTGTTTTGTAGTTTCTCTGTTAATTCCAATGGTGAATCAATTGATTGAGTCATAGAGTCCCATGGTTACAGGAACAAAGTTTAAAATTTTATGTACTTATTGTCCACTATATGCATGTTTCCCACATCACATTATGGACAAGTGGCTAAGATAAGGATATGGATATTTAGTTGTCAAATGCCTTGTCATGTCTGAAACACCCTCCTCCCACATCTAACCATGTAAGTGGCCAGCCGAGGTAATAATGTGATGAAGAGTTACTATGATATGATTCAACTCCCCATGTATCAAATAATGAAGTAGAACCATTATAACACAGCCAACCTGACCTTATACACATTCAACATAACCCCCAAGAGCCATCCAACCCTTCCAGATGACCATCCCCTGAGACATCTTGAAATTTTATTTCATTATAGTCTTATAATTTGCTCCCATGACATGGTCATGCATTTGACTAGGACCCTCCAGTTACTCCCACAACAAGGCTTTCCTGCGACTGGGGAATTTTCCAGGTATTTCTATGTCAGAAACTCTAGATTATGTGCCACTTTTTTAGGGCTAAGGCTCAGGCCACTACCAATAACTCCATGAAATTTCCACAAATGGAAAGTCTCATTAAAACAATGATAAAAATGCAAATAATTTAAAAATGAATTGACTAGACCCCTACTATCCATGAGAGACATTTCATCGAACATGTCAAAAATATGCATTCTACAAGTTAGATTAGTAGATCTAAGCATAGGGGCCTCACACCTATTTTAGAATCGCTAAGAACCATTGATGCCTCATCACAATAATTGCATTACCATCTATCAATCCATACATTCATTGATTAATCAAAACATGATGAGAGCCATACATCATCATTGTCATAAAACTCATTCATAAGCAACATATAAACAGCATAACTATCAAATATATAACAACCATATATGCCACATATAAACAAGTACATTTATCCATAAAATACCAAGGAGAAAGATCTCTTATTGATGATTTCATAGGCTGACCAGGTATGGGAATTCCATGAGCCACTTGACCATATATTGGGCTGAACCAAATTCTTATTTCATCCAATCATGCCCATGCCATATTCCAAGTGTGAAGGTGGATCTCATAAAAAAACTAAATAAAAACCAAACTAGGGATTCCTGGGGCCAAACCACCTCAACCCTCAACCAATGATTCCACCTCATGGTAATACATCACTAATCGTCACCAGATTGGTATCTACCCAAGTTTTCCAGGGCTTCAGAGCATTTGTTCCAACCAGGGCTTCTGGGACTAGTAACTCAACCCACAACTTTCATCGGGCTTCCAAATATTTTGTCCAACTAAGGCTTCCATGACTAGTAACTTAACCAACCAAAAGCTTCCAGAGCATTTTCCAAAACTAGGATTCTAGAACTAGTAACTCATCCCAAGTTATTATAGGGCTTCGAGTGATATTATCCAACCAACACTTCCAAGAACTAATAACTCAACCCATAGCCAAAGGCACATGAAAACCAAACAGAAAACAAAAGTGAAACCCACAACTCCATCGCTATCTAGGAAATGAAAAGGGTAGGAAAAAACATTTTCAACCAATGCAATTATCCATAATAATGACATATCATAATCAAGAAACCACATGTATATTCCATGCATGTCAAAATTATTAAAGAACCTGTAAGAAAAATCCATTGTAGTTGTTGATCTCAATGTCCTCTCATGATTTTCTACTTTTCCTTTTCCTTCTTGCTCCAAATCTGAAGTATACCACACTCCTCCAAGAGTTCTCCATGAAAACTCCAAGAGTATGAGAGAGAGAAAGAGAGAGAGAGAGAGAGAGAGAGAGAGAGAGAGAGAGAGATCCTAGAATAGAATGAGAGCTCCAAAACTGAACTGAAATTTTTTTTTGAAATGATCCTCAGAAGCCTTTTTATTAATTAGGCTTATGCTTCTTCAATTTTACATTATTTCCTTCATTTTTCTCCTCACATGAAACATCTAACATTTCACCTTCATTTTATCTTATTCTCCATTATTTTCATAAATAAAATCCCAAATAATGCCACTTTCCTTTCCAAAGCCTTTTCCATTTCCTTTTCCAATTTCCTTAACCATAATAAACCATATGAACACCCACACTAGGATGTTTTTTCCCAACATTCAGCTTGGAATATGTGTCTGATGACCAAGATCTTATTCTACCTTTATTAACCTTTACATGAATTTTTGACCAAGGCTATTACAGAACCCTCCCCCTTGGAGGAACACCATCCTTGGTGTTCAATGACACCTACAATCAACAAGACTGCTGAAAGAAAAACATGCTGCACATGGAGATTTTAAATTTTCTCGTTGCAATATTTACAATGAACACCTACTCAAAAGCAAACCAACATGAAAACATAACACCATGACAATCATAACGAAATAACACCCATATCTCGTATTCAAGCTTTATAACATATCTCGTGGCGATATTTACATCCATATACATATGTACATATACCAAAACATTCGTTCAAACAAGAAATAGATAAGGATACATAACCCACATCTAATCCGCCATCCCCTTTGTTTCTTCATTGAGGCCAAAGTGCTTCCACTGCAATTTAACCTGCTCGATTGCTCGGCTTTGGAGCATGATCATATTTCTCTACAAAATATACTGAGGTTCTTGCTAGAATTCACCTTGTGGATCCACCTGGAATACAAAACTTTCAATCACATGTTAAGCATATTTAACATATGTTTTAAGAAATGACACATGGAAAACATCATGGAATTTCACTTTCCAAGGCGATGCAAGTCGATAGGCTACCGGTCCAATCCTTTCAATAATATTGAAAGATCCACAAAACTGAGGTACCAGCTTGGCACAAGATCCAATCCTTAGGGAGATCTTCCTTAGATTGATGCGCACGTACAATTGATCGCCAACATGAAACTCCGTAAGCAACATGATCCTATCTGCATAAATTTTTTGTCTATCTTGTGTTGCCTTTATGTTCTTCTTTATTACCTATATTTCCTCTTCTAGTTCTATCAATATATCCGGTCCTATAAATACCTTGTTAACTGGATCATTCCAACTAATAAGAGTATTACAACTTCGATGATCGAGCGCCTTAAACAGTGTCATCCTCAAAGACTCCCGATACCCATTTTTGTAAGCGAACTCAACCAACGGAAGGTACTCTTCCCACTTTCATTGTTAATGAATCAAATACATCCCCAACATGTACTCTGATATCCTATTGACCCTCTATGTTTTTCCATCTTTCTGCGAATGATAAGTTTTACTAAAGGCCAACTTTGTACCGAGGAAAGTACTTTCCATAACACTTTTATACCACTCATGACATGCATCATGGAAATCAATAGACACTATTTGGTATCAGTCCTTGTTGGCTTGAGGGGTCCTGACCCAGGTTCAAAGGTTAAGGTTTGCCAAAAAACCCCTATACTATTGGCCATTTCGGCAATGACCTACTTTCACAGGCCAAGGTCTCACCCAAAGTAGTATATGAGGGTGCTGGAACCAAGTTTCCCCACCCCGGGAGAGAGTAGGTAATTTAAGGTAGGTCTGTGTTGCGGCTTATTAGATTTGCACAAAATAAGTCTATTCATAGCCCTTTTAACAGTATAATCAACGCATAACCATAACTAAGCTATTATCATTAATAGATCTAATAAATACATTTGCATCCATGTGTGCATCAACAAATATCATCACAGAATATTATAATCGCCGCTAATTCTAGATCACATATATGCTCGCGGCTTAAAAAAATATCACATATGTGCTTCAATAGTAAACAAAATCAATCCAGATAGCACAAAGGTACTTCAAATATATTCTGCATTCATTAGCATCAAAAATACACTTACAACCCAAACACAACCCGCGCACACAACCTAGTGGGGTTCGCACACAACAGGACTGAGGATCTCTGTGCACACAACCAGTAGGAGTCCTTACCCAAAACAACCCAGATAGATCTCAACAATTCACATGTATCATCAATATTACGTCTTACTTACTTACTAGACACAACTATATATCTATTTATAACATCTTAGCCTTTGTTATCCGATGGTCCGCAGAATGTGGTTTGTAGACCCTAGAGCTACCCTTTAACCCATTAAAAAACATTAGGGGCTTTGAACCACCCCAAAACCCCTATGCAAGACTGAATATTACAAAATTATATAAAAAACACAAGTTAGGGAACCCCGTTCCAACAGGCCCCCAACACAATCTTGTGACTCATCCCGAGTCACTACGGTTGTGGGGTTTTCATCTTCGCCTGAAGCTGCTTGATCGCATCAACCAACGGTGGAAACACTCCTTCACTTTGTGTAGTATTGTTCTGAGAAATATCCACCAAATTCTACGAATTTGGACCTTCTATAGCAGTAGTGACGCTTTCCAAAGTTTGGGTCAGTTTCTTAACTGTGATATCTACTTCTTGAGAGAGATTGTGGGCTTCATCAACCCAAGGCTTAAGGTGGTCCCTGAGAACTTTTATTTTGTGGCGAAGCTCTTCAATGTCATATCTAAGTGTGTGGTTGGTATGCAGTCAGGCAATGCGCTGAGCTAGAATGAAGGTGGACATGGTAGCTTCAAGCTGTTCAAACTCTTCCCCCTTTTGGCGTAGCTCTTGAGTAAAATCACAGAGGAGAAGGTCATGTTGCACCTTAGACCATAGATGCATAGTTCTCTCCAAAAACTCTACGCCCTGAGTAACTGGAGCGGTAATAGCATTGGTGGCCTCTGTGACCAGCGCGACTCGCTGGGCTCTTACTTCAGGCGAAGTTTCTGGCTGCAATTTGGCCTATAAGGAAGCAATCAACTATTCCATCTCTGCCTTGACAGCCTAAATTTCGGTCCTCGAAGCCCATAGTGCTCCAACAAGCCCCTCAATCTTGGCCTGCGGGGTAACAGAAGCTAGGATATCCTCAGTTACATCTGCATAGAGCCTACTGATTAGGCCTTCCAACTTGGTCTATTGCGTGGTGGCGAGGGTGCATGCAGCCTGGACCTGGGACACCTCGACAGTTTTCTCCACAATCATCTGCTCAGCTGTACTAAGCTGATATTGCACCCAGTGGTTTCTTTGTTGAATCTCCTTAAAAATGGATGCATGGAGGACTTGTAGTGGTTCATGCGGTAGGTGAGCTAAGTCTGATTTCACCTCTCTGTAGGCCTGGACCTACACTCCTAAGGCAGGGGGACTCAAGATGAATGCTGCACCTGGCAGAGGGCAGAGGTGGCTTTCTATTGTGATGATAAATTCACTGCTGGTTGCTGGGGGTGGCCTAGTATAAATCATGCTTTTCTGCAAGATGTCTATTTTGAGCTACAGAGCTCGAATATTAGACTGGAGTGTAGTGATCTTGGCATTCTGCTGCTCTTCCAAAGCCAGTCATTTATATTCGAAGGTGAGGGTGGTTGTGTTTGCTATCTGCTCCAGGTCTTCCTCTATCAAAGTCACGTCTGTCTCCCTGCCACGCCTTGTGGCTCATCGTTTATTTCTTTGGCCTTTAATAAGGTTACCATTTCATTTCATACCACGAGGGGTGTCAGTAACCTCTGCTTCCAGACCCTCTGCGTCCAGATCCTGCTATGAATCCTTCTATGATTCTAGCTCTGTACCCTTCTCAGCGTTCTTGCCTTGTCCTTCTGTCTCTTTGTTGGTGTTGGGCGGGGTACTCTTTTTGGTGCTCGTACCCGCAGTGTCGTTCGTACCTAATTTGAAGCCTAGCTTCCAGTGTGGAGGCCAAGTAGCAATGAGATGGTCGATTTCCTCATCAGCAACCATATACCGAAATGATACCCATGTTGGATATTTGCAGCCCCAGATCTGCACTTGTGTTGCTCATCCTTCGAGTCCCACAAAATCGTGTACCGCACCCCATCACACATTTTTGGCTCGAACTCAGGTAGGACCGAGTCTTCTGGGGCTTCCTGTTGGCGAGGTAGAAGGTCTCTTAGGTAAGACCCAGGTTCAAGATGAAGGCCAATAAGGTTTTCCACATTAGTCTAGAAAAACGCTGACATTTTCACCCTACTCCGAAGAGCAGAGAGTCTCATTTGAGGCGTGTCGTGACCTTACTAAAGTTAGGATCAAATCAGGTATTTAACAAGCATAATGTATAACATAAAATAAGAAGAACTAAGTGCTCCGAATAAGAGTAACATACTCTATAAATGACAATAATCATGCACATATTCATAATGAAAAGAAATTTTTTTAAAGTAACCCACACATTCAACTAAACCAAGAACATAGTGCAGAACTCAGAACACCAACCCCAGATCATAATGTATTGTATTGACAACAAGAGATATTTACATTGCTCCTCAGAGTGATTCTGGCTAAACTAATTACGAAAGTATCACATATGACAGAACAGAATGAACATAGAAACAGAGAACAGAACGAACAGAATGAACATAGCTCTCTTATGGCTCCTCTCCTCTGATCCCACTTGAGCCAACATTCCTTCTCCACTGGCAGGCTACCTATTTGTTCTGATGCCAATGCGACTGACAGTTCTTCCTTCCTTTTCGCTCTGCTGTTTGGTGCATCTCCCTGATCACTAGGAGTTCCACTGCTTGTTCTTTATCGCTTCCTTCTGCCGTCTGTGATTGCTTCCGCAACAGCCACACCACCTGTTCTTTAGTTCCTTGTAACTGTGACAGCTCTTTGTCTACCGTGGTTGCATTCTTACTCCTTTTATCTACAACTCAAAAACTGTTTGATTTCAAAACAAGGACCCCAACAGGCCCTGACCACATCCCATTGACTCGTCCTGAGTCAATTGTCTCCTACTACCTCAGTCTCCATTGGTCTGCTTGCCTCCATGGCCAGTTATGTCTTCTCCCTTTCTTCTACTTGTCCAAATAAGGGCCCCAAATCGGTGACCTTCACTAGCATTGATGCTTTGAGTTCTCTGAAGCCAGCAATGGCCTATTACAATCCCTACATGAGCAGGTCTGTTTCTGTAGTGACATGGATGACCTATTTCTCCCTTGAGATGGCTGACGTATTACCAAATACGTTATTAACCTAAATGTTTGCCTCAACGGCCATTTGATGCATTGCTTGGGCAGTAATCTTCACAGGTTGTCTTAGCTCTCAGAGAGCTTGTTTGGTTATTGTCGAATGGTCCTCAATTTGTTGTATCTTGACCTCCAACTCTTCCACTTGAGTGTACAATTGGTCAAGTCTGTCGGGGTCTGTGGCTTCCTGAATCTCCTTCGACACCTGTTGTAGTTGTGCTGAAATTGGCTGTGATTTCAAAGTGAGTGAAGTTGAACATTCATGTAGACACTTCAGTAGGTCATACGCTTCCGTTGCCACTGTACTCACATTTTCCTACATCCCAGCTACCTGGTTCTGTCTTTCTGTTATCTTCTCTATGTAAATGACCGTTGGGTTTGGTAGTGTGGACCTTGTTGCCAGTGCTTCTTTAAGTTCCCTATTTTCTTAACTGAGGTTCGAATAGGCCACTCAGATGTGAATGGATCATCCAACTATGTCACTATCTGATATATCATCTGGTATCTGTGTGTTGTGATCCGTTACCATGGGCCAAAGATCCCAGAAGACCTTTGTCATTGTATCCAGTTGGCCTTGTAAGTTGTCTTTCTCTATCTTCAGTTGTTCCCACTCTTTAGTAAGCACGATGATTTGTACCTATTGCTACTCGAATTTATGCTTGATTTCTACGTGAAGCCCTTCGGCTTGTTGTGCTTCCCACTGTATAAAGTTGTACAACTGCGTCGTTCCCCAGGTTTTCATGCTTTCAACTTTGGAGATATCCTGATTTGGATGTCTCTCTTGGAGTTGTTGACCGCTCGCAATGGACTTAGATGAGTGCTCCTGCGGTGAGTGCGATGGTGTTGGTCGCAGCAGCAGGTTATTGAGGTTGCCCATGTTTAGCATGGGTTGCAGCTAGTGAAATATCAAATTGGCTTGTTGAAATAGGTTCAACTCTTGAGGCGGGGGAGTTGTATCTGCAATAAAAGAGCCCCCACGACTTAAAAGGTCCTGGAAAGTGACCTGTTCAACCAAGATTTGGTTAACCTCAGGTACCAATGCTGTATCAGAGTTAAATTCTACCCGTTTGTCTCCGTTTGTCTTACTCTTTACTCTGACTGGGTTTGATATGGTGGCTGATCTGGAGGGTGTTCAAGTTGGATGATCTTTAGAGGTGAATGAGGTGTGGGCCGATGATTGGTGAGTGTGAGGTGGAGATATACGGATATTTGAAAAGGAATAGGGGTTGATTAGAGGCAACTCCCGAGTTACCCGAGTCTCTGTCAATGGCTCTTCTTGGATTGGGGCCCCCATGTCCATTGGTTGCATTTGATCTTTGCTCGTGAGATCAACGACCTAGATAGACATTGTAAATTTTTCCTTCTTGGCTTTTGGTGTAGCTATGGGTATCTTTGATACCTTACTCTTTTTTACAGGGACTGTGGTTGTCCCTGCTGGTGAATCGAACAAATTGAGGGGTATGGTCGTGACTATGGGGATTGTGATGGAAGATGAGGCGGAATTGGAGGCTTGAAATTCTGTAAACATGGGGAAAAATGAGGAATCACTTGTTAAAGTTTGAACTACCTAGTTAAGGCTTTGTACCTTTGTGTTCAGTTCCTCGATAATTGGTGTTAGTTGTAGTTGCAACATTCTGGCCATCGCTTCCTCTGGTGTTTCTCCTAGAAATGGATCTGGCAGCATGCCATTAAATGAATAGCAGTAGACTCCATTCTGACCTCCATTTATACCCCTGGCCATGAACATATTTCCGTGTGGAAAGTTCTTTCATCAATTTGAAATTTCAATCGCTTCATCTTGAAGGTGGATTCTGGCACACATGTTGGCCTTATGTAGGTTTTCTTATGGCTGACTCCAAACCATACTTGTGCAGACTAACTGTCCAACAAGCTCCTTAGGATTCTTTGTTGTGTCATCATGACATCTACCATCTGGCTGTACCAGAATTTGAATGCTTCCTTGTTCATCTCCTTAGTGCTGGGGTCCTCTGATACTTTCTAGGATGTGAACTTCATTGCTAATGGTTGGCCTGTTGCAACTTCCAAAGGTTTCCTAATTTATAGAAATGTACATTTCCACATTTCCAATGCCATGAAAAGATACTTGTAGATGAAGCCAGTGGCCCTCTTATAGTTGTCCTCATAGGCTTCGAATAATTCATTAAGTAGAAACGAACACCAATTTAGATTTTACCCCTGGATATAGTGCTCCACAACTGAGATGGTATCTAGCATGCACTCCCCTTTTGTGTAATGTCTTATTGTTTTTCTTGCAATCAGATAATAGTCAAACTTGACCGCTAGCTTGTTGATCAAGTCTATCTTGGCCCCTTTTCCCCCTCTCTTGGTGTCATACTTCCTGTAGTAGTCACCATTTCCTTCTTTCTTCACTCTCTTGGACACATTTTGGAATGTCGTGGAGACATCTCTCCCTTCTTGAGATAGCCCGATTAACCTGTGAATGTCTTCCACATGAATTGATATTTCTCTCCCCAGCCATAGCGACCCATTATGGATTTTTCTCTGCATGAACTTGGTGCACTGTATCGCAGCCCCTATAGTGTCAAACACTGGAAGATTTCTTAGGTTCAGTATGAACACCTATGAACTGTGGAAGTACTCTTGCTGCTTCCTGTCCCATTTCTGTGGCATAATTCTCCATGTAGAACTGTTTCTTCATTGCTGGAAATTGGAAGGAGTCTGTTAGCTCAGTATCAATCAACGACGTGCTATCATATTTTCCCACCAGGGACTCCATCTTATGGACCCTTTCATCAAGCTCCTTCTCAACAATTTCTGGCAGTACTCTGGTCATTTTAGCTCTTATCTTAATACACTTGCAGAGCTACTCCTTCTATTTCCTTATGAATTCCTACTTCCTGATATCTCCTCTGCTCTTCTTCTGGTGATGTTTCTCCTGTTACTTTTTCTATTTCTGTTTCTAACTCAGACTTCTTGGGCATTCTCGCACTTTCTTTCATGCAATTTATGTAATTAACTGGCACACATGAGGTTGATAAGACCCCAAAACTAATTAATTTTCCCTGTCTTCCCCCACAGATATAATCATGTGATTAGTTACCGGGCTGAGGTGGGTTCTAACAAAGCTGACTGTGGCTTCGCGATATGGGCAGACATGATGGGTAATGGTTATGGCCTATTATGGAAAATTTATTGCGGTATGGATGATGCTAATTATAGCAATTACTTCTCAAATCTCGGTAATCCTACGGACTAACATGGGTACTATGAGTCATGATGATGGAATGATGTTCAAAATGGTTTTTCTTTGATGTGGATGACACGCTGGACACTACCCTCCCCCTGACCACAATTGGTTGTGTTATGGCCTCCACATCACAACTTTGAATTTTTCTTGTGCTCTAACATCTCTTTATTGGGAATCCTATCTAAGCTCTTCTCAGATGTGAGAGAGTTATTGACTCTATATAATGTAATCTAATCTACCCTACTGACTCCTCTCGGTTGTGAGAGTTATTGGAAATGAAATGCAGAACTTACTCGTGATAGGGTTTTAGGTGTGCGCCATTCACCCATCCTGGTAGTGTCTTTCCTCCAGTTATGCTTACCGAACTGCTCTTGAATCTTTGATTTCTATTACGTGGTACCATCCTAGACAATGTATTGGTTTACCTAGGAACTTCTGGTACTTACTTTCATAAAGTAAAACATTTCCACCGACCCTGAAAGTCTTGCGCTTGACATGGCAGTCATGCCAAGCTTTTTGTCTCTCTTTCTGGATAGTTTGGTGAAATTCCATTAAAAACCTATCTTCTTCCAGTGCCTGTAGTTCCTGTAATCATTCCTTTAATGAGTCTTCCTATGATAGTTGGAGTGATGTTGCGATTAGAAGGCTCGGTATGACAAAATCTGTCGGTACTGCAACTTCCCTCCCATACACCATCTGGAATGGGGTCTAGTTGTTTAGTACCTTGACATTTGTTTTGTACGCCCACAAAGTTGTTGGCATACGTTTGTCCTAGTCGTCTCATTGAGCATTGAAAATCTTCGTTAAGCATTCTCCTAGGATCTTATTAAATTCTTCTACTATACCATTGGCTTGTGGATGGTAAGGAATTATTTTATGATGTTGTACCATGAATTTTTCGAGCAGGGATTTAATGGTAGCATTGATGAAAAGTGTACCTTGATCGCTTGTCAGGCTTTTCAGGCAACCAACCTGCTGAGGATATTTTCAAATATGAAATGAGCCACTGTTTCGACTATGGAATCCTTCACTGGCATTGCCTCTGCCCACCTTGTCAAATAGTCTATTTCTGTTATGATATACCTAGCCTGTGAGTGTCTTCCTCCAGGTGCAATCTAACCTATAAAATCAACTGCCAATTTCTCAAATGGTTGTAGTGCCTTTACTTGGTGAAGTGGGAGCTCGTCTCTGTGCGATGGATGGCCCGTCCTCTGACATACATCACATTTTTTACAAATTCCTTACTGTCCATGTGTATTTTTGGCCACCATAAAGCCACCTACAATACTTTCCTTGCCATCGATTTTTCACCTACATGCCCTCCCGCAACTCCACAGTGGCATTCCCATAGTACGACTTCCCTCTCATGTTCCAGGACACACCTTCGTAAGATTTGGTCTAGCCCCATCTTGTACAGGTGTCCTGCTATCAGCTGATACTCTTCCGCTCGGACTACTAGGTGTCTTCTTTGGACTGCTGTATATTCTTTTGGGAATTGTCCTATTGTCAGGTAGGTTTCTATCTGATCTAGGTATTCTGGGATGGCTTCTACTCTAAAAATATCACCATCCGGTAGCTGATCGTCTAGGGACCCTCCATTTTCCTCGTTTTCCAACCTTGACAGGTGATCCGGCCCCACGTTCATTTTCCTAGGTTTGACTATCATCTCAAAGGTGAACTCCTGAAAGAGTAAGAGACATCTGCAAATTATTCCTTCTAAGATCGTTTTGTTTGCTAGGTACTTTAAAGCTGAATGGTCTGTGAAAAATTTAAACATACCTCCTAGTAGGTAGTGGCAGAAATTTTGAAGGGAATACACCATTTCTAATGCTTCCCGCTCTGTTGTAATGTAGCTCCATTCTGCTATTGATAATTTACGACTTGCAAAGTACATTGGGTGATCAACTGAAGTGTCCCATGGTTGAGCTAGAACCACTCCAAGTGTGATGCTCGAACAATCAATGTGGACATGAAATTTCTTGTCCCAATCCAGGTGAACCAATATTGGCACACTTGCCAGTTTTTCCTTCAAAGTATTCAAGGCTGTCATGCAATTATTTGTCCAACTAAATTGTTCTGACTTCTGCAATTCTAATTGGTTTGTCGTGCAATTCTGATGGGGCTATTATCTTCGGATAGTTGTGGATGAATCGCCTGTAGTAGCCTATGTGGCCTAGTAGTGACCTTAACTGCTTCACATTTTCTGGTGCCTCCATGTTAATTATAACTCCAACCTTTGCTGGATCCATGCAAACTCCTTGGTTGCATACTATGTGTCCTAGCAGTGTTCTAAAGGCACTGAAAAGATGCACTTCTTGAGGTTTAGTGAAATATGTAATTGCCTACACTGGTAAAACATTATCCTCAATAGCGTTGCATGGTATTTCAACTGGTTATAGACAACCCAGTCATCCATATAGACTTCAAGGAATTTGTGGATGTAGTCATGAAATGCTGCTATCACAATGCGTGATAATACTGCTAGTGCATTTTCAATCTGAATGGAATTACATGATATGCAAAGGAACCCCATTCGGTGGTGAAAGTTTTCTTTTCTTATCTTCTTTGGCTATTATTACCTGATGGTATCCTGAAAATCCATCCGTAAATGAATAAGCCTCACTCCCCGCAACGTTGTCGAGGACTTCATCGCTAAACGGAGTAGGGAATGGGTCATGTATATAGGCATTATTCAAGCTCCTATATCCAACACAGACTCAGATTCTAAACTTATCCTTTTTTCTTTATATGAATATTGGACTTACCCATTATGATTCTTCCACAGGGAATATCAACCCTACCATTAGCATTTTGTCGATTTCTGCTTTAAAATTTTCCTTGACCCTTGGATTCAGCTGATAGGGTCTGTGCTTGATTGGTCTTGCATCAGGCTTTCGAATTATACGCATTTCCCCCATGTCCCCTTTTATTCCTTTAAATTTCGCTACGAATGATGGAAACAAGTCCAGATATCCTTGTAGTAGATTAAACATTTCCTTAGTCGTCTCGGCATCCCAAAAATCACTGATTGACACAAGTTTAGGCTTTTATTCGGTCCCAATGTTAATTTTCTTGGTTTTTAGTGGTAGCAAATGAATTCCTTCTATTGCCGGGTCTTCCTTAATATCCCGATCCCCTGCTTTTCCTCAAAATATAGATGTCTAAGACCTTCTAGACCATCATCATCCATTTCATTTTTTATCTTCTTACATGCTACCGACTGTCTGATGCTTTGATTTGGGAGCAGTTGTGCGTCCTCCTCCTGAATCTTCGGGAAGAATAATACCTTTTTAATAGCCTGTAATGCTTGGGTGACTGGTTCTATTTTTCCTTCAAATAAGAAGCACTGTGTAAATTTCTCTGCAACTATTTGCCAAGTTCTAGTTCCTCCTTTCCTCTCTTCCATTAGGTACCAATCTTGAGGAATCAAATCTAGTGAATGTATAAACTTGTGGACCCACAGCTCTTCTGGGTATCCTTCATTGTTCCATTGATCCTCACACTCTTTCAAATTTGTTCTAGGGTCTGAGTCCCCTTGGAATTTTTGAGTGAAACATGGTTCTTCTTCTTCCTTGAACCCGACTTTCAAGGTTGTCGTAACTTTGTCCCATCGCAATAGTGAGTTGTGGTGGTTACTCCACCACCTTGTTGATGTGGATTTTAAGGCCATATCCATGAGTGGGACCCTATGATCCAATGGTACCTTATCTTCTATTCTGGCAATAAAAGTATTTACCGCGTTCATATTTGATAAAGTGAGGTAATCTTTTACCTCCGTCTTGATCCAGTTGACTCTTCCGATGTTGGCGCATCTTCTTGTATTGGTCTCATATCCCCCTTGCTACCAATCATCCAAGGCTATCTTTGAGCCTAAGTCTAAGCTTTGAACACTTATCCAACTCATAGATCCCCCCGTTGTCAGGTTGATATCATCTTCCATTTTTCCTGCAGTCATTTGATAAAGATGGTCGACAAGCTGAGCATATTCTCTATCGTCAACAGACTCTGTGTATCGGGGACCTTGATATGGGTCGAGTGGCTGGGTGACCCTGACCTCCCCATCCTCGAAGATCATAATTTCCTTCATTAATTCTATTACTGCATAGTTTTCAAAAGCCCAGTCGATCCCTAGTAATGATGGATAGGGATCTTTATCCCCCATAATGTCTATTACCTTGAAGTCCGTGTATGTATTTTCTCCCGCGACATCGAATTCAACCTCCTCTAGTCTATCTATGGGCACAATGCAGTACTGGTTTTCCATACATAGTTGAATTGGTGAATATGATAGCCTCAGTCTTCCAAATGCTTCCCATGTCTTTCTTGGTAGTATATTTACGTCTGACCCCAGTCAAGCATTGTGTATTTAATTTTGAATCCCGCAACTTGAGTATTCACCCAGAACTATTTTCCTATCCTTCTATTATTTCTTTTTACCGTTCATATGTATTTCTAAGTGGTACCACTTGACTCCCCTGGTCCTGTGGCCTCCTGCACCACCCTTTCCAGGTTCTTCTTTAACTGTTCCAACATTGGCACGTTCTTAACACTTTTTAAGAATATATAGAACCATTCTTCAATTGTAGTACTTTTAATAACTTGGTTATTGTTATCCTCCCTGGCTTGTGGTAACTCAATGCCTTTGCTTTCTCCAAGTTGGGTAAACGTTTCCACTGCTTCTTTAAAATATTACTTTTGTCTTTATAGCCTGACCAGTGGCTTTGGAGATGTTGGCCTTATCAATTTTATCGGTTATGTCATCTGTACATATTCCCCAGTTCTTTTTCCTCCTTGCATCACTATGACCACATTCTACATATCTTCAGCCTCTATTATTCATGGTTTTGCATTTACTAGATTTTTTCCTCTTTGTCTGGCTCTTTCCTCCCATATTTTAATGAGCTCTGGGCATCCTTCTGTGGCATGCATGTTAACCCTACACTTAGAGCACCAAGGTCTTCTAGGAAGTGGGAATTCCCTAGCTACGTGACCTTCTTCGTCACAGTTTTAACATCGTACTGGCCCTCTTCCTCCAGCTCGACCTCCTCTCATGCCTCACCCTCGTCCCCTAGGAGCCTCATTTACTCTATATGAAGGCATTTCCAATCGTTCCACTAATGCATCCAGAGCCCTACACTGCTCTGTGATATGTGTCATAGAAGAAAAAATCTCACAGTATATGTTGTTTAGAACGTTGGAGTATTTTTACAATATTGGGCATAGGCGGGGTGAATGACCTATGCTTTTACATATTTCATAATATTCATTTGTGGCTGAATCATATTGCGATGGGAACCCCGTGTATTGGTGTTGTGGCAGATATATTCCCTGGGTGTTTATCTGCGCAACTCCTCCTACTGGCGGAGCTCCCTGTGCCCCTGTTGCTGATGTCCCCATATTCTGGCCCCTCAACCTAGGGCATTTAGTTACCATGTGTCATTCCATAAGACAGTGCATACACCATAAATTTGGCCTTGCTAGCTGCATTGGTTGAATTTCTTTCAGTTTCTCTATCAAGCTAGCTATTTGATGTTGTAACCCTAGTATGGAAGGGTCCTGAGCTGATGCTCCTCCTTCAAATTATTTTGGATATCTCGCCATGGCCTCTATCTTCATAGCTTGCTCCAGTGCATCTTGTAATGTATCGATCTTCTGTTATGTTAATGGAGTTCTGGATAATGGAAGAAGGTCCTTGATGAACCAATCCCTTTGATGGCTTGGATCGATTAGATAGCTAAGTTTTCCAATCGCATCCTTGAATCTCCTCATTAGATCCCATGCAATTTCCCCTTCCCATTGCTTAATCTCCCACATTTCTGACAAACCCTGCTAATTTTTTTGGGGTAATTTGAATTCCTTAATGAAATCCCTCTTTACATCATTTATCGTTGGGTTCTGACAAGCCTCAGACTACTTTATAAACCAGCGTAGAGCTCTCTCCCTGAGAGTAGTTTGAAATTCTATCAACTTACCTGCCTCTTATGTCTGCCAATCCCTCCATATGGCCTCGCAGAGGTACCAGTGTTGTTCCACATCAACATTACCCCTCCCAGAGAACTCTAGGTACCGGGTAAATGATCCTGCCATGCTTCCTTATGTGGGGGTTACTAGGACAATAACCCTGACTCCCAGTTTTGAAATGGTTTTACTAGCACTGTTGCTAGTGTGTATTACTGTTGTAAACTAAACACTATTCAAATTACTCAATTCCCGTAACTTAACAAAAATTTCACCTAGTGGCTAATAGAGTACCAGCGGAAGGTCGGGACTAGAGCTACTTGAACTTTGGAGAATAGAGTTACCTGGGATTATGGGTGTGGGCCCCTTTCAAAATAGCTGCTCCATCGCAACATGCAACTCCACATTAGACGTCTCCTTGAGGCGCACATCATCTCCATCGTACTCCTTTCCCTTCTATGTTTGGGCTAGGCTCCTATACACCTACAACACTTCATTGATCATCCATCCTATATCCTGGGAACCCACCTGACCTTCCATCTCCTTTTTCATTTGAGGCACCTTCTCTTTTTATTTTCTATTCCTTTCCTATTTTTCTAACTCCTTCATCACCATTTCTCACCATTTCTCTGCGACTTGTGCCCTCTGATGTGCTCGTCGTTCCCTTAATCTACTAGAGGTCTCAGCATCCATATCCCTATTCCCCTTTTAAACGTACTTGTAGCATCTTTCCCTCAGCTCCTTCCCCCAGTATTGGAGGTTTAGGTCTCCATCTCAGATTCTTGGAACTCCATTAATACTTCATCCACCGCTTTGATCCACAGGGGAATCTCCTTCAACATCTCTCTACGTAGCCCTGATCTAAATGTGTCCTCGGATTTCGAGAAATACTAGTAGCATTCAGCTGCAAACTCTAGTATGTATCCTTCCAAGGTAGATTAAACCCATAAATCTACAGCTCGGGTCAAATTGTTATCTAACCGATGGAGTGCTAGATCTATGTGCACCCACTTGCGACAGACCTTCTACGAGCTTCTTTGGACTATCTTGGCTTGTAGTCTCTGCAACCAGTTGTAGAGATCCTCTCAAAAATTTCCCCAGAAGATCTCATAGATATCACTGACGAATTCAGAGAATAGAACCCAATTCTTAACAACTTTCTCCTTATCTCTCTCACCTCCTCTTGCTGAGCGATGAACTAATCTAGGTGATTATCCCACCAGTTTCATATTTATTTCTTGAAGATCCGAAATACCATGGTTTAACTCCAAAATGGAATTTCAGGTCCCAGCAATGGAACCATTTTTTGGCGAGGTAGAAGGTCTCTCGGGCAAGACCCAGGTTCAGGATGGAGGCCAACAAGGTTTTCCGCAGTAGTCTAGCACAACGCCGTCATTTTCACCCTACTCCGAAGAGCAGAGAGTCTCACTCGAGGCATGTCGTGACCTTTCTAAGTTTAGGATCAGATCAGGTATCAAAAAAGCATAACGTATAACATAAAACAACCAGAACTAAGTGCTCTGAGTAAGAGTAACATACTCTGCAAATGACAATACTCATGCACGTATTCAGAATGACAAGAATTTTTTTTAAAGTAACCCGCACATTCAACTAAACCAATAACACAATACAGAACTCGAAATAGGAACCCCAGATCATAATGTACTGCATTGACAACAAGAGATAGTTATAGTGCTCCTAAGAGCGATTCTGGCCAAACTAATTACAAAATTATCACATATGACAAAACAGAATCAACAGAGAAAGAGAGAACAGAACAAACAGAACAAACAGATCTCTCATATGGCTCCTCTCCTCTGATCCAAACTGAGACAACCTTCCTTCTCCGCTGGCCGACTGCCTATTTGTTCCATTAGCAACACAACTGACAGTTATTCCTTCCTTTCTACTTTGTTGTTTGACGCTTCTCCCTGATCACTGGAAGTTCCACTACTTGTTCTTTGTCGCTTCCTTCTGCCATCTGTGATTTCTTCTGCAATAGTCATGCTACTTATTCTTCATTTCTTCGCAACCGTGAGAGCTATCTATCTACTGTGGTTGCATTCTACCACCTGTTATCCACAACTAAAAAACTGTTTGATTTCAAAAAAATGGCCCCAACACTTCCCATGCGACCAATGCGATGAGGAGCAGTAACCAGGAGTAGTAGAATGTCCTTCCATGATCCTGGGCTTCAGACACGTTCTCCAGAAATTCATTACACAGGAATTGGGACCAGTTGAACCAAACCCCTTTTTCGCAAAGGCCATCAAATTGAATGACATACGTAGTGACCGTGGAAACCTGGAATTTTCCCATCATTTTTCATGCTAACAACAAGGTTCCCATGCATGCACCAAGGTCCCTAATAGTGCTGATCATGAACCCCCTAGTGTTCCATTCAACATGCTAATAATCACGCACTTTATTAGCGATCTGTTGCTCATATTTCTTACCAACATGCTCCATGGGATTCAGCCCCTTCATGGGAAGACCAATGATATGGTTAATGAGCATTGCTTCTATGGGAATGTGGTCTTGGATCCCCAAGCAGTCATCGTGGACCAGAGCTAGCAGCTGTCGCACAATTCTATCAGTGATATTATAGTGGTCAAAGTGAGGCATCCACAGCAGATTTAATAACCCTGCACCAACCAACCCACTTGCCCAAGGCATTGGAATGATCTTCAACACATCATCCTCCAATACCCTCTCGAGATATAATTTTGGTTCCAGTTCAGGGAAGGCCTCTATGTTGGCTAGGTCCTGATCATCAAATTTGATCATGTGGAGCTTTCCAAAGGATTCGCCAATGATTAGAACCTCGCCCGAAATCAGAGGCATCTCTAGATAGGCATGCATCCCACTGAGATTCTTAGGTGTGCGCACCGAGGGCCTACGAGGCCAAACATATGGTGGTATCCAGTTTATTTTTTCCTCAATTCGATCTTCCTCCTAAGTAGACATAGGTCTCTTCGATGGATTAGGTGAATGTGCTTGGGGCACCGTGCAAGGAGACTTCACATTATGAGGGGAGGTGCATGGATTTCCTCCAGCCCATTTCGGAGTCCTCTCTTGCCCTTGCTCCTATGCTTTCCCCTTACCCGTCTTATTTTCAGCCCGCTTTCCCTTTGTTGGCATGGACACAACCTCCTCAACCTCAAAGGCGACCTCTTCAACCTCATCAGTGGAGACCATGATCTGCGATGACTCATCTGGATTAGTTGCAGTCATTCTCGCTCAGAAGATAAATTGAGGATTGCTACTATCAAAAGGAGTCGCTCGCCCAGACATTAACAAAGTGCAATAGTCACAAAGTTTCGCAAAGCATAAATTTTTCAAGATGCATGAAACCCTCTTTTGATCTACCCTTCTGATTTTATAGCCTTGGATATCAACCAACAGTTTGATGAGGCTTATCAGAAACTTACCATCAAGTAAATGGTAAAAAATCTCCAGAAATCGCCTCATTAATTTTTGGTCACCTTCTCCTTTCAACAGTAAAATTTAATTTTTACCCATTTTTACTGTTCTAACGGCTAGTTTTCACAGCTGTATATTACCCCTGCACTACGAGTGCACCTCTTATGTTTCCAATGCACCCCTGTGCTCCCGTCGCACCTTTATGGGTTGCGATCGACCCCTACACTCCTAGCGCACTTCCACAGGATTCCAACCCTACGAATGATCCCTGCGCAGATAAAAAAATTGCCTGCAGTTTTCTTTTGGCCTGCACGTATGCCACCCAATAAAGCTACGCCAGCCATATAGTCATTTGGTCTGATATAGTTTGAGCTGGCTGCCATTGACATATACTGGTACCATATCACCGTGCAGTGTGGCTAACCAGACAGCTCTGCCATTAGTAATTTCCTTTACCAGATAGCGACCTAGACAATACTCACAGAACTTCCCCATGTGCTTCAAAAACTGGCTATCATAGAGCAGGACCAATTCTCCCGTCAAGAACATATTTTTCTGAATATGTCTGTCATGCCATGATTTTTCTCGGGCTTTCTAAACTTGCTAATGGAAGTTAGCAATGAAACAATATTCCTCTAAGGCCATGAACTATGCTAACCACTCCTCCATGATATCAGGCTCCGCCATGTTCGTAAAGGCTATGATGCATAGGCTAGGAACAATATACTCCATGGGCATAATTTCCTCCTTTCCATAAACCATCCGAAACGGTGTTTTCTGAGTTAGTTTCTTGCAGGTGGTTCAATAGACCCAAAGGACAAACATGATGTGCACATCCCAGTCACTGCGATCGAACTTACAGACCTTGGTCAATGCATGTTCCAATATTTTATTAAAAGATTCTATAGCTCCATTTTCTTGTGGATGATACGTGGTGATTTTCGTGAGGTGGATCCAAAATTCTTCATTCAAGGCCTGTATTGTCTCATTAACAAAGTGCGTACCTTTGTCTCTCATCAAGATCTTTGGACAGCCAAACCTGGTAAGAATATGTTCAAAAATGAAGTGCCCAAAAATATCTGTAGTGAAATCCTTCATAGCTTGTGTTTCAACCCATCTAGTTACATAATCAGTCGTAGTGATGATGTAGCATGCACCTATCTTCTTCCCTGGCAGATTGATGGGCCCAACGAAGTCAATGGTCCATCTTTCAAATGCTTGCAGGGCCATCTGCGGTTGCAGGGGCATTTCTTCCCTGCATGACAACCTTCCTGTCCTTTGGCATGTGTCGCGGGCTTTACAATAGTCATGAGAATCGCTATGTAGTGTGGGCCACCATAGCCCAGCTCTCTAGATCTTTTGCGTCATTAATTTCCTTGCATAGTGACCTCTTGATATGCCCCCGTGGGCTTCTGCTAAGATGGCGTATCTTTAATGCTCCAAAACGTATCTTCACAGCACCTCATCAACTCCCAGTTTATTCAGATGGCCCGCTATGATGATAAAATCCGTTGTGCGGGTTACCAGCTCCTTCTTTTGCTATATCGAATATTCTGTAGGTGCCATCCCCGTAGTTAAGAACTGAATGATGTCAGTGAAGTATGCATCAACTACCTTAATAGCAAATAGTTATGCATCAGGCAGCCCTTCTTCTAGGTTGGTCGGCTCTTTGCCACTTTTGATTCGGGATAAGTGATCTGGCCCGGAATTTAGTTTCCCTGGCTTCACAATGATCTCAAAGTCATATTCTTGAAATAGTAGCAGCCATCGGCAAATCTTCCCCCCCAACACAAGCTTATTCACTAGGTACTTCAAATCCGAGTGATCTGTAAACATCTTGAAGTGCCCTCCTAACAGATAATGCCAATATTTCTACAGGGCATATACCATGTCCAACCTCTCACACTCCGTAGTGGAGTAGTTGTGCTCCACACTAGATAGTTTTCTACTAGAAAATGCAACTACATGGTCGACGTCTCCTTCCCCAGGCTACATAAGGACAACTCTTAAGGCGATTCCTCATGCATCTACATGTACATGGAAAAATTTTTCCTAGTCAGGAAATATGAGGATAGGTGCAGAAACCATCTTCCCCTTAAGTAATTCAAAGCTCTTCTGACACTCCTCATCTCAAAAAAATGAAACGTCCTTCTTTAGAAACTTTTCCATGGGTGATGTGATCAGCGCGTACCCTTGAATGAAATTCATGTAGTAGCCTGTATGTCCGAGGATAGAGCACAACCATTTCTCAGTTGTAGGGATTGCCAGGTTGATGATAACTGCTACCTTGGCAGGGTCAACCATCAATTCTTGCTTACAGACTATGTGGCCTAGAAAAATCTTGAAAGGTACGAAAAAGATGCACTTCTTCATATTCAGGAAAATCTAGTGCTTTCTACATGCGTCGAACATCATGCGAAAGTTTGAGACGTGCTTCTTTACCAACCCGAATACGGTCCAGTCATCAAAATATACCTCCAAAAACTTGTGGATGAACTTCTTGAATACTGCGACCACCACCTACGAGAATATGGCAGGGGCATTATTTAGTCCAAATGGCATGAAAGTGTACTGGAAAGATTCCCATTCAGTGGAAAATGGAGTTTTTCTATGATCTTCATGTATGATCCTGATCTGATGGTAACCTGATAACCCATTAGTGAACGAGTACGCCTCTTTCCCTCCCACACTATCAAGAAATTCATCAAAAAATGGGGTAGGGAAGGGGTCATGGATGCAGGCATCATTCAATTTGTGCAAGTCGACACAGATCCATATTTATCCTTTAGTCTTTTTCTCCTGAACCACCATAGGGATTACCCAATCTGACTGTTTAAGTGGTTCAATGATACGTGCGGTTAGAATTTTTTCAATTTATTCTTTGACTTTTTGCTTATACTTGGGGTTCAATCGATAAGGGCGTTGCTTAACAAGGTGCACATCTAGTTTTAAAGTGATGCGCATGACCCCTAGGTCCCCTTTAATCCCTTTGAGTTCTGAGAATTTTGTAGGAAATAGATCCTGGTATTCTGTGAGGAGTTCCACGACTCTTACAGAAGTATCAACATCCCAGTAGTCCCCAATTTTAGCTTGCTTAGGTTTCTCCTCCATCCCAATGTTGAATTCTTGTAGCTTAAGAGTCTTAGTCACATCGACGGTCTGTAGTGGGGGTCCAAAAACTGCGCACTCTCCCTCCAACTCTGGGATAGAGATATTTCGTGGGTCTTCATCACATTCCTCCATTGATAGATTGCGGCAATTGAAAATATCCTGCATCTGTGTTTCCTACGTTAGTGCCCCATATGATATATGAGGGAGTGATTCATTAAATACTAAGGCACCTATATCCTATAGGGCTTCATTGAGTGCCTCTGTTCACCCTATCAACTCAAACGTCCTGACAAACACATCGTTTAGGGTTTCCCAGTGATGGGTACGTTGATGTAGTTCTGCATCTAAATACCATGCGGTGGGGATTTTCCCCAAGGCATGAATGAACAGGTGGACCCATTCATCCGTAGTTCTTTCAAACCATTCCTCCATCCACGCGGAAAAGTGTTCACGTGGGTCTCCTAGGCCAAGGAAATTATTCACACGTAGGTGAACCGGGGGTTCAAATCATAGGATCATCATTTCGCAGCATTCCTCCCAATCCTGGAACACCCCCTTATGAGTTTCCCACCACCTCACCGGGGTTGCATGGATGGCTAGGTTAAGTTCCCACATCCCTCGCTCTCGGGGGATTTTAGCTTCAAAGGTTCACAAAAAATCCCTAATACTACTAGAATCATCAAAGTAGGGAATTTCTCTTACCTCTGAGAAGATGCACCGGAACCTCTTCGTGATCTTGAGACATCACAGCGCAGATACATCATGTAACTGATTCTGCCTGTTTTCTATCTCCCCATTGGATTTAGAGAGGCATTCATTGTCTTTCTCCCAACAAAGCACACCATCAGCTGTACGATTAATCCAATCCTCATCCCAGGTGGTTAGTTTATAAATGTGATCCATGTCATCTCTTACATGCACCGGTTCTGTATACCGCTCTCCTTCCGTAGGGTCTAGTGGGACTATCACCCTCGTACCCTCATTTCTGAAAACCATGCTCCTTTTATTTAGGTTGATAATTCCTCCCATGTTTATCACCCAATCAAGTCCTAGGAGCACATGATAAGGGTATGCATCTTCCACAATCTGAATGACTTCAAATTTGCGCGTACCTTAACTCCTGCGATATCTACCATAACCTTTGAAAGCCTCCCTAAGGGTATGATTTTCTTTTGGTTAGCCATGCACAACTGTATAGTGGACCATTCCAGCTTAGGCTCTCCCATTTGCTGCAAAGTTTTCTTGGGAAGTATGTTCACATCTGATCCCAAATCCAGGATGACCTGATCCATTTCATAGTCACCTATCTGCATTGTTAGCCACATCTCCCACCCAGTGTGATTCTTGTGCTTGTATAGTTTGTGAACATCCTTAATTTCCATGGGAGGGTCAATTCTTTCTGGGAAAATATCTATCAATTCTTGAAGATTTTCTACTACCTTCTGGTTACGTAGCAACTTCATTTGTGCTTGTAGAAATGGTTTAACTTCGTCATTCGTTCTTAGGTTGCTGGAGCCTTAAAAGTAGATGCCTCATATTTAGTAAAGTCTTTGCAAACTATGATGAAGGTTTCCTTCTCCTTTTGTAGATCCAATAATTCCTGTTTGACAGCTGCTTCCTGGATAAGAGGTCCAGTCATAGCTTTCTCCTTAGCTCCCCTAGTAGCCATGGTGCTACGTGTTATGACATTTATACTTGGTCCCTCATCGCGCGGTTTTGCCTTAACCCTATGCATATTATGTGTTGGTGTCTGTTGTTTTTCCTACATTTTTCTATCAGGACTGGACAATCTTCAATCACATGGTCCAATTTTCGAGAATATTGGCAAGATTGGTGCGCAGGGTTCAGACAGTCCCTTGCGAAATGCCCTTCTTCACCCCTTCCCCCTCCCCTTCCTCTTACTGGGGAGCCTCCTCTTCCTAAGGGGGATAGTGGTGAAGAAGGGTCCTTGTACCCTATATAGGTTCCCTTGGTCTATCATCAAGTCATAGGTCCGACATTTATTCTCAGCATGTCCTACCGAGGAGCAGAATCGACACCATTGTTGCTTCAATTCTGGAACATAAGCACCAAAACTGGGGCAATGGTTGGTTTCATGTAGTATAGCTACGTGGTATTTAGTGCACCATAATGTCAGAATACTTGGTCTCGCTGCCTCTTTAGGGGGAAATGGTCTAGGTCCCCCATCCTGTATGTAGTCCGCCAGCAGAGGGCACTGATCCTTGGTGTGGCCAGACACCCTGCATAGTATGCAACATACATCTGGGCTAGCTTCTTTCCCTCGCTCTTTTCATAGATTCTGGATTTCAAAGTGCATTGCCTCCAGCTATCCATGGATCTGCTGCACCCGAAACTAGGCATCGTCTCTTGGCGCAACTTCTAGTTTCATAGCAATCTCTAAGGCTTTCTCTTGCGTATAAATTTCTTGCTGACCCATAGGTCCGCGCAGGTGAGGTAGCAGCATAGCGATAAACCATTCCTTGTGCTGCCTATCATCATACTGGAATTCCCCATCTCTGATAACCTTCTTTAACCACTGATCAACTTCCCATACAGATTTAGTAGGTCCCTGTCTAAATTCTTTTAGGTCAGCTACTCACTGCGAGTAGGACTTATGCTTCCAGAATTGTTTTTTTAAAGCTTTCTTAATCTCCTCAATAGACAGATCCGCATGCTGGCCTATGTACCCCATATACCAGTCCAAGGCCCTTCCTTCAAAGGCAAGGGATAGTTGCTCTCTTTTTATAGCATCGGTAGCCACATTTTGCACAGTCCATACTGATTCTGCTACAAACCAAAATCGGTCCATATATTCGTCTCCTACACCCTTGAAGGTGGGTAGCTTCATGTGTGTGGCCATATCTTCTTCTAGTGGTGGCGGAGGTGCAGGGGACTTCTTGCCTTTATGCTGACTTGAAGGTAGTGTGGCTGGAGGACTATTTCCTACATGTGCAGCTAACTCTCTTAAGGGACTATAGATGGATCTATCCCCTTCTCTATTGGTTCAGTAGTACTTACCACTTCATGTTGTATTTTCGCTCTGATCAGAGGTCATTCATTCGGCGTGGCTGCATAGAACGTCTTTCTTGCATAGTAATATCTTAATTATCAATGGCAATGTTCGCAAGAACTTACCTTTGAAAACTTTGAAGAACCTCCACTCTACCTTAGAATAGGACACGAACTAATTGACTGTGAATTCCGTTACAAATTCCCCTAGCACACTGTCCACCCAATGATCTACCGTACGGGTGATCAGGTTGTCAGTCTCCTCCAATTGTTGAATCAATTTTGACATCCACTACATAAGTTGATCATTCTCCCAACATGTTCGAAATTATACAAGCCTTGCCAACCACTCCTGAAGCTCGTGTGTAAAATTTACAAAGAAAAATTCATAAAATTCAGTGAAGATGTACTTATTCTTCCACTTCTCAGCTGTCAACTTCGTATTGCGATTCTCTTTTATAGAAAACTCTTGAATCTGCCTTTCAAAAAAACTTTCAAGTTTTGATTTCTCAGGTCTCCAACAACCTCGTGGCATTACCTGATCTCTCTCTCAATATTCTCCTAGTCCCGACAATGAAACCATTTATTGGCTTGAGGGGTCCTGACCCAAGTTCGGAGGTTCAAGTTTCCCAATAAACCCCTATAATACTGTCCCTTTCGCCAATGACCTACTTTCGTAGGCCAAGGTCTCACCCGAAGTAGTATGGGAGGGTGCTAGAACCACGTTTCCACACCCTGGGAGAGAGGAGATAATTTAAGGTAGTTCTATGTTGCATCTTATTAGGTTCACACAGAATAAGTCTATTCGCAGCCCTTTTAACAGTATAATCAACACATAACCATAACCAAGCTATTATCATTAATAGATCTAATCAATACAATTGCATCCACATGCACATCAACAAATACCATCACAAAATATTATAATCGTGGCCAATTCTAGATCACATATATACTCGCAGCTTAAACAAATATGACATATGCACTTCAACAGTAAACACAATCAATCCAGATAGCACATAGGTACTTCAAATATATTCTGCATTCATTAGCATCCAGAATCCACTTACAACCTAAACACAGCCCACGCACACAGCCTAGCGGGGTCTGCAAACATCAGGACTGAGGATCTCCGTGCACACAGCCAACAAGAGTCCTTACCCAAAACAACCCAGACAGATCTCAAAAATTCGCACGTAGCATCAATCTTCTGTCTTACCTACTTAGTAGACCCAACTATCTACCTGTTTATAACATCTTAGCATTTTCTATCCGATGGTCCGCAAACCGTGGTTTGCAGACCCTAGAGATACCCTTTAATCCATTACAAAACATTAGGGGCTTTGACCCACCCCAAAACCCCTACGCAAGACTGACTATTACAAAATTATATAAAAAATGCAAGTTAAGGAACCGTGTTCCAACAACCCAAATTAGGAAATTCCATGCTTTCCTATACCATGTTACACAATTTTCCATTAGTATCCTCATAAAGGAATTGTAATAAGTTTAATTCACACCTCATTGGTAGCTTATCCATGAGGTAAACCAGGAATTTTATTATTATTCCTATCGTGCTAAAATTAGGTTAGCTCTTAATCCAAACCATCATAAATTAGAACATGGAATTAGATTCATAATTTATAAATTGAAAAATTGAATGAAATACTAACATTTATCTTTGAATTGTTCTTTTATTCTTTCTTTGTATACACACTAGATCGGTTTCCTATCCCAACAAACATCCACTGGGCTTTTATCTTCCTGTACACACACTCGACGATTTTCCAAACTGGCTACCACTCAATGCCTTCTCTTCGCTTTGACTTCGACACGGTGAGTTGGTTTCCAAAACAACAAGGGAATCTAAACAATCACCTCCACACTCAATCCTCCACGGAATCTAGAGGTTTATACCTCCACCTAGTGATGATTATATATATATATATATATATATCTGTGTGTGTGTGTGTGTGTGTGTGTGTGTGTCAATTCACTACCCTAGGAATATGGGCACTGCCAAACTGGGTAGTCTTTTGTCCACAAGAATATTATTATCGGCAATGTAGAGGATATATCACCTCCACTTGACACATTATCATCCAGAATCTAGAGACTAATTAGCTTCCACCCATCACATTAAACAACACAAGGGCTAAGAAAATTCCATATATTTTTGTCCCAACACATACAAATATACATGTGACACAATATAATGTATACACATATACTATACAACATGTACACATGGCACAAAAAAAATGTACAACACTATAACCAATTACAACCCTGAAATCTCATATCATCAGGAATCCAAATATTATACTATTCCTATTTATATAAATCAGGAATCCAAAGGATATAATTCCTCCATCGAAACAAAAAATCCATAAGACCATGTTCCTTCACTTGAACATTTCCTTTTTCCATGATTTTTCCACGTGCACCCACATCCAAGATTTTGGGTTTATGTCTCCTTCAAATGTCAAATTATTGTCCCAGCATGTCGCAGACCACACTTCTTTATTTTTTGTGATATACCATTCAACATTTCCTAATCATAATGAAACATGGGAAAATATAAGAATCATGTTCTATTGGAGCAGGGTACACTTTTTTGTATCATTTTGTAGAATTTTTGTATATGCGTGTTGCGTGAATGAGTCAAGGGGCTTTGGGGTGGGTTAAAGTCCCTATTTTGATGTAAATGGGTTTAAGGGTAAACTTTGGGCCTCAAACCATGGTTTGAGAGCATAGTTTCTGCGCGCTAGAAGAATATAAATAGATAGATCAAGTTTAAGGAAGTAACTTAAATTGATGTGATGTTATTATCTGACTGTTTATGTGTCTATAATACTTTGTAAGGGTTTTTTTCTAGGTTGGGTAGAAAGGCTTCTGTTGGCTATGTTCGTGGAAGTGTTATCTGTATGGGGAAAGTTTGATGTATTGAATTGACTCAAAGCTAATATAAAGGACATATTTTGGCAAAATAATTGTGTTATTGATCTAAGTTGTCTATTTATTGCTTCTATCTTTGGATCATGTTTCTTCTGGATTGATTATTCATATATGCGCAATTACACCTATTATTTATGCATGAAGTTACATTTATGATAAAATACATACATGAATTTGCTTAAGTAATTACACATTGTTTAGATTTGGATTTGGTTTTGTCTTGTTATATCTTCACTAAAGAGATTCACAATTCTATCTTATTCAACTAAGTATTTTGCGCATCTATTTATGATCAAAAAAAGTCTACAACTGATCTGCTTAGGGCCACTTCATTATTTTCTTCGTCAGGGTGCGGAAAACTGGTTCCATCACCCCCCGATACTACTTTGGGTGAGACTTTGATCTGCAGAAGTAGGTCATTACTGAAAGGACCAGTATTTGGAGGGTTTTGTTGGTTGTACGATAAACTCTTAACCTGGGTTAGGACCCCTCAAGCCAACAAATGGTTCTGTTTCCAGGACTGGGATAATTTTGAGGGAGATTTGATGTTGTGGCAACCTTATCGAAATGAACTCCAAGATTGGCTGGATAGAACGATCCTTAAATTCGCACAACAAGAGAATAGAAGTACTAAGCTATCTGACGAAATGTGGGTACATAAATAAATATATACAGAAGTTCATGAGATATTCTTTTTCTCCTTTGCAAATGAGCTACAAGAGTGGTTGTTGTGCTTGATTGAATTCAATACCTGCGTGAAGGACGACGCGGTCACTGAGAGGACTCCGGAATTGATCCAAAAATTAGAGAACTTAGACAATACGATCACCTACGTAGTAGATCATTGGATTGATCGCCACTTGGGAGGATTTGTGATGGAATTATCCATTCATCAATTTGTGTCATATTATGAAGTAGAGAGAATGTTTTTCAAAGGTTCTAGAGGTAAGTTCCTATGCTCTTTGAAGTGGTTGTTGAAAATGATATTATGTGAAGAGGGATTTGTGTGGAAACATATTTCTTGAATGCCTCGAAGAGGCTTGACTACACGCAATGGAAAATTTTACCGCAAAGATCCAAAAAAAATTATTTATATCCCTCTGAACCGTAGATCTGATAGCGAAGGTGAACCAGAAGTTAGTAGCACTACTGACTCTGAAGCAGAAGGTTCATCACACCAGAAACCCTTGAGTCTCTTTCAAACCCTATCCACTCCACTTCTAAACTCATATCACAAAACACCCACTCCACCGCGCAGTCCATGTCCACCACCACCTCCACCTCCTCTAAAAGAAGATATGGCCACGTCAATGAAGTTACCTAATTTCAGGGGCATTGGAAACAAATATATGAAGCACTTTTGGTTTGTGACTAAGGTTGTATGGCAGGCTCAACAGGTTAATAATAATGATATTAGGAAAGTGCATCTAGATATTTCTTTCCAAGATCGCGCATTAGATTGCTACATCAGGTATGTGCAAGAAAATCCTAATGCCACCTTGGACCAAATCATTCCTCTCACACCAAAGTTGGACTCTTCGGCTTCTTTCGATGACTTTCGCCCAATCTCCCTGTGCAATTGCTTATACAAAGTCATAGCTAAGGTTATCGTTGAAAGACTCAAATCAATTTTATCAAAACACATCTCTAAGGAAAAATTTGGGTTCTTGGAAGGGAGATAGGTCCATGAAGCCATTAGGGTGGCCCAAGAAGTCATGCACAGTATGAAAGATTCAGAAGAAAAGGGTTGATAATCAAAATTTATCTTTCAAAGGCCTATGAAAAAATAAGTTGGATGGACATCAGACTCTTGCTTACCCACCTTGGTTTCCACTATGATTTCATATGTTGGGTGATGGGGTGCATTATAGACATTAGTTTTTCTCTGCTAATAAATGGAGAAACCTCCCCCTTTTTTAAGAATGAAATAGGCCTATGCCAAGGATGCCCCCTCTCTCCCCTCCTCTTTCTACTGGCAGCTGAAGGCCTAATTCAGCTGATCATAGAAGCGAAAAGGAAAGGGGACATCCAAGGAGTGGAGGTGGCTAAAAATCTCAAAATCACCCACCTTTTGTTCATGGATGACATTATTCTCTTCAGAAATGGTAGCAGAAGCGACATTCTCTATATTAAAGCCTCCATGGACCTCTTACTTATTGCTACAAGTATGAGTATAAACTTCCATAAATCATCCATCATGATTGAACGCCTATCGAGGGAAGACCCTAGGAGAGTAGCTGAAGTTCTTCCTTTCGAGATCAAGTAGCTATCAGAAAGCTTCTGTTATCTTGGGTTTTAACTCAAGCCTGACTCATAACGAATAATGGACTAGATGTGGATGGTGGCAAAAATTGAAAAAATAATTAAGTGTTGGTGTTACAAGTGGTTGTGTAGAGAAGGTAGGCTGGTTCTTATCAAATCAATGATAATGGACATTCCGATCTTCTCGGCATTGTTATCATGGATTTTGAAAGGAATAATGGATCGAATCCATAAAATTTGCCACAAATTCTTGTGGGAAAACTCAAAGGAGGAGTTTGCGCTTCCATGGGTAACATGGGAGAAAATTTCCAGGCTCGAAGAATGGGGAGGTTGGGGAGTCAAGGAGCTACCATCTTTCATCTCATCTCTTGCTACGAAAATGGGATGGTCTCTGCTGGCCAAGGATTCCCTATGTTCCTCGGTTATGAGAAGGAAGTATATAGACCCCAAACCCTTAATTGAATGGGTGAGGAGCCTTGACAAGAAACCCTCAGGAGGCTCGGTGGTCTAGAGGGCCACCCTTGGAGCCATGGCATTGATTGAAGATGGGTTTGTGTGGAAGGTAGGAAACTAGCAACAAATAGAAGTAGCCTTAGATCTATGGGTTGGATGCAATGCGAGCTTTTCCCTTCCAGAATCATGTAGAGTCCATCTAACTAAAAAAGGTATCATGTTCTTAAATCAAGTTGAAAAAGTGGAAGAAACATCAATTTGGACACAAGGCTGGAATTCAGGGGCTGACCTTTAGCTTGTCGCGATATGTTTTGAGACATGGAACTAGTACACTAACGAACTTCTTAGGACCAATGTCTTCTTGCGGGATGAGCTTGATGTCCTTAGATGGGCTCTTTCCCCATCTGGTAAATACATGCCCAAGTATGGTTACCCATATCTCATGGGGAAGAAGGGATGGGCAGAGCCCGAATGGTGGTATAAACCACTTTTGAAGATAAAATGGCCAGCTAAAAGTCATATTTTCTTCTAGTGCTTGCTGGAAAATAAGATCCCCACCTGGGATAATCTGTAGAAACGAAGGAAGGAGGGACTGGTAATATGCCCTTTATGCAAACTTCAATATGAATTTGCGGCTCATTTGGTTATGGTTTTCTCGTACAGCATAAAGGTGTGGGACACTTTACGATCCCTGGTTGGGTTTACTCAGAAAAGGAGGGGCATCTCGGTCAAGGATGCCTGGCAGATGTGGTGGAATAGCTGCCAGGAAGAGAATTTGAAATCAATTCCCTTGCTTATCTCTCGGGCGCTCTGGCTAGCTACAAATCGAGTTATCTTCAGGGACAAAGAATTTCCCTTCCATGTTGTTGCTTAGGAAAGGGCAACCATTTACAATTTATTTCCAACTCAAGTTTCCATCACGAAGGCCAAGATCATTACTCTTGAGCAGATTAGGGAGACATCCCCTGGGCTTATTTCGATGGTGCATTTGATCCCTAGAATTTCTGTGGAGTTGGATTAGTTATTCATCTAAATCAGGATCAGAGGTTGGAGGCTTCCATTGGCCTTGGCTAGGGTTCCAATAACTATGCTGAGATAAAAACACTACACCTCCTTCTTTGCTAGCTTACACACTTGGATTTAAAGTCAGTCCAGATTTTTGGGGACTCCCTCAACATTATCAAATGGTTCAACAAGGAGTATGTTTGTTCAAATTATATTTTAAGTCCTATTTTGAGGAGTTGTGGTCTCTGAAGACTCAGTTTACTTATATTGATTTATGTCACATTTACAGGGAAAGAAATGTCGCAACAGACTTTCTTTGTAAGGAGGGTTTATAGCAAGATTCAAGAAACCGGAGGACTCGATAAATAGGACTGGAAGGCTCTGTGGCTTCAGACCATCCTCCTTTTGTCTAGATTTCTTCATCTAACTTCTATTTCAATTTTTTACCAGCAATTATATGTTTTTAATTTGATTTTCTGAAGTACACATTACATTCTACTGAGTACTTTATAAACTCATATGCACACTCAGCTTTGAAACTGTTTATACTACACTCACTCCACACAACTGCTCATGTTTGGGCTGGCTTTTCCTCATAAGAGGAGGCCTGGGAACGCATTGTGGAGAATGTCTTTATGTGCCGATGGTAAGTTCGCAGTTTTCCCTTATGTTTGGTAAGGTTATGATCTATCTCATCATACTAAATATGATGACGTTTTTGGAGATGGGCGGATTACTCCGCTAATATTTGGAGAGCATAGACTCTTACCAATAAATGCTTAAATGCATGTACACAATTAACTTTTTATAATATAAAGAGTTTAATTTTTTCCTTGGAAAAAAATACATATCTATCTTATAATTAATTGGTTTCTAACCTTATTTTATGATATAAAACATTTAATAAAAAAAATTAATGGTTAAGATAAACATTACCTTAATATAAAAATTAAAAATAACTTACTATCAAACAAACTTACCAATAAAACCTAATATTATTATCAACCCTACTCCCAGAAAACCTAATATTATTATGATATGGACGGCATGCAGAGGCACCTATTTTCACTATCTAACAACAAGTAAAAGGACATTCAAGCATTAAAAACTGAAACTAGGATTATTTTCACGAATTCCTATCGTCATTGAAAGCCTTTAGCAGCATTCAAATGTAACAGAATCATTTTCAAAGACCGAATGAGACGAAACTTTTAAAAAATTTCTCGTTGGCAGCATCAGATCGATTTTGATTACCACTCAAAGCAGTATACAGAAATATTGCTAGTTTTAAAACACAATTCGATTGCTTCTCGTGCTCCACGAGTTATTCCATGGTGTCTCATCAGCTGGCCGTGGTCAATTTTTTAATCCATTTGCATTCTGAACGATCAACGTTTGTTCAAATACAAAATAAAAAATTTGAACAACAATCTACCCAAATACAAAATACAACATTTAGAATGGATTTGCAAGAAATTAGAAACCCTAAAAAGATCAAGAAATTTTAAAACGCAAAAGGTTCACAATGCAAAGATCAGATCTGGTACTGTTGAGGCTGATGATAGACACAATCTTCCACTATGAAAACCTGCCCAGATTCATCTAGCGATATGAAAAGTTACTTGGCATTTTCCTCTTCGGCATCAAGGGATTTGAAAACTACCTTGACATTTTCCTCTCCGGCAGACTCCACACAAATTTTTAGTAATGGCTTCCCATAAATGCAGCATGTCGACTTGGTCTGTTCGAGCCTCAACAGCTCCATACCTTCCTCTGCAAATTTCTTCACCTGGGACTGGCGGATGAAGTTATATAATCCGACACATCTGAATCGATCGACGGTGAATCTAGCCATGTTTCACAAATAATCTTTAATATATTAAAGAGAGGGTCATACTCATGAAACTGAAAAATTATTAAAAAACTTTTCATATTATCCATTATCACATATTAGATGAGAATACTCTCCTTACTTTCAAATTACAACCATTAATTTTATTGAAAATATAAAATTTTGGAGCCCAATCTTCCTTGTACAGTAGCTCTACACATTTGTTCATAGTCGCAGCTGCTCATTGATTTGACAACGTGTGGGTGGCTTCACAAATAAAGATGCGTTATGGCTCCCTTGGGTCTCTAGATGGTAGAAACAAGCTAAGACACTCCTTTAACTTCTCCCTTATCGAGACTTGACAACTGCGTAGATCTACAAATCTTCAGGCTGGATGGATTGAGCTTCACACTTACAGATGCATTATGGATCTATTGGGTCTCTAAATGGTAGAAACAACCTAAGACTCTCCCTTAACTTCTCTCTTTCAGCTTGACAGCTGAGTCGGTCTACAAATCTTTAAGCTTGATGGATTGAGCTAGTACTTTCATACCACGAGATCTACAAATCTTCAGGCTCGATGGATTGAGCTAGTACTCTCATGATGGATTGAGCTAGAGATCAAAACACCTTAAAAACACAACAAAAGAAAACCTAATATGCCACATCAAAATTGTTTGATCTTTAGAGCTCTTCTAATATTAGAAAGCTATTTTGTCACACCAAGACTCCTTGATTAACCAAATATTAACAACTAGTTTGATATTGTCAAACATCTAGATCATTCGAAACCACTACGTGTGCCCTACACTGCATAGAACTATATAGAAGCTAGAGGAGGAAGTTAAGAATTATATTTGTGAACTACACTACCTAGAACTACATAGAAGCTAAAAGAAGAAGTCAAGAATTATATTTAACAAATTTCGTTAACCTTATCCTCTATACTATTGTACCATTTCTTGAATTTCAGAAGAGAATTTCATGATAAAAGAATGTTCTGGTAGTAGATAAGGATTCATGTCACTAACAACACTCCAACAAATGATGCTACTAAACTGTCCACATTGAAATGAGATTTAGTAAGTTGTCTTCTACTTTTGAGGTTTTGGGTTTCTATCTCGTAAAAGAAAGAAGTTTTAGTCATTTTTATTTTTAGTTGTTTAAAATTATTTTTTTAAATGTATATATAAATTAAATATCTTATAATTAATGAAATACTTAGATTATACAAATTTATAAATCAAAATTACCATTTCAACAAATCCCTATATAATTTTAAATAAATTTACCAAAAAATGGTGACAAAACAAACTTTCAAAACTTAAAACATTTTGATTACAACTTATAATTATATCACCTATCAACTAGAATTTCAGATACAAAACCTAATCCTTGTTTTATATTCAAAATACATCTTATGAATATATCACCTATCAACCAGAATTTCAGGTGGAAGTTTTGATCCTTTTACAGTCGATCTCATAAATGAACTTTTCTGGACTACATTAAATAACATGTACAAATTCATAATCAAAACCCCGAGGGGATCTCTAATTTGGACATTAAGATGCACTTAGAATTCAACCTGAAATAATTGTGTGGCTTTCATGAAGATATCAATATATCTTGTAGTAGAAATGTCAAGGTGGCTACACTGGCAACCCGACGAAAGGACCAATAGAAAAATGATGTGATTGGGAGGAATAGGAGAGGTGGTGGAAATATAATTCTGGAACCCATGTAACCACATTGTGATTTTACTCATAAAAATATTAAATTAAAACATATTACTTATACCAACCATATTGTGATTGTGCGAATAACTAGCATAATCACATTTACCAATGTGATTGATATACGTTGATAGGCTTATATGAAATAGATTTACAACCACATTCACCAATGTGGTTGATATACGCCGATAAGCCTATATCCACTACCCAGTACATATATTTCACCAAAATAAATATTATATATTTATTATTAAAATCACCAAAATATTTTATATATTTACTTATAATATATTAATAATAATTTATTTTTTTTGGTGAATTCTGTAGGACCTGTCTTTTCTATTATAAAGAGCAAGTTGCTTAATTAATACAGCAAAAGAATGTGCCTCAACCTGCCCAAAGGGAAACCAGGTCTGTTGGCCATCTTAAACAGTTAAAGGCCAGCCAAAAACGATACTATTTCAGTCTAGCTGTAGCAATAAGAGCTACGCAACTATGTCCATAATACAGACATATACAACAACAAATATAATATCGCTGAACAAAAAACATATATGAGAAAAAATAAACAAGAAGGTCTAGTAATCAGAAGATTTCAGAGGGGCTGGATCTTCATCAGACCCAAGCAGCTCCACCCACTGCATATCTCGCAGCTGCTCTTCAATACATCCAATGCAATCATTCTGCTACTGCTGAACCTTAGTCATAGTAGTCATGTCCTATTTGATATGGTTAAGCTCAAATAACAAAGAAGAATGATAGTCCTGTTCCTTCATACTCATGAGGGATTTTGCAAGAACACATTTAAGGCGCCAATACATTTTAACAATTTTTTGGAACAGAGAAACCCTGCCCCTAGTACTACCAGGGTCAAGCAGGAAATCCATTGTTGCTCACTGCTGCTGCAGATCGACTTCTTCTTCCAAACTATGCTGCTCCCAGGCCTCAATTTTCTTGCGAATAGGTGGAGAGGTCATGGTTGTATAAGCATTAACCAGATTCTCGAAAACCTGCTCATCTTTTTTACGCCCTCGTTTACAAGAGCGCGCAGAGACCTTCGTTGCCTTACTGTTGCCTCTTGATTTACAAGCTAGTGATGTTGATTTTGTCATAGTGGCTCCCAGGAAGCTTGTGAGAAAAAGATAAGCACCAGAGCAGAACAGTAAGGCAAATAATCGGTAAGATACATGAGAGGAGTATCGAAGAGGTGTAGATTGGTAAAAAGAAACAGGCCGACGGAAACAGTTGCAAGGCTTAACAGCAATAAATGTGTGTAGGACTGAGTAATAAGGGCCAGCTTGATGAAGGATGAGCATCATGTGGAAAAAACCGGAAAAAATGCAATAAAGCCCACAGATCCGACATGAAAAATGGAAAACCCCTGTCGTTTCGCAAACCAAACCGGAGAAAATACAAAGAAACAGACATTGTCGGCATACACAATAAGAAACCCCTTTCGTGCCACAAAGTAGCCTTTCATAACCGCGAGGCAAAGAGTTGCAATGATAGAGGAAAAAGCGACGAAGTAAATCCACACCTAAATCCTTCCAAAAGCATATGATACTACAATGATTGAAAATAGGACTTCAGAAACAAGGATTAACCTCTTCATCTTCATGTAAACATCATGAGGGCAAAATGAGTAAGACATCCATCACCTTTGAGAAACCCATGGTATATTGCAAAGAATGCACAGAGTTAATAGTATGAAAGTGAGGCTGTACATACGAAAACCATATTAACAATCGCTAGCAAGAACTGGAAGCACCCACGGAATACCCTCCTGCGTTGTACCAAACCACAAAGCTAAACCAGAAAACGATAAAAATACGCATACAACCAACCTACTAGCTCCTATGAAGAGCCATCGCGTTGGCATGCGATGGTATAATTACAAGTAATTGTGTCCTCATACGGGAGATCATGGTCATAATTAAAAACTAACAACCATCTTAGCCAATAAAAGCCGCTGACGCTGAAGGGCCTGGCCCGCACCCCGATCGGGGGTAATATATTAATAATATTAACTATATGCATACTATATATTAACCTCATATATATATATATATATATATATATATAATATTATATTATATTATTGAATAGTAAAATATATAATAAAAATATATTATTAAATTATTTCAATACATTAACAGTTTTAACTCAAACTATAATATAATTCTATTATAACATAATAATAATATTTTATTAATATTATAATAAGTTTATATCTCTTACTAATATCTGAAGAGATTATTCATATTTTACACCAAAAGAACTAATAAACCCAAGGGTTTAATATTATAAATGGAAGTAATTGGTGAAGCAAAGGATAAATATTAATATTGTAAACCAAGAAATAAAAAAAACCCTAAGAATAAATAATTTAATCTAAGAGATTAAAAAACCCTCAGAAATAATAATACTTTAAACCCAAAAACATAGGAAAGTAATAAACTCTAAGAATTAATATATTAAGCTAAAGAGATTAATAAAGCATAAGAAATAATATTTAAAAACAAAAGACCTAAGAACTAATAAACCCAAGGGTTTAATATTATAAACGGAAGTAATTGGTGAAGCAGAGGATAAATATTAATACTATAAACCAAGAAATAAAAAAACCCTAAGAATAAATAATTTAATCTCAAGAGATTAAAAAACCCCGATAAATAATACTTTAAACCCAAAAACATAATAAATTAATAAACTCTAAGAATTAATATATTAAACTCAAGAGATTAATAAAGCATTTGAAATAATATTTAAAAACAAAAAACCTAAGAAACTAATAAACCCTAACAATTAATATTTTAAACTAAATATATTAATAAATCCAAGAGATTATTAATAATACTAACCAAAAGAACTCATAAACCAAAGATTTAAATATTATAAACCAAAGGAATTGGTGAACCCAAGGGAAAATATTATAAATATAAGGGATCAGTATTAAAAACACAAGAGATTAATAAACCCTAAGAATTGATATTTTAAACTAAAAAACCTAATAAATTAATAAACCATAAGAATCAGTATTTTAAACATAAGATATTAATAAACCAACGGGATTATTAACATTATAAACCAAAAGAACTAATAAAATGAAGGGTTTAATATTATAAACCAAAGCAATCAGAAAACGCAAGGGATAAATATTATAAACCTAACAGATTAATATTAAAAACAATAGAGATTAATAAACCCTAAGAAAAAATAAATTTTACGATCGGATAGCTACCTGCGCGTTGCAGACCCTGCAAACCCTAGCTACTCTCCCTACGCGCTACAGCCCCTGTGGCTGCGCCTGCTCTGGCAGGGCCTCCTGCTTATGCCGCTGCTTGGTTGGATTCCTTTAATAATTTTCTTCGTTTGCGAGTGCCCCTGCGCTGCGCCTGCCCTCGCAAGGCCCTGCTGCTCTGCTGCGACCTGCTGTACCTGCTGCCTCCTGCTGTGTTGGGTCAATGTCTAGGCTGGGATCCGAAGGCTCTCCCTGCGCATCCTGAGCTCTGCTAGGGTTTCTGCTGCGTGGCTGCCCCTGCGGCGGCCGACCTCAGGCCCACCCTATGGAGACGCTGGGTGCTGCTATGGATCCTCATTCTACTCCCGCCTTCGACGCCTTCAACCAGCTTCTTGCCAGTTTGCCTCAGAAGAAAAGAAGTGAAGCATCCAAATTTGTTAAGAAGCTCGATGAAATTCCTGAGATCTCTTTGCCTCCGGAGGCCCCCATTCAAGTAGCTTTATCTTTGGCGGATCAAGGTCTCATTGGCGAGTTCACGGGTCTGTGGCCTTCTCCGAAATCTACTGAGCAATGGGTTAGCAGGAACTGGGCTCCTTTGATTAAGGAAAAGGTCACCTCTTACTTTTTGGGGAAAGGGTACTTCCTCTTCGAATTCTCCTCCAAAGAAGACAAAGACTTGATCTTTCAAAATGGGTCGTATTTCATGGGTTCTCAGGGCCTCTATCTGAACAAATGGACTTTGGACTTTGATCCGGCTGTCGATGTTCCCAAGGCTGTCCCAGTGTGGGTTCACCTTCCAAACCTACCAATTCACTGCTGGAACTGGAGTTCCTTGAGACACATTGGCAACACTCTCGAGAAATTCATAGATCGGGCAAACAATAAGGACCAGTACGACTGTGCCAGGATCTGCGTGGAAGTAGATCTAGAGGTTGGTCTTCCAGAGGCTATAAAAATCAAAGTCGGAAGCTGGTCTCATGTTCAGATCTTGGACTATGAGCAACTGTCGTTCAAATGTAGGAAATGCCACGTTCATGGACATTTTGCTAGAAACTGTCCGTCCAACGCTGAGCCGGAGAAAGGGATTGAAGAGGGTTAGAACCAAGTCAAACGAGTAAAAACCAATCACAAAGGGAAAAAACCGGGAGGACCCTCTGGAAAAGGCTCTCAACAGGCTAATGTTCAACGCCCCCCTCCCAAAAAGGCGCAAGGAAACAAATTTGACCCTCTAAGCCAGCAGACAGAAGATTCTCAGGAGAACGAGACACAAGATCCAGTTTCTCCTAGCAAAGATACTCCCTCAGCCTCCCTCAAAGGAACAAGTGCCGAAGATCCCAATGGTATGCCCTCGGATGATGAGGAAGAAGATCAAGAAATGGACGAGTCAGAGGAGGAAGGAGAAATAGGAGAATCCCAAACCTCGGTACAAAGATCTACAAGAGGCCGTAAATCTGACAGGGAAAAAAGAGAGCAGGAGACTTACAAAGATAAGTTACAGGGCAGTCAGCCAACTCTGGAAAAGTTGCTTGCCTCAAAGCCAAGGATGTTGAAAAATCAGACCCATGGCTCCAAGGGGGCCCACCAGAAACATAAATAATGAAGGTCATCTCCTGGAATTGTAGAGGTATGGGGATTAAAGTCAAGGAAGAAGCCATGAGAAGCTTAATAAGAACAGAAACTCCAGACATACTTCTCGTCCAGGAGACTAAGTTGGAAGACGTAGTCTTCCTGCAAGCATGCAAGAAATTTTGGTTCAAAAGTGAAGCAAGAGCAATCTCTGCCCGGGGCGCTTCGGGAGGGATTGGCACTCTATGGAACCCTAACAAATTTGTAGTCACCTTTGAGGCTAGAAATACTCATTGGTTGCTGCTGAAAATGCAAAATCTGGATACTAAGGAAATCCTTTGCCTCTTCAATGTATATTCTCCAGTCAATGTTGGGGAAAAAAAAGAATGTTGGGATACTATAAGGAAACAAGCAGACCTGACAAATCTGGAAAATATAATTATTGCTGGAGATCTTAATCTCACTCTCCACTCGTCTGAAAAAAGAGGAGGCAGCGCTGTTCGTGATCCGGAAAGGGAATGGGCAGAAGATATTCTACAGGACTGGGACTTGCTAGATATCAAACCCTCTTCTGGTAAGTTCTCTTGGTCTAACAAAAGAGTGGGCCCTGGTCATATCGCTGCCAGATTAGACAGATTTTTCATTCAAAGCTCTTTTCTGTTACTAAGATTAGAACCCAGAATGCACATCCTTGCTAACAGCGTCTCGGACCATAAGCCTATAAAGCTCGAACTCCTAGCCCATCTAGACCTGGGTCCTATTCCATTCCGTTTTAGTCCTCTCTGGGTCAAGGAATCAAACTTCATGCAAATAGTTAAGGATTTTTGGAGTCAGCCTGTCAATGGTTCTCCCTTCTATATCTGGGAGGAAAAACTCGGAAGGGTAAAGGGCGATCTAAAACGATGGGCAAAAACTCTGTCCAACCCGGCTGCAGAAAGAAAAGCCATCAAAATCACTCTCGCCTCTCATCAAACTCATATGGAGCACGCTATTGTCACAGAGGAGTTATTAGACCAAGAATCTCATTTGCAACAATGCTACCATAAGGCCTGCCTAGCTGAAGAAGAATACTGGAGATTAAAATCTCGAAATCTCTGGCTCAAAGCAGGGGACAGGAACTCTGCCTTTTTCCACAAACAAACCCAAGTCAGGAAAAGCTTCAACACTATTTCTAAGATTAAGGAGGATAACGTCACCTTCAAGGATTTTGAAGACATTAAAAAATCAGCCTTCTCTCACTTTCAAAACTTGTATAGTGAGGATAAGGACTCGGACCAATACTCATATCTGCTTGACATCATTCCTTCTGCAATTTCTCCTCGTATGAATGAGATCCTTGAGGCCAAAGCCACCAAATACGAAGTCAAAAAGGCCCTCTTTGATATGGATCTGGATAAGTCCCCCGGGCCGGATGGCTTTTCTGCCAGGTTCCTTCAAGTTTGTTGGCCGATTGTTTAAAAGGATCTACTCAAAATGGTTCAGAAGTCTCAAAATGCTCAGAAAATAGGAGGTAGCACAAACTCCGCTTTCCTAGCCCTAATACCAAAGGAAAAAGGTGCCAACAATTTCAGCAGATTCCGCCCGATTTCCTTATGCAATACTGGGTACAAGATTATCACTAAAGTTATTGCAAATAGGCTGAAGCTCATTCTTCCCAAAATAATTCCGGAGAATTAAGGAGGCTTCATTCAAGGAAGGCAAATCGTGGACAACTTCACCCTTGTTCAAGAAGCAATCCACTCAAGCCTTCTTCGAAAAGAACAAAGTATGGTGATTAAACTTGATTTAGCAAATGCTTTTGATCGAGTAAATCATAGCTTTCTTTTAAAAGTAATGAGCAAGTTTGGTTTTGGAGCAAAGTTCATCAAATGGATCCGGGCATGCATCTCGGAGCCATGGATCGCTCCTCTTGTAAATGGAAGAGCCACTGATTTCTTCAAAGCTTCAAGAGGGCTAAGGTAGGGGTGTCCTCTTTCCCCTCTGCTTTTTGTCATCCAAGCCTCTGTCCTCAGCTACATGTTAGACAAAAAGATGCAAGATCAAGATAACAACGAACTGTGTATTGCAAGAGGGGTAAAAAATATAAACCACGCCCTATTTGCGGACGATACTCTGTTTTTGGGAGCTGCCTCTCTCTCCTCTGCCTCTAAATTTAAAGCAGTTTTGGATGAATTCAGTGAAGCCTCTGGCAGTGCTGTAAATAAGAACAAATGCCATATCTACAGCTGGAACACCTCGCCCAGATTGCTCTCCGCTATTTCTAGATGTTTGGGTTTTGCTTCCTCCTCCAATTGGATCTCCTTTAAATATTTGGGCCTTCCTATTTTTCATAATAAATCTACAAGCAAAGACTGGCTCCCTCAGCTGGAAAAATTCAAGTCTAGGATCCAAGCCTGGGGCTTCTCCTAGCTCAACACTGCTGGCAAATCTATCCTTATTAAATCTGTGCTCTCCAGTCTTCCCCTATTTCAATTCGCTGTGCTTCTCGCTCCGGCAAGTATATTAAAAAAAATGGAAGAATTCATGTGGAGGTTTTTTTGGAAGGGAGGTAAACAGAATGAAAACAAGATTCCCCTTATCAGTTGGGAAACCATCTCCAAGCCTCTGAGGGAGGGTGGTTTGAATTTCAAAAATCTCTGTCAGCAAAACGTGGCTATGGCAGCTAAGATTATTTGGAGGATCATTGCGCCCAAGCCTGGCTGGGCCCAATTGGCTCTCTGGAAAAAGTATTTCAAGGGTCCTCGTTCCTCCTGTTTAGTCAATGTAATCCATTTGCCTTATTCGTCTTTTCTCAAACTGTATGTTAAAGCTACTCCCTTAATCAATGCGCACTCCTATTGGATTCCAGGAAATGGCAAAAAGATCAATATCTGGGCTGATAAAATTATGAATAAGGACCCAATTGAAGACATAGCCTCCATTAGAGCGCTGCGTTGCTGGATGGATAGAGAGGGGCTGTGTTCGTTGTGGGATATTTCTCTTTGGAAAGACTCTTCCTGGGCAGGGTGGAAACGAATCGAGGTGCCGGCTCACCTGACACTCGAATGGTCCACGCTGCTGGACCTCCTCCATGGCTTGGCACCCACGTGCATGAGGAAAAAAGATGTGAAAGGCTGGGGGCCGATTTCCAAAGGTTACACTGTCTCCATGGGATATGACAAGCTGAAAGAGAGGCCTTACGTCCCCCCTAACCCTGCACCTTGGCAGGGGGTCTGGCGTTTTCCTTCATGGCGCAAAGTCGACTTCTTTGCTTGGCTCCTCTGCCACGGCAAGATCCTTACGTATGACATCTTGCAGAGAAAAGGGTTCTATGGTCCCTCCATCTGCTCGTTGTGCAATGAAAATGCAGAGACTGCTGTCCATCTAGTCCTCGAATGCAAGTTCTCTAAGCAGATCTGGTCCTCCTTCATTCACAATTTGGATCCCAACCTTTTGCTACCTTGATCCACTGCTGATATTTTTTCTAATTGGGCAATCAGATATCCTGGCCCCCCTTCTAAAAATCAGCTAATTAAATCTGCATGGGCTGTCCTTCCAAAGGTTATTTGTTGGCAGATCTGGCTAGAACGAAACAGAAGAATCTTCAGAAATATTAAACAGAATTACAAGGTCTTAGAAATCAAGATTAAATGTCATTTAAAGGAGTGCTTGACTGATATAAAAGATGATTCCAATCTCAGCCAACAGGACATTTCTTGGGGATCTTCCCTTGACTTGCAATTTCAATCAGCAGTTAGAAACGTCCCTCCTCTCAAAGACTGGAAAATAAGGAAATCCGAAACTGACCTTCAAGACTGGCTCAATTCACATTCAAGGAACTCTCTCTTTTTTGATGGGGCAGCAAAGGGCAATCCGGGCAAAGCTGGTGCTGGAGGTGTTGTTGTAAGTCCAATTGGCGAAAAAATTCATACCTTTGCTTGGGGGCTTGGATTCTCATCCAGCGTTCAAGCTGAAGCTTTTGCCCTCTACCAAGGCCTCAAGATCCTCAAAGATTTGAATATAAGTGAAGCTAATGTCATAGGGGATTCCCATATCATTATAAACGCAATGGTTTCCAACTTCCCAGCCTCGGATCTCAAACTAGCAAGGCTGATATCCAGAATTAAGGGTATGGAAAACGCTTTTCAGAAGTTGAATTACTACCATGTGCTGAGAACTCATAATAAACAGGCGGACATTGAAGCCAATAAAGCTACCCTCCTCTCTGCTGGGGTCAAGATGAAAGACGAGGAAGAATCTTGGGAACCTATCCCATAAGCTGTCCGTTGTCATGTTTTACTGTTGGCTCTTAAATAAATTTGTTTGTATCTTTAAGTTAGGGAAAATCTCTGAAATCAAATTTTTAGATTGTCTGTCATGGAAGAAGTTTGCAAGCTTCGGCTGCATTTTCAATATTAGCAGTGAGATGCATCAGGATTTAGAAATCCTCAATGTAATCAGATTTCTGGCATTCAGGCTAAGATGAATATTAATACCACATAACTGTTTCTGTCAAAAAAAAAAAAAAAAACCCTAAGAATTAATATTTTAAACTGAAAAATCTAAGAAATTAATAAAGCCTAAGAATTAATATTTTAAACTCAAGATAGTAATAAACCCACTGTGTGATTAACATTATAAACCAAACGAACTAATAAACCCAAGGGTTTAATATTATAAACCAAAGGAATTGGTGAACCCAAGGGATAAATATTAAAAACCTAAGGGATCAATAAGGCTAAGGGAAATATTAAAAAAAATAGAGATTAATAAAACCTAATAATTAATATTTTAAAATAAAAAACCTAAGAAATTAAAAGAGCCTATGAAATAATATTTTAAACTCAATAGATTAATAAACCCAAGGGATTATTCATATTATAAACCAAAAGAACTAATAAACCTAACGGTTTAATATTATAAACCAAAGGAATTGGTGAACCCAAGGGAATTGATTTAAACATTGAGACAATTGTTGTCACAATGCGACGTTGGACCAACTATGACCATGGTTGGCCATGGGTGATTTTCATATTGAGACAATATTTGTCAAAATGTGACATTTGATCATGGATGACATTGATCGATTACTCATATTATAAACAAAAAAAAACTAATCAACCTAAGGGTTGAATATTATAAACCAAAGCAATTGGTGAACCCATGGGTATTGATTTAAACATTGACACAATTGTTGTCACAATGCGACATTGGACCAACTATGACCATGGTTGGCCATGGGTGATTTTCATATTGAGCCAATATTTGTCAGAATGTGACATTTGATGATGGATGACATTGATCGATTATTCATATTATAAACCAAAAGAACTAATAAACCCCAGGGTTTAATATTATAAACCAAAGGAATTGGTGAACCCAAGGGAATTGATTTAAACATTGAGACAATTGTTGTCACAATGCGACGTTCGACCAACTATGACCATGGTTGGCCATGTGTGATATTCATATTGAGACAATGTTTGTCAGAATGTGACATTTGATCGTGGATGACATTGATCGATTATTCATATTATAAACCAAAAGAACTGATAAACCCAAGGGTTTAATAGCACTTACTCAAAGCCAAAGAAATTGGTGAACCCAAAGGGAAAAAATATTATTAACCCAAGGGACCAATAATGCGAAGGATCAATAAAATTAATAAAAAAATACCGAGTTGAACAAATTAATAAACACTAATAATTAACCCAAAGTTATTCATATTATAAACTGAAAGAACTAATAAACCCAAGGGTTCAATATTATAAACCAAAGGAATTGGTGAACCCAATGGAATTGATTCAAACATTGAGACAATTGTTGTCACAATGCGACGCTAGACCAACTATGACCATGGTTGGCCATGGGTGGTTTTCATATTGAGACAATATTTGTCAGAATGTGACATTTGATCATGGATGACATTGATCGATTATTCTTATTATAAACTAAAAAAACTAAAAAACCCAAGGGTTTAATATTACAAACCAAAGGAACTGGTGAACCCAAGGGAATTGATTTAAAAATTGAGACAATTGTTGTCACAATGCGATGTTGAACCAACTATGACCATGGTTGGCCATAAGTGATTTTCATATTGAGACAATATTTGTCATAATGTGATATTTGATCATGGATGACATTGATCGATTATTCATATTATAAACCAAAGGAACTAATAAACCCAAGGGTTTAATATTATAAACAAAGGAATTGGTGAACCCAAGGGAATTGATTTAAACATCGATTTAATAACCTAAGGGACCAATAAGGTGAAGGATCAATAAAATTAATAAAAAAATACTCAAGTTGAAGAAAATAATAAACACTAATAATTAACCCAAGGGATTATTCATATTATAAACCAAAAGAACTAACAAACCCGAGGGTTTAATATTATAAACCAAAGGAATTGGTGAACCCAACGAAATTGATTTAAACATTGAGACAAATGTTGTCACAATGCGACGTTGGACCAACTATGACCATGGTTGGCAATGGGGGATTTTCATATTGAGACAATATTTGTCAGAATGTGACATTTGATCATGGATGACATTGATCGATTATTCGTATTATAAACCAAAAGAAATAATAAACCCAAGGGAATTGATTTAAACATTGAGACAATTGTTATCACAATGTGACGTTGGACCAACTATGACCATGGTTGGCCATGGGTGATTTTCATATTGAGACAATATTTGTTAGAAGGTGATATTTGATCATGGCTGACATTGATCGATTATTCATATTATAAACCAAAGGAATGGTGAACCCAAGGGAATTGATTTAAACATTGAGACAATTGTTGTCACAATGCGACGTTGGACCAACTATGACCATGGTTGGCCATGGGTGATTTTCATATTGAGACAATACTTGTCAGAATGTGACATTTGATCATGGATGACATTGATCGATTATTCATATTATAAACCAAAAGAACTAATAAACCTAAGGGTTTAATATTGTAAACCAAAGGAATTGGTGAACCCAAGGAAAAATATTAATAACCTAAGGGACCAATAACACGAAGGATCAATAAAAATTAATAAAAAAATACGAAGTTGAATAAATTAATAAACACTAATAATTAAGCAAGGGATTATTGCAATATAAACCAAAAGACTATTGCTTAAAGGTTCATGTTAATATAGGAATTAGGTAGGCCAAAGAAATTGATTTAAACATTGGAACAATTAATACATCACAATGCAACGTTGGACCAACTATGACCATGGTTGGCCATCGGTGATTTTCATATTGAGACAATATTTGTTAGAATGTGACATTTGATCATGGATGACATTGATCAATTATTCATATTAGAAACCAAATGAACTAATAAACCCAAGGGTTTAATATTATAAACCAAAGGAAATGGTGAACCCAAGGGAATTGATTTAAGAATTGAAACAATTGTTGTCACAATGCGACGTTGGACCAACTATGACCATGGTTAGCCATGGGTGATTTTCATATTTAGACAATATTTTTCAGAATGTGACATTTGATCATGGATGACATTGAACGATTATTCATATTATAAACCAAAAGAACTAATAAACCCAAGGGTTTAGTATTATAAACCAAAGGAATTGGTGAACCGAAGGGAATTGATTTAAACATTGAGATAATTGTTGTCACAATGCGACGTTGGACCAACTATGACCATGGTTGGCCATGGGTGATTTTCATATTGAGACAATATTTGTTAGAATGTGACATTTGATCATGGATGACATTGATTGATTATTCATATTATAAACCAAAAGAACTAATAAACGCAAGGGTTTAATATTATAAACCAAAGGAATTGGTGAACCCAAGGGAATTTCTTTAAACATTGAGACAATTGTTGTTACAATGCATCGTTGGACCAACTATGACCATGGTTGACCATGGGTGATTTTCATATTGAGACAATATTTGTCAGAATGCGACATTTGATCATGGATGACATTGATCGATTATTATATTATAAATAAAAGAACTAATAAACCCAAGGGTTTAATATTAGAAACCAAAGGAATTGGTGAACCCAAGGGGAAAATATTAATAACCTAAGGGACCAATAAGGCGAAGGATCAATAAAATTAATAAAAAAATACTCAAGTTGAAGAAATTAATAAACACTAATAATTAATCCAAGGGATTATTCATATTATAAACCAAAAGAACTAATAAACCCAAGGGTTTAATATTATAAACCAAAGGAATTGGTGAACCCAACGGAATTGATTTAAACATCGAGACAATTGTTGTCACAATGCGACATTGGGCCAACTATGACCATGGTTGGCCATGGGTGATTTTCATATTGAGACAATATTTGTCAGAATGTGACTTTTGATCATGGATGACATTGATCGATTATTCATATTATAAACCAAAAGAACTAATAAACCCAAGGGTTTAATATTATAAACCAAAGGAATTGGTGAACCCAAGGGAATTGATTTAAACATTGAGACAATTGTTGTCACAATGCGACGTTGGACCAACTATGACCATGGTTGGTCATGGGTGATTTTCATATTGAGACAAGATTTGTCAGAATGTGACATTTGATCAGGGATGAGATTGATCGATTATTCATATTATAAACTAAAAGAACTAATAAACCCAAGCGTTCATAATACTATAAACCAAAAGAACTAATAAACTCAAGGGTTTAATATTATAAACTAAAGGAACTGGTGAACCGAAGGGAATTGATTTAAACATTGAGACAATTGTTCTCAAAATGCGACGTTGGACCAACTATGACCATGGTTGGACATGGGTGATTTTCATATTGAGACAATATTTGTCAAAATGTGACATTTTATCATGGATGAAATTGATCGATTATTCATATTATAAACCAAAAGAACTAATAAACCCAAAGGTTTAATATTAAAAATACAAGGGTAGGTAGACAAGGGAAAAATATGTACGTAAAAGGACCAATAAACGCGAAGGATCAATAAAAAAATTAATAAAAATATTAAGTTAGATAAATTAATAAACACTAATAATTAACTTGGGGATTATTCATAACAACAAAAGAACTAATAAACCCAAGGAGTTTATTATCACTCAAAGGAATTGGTGAACCCAAGGGAATTGATTTAAACATTGAGACAATTGTTGTCACAATGTGACGTTGGACCAACTATGACCATGGTTGGCAATGGGTGATTTTCATATTGAGACAATATTTGTCAGAATGTGACATTTGATGTGGATGCAGTGATCGATTATTCATATTATAAACCAAAAGAACTAATAACCCAACCGTTTAATATTAGAAAGCAAAGGAATTGGTGAACCCAAAGGAAAAATATTAATAACCTAAGAAAAAGGTGAAGGATCAATAAAATTAATAAAAAAATACTCAAGTTGAAGAAATTAATAAACACTAATAATTAACCCAAGGGATTATTCATATTATAAACCAAAAGAACTAGTAAACCAAAGTGTTTAATATTATAAACAAAAGGAATTGGTGAACCTAAGGGAGAAATATTACCCAACAAATTAGTATTAGAAATAAAAATTATTGATAAACTCAAGTGATTAATAAAGTCGAAGGATTAATAAAATTAATAAAAAATATATATATAAAAACCAAAGAAATTAATAAACACTAATAAATAACCCAAGGTATTATTCATATTATAAAACAAAAGAACTAATAACCCAAGGAAAATTATTAATAACCTAAGGAACCAATAAAAATGAAAGGAAAAAACAAAAACACAATATCTACATCCATTCATATATATTTTCATATTATCTTCTTATAAGATGAGAACTCTCTAAAAATCACCTACTACTGGAGATGTTCTCCATCGATCAAAGATATGTGGCTAAGAAATCTACATAGTAGAAAAAATGTGTAATGAATTTTCATTAGAATGATAAAGTAAACTATGTGTATGTGAAATTAGCTAGCTGAGCTCGGTGGGGTCTAATGTTAATATTCCTATCAGCATTTGATGACTCAAAATCAGAATTTCCGAGTAAACCCATGTAGCTTCTAGAAATTATGCTTCTAGGCTCACTAAGGGGTCTAATTTTAATATTGATATAGCATTGATGACTCAAAATCAAACGTTTCTATTACTAGTGCCATTTTTTTGGTTGGTTTATTGGAAAAAAGAAGAATAAACATGATTCGGAAAACTTACCCTTTTAAACTTGTTTATGTGATGAAAATAAATTAATTTTTAAATGATTGGCATTAATTTTCAATTAGATAATTGATTAAGTTAAATAAGGATGAGAAAAGGAAAATTTGATATCCATTAGTTTGTAATATTTGTGTCATGTGATTATTATTTGAGGGGTAGAACTAAAAAGGATAAAATATGTCATGGAAAATATAGAGAATGTTTAATGAATTATTTTAATTTCATGTATTATGTTATATATCGTAGTTTCAAAAGGCAAGTAGACTATAACAAAAACAAAAATAAATATATAGATAAAAAAAATTAAAGATTTAATGTAAAACTTTAAGCATACATAAAACATTCATCCTCTTAAATTTTTACTTTATTCATTTAGTTTATCATTTCTACCATAACTATTTCACAAAATATAACCAATTTTATAATGGTTAAAATGAAAAGTAATATTTTCTTTTATGCATTAAACTAGAATAGCTTTACCTTTACCTTAACTATATTTATTCCTCTAGTTCCTCGATTTTGGTTTTAAATCCTAGATTACCATACTTATTTCCTTTGCAAATATAAGTTGTATTGTGTTTAAATATACCACATGCATAGTAACACCAATCATCCAACCAAAACTGATTGAACATTTGGCTTCTAATGCTCTCTAAGATACTTAATCCTAACAGGATAACAACAAAATGTCTACAAAATTCACTAAAGATTTATAAGCTAGAAATCAAATTTATTTGACCTATTTAATATATAAAAGTTTTTGCATAAACATTTTGTATTATTCATTTTAATTTTGTATGATTTTAGTATAAAAAGTTCCATTAAAAAGGAATAAATTGAAACTAAAAAAAAAAAAATCTTAGAAACTAAGTCTTTGGCCTCAATGAAAAAGGGAATTGCTCAAACATAAAGAGGAGAAAACATGAAAACATGGTATTGAATAAAAAAACTATTTTTTGTTGAATATACAATATGTTGAATTATTGAAGTAATCCATCAAGCTCCAAATATAAACATAAAAATTAATATATTGGAGGAACATGAGAGTAATTGACATAGACATAGATATCAATTTGTACTTTGAAATCAATTAAGTATATTTCATTGTAAATGCATCAATAGATTAATTGCACATTTATTCATGAAAACAATTAAATGCACTTGCATCTTGACAAGAGGAATTAGAACCACAAAAATTCCACATTTTTCTCAACATAATCATCTTCCAAAACCATTCATTGGAGAGAAATTTTATTAACACCAATACTATATGCATATAGATAGAGTGAAAAGGAACACAAACACCATTTCCAATAAAAATCCTAAAAATCCCATAAATATGAGTTAGTTTATTACCTTCTCATAAAACATATTACATATGTATCTTTAATAATAGTAAAAAGTAGATATAGATTTGCATGTCAACAAATCTTTCAAATTCTACTGGCTTGTTGTAGAATAGAGGGTGAGGGTGACACCTGATCTAGTAAGAGACTCTATTTGAAACATCATAGGAAAAATCCAATCAGGCTATGGTGAGGCCTAGTACTATTATAGGTCATTTTGATGGCTTAGATGACCTTATGTTAAGTTTCTCAACCCATAGGTTATGTGTTCCAATCATCTCATGAGTCTAAGAAAATGTGTTTTCAATGTACATTTTTTATCATTTTTTCATCAACAAAACTATATATAAATTGGCATGTACAATAAAATCAACACAATTGAGAGTACATTTTTCATCACTTACCTCAAAGCATTTAAAAGTAAACATATATACTTAAATCAATGTTTAAAATGATCACGTTTTTATCCATATATATATAACTAAAAAATTCATAATATACATGTAATTAGAATAAAATCCAATTTTATCCATGTTAAATTTAAAGTAACCAAAAACAAGTGCAAACTCTCCTCAGATTTCACACTTTCAAAAACTATTTGCTCACTTAAAAAATCCCCTCAAATAATAATAAACAAATCTAGTCAATAATCAAACTATATTTATTAAAATAATAAAATTCATTATTAATTAAAAGAAAACTATTTCATACTATGTTTATTACATACTACGTTAAAATAAAGCATAGTTGCTTATTGAAACTTTTTTTTTGCATGATAATGTGGAGAATAACCTGTGTTTAGCACATGTAATTTGTGAGTAGATTTCTAGCCATTGGTTTATGGATGTTTACTTAAATGAGACTTGTTGACAGTTAAAAGTTTGCTGTTCTAAATTTCTATTTTACAGAATGTTTTTCTTTCTTTTACCAGAAATTACTTTTTTAATATAAATAGAAAAAAATTCAAGTAGGAATAAAAATGGGCATTTTACACCAGTGAAGCTAACCAGACCTCAAACATGACTCCTCCATGGCGTCTTCAAACAAATAACTACAGTTCTGCAAAATCCAAAAGACGGATCAAACCATGATACCCTAAAACGAGTATATCCACATCTAATTATAGAACCTGATCCAACTTACATTGACTCATCTAGCACCTATTCAAGGATCATACATCCCAGGAACAAAAAAGTACTACAAAATGCACGACAATAAAAATTAGATAGACAAATTTACATGCCATTAAAAGTAGCTACTACAAAATTAAAAGGACAACAAAAAAATTCACTGATCAAACTTTTAGTTTTAGCGTTGATCTTCATGCACCTCCGAGGGCAGCTCATATTGGCATAGTGGACAAGCATTGCTAATGCCAAGCCACTTAATGATGCATTCACTATGATAAAAGTGATTTCAAGGTAGTATTTTTGCTTCATCACCAACAGCTATCAGGTCTATGTAGATACAACATTCATCTCCACTGTCAAAGGAGATTACATGCTTAGGCAAACTTTGAATTGCAGATTTGGATGTGGGATGAAGGCCACTATTGAAATTATCATCGTCAGGAACAATGATTTCATATTCTTCTGTTGCATTCAAAGGAAAATCATACACAATATAGCCATATCCATCAAAATTAATAATCTCACCAAAACTAGACACATAGTCTTCTGTTCCTGCATTCAATGCAAACTCATCCACAACCTCATATTCCTCTGTTGCATTCAATGGAAACCGATATTCAATACAGTCATATCCACATTTCCAAATTCACCACATTTCCAAATTCACGTGTATTCGAATTAAATACATAGTTGTCCTGTGTGTGAAGTGGAATATAACCAATCACGTAATGGTCCCCTATGTCAAATTCACTGTAGTCGATGTGGTCATATCCATCACTAAAACCAAAATCATGTTCGTATAACCACCATCTTAATTCTATTGTATCAGACTCCACATGTGGGAGAATTTGTTGTCAATCAAGATGTTGCCCCAATATATCGAATATCACAGCCATTTCTCGAGACATAAATGTTACCATTGTTTGTCGGAGTTGAAGGTAATTTCGATTTTCTTGTTCACGAGTGTTTCCTTCATGTCTATTAGTAATCAGGCTTTGTTCAATATTATGATTTAGATTTTCTTGATTGCCTGAAGTTGTTGGTCCATATGGTCTTTCATAAACGGAATACTCAGAGTAAATATTGGAAGCAATACTCAGTTCTTCGAATGGAAAATAATTACTGTAAATATGATCGACCTCACTCAAACAATTGAATTGGTTTTTGCTTATCACATTAATATTATAGAAATGGATAATTAAAATCTACAATTAAATTAATTTTTAAAGATCATATAAATATTCCACAAATTTAAAATTCATCTTTTAACTATTAAAAGCAACTTCAACTTTCGAGAACTCTAGAAACTTGTTCTTTCCTTACCTTAATGTAAGATAGGTATATCTACAAAAGGAAATCCGTGTACTGTGAAACAGTTAAATCACAAGAACGAAATGGGAATCGATAATAGGTGTTAACGAAGTCATTTGAACCAATTAAGAAGAAATATATGCCTCATTCAAAATAATTGCAGCTCGTTCTTCTCCCACCAACCCTACCAATCTGATTGTGTATTCTTTGAAGTAGTCGACTTGCTTCCAAAATGGTTCATTCTGCACTTAAAGCTTTAGACATTAGCCTCAATTGTCCTAAAAATTCATGCCTGAACAACTAACACCATCAACATACAGAACACAAACGCGTGAAATAAAGATCTAGAGGTTTTCATGGCGTGATTTCCTTTGAATTTGAATAACTAAAAGGGAATATGAATACCAGACACTGCAACTATCTGGCGTTGAAGCATGAACTATTTGGGCGTATTAATCATAGGTTGAGATAGTAACATTACAACTATCGCTAGGTGGAAATGCAGATTAATAATCAGATTCAGATGTTGTCATTCAATCCAAAAATATAGACAGAAAATTTTCACACTAAGTTTGAAAATTAAAACCGGGTAAACATGTCCCTGTGGCATCTTTCGTCTGTGAAAGTGGACTATTTATTTCATTGTCAGATATACAAAGGCCTACCATCCAAGCTTTGGCTAGGGGCCATTTTCTCCCTCTGTAGGGGCATCATTACTGCCAGCACAGAGCAAAGGTAGTAACTCTAGAAAGGAAAACCTGTAACACATTCTTCATGCGGAGACTTAGGGTTACCATAATAAAACCATGAATTTTTGCAAAGAAAGGAAACAATGATTTCAGTAGTGGTATAGCATACCTCATCAAGTTGCAAGGATGAGAGACGCTGCAGGAGCACTTTCATGAAAAATCGGGTTGCAAAGCCAAGTTCGATCGGGGTAACTGCACAATGCGAGTGGAGCGGCAGTAGAGTGGTAAGCACCATCACCCTAACCTCCCCCCAAAAATCCTCATGCATATTCAAACCTTGCCATTTCGTATTCAAACCTCTAGAAGTAGGTGGGCTTACCTCCATCCCTTGCACCACCTCTTCTTTCCATTTCATCTTCTCTTCTTTCCATTTCATCTTCTAGGCTCAATACATTACACATTCCCACTACACTTATCCATTCATCCATCATTACCCGATTTGAAACCACCAGGACTCCCACGATGTTTCCTCCCATGACCTGTCTCTGTCTGCAGGCGAGATTGACAGTGAGGCGTTCAGACACGTTGCAAAATGGTTTCACACACGTTGGAGAAGGGTTAACGTTTCAGTTTCATTCCAGTTGTTAATATTGATAGGTGGCAATTAATAAATGGTATAGTAAATTTTTAATCAAGATTTGTAAATTTTTAATTTAAGTATGGTTTAATCACATGTTTTAAATATGCAAGTAAGTTAGTGGTGTAGATTTGATCCATTGATTTAATAGCGACGTCCAGAATATACCAGCATATTTCAATCTAGACCATCCAATGAAAAAGATTAATTAGCAAAAGAATTAATGAAACCAATTCCATTATAATTGTGTTAATAAAAATATGACAATAATTACCAAAATATGATAATAATTATAAAAAAATTTAAAAAATATCGTAATAATTAAAAAAAAAAACACTAACACTATTTTAAACCAAACACCAAATTAATATATAATATACTTTATTTTTTGAAATCAACAAATAAAAACCTACTTTTAAACCATAATTCCGTAAAACCCAAAGTCATAAAAGGGCCAGGAACTCCCCAATGGTGTCAACCGAATCCGATCTGGACGCCAGAATTCCCTCACTTTTACATCGAGGGAGCAAACAGCAGTGGATGGACGATGACATTCGATTGGGAACTGCAAATAACAATCTGCAATCCAAAGCAAAGATTAATAAGGCGCAACATATTGCCCTTTCTCAGAGGCTTGCCATTTCCCTCTCGAGTTTTTGTGTCAGAGTATGAATCCAGCAATCTGTTTTCGCCATAGACAGCCATCTTGGAATTAGATTATTTAATTGATAATGAGTCAGACAGGCATTCAGCCATGAGTTGGTTACGTTGTTTATATATTTGGGTGGTTCTTATCATTTTGTATTGAACTCTTTCTAGATTTAGCAGCTGGTTCCAATTGTTTACGTTGTTTATAAATCTGGATGGCTCTGATAATTTTGTATTAAACTGTTTCTACATTTGGCAGCTTCCAATCATGATGTATTAAGGCTCTTAAATGCCAGGATCCCAGGGCAGATTCTCCAATTTCTCTTTTTATAAAATTCGCCTGTATTCATCGTGCCTTATCTAGGCTCTCAAACGCCAGGGATCCGGGGGAGATTCTCCAATTTCTATTTAATTTCAAAATTGTGTATCCGTTGCAAATAATTTATAATATCATATTATTTAATTTTAAAATTGTGTATTTGTTGCAAATAACTTGTAATATTATTGAGAAAAAATCTTTCGGTAAAAATCACATCCAAATAAATTTGGTCGACGCGTTTCGAACCAGCCAGTGTGGTTCATCATCAGGACTTGATGAAAAATCTGATCAAGAGACCCAATTAAATAGATATGAGAAGCTCCAACTAGCCGTTGAAAAATAACGGCTAGTTAGACTAAATCAAAGCCAAAAAAATAAAAAGTCAAGAAATATATATAAAAAGATTAAAGTTTATAATATGAATATTATTTAATATTATTTTTAATTTTAATTTTAATTTTTATTTAATTTACAATAGGAATCATTCAAAATATTCTAGAAGATTAAATAAATAAAGGAATATTTCAATTTTAAAATAATAATAATAATAATAAATTAAAATATTTATTTTGTTTAATATTATTTAAAAACATAAAGGATTAAAAAATAATAAAAATAATAACAATCATAATAATAAAAATTAAAAATTAAATTAAATAAATAATAATAATTTAATTTTTAATAATTTTTATTTTAATTTATTTTATTAATATTTATTAATTTATTTACTTATTTATATATTTATTTTATAGATTTAAAAATAATAAAATAATAATAATAATAATAAATTAAAATTTAAAAAAAAATAAAATAAATAAATAAATAAATAAATAAATTTAAAAAATATATATATATATATATATATTTAAAATAATAATAATAATAATATAAAAATAAATAAAATAAATAAATAAATAATACATAAATTTATTTTATTTTAATATTATTGGGAAATTTTTAAATAATATTCAACTTGTTTCAAATCATCTAATGTGATTTATCATAAAACAATATAAATAATTACATCATACTATCAAATAAAAATAACTTTATAAAAAAAAATAATAATAAACATCAACTATAAAACAATATAGATAATTAGATCATACTATCAACTTAAATAAAAGTAACTATATAAGCAAAAAATAAAAATAAATAACCGTTAGTTTCCATATTTTTATATTTTATTTTTTCATAATCAAACTATTATTAAATTTCGGCTATAAATTAATAATATAATCACACTATTATTAAGTTTCTGCTATTTTTTTTAATTTTAACTTTATTTGAAATTGTTAAACAAGTCGTGAAATTTGTATAATTGGATTACATAATTTATAGAATCCAAGTATTTCAACCCATCTGAAATCTATTATAATCTTGCCACCCAAATAAAAAATAATCACAAATTTTCTGTTTATAAAACTAATATAAAATTGTAAAATAAGCCTTTTTTAATTAATTATAGTAATTTTGTTAACGATTATCAATTAAAATGTAAAATTTATTTGCTGAAGTGTTAAGAGATGAAGTGGATTGAAAGCGTGGTTGTTTCCGGAAAAACTCTTTCCAAAATGTAACTAGGCTGTCATGTAATGAAATGATATTTTAATCACATTACAAAATATGCCAATATGTAAAAAAAGTAGTTTCCATATTAAGGTTTCCACTGCGATTCTAAATAAAATATTAAATATTAATATGAATTCATTTAAATTTATATTTATTAAATTTCTGAAAAATTAAAAACAATTAAGATGTAATATTTTTATATAATGTTGCACATTAAAGTCAAATTAATATTGTACATTAAAGTTATAGTATATATGAGTTAAAAGATTTATATTAAAAATAAACAGAATATATAATATATAATGATAGGTTTATATCGCAAGTTTTATATAAAAATTTAATATTATATCACTTTTATTTGGATAAATAAATGGGATATAGTTTTTTATTAATATTATATTTTTTTATAAAATCCTATCATTTATAATAATATATAAATTAAATATTTTCAATAATTCATATATTAAAATATTATTATAAAAAAATAATTTAAATTAATTTTTATATTAATATGTTAGATAAAAAATTATTAAGAAAATTAATAGTAATCATAATTTTTATTCAATGGAATAATTTTATATTATAAATATAATTAATAATAATTATAAAAATCATTATAGTTTATCTCATTTTAAACCGATTTATAAAATGTATTTTTTATTAATAGTTATTTTATTATGATATATATATTTTTACATGTTTTAAGAGAGAAAGTCTGAAAAAAAAAATATTACACATAACATAAAATTATATTTTAAAATATATTAAAATATAAATATAAAAAAATTGAAAAATAATTTAAAATAAAATTTGAAAAACAATTTAAAAGAAAGTGTTTATTTTTTTCTCTTTCCTTACATTATATATATATATATATATATATATATATATAGTTAATATCGATCTACCCTAATTTTGAGAAAGTCACTAATAAAATGTCTTAGTTGTAACTTTTTATATGTTGTTAATATATTTTAAAATGTTGGATCTACTCTAATTTTGAGAAAGTGAGCAATAAAATTTGTAAACCCTATTTTTTTTCATTTTCACTTATTTTACATCGTAATTGTATAGTTGACATTAAATTTTTTATTTATTATTAGATTCTGCACATTATAATATTGCTATATACCCTTTTATATTTGAAAGTATAAAGCATCTCTCTCCACACATACACTTATGTTGTTAATATTTTTTAAAATGTTGAATGTATTTCTATCTGTTAATGTACCCTTATACAAACACATGTAGACTTAATTAATTATTTTGGTTTTTTTTTTAAATGTTACATGTCAGCTCTATATTAAATATTGAGAAGATTAAAAATCTCTCATACCTCAAAAAATTATTATTAATAGAATAAGGAATCTCCCTCTTTCTCTCTCGTATGCATATTGAAAAACTTGAAACAACAACAAGGCAAAGAGAGAAGCAAAGTAGAGACATAGCAGTGTAGCAGAGGGCCATGGAATTGAAGTATTACAGTATTACATGTGCATCCGTTGAATTAATTTCTGTGTGAGAATGCCTTGAATCCCCGTGAGTTGGGTATGAGCAAGACTCTGTACTTTGTTTTAAAGGTTTGTTTATATATCCAGCGATGAGAGCACAGGTCTGTTTGATTCTTATGGATGGGGTTTTGAATAGCATATGGTGATTCCGTTGTAATTATAACGGTGGAACAGTATCATTAAATCACATTAGAAAGCCACAAAATTGTATAGCCCTGTGTGATGGAACTCGATGATTAACTGTGTGCATAGAATTCTGTGAGTTGGGGTTTGATTGCACTCTGTGCATCCTTGTAGCAATCGACAGTCATGATAATGTAATGGTTTAATGTGTCTAGTTTTCTGAATTGAATCGGGCGTAGTGAAGACTGTTAATAAGCAAGAGTATATTTGACTCTATATGAAAGGCCTAGTTATATATGCTTGAATGGAAAATGGCGATGACTTCTTTAATGTGTTGAATAAGGGCTAGTATCAAGACCGAAATGGTAACAGTGAAGACGTTGAATAAAAGTGGCGGAAGCATTCTCTGTTTATATTCGAGGGATATTGAAACCCTGTCTGTTGGAACGTATGGCATTGTTGAGTGCAAAGAAAAAAGTGAAATCGAAGTTATAAAGTTGAAAGTGGAACCTTGAGCAGAGTTCGGAACCATGAATTAAACGTGAACAGTGAAAGCGGGTTTGAGTCCAAAACCAACGGTATCATGCTTTTGAAAAGTGGTAAAGATTTTTTGAGAAAAAAACGTGATTCCACAACCTAAATGACGTGTGGCAAAAAGTGGTTTTTGAAAACCATTCATATCGCGCGATTTTGGAGGATTAACCCTCGTGTTGTTTGATTACACAATATTTAGTTTTGGTCATTGGATCACAGAAGCAGATGCGACATCTCCCCAACCGTCGGATGAGAAGGGTGCATTAAGGATTGGGACCCAGTTCATCGCGTAGATTTTGAGGAATAACCTTCGTGCATCTTAGGAGTGTGATTACCGTCGGATGTGTGCAATATTGTGTTTTTGGAGCGTGAGAGCAGCTCAGTCGTTGATATGAAAGGTATGTTAATACTGGGGCCCAACATAGTTTTATGGTGATAGTTGGCCTTTTATTAAAGTCCGGGCCATACATGGATGGATATTTATATGTGGTAGCATTTTAGTTAATGCGCGGAAGGTTTATATGGTATGGTTGATTAATATCTCATGCATAAGTGTTAAATTATTTCACCTAACGGGAGAAAGTCGTGAGTACCTGTCGAAATGACTTAATTGTTGTTAAAGCCTTGGCTTTAAACATAAGGTCTGGGCGATGTTTGTTAATCAAAGTCTGTTGTGAGACTTTCGATAAAGGTTTCGGAGCATATTATATACATTATAGTTGGTGCTATGGGTTTGGACCATAGAAAAGAAACAAGCTTCCACATTTACTTATTTAAATTGCCAGATAGATGAATATTGTGGATTGGCCCAGATTGTTTAAGATTTATATGGGAGAAAAGTTGGGATGAAATTATATGCATAGATGATTGAAATGTGATGGCTGAGATTATCATCAGGTAAAGGATATGTTGATATGCCGAGTTTTTAATGCAAGGAAATGGTTATATTATGGCGACAAATGGTGGTGGACCCAGCATAAACTAAGTCGCAAGGTTATGAACATAAGGTATGATTAAAATGTGGGACCCGAACGGTTATTATGTTAACAATTGGGGTCATAATATATGTTGATTTTACGTTTGATGATAAAACCACGAGCAACATATGCATTCAAGAATTATAAGCGGAGAATGAAGGTTATTTCTTTGGGCTATTCGAATGTTAATTCGAGTATGCATACAATGGTCCTAATATGGTTTTAACCATAGGCTTGAAGCAGAAAAGAAATTAACGCTTCCGCATAGAAGAATTAAAATCTAGGTTTAAGTTATAAAACCGAGTTATATGCCGAGACTTATATAATGGTTTGGTCGGAATATTCAAATATTAATTTGACAAATTATAAGAGGGTTTTTATTATGGTTTTAACCATAGGTTTGAAGATGAAAAGAGAGAAAGTATGTAATAGGCTGTATGGCTATATAACTCACAGTGAAATGATTTATAAAAGAACTTCCGCAATGAAGAGAGATTGCCCAAATTGGAAAGACTAAGGACCCTTTTGGATGATTAATCAGAAATGATTTCTTATATGCATGAGGCTTTGAGATTTATTAGGGGCTGAACTAGTAAAGCAATTATATATGTAGCAGATACATAATTGCAGTAAACAGTAGAGGTATGCAGAACAGTTACTTAACAGCAGCAGAAAAGACAAAACCAGCAAGCCAAGGGCCGGAAAAATGGCTGAGTCAAATTGATGTATGTAAATTAAATTGTGAATGTAAATTTTTTAATTGATTTTATATTTTTTGTAATGCAAAGGCAAGTCTTCAGTAAGAAAACAAAACTCCACTGTAAAACTGAAATTTATATAAATTGCTATATTTTTCTAAATGAGTTGGACAAGGCAGAAGGCAAAGGGTCAGGGCTACTCACTTCGAATTCCCTGTGGAATACAAACAATCATGAGAGAATCTCTATAAATAATATTGCATTGATATGCATCGAGAGGTTAGAGTATGCAAAAATGAAGCATTGAGGCAGAGGAGAAGGAGGAGATGATAGAGAATATGAGAAGATGCAGAGATGATACAGGGAATATATGAGGACTGATGGACAGTAGGAAAGAAGGAACAGAACAGAGCAGATATCCAGGTAAATCAGCAAGTGTTTTCTTTTGAAAAGCGAGGAAGTTGGAGCTTCCCTATCAAGTTGTAGCTTGATAGATGTTAGTTGTAGCTTACTGAGGTAGGAGACTCCTGTAGGTTGTAGCCTATAGAAAATAGAGGAACTTGGTGCTTCCATATCAAGTTGTAGCTTGATAGAAGTCAGTTGTAGCTGGCTGAGGTAGGAGCCTCCTGTAGGTTCGAGCCTGCAGAAAATTGATGGGAGTTGGAGCTTCCTTGCAAGTTGTAGCTTGCAGATTGAGGTAGGAGCCTCCTGTAGGTCGGAGCCTATATAAAATCAGTGGTGAGAGGGAGTTGGAGCTTGCCTTTGCATCACAACAATAATAAGATGTGGTTTTCTCCCTTATGGGTTTCCACTTATATATGTTGTCTATGTGCATGATGTTTATGTGTTGATATGGTTTATCTAATCTACTTAATACTTGCTGCTCACATATTAAGATTACTCACATACTAATTTGAACATGAAATGAAGATGTAAATAAGTTTAAAGGAAAGTTTTAAGAGACCATGAATGTGTTAAACTGATTCACCCCCCCCCCCCCTCTCAGTTTAACTAAAGGTTCAACAATTGGTATCAGAGTAGGTTCCTTTGGTGTAAGCCTAATAGCTTGAAGGAGATCTGGTTGAGTCATGGACTATCAAAATATACCTGTGTTAAGTACAACAAACTTTCATGAATGGAGAGATAAGGTTAAAACATATTTAATGGCTAATGAACCCAAGGTATGGAATATTTTATGTGATGGTTACTGCACAGACTCTCCTTCAATGCAAGAACAACAGAGGAATGCCAAGGAAAAATGTGTGATATACAACAGTCTTCATAATAAATATCTTGAGTTAATAATGGATTTAACCTCTGCAAAAGAAATCTGGGATAGATTTCATTTCATGCATGAAGTAGACACTAGGGACTGCATTGTCAAGAAGGAGAAGAGAATTAAGAAGAAGAAAAATTCATGTCAAAAAGAAAATGTTCAATCAAATGAGGTACCTACCAGTGTGAATGGATGTAAGTTCCATGAATAAATTAAAGGAGAGGAAAAATGAAAACCTGACATAGCCTTAACTGAAATAGAAAGATTGAAGAAAGAAAACAAATACTTTAAGACATTGGTGCAAACATGTGATGAAAAATAATATGAAGATAAGAAAGAAATTGTTGGTCTGAAGACACAACTTGAAGAAGAAAGGAAAGTAGAAGATTCTCTGCTGCAACAAATGAGAGAAAAAAGTCTGGAATGTGAGAAATTGGAAGAAGAAGTAGTGTGCCTGAGAAAGGAATTAGAAAAATCCCAAAGAGAATTATTAATGAATACTCCTCAAATTAAAAGATCTGGATAGTTGGACCAAATTCTAAATGCTCAAAGATCTCCTCTCATAAATACTGGGATAGGCTATGAAGGAGAAACCAATAAGTCTAAGGTAGAATATCACAGGAAGATCATCTTTGTGAAAGCTGTAAAGGATAATGAAGCAACTCAGAAGATTCCCACAGAAGTAGTAGCCAGCAAGAACAGAATTTGTGAAGAAATAAACAGAAACAAGTAGCAACATGGAAGGACAGAGAATGAGAGGATGAAACAGTCAGCTGAAAAAGGCTCTCACACTCCTGAATATGAATTGAATAATTTTGGAAGATGTCGAAGAAGGTTCTTTCCTTCTATGAGAAGCATCACTTGTTTTTCCTACCACAAACCCGGACATAGTGCAACGTATTGTAAGACAAGACATATCAAATTCAACCTGCAAAATATGCAGCAAATGAGAAGACTACCTCAAGCAAGAAAATGGAAAAGACAATATTTCACCAGGTACACAAATCATTTCCATGGCTATTGTTATGCATGCAATGAATTTGGACATAAATCTGTTGAATGTAAAGTGTGTTAAAAAAGGGGAACAAAACATTATACATCAGCTCAAAAGTACCTTGGTAAAATAAGATGTTATGTATGCCTCAATCTTGGTCACAAAGCAAAAGACTGTAAACTGTCATGTGCATTAAAGAGCTCTAGACAGATGACTGAATCTAATCAAATCAAACAAAACTATGAATCAAATAGAAGTGTAGAAATCATGAAGAACCTCAATATAGTATGGAAAGAAAGAGAAAGGGGGAGCCTGTTACCTCAATAACATAATGAATCCATCATAGTCTCAGGGGGAGCTGCTCTAGGAAGAAAATCAAATATCCAACAATTGATGAATATGAAGCTACATCCCAGGGCGAGAGCAGTTCATGGATAGTCCCCATGAAAGTAGTCTAAGAAGAGCTCCTTGGAATAACAACAGCTAAAAGGTCATGAAGGGGGAGTAAAATTCCTCTAATAGAGAACTATAGAGGAAGAAGAACACCTGAAGCACACAATAGCCAACAAGTTGATGGAAGGAGAGAAAGCAACAAGCATCCATAATGGTTGAGGGAACTTCAGCCATGGACATGTAAGCTAAGAAAACATCATCACATTAAGTGATGACCACATTATCACATTGAGGAGGATGAGTAAGAGAAGAGCCTATCATCTTTATGTCATTACATCATTCATCTATGAAAAGTCCCCTTGGAGGAATGAAGTTAAATTAAGTGACAAATCTCTGAGTGGTCTACCCATGAAGATTCCAAGTAAAGAAATTGAAGATGCCTTCCCACAGATCTTTATATTAGAACAGTTGAATTGATTATAAAGCAACAATGATTCTAGAATAGTCCTAGAAAGGAACATGCAATAACTTTCCTTTGAACAGAATGACAGAAAAAGAAAAATGGTTAATGATGCCAAGATCAAATTCAGTATATTGATGATTGTTGGTGTAAATAGTGGAAAGCTCAACAATAGTAATTATGAAGGTTGTTTTAACTATGCGGTCATGTGTGAGCTCAAGTGAAAGTAGTATCAATGGGCATTTGGTACAAGCAGCATGCCTATTAGTAGAATATCAAGTATTATCAGTGGTGTAGGGGTCTGGTATAGGTCCTCAGGATCAAGGGATTATGGCAAAAGTACGTCAAGGTAGTATCCCAGCGTTATCTGCATTTTAAAGCATAAAAGAGTCAATGAAAGGGAAAAAGGTTCATTATTTTATCTATACTTGAAGCATTGTATTGAGAATTGAAGCAGTATCTATTTCTATATATAATTGCATGCCTTCCTGAAGTCAGTACATATATCCTCAAGGCCTCCTTCTTAATATTATTCATAACACCATGTGAAGTCTATTTTCTAAGATATCAATTAAACATCTTGAATATGTTTTTTGTGGAAGATCATCATGATAGAACAGTTAAAGCATCTGAAGTATAAAGGACTAGTTGTGTTAACTTTACAATTGAAAGCTCAAAAGTCTATTATTGATTTATCAAAAACATACTTCAGCATAAAGGATTTGCTGGTAACTCACCTTTAAAGAGAGAGTGATCATTGACATACATACCCCCTTATGTCATAAATAAATTGCATGGTTGATAAGTGAGACTGACCAATATCTAGCCTCAAGGGTTTGTTTTGAAAGTACAGTGTGCAAGCAGTAAAGTCATTTGGTCTCTTAGATTGAAAGATATCATCTAATCTCACAATAAGTTGTAAACTCTAGCTTAATTCATTGATCACATCAGTAAAAAGGACCTTTTAGCTATTAAGTGCAATATCATTATCAACATCCTAGCTCATATCATCACCAACTGGCAGGAAAGGTGAACCATAGCTATAAAAGATATATTGCCATCATCATCATAATTGAACAAGTGTTGTACTGCAGATGTGTATTGCAAAAGAAGACATATTCCATCTACAATATTCCTCAACAGATATGGATTTCTGATGAAGATAATACTAGATACTGAATTATATTTGAAGCATTCTCAGTATTTTAGTTTTGATCCAATGATGCATCTCTGATTAGATAAGGCTGGTAGAATGTGTTCTATGAAGTATCATTATCTTCACTTTAAGATTTATACAAGTGAAATGAGTCTATGCTTTGGGATTGTATTAACTTACAATGTATATTCAAGTTCAATAATCCTCAAAAGTGTTCTCTCAACAACTCTTGTACACCAGTTTGGAGCAGCAAGGTACAAAGCCAGAAGAAGAAGGCCTAAACACTTCTCAGAGAGAGGAAATGAATAGATAGAAAGCACACTAGGAAATGTGCTACCCTTTTCCATTGATGTCAAAGGGGGAGGAAAAGCAAGCAACAGAAGAAAGGGTCTTCTAAAAGGTAAGCAGAGGAAGTGTGTTGCCATCAATGCCAAAGGGGGAGACTGTTGCAAATGTTGTCATTGATGGCAAAGGAGATGGCAAAGGAGGAACACCTGAAACAACAACAAGGCAAAGAGAGAAGCAAAGTAGAGACAAAGTAGTGTAGTAGAGGGCCATGGAATTGAAGTATTACAGTATTACATGTGCATCAGTTGAATTAATTTTTGTGTGAGAATGCCTTGAATCCCCATGAGCTGGGTATGAGCAAGACTCTGTACTTTGTTTTAAACGTCTGTTTGTATATCTAGTAATGAGAGCACAGGTCTGTTTAATTCTTATGGATGGGGTTTTGAATAGCCTATGGTGATTTCGTTGTAATTATAACGGTGGAACAATATCATTGAATCACATTATAAAGCCACAAAATTGTATAACCCTGTGTGATGGAACTCGATGATTAACTGTGTGCATAGAATTCTGTGAGTTGGGGTTTGATTGCACTCTGTGCATCCTTGTAGAAATCAACAATCATGATAATGTAATGGTTTAATGTGTGTGGTTTTCTGAATTGAATCAGGCGTAGTGAAGGCTGTTAATAAGCAAGAGTATATTTGACTCTGTATGAAAGGCCTGGTTCTATATGCTTGAATGGACAATGGCGATGAATTCTTTAATGTGTTGAAGAAGGGCTAGTATCAAGATCGGAATGGTAACAGTGAAGACGTTGAATAAAAGTGGCTGAAGCATTCTCTGTTTATATTCGAGGGATATTGAAACCCTGTCTGTGGGAATGTATGGCGTTGTTGAGTGCAAAGAACAAAGTGAAACTGAAGTTATAAGTTGAAAGCGGAACCTTGAGCATAGTTTGGAACCATGAATTAAACGTGAATAGTGAAAGAGGGTTTGAGTCCAAAACCAGCAGTATCGCGCTTTTGAAAAGTGGTAAAAAAAATTGAGAAAAAAAATGTGATTCCACAACCTAAATGACGCGTGGAAAAAAATGGTTTTTGAAAACCATTCATATCGCGCGATTTTGGAGGATTAACCCTCGTGTTGTTTGATTACGCGATATTTATTTTTGGTCATTGGATCACAGAAGCGAACACGACATCTCCCCAACCGTCGTATGAGAAGGGTGCGTTAAGGACTACGACTCAGTTCATTGCGTAGATTTTGAGGAATAACCTTCGTGCATATTAGGAGCGCAATTACCGTCGTATGTGTGCAATATTGTGTTTTGGGAGCGCAAGAGTAGCTCAGTCGTTGATGTGAAAGGTATGTTAATACTGGGGCCCACCATAGTTTTATGGTGATAGTTGGCCTTTTATTAAAGTCTGGGCCATCCATGGACGGATATTTATATGTCGTAGCATTTTCGTTAATGTAAAGAAGGTTTATATGGTATGGTTGATTAATATCTCATGCATGAGTATTAAAGTATTTGGCCTGACGTGAGAATTTTGTGAGTACATGTCGAAATGACTTAATTTCTATTAAAGCCTTGGCTTTAAACATAATGTCTAGGCGATGTTTGTTAATCAAAGTATGTTGTGAGACTTTCGATAAAGGTTTCGGAGCATATTATATACATTATAGTTGGTGCTATGGGTTTGGAGCATAGAAAAGAAACAAGCTTCCACATTTACTTATTTAAATTGCCAGATAGATGAATATTGTGGATTGGCCTAGATTGTTTGAGATTTATTTGGGAGAAAATTTGGGATGCAATTATATGCATAGATGATTGAAATGTGATGGCTGAGATTATCATAAGGTAAAGGATATGTTGATATGACGAGTTTTTAATCCAAAGGAAAGGGTTATATTATGGCAACAAATGGTGGTGGAGCTAGCATAAACTAAGTCGCAAGGTTATGAATGCAAAGTATGATTAAAATGTGGGACCCGAACGGTTATTATGCTGACAATTGGGGTCATAATATATGTTGATTTTACTTTTGATGATAAAACCATGAGCAACATATGCATTCAAGAATTATAAGCGGAGAACGAAGGTTATTGCTTTGGGATATTTGAATGTTAATTCGAAAATGCATACAATGGTCCTAATATGGTTTTAACCATAGGCTTGAAGCAGAAAAGAAATTAACGCTTCCACATAGAAGAATTAAAATCTGGGTTTAAGTTATAAAACCGAGTTATATGTCGAGACTTATATAATGGTTTGGTCGGAATATTCAAATATTAATTTGACAAATTATAAGAGGGGTTTGATTATGGTTTTAACCATAGTTTGAAGATGAAAAGAGAGAAAGCTTCCACTTATATAATAGGCTGTATGGATGTATAACTCACAGTGAAATGATTTATAAAAGAAATTCTGCAAAGAACAGAGATTGCCCAGATTGGAAAGACTGAGGACCCTTTTAGATGTTTAATCAGAAATGCATTTTTATATGCATGAGGCTTTGAGATTTATTAGGGGCTGAACTTGTAAAGCAGTTATATATGTAGCAGATACATAATTGTAGTAAACAGTCGAGGTATGCAGAACAGTTACTTAACAGTAGCAGAAAAGACAAAACCAGCAAGCCAAGGGCCGAAAAAAAGGCTGAGTGAAATTGATATATGTAACTGAAATTGTGAATGTAAATGTTTTAATTGATTTTATATTGTTTGTGATGCAAAGGCAAGTCTCTAGTAAGAAAACAAAACTCTACTGTAAAACTGAAATTTGTATAAATTGCTATATTTTTCTGAATGAGTTGGACAAAGAAATGAGAAGGCGGAAGGCAAAGAGTCAGGCCTACTCACTTTGAATTTCCTGTGGAATAAAAACAGTCATGAGACAATCTCTATAAATAATATTACATTAATATGCATCGAGAGGTTAGAGAACACAGAAATAAAGCATTGAGGCAGAGGAGGAGGAGCTGATAGAGAATCTGAGAAGATGCAGAGATGATACAGGGCAGATATGAGGAATGATAGACAGCAAAAAAGAAGGAATAGAACAGAGCTGATATCCAGGTAAATCAGTAAGTGTTTTATTTTGAAAAGTGAGGAAGTTGGAGCTTCCCTATCAAGTTGTAGCTTGATAGATGTCAGTTGTAGCTGACTGAGGTAGGAGCCTCCTGTAGGTTGTAGCCTGCAGAAAATAGAGGAAGTTGGTGCTTCCATATCAAGTTGTAGCTTGATAGAAGTCAGTTGTAGCTAGCTAAGGTAGGAGCCTCCTGTAGGTTGGAGCATGCAGAAAATTGATAGGAGTTGGAGCCTCCTTGCAAGTTGTAGCTTGCAGATTGAGGTAGGAGCCTCCTGTAGGTTGGAGCCTACAGAAAATCAGTGGATAGAGGGAGTTGGAGCTTGCCTTTACGTCACAACAATAATAAGATGTGATTTTCTCCCTTATGGTTTCCACTTATATCTGTTGTCTATGTGCATGATGTTTATGTGTTGATATGGTTTATCTAATCTGCTTAATAATTGTTGCTCACATATTAACTCTGCTGTTACATTATTCTAATACTTGCTGCTCACATATTAAGATTACTCACATACTAAGTTCAACATGAAATTAAGGTGTAAATAAGTTTAAAGGAAAGTTTTAAAAGGCCATGAATGTGTTGATCTGATTCACCCCCCCTCTCAGTTTAACTAAGGGTTTAACATAACCCACATTAAAAAAATGTGATTAATATTTTTTAAGTGATATATATCAACTTCTTATTAAGAATGCAATAAATTACATATTTAATTAAAAAATAATTTAAAGTATTTCTTTTTTCTTGATGTAAAATTATGTTATTTAATATGTAAAATCGTGATATTTTATTTATACTCAAGTACTGAATGAATAAGATATCTCCATATATATATATATATATATATATATATATATATATATATATATTTATTTATTTATTTATTTATTTATTTATTTTATTTCATTATATAAAGTTGATATAAAATCAAGGTCGAAATTGAAGATTTTATATTGGTTGTATGATTAGGTTTTATTAAGGAATGAAATGAAATACATATTTCAACATAACACCTAGATACGCTGAAAGAAATGAACTTCAATTAATTAATAACAAGTACTAAAACTTGTTTACATGCAGAATAGAAAAAACTAGCTCGGAGAATGGTAGCTTATCTCTAAAAAGAGATGTAACAACTACATGCCTTCTCAACTATGTTACAATGAGGCTTGAAGCTCTTTTTATCATAAAGAACAAGTGTGAAACCTTAACCATAGAAGATGAAGTGCCAATAGTTTTGGGCCACATTGGGGTAAGTGGGACCGTCGACTTCCCAGGGTTATAACTTTGGCATATGATCTCAGATTGGCTATCATAATACATCATTTCAAAAATTTCCATGAGGAGGAAAAAAAATGTGAAACAAATCTTGGCACTTTTATAGTCTCTTTGTTTTCCCATAAAATGTCATTTACGACCTCAAAATGGCTCTCGAAGTTTAGGAAATGACCTGAAAAACTGCAAAAAAAAGAAAGTTGTGCAAGAATTAAGGAAATTTAAAGGAAACAATGTTTGGGGTCCAAGTGGAATAGGTGGATGACCACCAATATCCACTCGAATCAATCCTCTTGCCTTAAGAAGCAATGGTCTGCATTGCATTGAGGGCCTCCATGAGATGGGGGAATTTTTTTTGAACTTGGTCACTCGTGAACCACTCGAATTAGTGCATGAGTTGGTTAGCTTTGAAAAACTGATACATTTGGGTCCTTTGTCGGTCAGTGTGCTTAATTTGTATGCATGTGATCAAGTCAGTTGTGGGTTGAGCTATGTTGGTTTCAACTACTCAACAATGTTTGATGTGTCCAATAATGGTGGAAAGTGTGGTCGAAGGTGGTCCACACTGAACATTGGGTTTAGGAAAAGGAATGGTGGAATGTGAAATAATTGTCACCCACAACCTTCATGATGGTGTAAGGCCCATATCAGATTGGTTGAAGCTTTTGATGGGATATAGTAAGGCGTTATTTATACAAATGTAACAGAACTTTGTTTCCCACTTGAAACTTATGTGGCACCTAATGTTGATCATGATGTTTTTTTTTCTTGGCATTATCTTTATCCAATATATCTTGGACCTGTTGGGGGATGTGATATATGCATATAATAAATTTTTTGGATTTATTAACTTCAGACCAAACATGTGAAAATTCTACCTATGTAGTCATAAGAGGAATTGTGATATAAATGGGACAAAATGGTTGAAATTTCATGCCCACTTGAAAGAGGTTATGGTCAGTTGAGCTATGGAGATATTTTTTATAATTGTGGTGCACATAGGAATGCTCTTGTCCCTTATTTGCTTGGAGTTGTACATGTGTGGTATTTGCACTATCATCCTATTGAAAACCTATGTATGGTCATCAGTCTATGGATGGAATTCAGTCGACTTGGTGAGCTTAGTGTCCAATAATGATAAAAGGCTCCATAGAACGTGCTTAGGAACCTACTATCCCAATCTGATACGCTGGTCTATGGAATCCCAAAATGAACCCACACTCATTCTAAGAAGAGTTTGGCAGGGTCTTCTACTACGATTTTCTTCTTGCAGGCCATCAATATAGCAATCTTAAAAAGATTTTCGATGACCAAAAATACACGGTCACTACCATTCGTGATAAAAGGACTCTATAGGCATTGCTTCTTAATTGTTGGCTTGGTGATGGTGTAAACAATGCAAATATGTGATATATCTTCCAACATCATGTCATATTTTTTTCTATAAAAATACTTCCTCATTACTTCCATTGTGTTCTGGACACCAAAGTGTCCTTCGACCCTGTTGTAATGTAACTTCAAAATCAGCTTCGTATGATCGCTTGAAGGAACACAAATATGTCCCAAATGGCAGAAAAATCCATCCTAAAGGTGAAATTTTGTAATTGGATTTCCATCCATCACCATATTATAGGTGGCATCAAAATTCAAGTCAGTTTCATATAGTTGTGGTAATCCATAGGTGTCATGCCTACAAGAGTTAAGAACTGTAATCAGTGCCACAATCATGGATTGACTGAGGAAATCTGTGACATGATTGGTGCTTCCCTTTTTATACTTTATGTTCAAATGGAATTGTCGCAAGTATGTGGACCATTTTTTATGGTGATATTTCTACAACTTCCCTTATGTATGCATAAATTGAGTAGGTCAGTGATCTATATGCATGATCATCTCCTTCCCTAGAATATAATGCTTCCATTGTCGGCAGGCTTACACAATAAAGTACATAGCTTATAAAAAATATTAGAGAGTGTCTCTCTATGATAGACCGTTGGGTGCCCTTGTTGAGTGAGGATTGCACCAATACCATAGATTGAGGCCTCTCTCTCAATCTCAAATGTTTGTTTTAGGTCTAGGAAGGTTGGGACTATTGTAGAGAAAATGCAGTGTTTTAGTTCAAAAAATTTCTTTGTTGTGCCTTGAACCAAAAAAACTTTGTTTTTTCTCCACCCTTGGTAAATTCACTCGAAGGCCAAGTAATATGACAAAACCACAAAAAGAATATTTGGTAGAAATTAGTAAGGACCAAGAAGTTGTAAGCTTTGTCATAGTTGTCACGGTTGGCCATTCTTGAATGACTTATATATTGACCATATCCACATGTATGCCTTGCTCATCGATTATGTAGCCCAAATATTGGACCTTGGCCATGCCAAAGGATCAATTCTCCAAGTTGGCACATATCTTGTGTTGTTGCAGGGTTTGAAGGACCTATCAGATATCTTGCAATCGTTCTACCCAACTATGGTTAAATATGAGGATGTCATCGAAATATAAAACCATGAACGAGTTGGTGAAAGGCCACAAGATATCATCCATTAGCCTCATAAAATTTGCAGGGGAATTTTTCAACCTTAAGGGCATGACCAACTACTCAAAAATTTCCTCCTTGGGTTTGAAGGAAATATTCCATACATATATGGTATATATTGGAACTTGGTGATATCCTAACTTCAAATCAATCTTATTGAAGTACTTGACCCCCTTAAGCTGGTTAAGAGGCTCGTCAATCCATGAGATTGGGTACATGTTCCTGACAGTGATTTTATTTAGTACCCGATAATCAACACAGAGTGTCCAAGTCCCATCCTTCTTCTGTACCAATACAATTAGGCTCTCACAAGGTGAGGAGCTTGGTTGGATGTGCCATTGTATTAGCAGTTCCTACATATGTCGCTTGATTTCCTCATTTTCCAGAAGATATCGATGCTATATTGGCCCATTGGATAGATTTTCTCTAGGAGTCAGATCAATCAAGTGCTTGACTTGACAGTGCAAGGGTTTTATGGATGAGGAGAATATTCCCACAACGCAGTCAGTGAGTGGACTCTTGAATTGATCCAAGAATTGGATAACTTAGACAATGCGATCACCCGCGCAGTAGATCATTGGATCGATCGCCTCTTGGGAGGATTTGTGTCTAAATTTTCCATTGATCAATTTGTGTCATATTTTGAAGTAGAGAGAAGGTTTTTCAAAGGTCCTAGAGGTAAGTTCTTACACTCTTTGAAGTTGTTGTTGAAAATTATATTATGTGAATAGGGCTTTGTGTGTGAACATATTGCTTGAATGCCTCGAAGAGGCCTGACTACGCGCAGTGGAAAAGTTTACCATGAAGATCCAAAAAAGTTTATTTATATCCCTCTGAAGCCTACATCTGATAGCAAAGGTGAACCAGAAGTTAGTAGCACTAGTGACTTTGAAGAAGAAGGTTCATCACACCAGAAACCCTTGAGTCTCTTTCCAAACCCATCCACTCAACTTCTACACTCATATCATAAAACACCAACTCCACCGTGCAGTCCATCTCCACCACCACCTCCACCTCCCCCAGAAGAATATATGGCCACGTCAATGAAGTTACCTAATTTCAGAGGCATTGGAAATGAAGATACGAAGAAATTTTGTTTTGTGACTAAGGTTGTATGGCAGGCTCAACAGGTTAATAATAATGATATTATGAAAGTGAATCTAGCTATCGCTTTCCAAGATTTCACATTTGATTAGTACATCAGGTATGTTCAAGTGAATCCTAATGCCACCTTGGACCAAATCATTTCTCTCATACTGAAGTTGGACTCTTTAGTTTCTTTTGATGACTTTCGCCCAATCTCCCTGTGCAATTTCTTATACAAAATCATAGCTAAGGTTATCACTAAAAGACTCAAACTGATTTTATCAAAGCACATCTCTAAGGAATAATTTGGGTTCTTGTAAGGGAGACAGATCCATGAAGCCATTGGGGTGGCCCAGGAAGTCATGCATAGTATGAAAGATTTAGAAGGAAAGGGCTGAAAATCAAAATTGATCTTTCAAAGGCCTATGAAAAAATAAGTTGGATGGACATCAGACTCTTTCTTACCCACCTCGGTTTCCACTATGATTTCATCTGTTGGGTTATGGGGTGCATTACAGACATTAGTTTCTTTTTTCTAATCAATGGAGCAACCTCCCCCTTTTTTAGGAATTAAATAGGCCCATGCCAAGGATTTCCCCTCTCTCCTCTCCTCTTTCTACTGGAAGCTGAAGGCCTAAGTCAGCTGATCCTAGAAGCAAAAAGGAAACGAGACATCCAAGGAGTGAAGGTGGCTAAAAATCTCAAAATCACCCACCTTTTGTTCGTGGATGACATTCTTCTCTTCAACAATGGTAGCAGAAGGTACATTATCCATATTAAAGCCTCCCTGGACCTCTTTCTTATTGCTATAGGTATGAGTATAAACTTCCATAAATCATCCATCATGATTGAAGGCCTCTCGGGGGAAGGCTCCAAGAGAGTAGTTGAGGTTTTTCCTTTCGATATCAAGAAACTATCAGAAAGCTTCTGTTATCTTGGGTTTCAACTCAAGCCTGACTCATACTAACTAATGGAATGGATGTGGATGGTGGCCAAAATTGAAAAAAGAATTAAGTGTTGGTGTTACAAGTGTCTCTCCAGAGCAGGTAGGCTGGTTCTTATCAAATCACTGGTAATGGCCATTCTGGTCTTCTGGGCATTGTTATCATGGATTCCGAAAGGAATAATGGATTGAATTCATAAAATCTGCCACAAATTCTTTTGGGCAGGCTCAAAGGAGGAGTTGGCGCTTCCATGGGTAACATAAGAGAAAATTTCTAGGCCCAAAGAATGGGGTGGGTGGGGAATCAAGGAGCTGCCATCTTTCATCTCACCTCTTGTTGCCAAAATGGGATGGTCTCTGCTGGCCAAGGATTCCCTATGGTCCTCAGTTATGAGAAGGAAGTATATAGACCACATACCCTTAATTGAATGGGTGAGGAGCCTTGACAAGAAACCCTCAGGAGGCTCAATGGTCTGGAGGGCCACCCTCGGAGCCATGGCATTGATTGAAGATGGGTTTGTGTGGAAGGTAGGAAACAAGCAACAAATCAGAGTAGCCTTGGACCTTTGGGTTGGATGCAATGCGAGATTTTCCCTTTTGGAATCATGCAGATTCCATCTAACTGAAAAAGGTCTCATGTTCTTAAATGAAGTTGAAAAAGTGGAAGCAACATCAATTTTTACACCAGGCTAGAAGTTGGGGGATGAGCTTCAGCATGATCCGATATGGTTTGAGACATGGAACCAGTACACTAACAAAATTCTCAGGACCAATGTCTACTTGCAGGATGGGCCTAATGTTCATAGATGGGCTCTTGCCTCGTCTGGTAAATACATGCCTAACTATGGTTACTCATATCTCATGGGGAAGAAGGGATGGGTAGAGCCCGAGTGCTGGTATAAACCACTTTGGAAGATGAAATGGCCAGCTCAAATCCATATTTTCTTCTGGTGCTTGTTGGAAAATAAGATCCCCACCTGGGATAATCTGCAGAAACGAAGGAAGGAGGGACTGGGAAGATGCCCTTTATGGAAACTTCAATTTGAATCTATGGCTCATCTGGTTATTATTTTCTCGTACATCATAAAGGTGTGGGACACTCTATGATCCCTTGTTAGGTTTACTCAACAAAGGAGGGGCATCTCCATCAAGGATGCCTGGCGGACGTGGTGGAATAACTGTTAAGAAGAGAATTTGAAATCAATTCCCTTACTTATCTCTCGGGGGCTATGGCTAGCTATAAATCGAGTTATCTTTAGGGACGAAGAATTCCCCTTCCATGTTGTTGCTTAGGAAGGGGTAGCGATTTACGATTTATTTCCAAATAAAGTTTCCATCACGACGACCAAGACCATTACTCCTGAGAAGATTGGGGAGACATCCCCTGGGCGTATTTCGACTATGCCTTTGATCCCAAGAATGTCTGTGGAGCTAGATTAGTTATTCATCTAAATCAGGATCAGAGGTTGGAGGCTTCCATTGGCCTTGGCTAGGATTCCAATAACTATGCCGAGTTAAAAATACTACACGTCCTTCTTTGCTGGCTTACACACTTGGATTTAAAGTCAGTCCAGATTTTTTGGGACTCGCTCAACATTATCAAATGGTTCAACAAGGAATATGTTTGTTCAAATTATATTTTAAGTCCTATTTTTGAGGATTTGTGGTCTCTGGAGAGTGATTTTACTTATATTGATTTATGTCACATTTACAGGGAAAGAAATTCCGCAAGAGACTTCCTTTCCAAGGAGGGTTTACAAAAAGATCCAAGAAGCTGGAGAACTCGAGAAATAGGGTCGGAAGGTTATGTGGCTTCAAACCATCCTCCTTTTGTCTAGATTTCTTCATCTAACTTCTATTTCAGTTTTTCAGCAGTAACTGTATGTTTTTAATTTAATTTTCTGAGGTACACATTACATTCTACTGAGTACTTTATAAAATCATATGCAGACTCAACTTCGAAACTGTTTATACTACATTCAATCCACACAGCTGCTCCTATTTGGGCTGGTTTTTTCCTCATAAGAGGAGTCCCGGGAACGTGCTATGGAGAATTTCTTTATGTGCCAACAGTAAGTTGGCAGTTTTCCCTTATGTTTGGGAAGGTTATGATCTATCTCATCATACTACATATGATGGGGTTTTTGGAGATGGGCTGATTACTCGGCTGATATTTTGGAGAACATAGACTCTTACCAATAAATGCTTAAATGCATGTACACAATTAACTTTTTATAATATAAAGAGTTCAATTTTTTCCTTTGAAAAAAATATAATCTATATTATAATCTATATGTTTCACAAATAATCTTTAATATATTCAAGAGAGGCTCATACTCGTGAAACTGAAAAATTATTAGAAAAAATTTTATATTATCCATTTTCACATATTTGATGAGAATATTCTCCTTACTTTCAAATTACAACTATTCATTTTATTGAAAATATATCATTTTGGAGCCCAATCTTCCTTGTACAGTAGCTCTACACTTTTGTTGATAGTCGCAGCTGCTCGTTGATTTGACAACATGTGGGTGGCTTCACAAATATAGATGCGTTATGGCTCCCTTGGGTCTCTAGATGGTAGAAACAAGCTAAGACTCTCCTTTAACTTCTCCCCTTTCGAGACTTGACAACCGCGTAGATCTACAAATCTTCAAGCTAGATGGATTGAGCTTCACACTTACAGATGCATTATGGCTCTATTGGTTCTCTAAATGGTAGAAACAAGCTAAGACTCTACCTTAACTTCTCTCTTTAAGCTTGAGAGCTGAGTAGATCTACAAATCTTCAAGCTTGATGGATTGAGCTAGTACTCTCATACCATTAGATCTACAAATCTTCGGGCTCGATGGATTGAGATAGCACTATCATGATTGATTGAGCTAGAGATCAAAACACCTTAAAAACACAACAAATGAAAACCTAATATGCCACATCAAAATTGTTTGATCTTTAGAGCTCTTCTAATATTAGAAATCTATTTTTTCACACCAAGACTCCTTGATTGACCAAATATTAACAACTAGTTTGATATTGTCAATCATCTAGATCATTCGAATCCACTACGTGTGCCCTACACTGAATAGAAATATATAAAAGCTAGAAGAGGAAGTCAAGAATTACATTTATGAACTACACTACCTAAAAGTACATAGAAGCTAGAAGACGAAGTCAAGAATTATATTTGACAAATTTTGTTAACCTTATCGTCTATACTATTGTACCATTTCTTGAATTTCATAAGATTATTTTATGGTAAAAGAATGTTCTACTAGTAGATAAGGATTCATGTCACTGACAACAAATGATGCCAAATGATGCTACTAAACTGTCCACATTGAAATGAGATTTAGTAAGTTGTCTTCTACTTTTTGAGGTTTTGGGTTTTTATTTCGTAAAAGAAAGAAGTTTTAGTCAATTTTGATTTTTAGTTGTTTAAAATTAATTTTTAAAATGTATATATGAATTCAATATCCTATATAATTAATGAAATATTTAAATTATATAAATTTATAAATCAAACTTACCATTTCAACAAATCCCTATATAATTTAAATAAATTTACCAAAAAATATGACCAAAAACACTTTTAAAACTTAAAACATTTTGATTACAACTTATAATTATATCACCTATCAACTAGAATTTCAGATACAGAACCTAATCCTCGTTTTATATTCAGAATACAACTTATGAATATATCACCTATCAACCAGAATTTTTAGGTGGAAGTTCTGATCCTTTTACAGTCGATCTCATAAATGAACTTTTCTGGACTGCATTAAATAACATATACAAATCCATAGTCTAAACCCTAAGGGGATCTCTAATTTGGACATTAAGATGCACTCAGAATTCAACCTGAAAAAATTGTGTGGCTTTGATGAAGATATCAATATATCTTGTAGTAGAAATGTGAAAGTGGCTACAGTGGCAGCCCGACGAAAGGACGAATAGAAAAATTATGTGATTGGGAGGAACAGGAGAGGTGGTGGAAATAGAATTCTGGAACCCATGTAACCACATTGTGATTTTACTCATAAAAATATTAAATTAAAACATATTACTTATACCAACCATATTGTGATTGTGCTAATAAAAATATTGAATTCAAATCTGTTATTTATATTAACGCCATTGTGATAGCAACCACATTGTGAGTGTTAATAGAATTATTAAATTAAAATATATTACTTACATCAACTACATTATGATTGTGCTAATAAAAATATGACAATAATTACCAAAATAGGATAATAACTAATTTTTTTTTTTTAAATATCATAATAATTAAAAAAAAAACTAGCACTATTTTAACCCAAACACCAAATTAATATATAATATACTTTTTGAACTCAACAAATAAAAACCTACTTTTAAACCATAATTCCGTAAAACCCAAAGTCATAAAAGTATCACAATAAAAACCAGATCCATGATTTTCTGATCCCAATTCTACATGTGGGAAATGTGGTTACATGACTGCAAAGTGTTAGGAAAAAGACCATGCATACTAAAACTCTGCTGTCTAATAGAAATTAAATCAGTATTTTACCCTTTCCCACCATGGTTACGATTTATTCTGCCACTTCACCTTTCACCTAATTACGATTCATTTTTCCAGTTCGAGGTATCCCACCATCTCACGCAACCGGAGTGGTCCCTCACATCACAACCGTTGAGCCACAAAATTTGTTACCGTTGATCAACGGTTTTCTATTTACTTTCAAAATTGTGTATCCGTTGCAAATAATTTAATATCATCTCATTTAATTTTAAAATTGTTTATTTGTTGCAAATAATTGATAATATTATTGGGAAGTTTTAGATAATAATCACATTAAGGATATTCAATTTGTTTTCAAGTGATTTATCATAAAACAATATAGATAATTAGATCATAGTATCAACTTAAATAAAAATAACAACTCTATAAACAGAAAAATCAACTATGGATAATTAGATCATACTATCCGTTTAAATAAAAATAACTATATAAACAAAAAAATAAAAATAAAAATAACTATATAAACCAAAAAAAATAAAATAAATAAATAACCGTTAGTTTTAATATTTTTAATATTTTTATCTTTTATTTTTCATAATCAAACTATTATTAAATTTTGGCTATAAATTAATAATATAATCACACTATTATTAATTTTTTTTTTTTTTTTTTAATTTATTTGAAATTGGAAAGGAAATCGTGGAATTTGTATAATTGGATTACATAATTTATAGAATCCAGTATTTCAACCCATCTGAAATTTATTATAATCTTGCCCCCAAAATAAAAAATAATCACAAAATTTCTGTTTATAAAACTAAAATATAAAATTGTAAAATAAGCCTTTTTTTAATTATAGTACTTTTGTTAACCATTATCAATTAAAATGTAAAATTTATTTGCTGAAGTGTTAAGAGATGAAGTGGATTGAAAGCGTGGTTGTTTCTCGAAAAAATCTTTCCAAGATGTAACTAGGCTATCATGTAATGAAATAATATTTTAATCACATTCCAAAATATGCCAATATGTAAAAAGGTAGTTGCCATATTAAGGTTTCCACTGCCATTCTAAATAATAATATTAAATATTAATATGAATTCATTTAAATTTATATTTATTAAATTTTTGGGAAATTAAAAACAATTAAGATATAATATTTTTTACATAATGTTGCACATTACAGTTAAATTAATATTGTACATTAAAGTTATAGTATATATGAGTTAAGAGATTTATATTAAAAATAAATAATATATAATATATACTGATATGTTTATATTGGAAGTGTAATATAAAAATTTAATATTATATTATTTTTATTTGGATAAATAAATGAGATATAGTTTTTTATTAATATTATATTTTTTTATAAAATTCATATCATTTATAAAAAATTAATTTGTTTCTTTTATCTATTATAGACAATATAGATGACCTCTATCATAATTTTACTACAACCCTCTCATATTCTATTAATAAGTTCTCAATTGAAGTCTCAAGTAATAAAGGAAATAGAAAAACCAATCCATGGTATGACAAAGATTGTAAAAGTTCGAGGAGAGCAATTAAGGAAGCTGTTGATGAATCTCTCAAAATTAACAAGATAAAAATCTACAAAGCCCTAACTAAAAGGAAGAAAAGGCAATATATTCGTAAAAGACAAGAGAATCTCTTACACCTCTCTAAGGTGGCTCCTAAGAAATTCTGAGGCAGATTCTAACTATGAAAACTAAAGATAATAATAAAATTTCTTTACACGACTGGAATTCCTATCTTAAAAATCTTTATGAATCTCCAAATGCCATGGATTTTGAAATCCTGCTCACAACGAAAGAATTTTTCTCATTAGAAGACATTGATTTTGGGGTCAAACACCTGGAAACTGGGAAAGCTAAAGACATTGAAGGTTACCAGGTGGAAATCTTAAAAATTGGAGGTCTTGTCCTCATCCCCCACATCCACAAGCTTTTCAACCAAGCGGTCAAGCAAGGGTTCCCTAAACCTTGGACTCAGAGCCTCATTATCCCTATTTTTAAAAGTGGGGATACAAATAACCCATCTAATTATCACACAATTATGATCAGCCCTATCTTAGCAACTTATATGGTATTATTTTGGAAAAGAAGTTGAGCATTTGGCTTGAAAGTGAAGATAGGCAAGCTAAAGGCCAAGCGGGTTTTAGAAGGCAGCGCTTAACAACGGACCACCTCGTTATGCTTACGATCATTGTGGAAGAATGCCGCAATGATAAATCCAATCTCTTTTGTTACTTTGTGGACTTTAGAAAGGCTTTCGATACGGTTCCTAGAAATAACCTATGGAATAGTTTAGAAGAGTTAAATGTTCCTTTCGAGCTAAGAGTGACTGCTATAAGGCTATACGAGAATGTAATTGCCATGTTAAAGAGCAATGAGGGGTGGTCGAAAGATATTAAGTGTAATATCAGAGTTAAACAGGGTTGCCCCCTCTCTCCTACCCTATTTGGCATTTACATCGACAAGCTAGAAGGTTGTTTAGAGGAAGCAGGATGTGCTAGCACGATCTTAGCTGGGATAGTCATCATCCTTCTTCTCTATGTTGACGATATTGTTCTTCTCGCAAGGTGCCCATCTGATCTTGATAAGCAACTTAGACTTCTTAAGGATTTCTACTCTACCATGGGTATGTCTGTTAACACTGACAAAACAAAAGTTATGATTATCAAATCCAAGAAGGACACTTACGCTAATTTTATGTATGACAATAGTAACTTGGAGGAAGTATCTTATTACAAGTACCTAGGAATGATATTCATCACAAGCTCAACTGGAAATATAGCATTCAAAAAAGGATTAGTGGGGGGTGGAAAGCTTATTTTGGTCTTGAAAATAATTGTAAAACAACAAACCTCGTAATGTGGGATAGAAAGAAGTTCCTCTTTGAAACTTTAATCACTCTTGTTATCTTATATGGATGTGAGGTTTGGGGTTGCAGCATCTCTAGAGAATCCTGGAGAAAGATTAAGCAAATCCAGAAGCGTTTTATAACATATAACCTTAAAATTAAAAGCAATACACCCTATCCTATTCTCCTTATAGAAGTGGATCATTATAACCTTAAAATTAAAAGCAATACACCATATCCTATTCTCCTTATAGAAGTGGATCTTTCCCTTATCGATAGCCTAGCTATTACTAGGCTTATGTTGTACAAGCATAAGCTCAATAGCATAGGAGACCATAGACTTCCTAAGCTAGCTTCAAATTCTAGCCAAAACCACCTAAGGCTTAAATGAGGTTGGTATAAAAACACCAGGGCCTGGTTAAATCATTGGGAGATCGACTAGAATGTTGCATTGCAAAACATCAATAACATTAAAAAAATTGTTACTTCTAAGTTCAAAGAAAAAATGTGGTGTGAGAAAGATCTAGCAGCTAAAAAAAATTAAGGTATTATGAAGAGGTCATCAACCCCACCTTAGAAGATCAAAAGTATCTCTCTGTTTTAACTAGCTCAAAGAAGAAAATTAATATAGCCAAGATTAGAATGAACTCTCATGAGCTCCATACTGAAACAGGTCGTTTGAGAGTTCCTAAAACACCATGGATGGAAAGCATCTGCCATCTCTGTGGGAATATGAACATCGAGGATGAAAATCACTTCCTCTTAGAGTGCCTTGCGTACACCCACATTAGAATTCAATTTCATAATGTTTGTTGCAATACTGACCTTCCTAGCCTTTTAAGATGTCAAAATTATAGTGAGTTGGGGAGGCTTCTCTCCAAGCTTTTTGAGCATAGGAATAAAATCTTAAATCAAATTAAATAACTCTTTTCTTTAGGTCCGATAGACCAAAGATTGGTCTCAGTGGAAGCTAACCACCATCATCATCATCATCATCATCATCATCATCATCATCATCATCATCATCATCATCATCATCATCATCATCATCATCATCATCATCATCATCATCATCATCATCATCAATTAAATATTTTCAATAATTCATATGTTAAAATATTACTTTATAAAATTAAATCTTTATATTAATATGTTAGATAAAAAATTATTAAAAAAATGAATAATAATGATAATTTTTATTCAATGAAATAATTTTATATTATAAAAATAGTACTAATAATAATTAATAAAAATATTAATATTTATAAAAATCATTATAGTATATCTCATTTTAAACCAATTTTTAAAATGTATTTTTAATTAATAGTTATATATATATATATATATATATATGAAAGATAATTTAAAATAAAATTTGAAAAACCATTTAAAAGAAACTGTTTATTTTTTCTCTTTCCTTACATTAATTAATTAATTAATTAATTATATATCTTAACATTAGACGATCTTGATTTCCCCACAAGCAACTTAAGTGGGAATGATTGTGGGGAAAAATCTAAATTTAAGCACTCTTGAGCGAGAGGTGATCTCCCCACAAGCAACTTAAGTGGGAATGATTGTGGGGAAAAATCTAAATTTAAGCACTCTTGAGCGAGAGGTGATCTGGGATGGGTGACCTGGAGAGAAGTCGTGGTTACTGGTTGAGAGCCCCGGAAGTGATGGGTGACCTTGAGAGAGAGAAGTCGTGGTTACTAGGTGAGGGCCACAGAAGTGATGGGTGACCTCGAGAGAGAACTCGTGGTTATCCGGTGAGGGCACCGAAAGTGATGATTCACGCTATGTGATTCATTTCACTAGTTTCAATCTCACTTCTTCATCGATGCGAGCATCACCCTATGCAATGAGTGCTAAGTGGAGTGTTAAAAAATCATGAGAAATTACTCAGTTACTACTACCTCTCACAGAAATAGTCACAGATGAATGACTTACTTAAACCAGTTGAATGTCAAAAAATGATATCTTATATAATGCGTGCAGAAACCCCTCAATACTTAATTATAAGATCTATCTTAATTTAGGATTTATCAAACAATTTAGAATCTATCAATCACTAAGAGGGATCTACCAAACTTCTTTTTTAGTGTAAAATTTGAAGAGGAGTTTCCACCTTGAGAGGTTTGATCTCTTCACCCTTGGTAAATATGGAGTTAATATCGATCTACCCTAATTTTGAGAAAGTCACTACTAAAATGTTTTAGTTGTCACTTTTTTTTTTCATTTTCACTTATTTTACATCATATTTATATACTTTTCACTCCACACAAACACACACATTATGTTGTTAATATATTTTAAAATGTTGGATCTACCCTAATTTTGAGAAAGTGAGCAATAAAATTTTTAAACCCTAATTTTTTTTTTCATTTTCACTTATTTTACATCATAATTGTATAGTTGACATTGAATTTTTTTATTTATTGTTTGGATTATGCACATTATAATATTGCTATATACAGTTTTATATTTGAAAGTATAAAGCATCTCTCTCCACACATACACTTATGTTGTTAATATTTTTTAAAATGTTGAATGTATTTCTATATGTTAATGTACCCTCACACAAAAACATGTAGACTTAATTAATTATTTTGGTTTTTTTAAAATGTTACATGTCAACTCTATATTAAATATTGAGAATATTAAAAATCTCTCATACCTCAAAAAATTCTTATTAATAGAATAAGGAATCTCCCTCTTTCTCTCTCATATGCATATTGAAATATTTTATTTATGACCCACATTAAAAAAATGTAATTAATATCTTTTAAATGATATATATCAACTTCTTATTAAGAATGCAATAAATTACATATTTAATTAAAAATTAATTTAAAGTATTTATTTTTTCTTGATGTAAAATTATGTTATTTAATATGTAAAATTGTGTATATATATATATATATATAGGTGGATATATATCTATATATATATATATATATATATATATATATATACTTTATTTCATTATATAAAGTTGATATAAAATCAAGGTCGAAATTAAAGATTTTATATTGGTGGTATGATTAGGGTTTATTAAGGAATGAAATGAAATACATATTTCAACATAACCCCTAGATACAATGAAAGAAATGAACTTCAATTAATTAATAACAAGTACTAAAACTTGTTTACATGCAGAATAGAAAACACTAGCTCGAAGAATGGTAGCTTATCTCTAAAAAGAGATGTAACAGCTACATGCCTTCTCAACTATGTTACAATGAAGCTTGAAGCTTTTTTTATCATAAAGAAGAAGTGTGAAACCTTAACCATAGAATATGAAGTGCCAATAGTTTTGGGCTGCATTGGGGTAAGTGGGACTGTCGACTTACCAGGGTCATAACTTTGGCATACGATCTCAGGTTGGCTATCATAATACCTCATTTCGAAAATTTTCATGAGGAGGAAAAAAAAAATTGAAACAAATATTGGCACGTTTTCGGTCTCTTTGTTTTCTCGGAAATGTCATTTACAACCTCAAAATGGTTGTCGAAGTTTAGGAAATGACCTGAAAATCTACAAAAAATAGAAAATTGTGCTAGAATTAAGGAAATTTAAAGGAAAAAATGTTTGGGGTCCAAGTGTAATAGGTGGATGACCACCAATATCCACCCGAATCAATCCTCCATCTTAAGAAGCAATGGTCTGCATTGCATTGAGGGCCTCCTTAAGATGGGGGAACTTTTGTTGAACTTGGTCTTGGTCCCTAGTGAGCCACTCGTATTAGTGCATGAGTTGGTCAGCTTTGAAAACCTGATACAATTGGGTCCTTTGTCGATGAGTGTGCTTAATTTGTGTGCATGTGATCGAGTGAGTCATGGGTTGAGCTATGTTGGTGTCAACTACTCAACAATGTATGATGTGTCCAATAATGGTGGAAAGTGTGGTCGAAGGTGGCCCACATTGAACATTGGGTTTAGTAAAACGAATGGTGGAATGTGAAATACTTGTCACCCACAACCTTCATGATGGTGTAAGGCTCATATCAGATTGGTTGAAGCTTTTGTTGGGATATATTAAGGCGTTATTTATACAAATGTAACTAAACTTTGTTTCCCACTTGAAACTTATGTGGCACCCGATGTTGATCATGACATTTTTTTTACTTGGAATTAGCTTTATCCAATATATCATGGACCTGTTGGGGGATGTGATATATGCATTCAATAAATTTAGTGGCTTTATCAACTTCAGAATAAACATGTGCAAATTCTACCTGTGTAGTCATAAGAAGAATTGTGATATAAATGGGACAAAATGGTTGAAATTTCATGCCCACTTGAAAGAGTTTATGGTCAGTTGAGCTATGGAGATAGTTATTATAATTGTGTTGCACATAGGAATTCTCTTGTCCCTTGTTTTTGGATGCTTGGAGTTATACATGTGTGGTATGTGCATTATCATGCTGTTGAAAATCTATGTATGGGCATCAGTCTATGGATGGAATTCAGTCGACTTGGTGAGCTTAGTGTCTAATAATGATCAAAGGCTCGAATAGAATGTGCTCAGGAACCTACTATCCCAATCTAATACGCTGGTCTGTGGAATCCCAAAATGAACCCACAATCATTCGAAGAAGAGTTCGACAGTGTATTCTACTATGATTCTCTTCTTGCAGGCCATCAATATACAAATCTTAAAAATATTGTCGACGACCAAAAATACACAGTCATTACCATTCATGGTAAAAGGACTCTACAGGCATTGCTTCATAATGGTTGGCTTGGTGATGGCGCAAAAAATGCAAAGATGTGATATATCTTCCAACATCATGTCATATTTTTTTCTAGTAAAAATATTTCCTCATTACTTCCATTGTGTTCTAGACACCAAAGTGTCCTTCAACCCTATTGTAATGCACCTTCAAAATCAGCTTCATATGATCACTTGAAAGAACACAAAGATGTCCCAAATGGCAGAACAATCCATCCTAAAGGTGAAATTTTGGAATTTGATTTCCATCCATCACCATCTTATAGGTGGCATCAAACTTCGAGTTAGTTTCATATAGTTGTGGCAATCCATAAGTGTCATGCCTACAAGAGTTAAGAACTATAATCAGTGCCACAATCATGGATCGCCTGAGGCAATCTGTGACATGATTGGTGCTTCCCTTTTTATACTTTATGTTCAAATGGAATTGTTGCAAGTATGTGGACCATTTTTTATGGTGATATTTCTACAACTTCCCTTATGTATGCATAAATGGAGTATATCAGTGGTCTATATGCATGATCATCTCCTTCCCTAGAATATAATGCTTCCATTGTCGGCAGGCTTACACAATAAAGTACATAGCTTTAAACAATATTAGAGAGTGTCTCTCTATGATAGACCATTGGGTGCCCTTGTTGAGTAAGGACTGCACCAATAGCATAGATTGAGGCCTCTCTCTCAATCTCAAATGTTTGTTTTAGGTCTAGGAAGGTTGGCACTATAGTAGAGAAAATGGAGTGTTTTAGTTCAAAAAATTTCTTTGTTGTGCCTTGAACCAAAAAAACTTTGTTTTTTCTCCACCCTTGGAAAATTGACTCGAAGGCCATGTAATATGACAGAACCACAACAAGAATATTTGGTAGAAATTAGTAAGCACCAAGAAGTTGTAAGCTTTGTCATAGTTGTCACAGTTGGCCATTCTTGAATGACTTATATATTGACCATATCCACATGTATGCCTTTCTCATCGATTATGTAGCCCAAATATTGGACCTTGGCCATGCCAAAGGAGCACTTCTCCAAGTTGGCACATATCTTGTGTTGTTGCAGCGTTTGAAGGACCTGTCAGATATCTTGCAATCGCTCTACCCAACTATGGTTAAATATGAGGATGTCATCCAAATATACAACCATGAAAGAGTTGGTGAAAGGCCACAAGATATCATCCATTAGCCTCACAAAAGTTGCAGGGGAATTTTTCAACCTGAAGGGTCTGACCAACTACCCAAAAAATTCCCTCCTTGGGTTTGAAGGAAATCTTCCATACATATATGGTATCTATTGGAACTTGGTGATATCCTGACTTCAAATCAATCTTATTGAAGTACTTGACCCCCTTAAGATGGTTAAGAGGGTCATCAATCCATGAGATTCGATACATGTTCCTGACAATGATTTTATTTAGTACCCAAAAATCAACACAAAGTCTCCAACTCCCATCCTTCTTCTGTACCAATACAATAAGGCTCCCACAAGGTGAGGAGCTTGGTTGGATGTGCCATTTTATTAGTAGTTCCTACATATATCTCTTGATTTCCTCATTTTCTAGAAGATATCGATGGTATATTGGCCCATTGGATAGATTTTCTCTGGGAATCAGATTAATCAAGTGCTCTACTTGACAATGTAAGGGTTTTATAGATGAGAAGAATATTCCCATGACGCAGTCACTGAGTGGACTCTTGAATTGATCCAAAAATTGGAGAACTTAGACAATACGAGCACCCACACAGTAGATCATTGGATCGATCGCGTCTTGGGAGGATTTGTGACTGAATTTTCCATTGATCAATTTGTGTCATATTTTGAAGTAGAGAGAAGGTTTTTCAAAGGTCCTAGAGGTAAGTTCCTATAGTATTTGAATTTTTTGTTGAAAATTATATTACGTGAACAGGGCTTTGTGTGTGAACATATTTATTGAATGCCTCGAAGAGGCCTGACTACACACAGTGGAAACGTTTACCGCGAAGATCCAAAAAAATTTATTTATATCCCTCTGAAGCTTAGATCTAATAGTGAAGGTGAACCAGAATTTAGTAGCACTAGTGACTCTGAAGCAGAAGGTCCATCACACCAGAAACCCTTGAGTCTCTTTCCAACCCCATCCACTCCACTTCTACACTCATATCACAAAATACGAACTCCACCGTACAGTCCATCTCCACCACCACCTCCACCTCCCCCAGAATTAGATATGGCCACGTCAATGAAGTTACCTAATTTCAGAGGCAATGGAAATGAAGATACAAAGAATTTTTGGTTTGTGACTCAGGTTGTATGGCAGGATCAACAGGTTAATAATAATGATATTAGGAAAGTGCATCTAGCTATTGCTTTCCAAGATTGCATATTAGATTTGTACATCAGGTATGTTCAAGGGAATCCTAATGCCACCTTGGACCAAATCATTTCTCTCATACCAAAGTTGGACTCTTCGTCTTCATTCGATGACTTTCGCCCAATCTCCCTGTGCAATTTCTTATACAAAATCATAGTTAAGGTTATCACTGAAAGAATCAAACCGATTTTGTCAAAGCACATCTCTAAGGAACAATTTGGGTTCTTGTAAGGGAGACAGATCCATGAAGACATTGGGCTGGCCCAAGAAGTCATGCATAGTATGAAATATTCAGAAGGAAAGGGCTGGTAATCAAAAATGATCTTTCAAAGGCCTATGAAAAAATAAGTTTAATGGGCATCAGACTCTTGCTTACCCACCTCGGTTTCCACTATGATTTCATCTGTTGTGTGATGGGGTTCATTACAGACATTAGTTTCGTTGTTCTAATCAATGGAGCAACCTCCCCCTTTTTTAGGAATGAAATAGGCCTACGCCAAGGATGTTCCCTCTCTCCTCTCCTCTTTCTACTGGAAGATGAAGGCCTAAGTCAGTTCATCCTAGAAGTAAAAAGGAAAGGGGACATCCAAGGAGTGGAGGTGGCTAAAAATCTCAAAATCACCCATCTTTTGTTCATGGATGATATTATTCTCTTCAACAATGGTAGCAGAAGGGACATTCTCCATATTAAAGCCTCCCTGGACCTCTTTCTTTTTGCTAGAGGTATGAGTATAAACTTCCATAAATCATCCATCATGATTGAAGGCCTCTCGGGGGAAGACTCCAGGAGAGTAGTTTAGGTTCTTTCTTCAGATCGGCGGTGCCTATCAAATCTTCGCTTGTCTCGTTCAACCAAGCCGACGATATACCCGAATCAAAAATGGATGGGGACAGACACAAAAAGAAACAAGAATTACAGCAGGCATAAGCACTGTCCTCAGTAGGTAGGTCAGTTTCGAACAAATTAGCAATGGCTTGCCTTTACCCCTTTCTACATACACGTGGATTCCGAAAGGAATAATGGATTGAATCCGTAAAATCTGCCACAAATTCTTGTGACTAGGCTCAAAGGAGGAGTTTGCGCTTCCATGGGTAACATGGGAGAAAATTGCCAGGCCCAAAGAATTGGGTGTTTAGGGAATCAAGGAGCTGCCATCTTTCATCTCATCTCTTGTTGCCTAAATGGGATGGTTTACCATTGTGGATTTTCATATTGAGATGAGGCATATAAACCTTAAGATAAATACTACAAACCCTTACATAAACATGGTCAACATAGTTTACCATGGTATATTTTCATATTGAGACAATCTTTGTGAGAATGGAACATAACACCATGGTTGATTTTGATATTTACACAATATTTTTCACAATGTGACATTGTACCATAGTTGACCATGGTTGACCATGACTATAAACACAAGATATTTATTATTAAACCCTAGGATTAGTATTATAAAACTTGTGAATAATATTATACACTAGGAATATGAAACCTTATAGTAATAAACTCAAGGGATTGATATTATAAACCTAGGGGATTAATTCTAAAACCTCAAGTTATTGTAAACCCAAGGTATATAAACCTTAAAATAAATGTGGTTTACGATGGTCGACCATGATTCATGTACAATATTTACAATCTTTGGCAGAATGTGACGTTGGACCATGGTTGACCATGGTTGAGCATGATTGATTTTTATATGGAGACACGTGTTCACAAAGCGGCATTGCACCATGCTTGATATTCATCTTGAAAAAATCTTTGTCACAATGTCACGTTGGACCATGGTTGACCATGGTTAACCATGGTTATAAACCCAAGGGATTTATATTAAACCCAATGATCAATATTATGAACACAATGAATAATATTAAACCCTAAGAATAAGAATCCATGGATTAATAAACCCAACATATTAATATTATAACCTCAAGGAAATAACAAAATGAGGGGAATAGCATTAAACCCAAGGGATTTAAGGAATATGAAACCCGAGATTGAAAACCCTAAGAATATGAACAATTTTACACCCCAGCAATATGAACCATAGATTAATAAACCCAACAGATTGATGTTATAAACCCAAGGGAAAAAGAAAAAAAAATATAGGGAATAAAAGCATAAGGGACATAATTGGTAATTCTAATAAGTGGACAAAATTGTTGACATATGCTAATGGAGTGAGGGTTGTTTGAAAGGATTAAGAGATAGGCTTTATAAGTTATGACCACATAATCCCATTAGCTCTAATTTATTATACTTAGTATTTTTCTATGGAAATTACTGAAACTACACCTTTGGCTATTAGTCTCTCTCTTTCTATTCAATTATTCAAGTTCTGGAGAAAAATATTTTATTTTACCGATTTTCCATATAATATTTGTTGCACAGGTTACATCATGAAAAAAGGATGGAAAAGGATGGAATGTCACGTGATTGTTCAAAACCTTCGGCACCGTCGAGAGCTTTTCCCTCACTAACAAAAGTTGGATCTTGTTATAGTAGAGAGCACTAAGTTGTAAAATGGGATAATTTTTAAGGCTAGAAAATGGTCACATGATTTTTTAATATACTTGATACTTTATTTTATAAATTTTATTTTTCAAGTGGAATGTATTGTATTACTAAATTACTCAAATGGTGAAAATGAAAAAGATTAAGGTTTAGCTTATAGGGTCAAGCTTTTGGTTGCATAACATTTTTAGATTTGGTTTTATACCTATTAGTGAAAAATTAAAAAAACTAACAATATGGTTGATATACACCTATTAGTGTATATTAGCTACATATTTAGGCGTATATCAACTACATTAACTCTATGGTTATAGTAGTGCTACATTGATATTAAAACATTATAAATCATCAAAACATTGTCCAATTATGAATACATCAACATAAACATATCAATATATTAATAGTATAAACCCCAAAAATAATATAAAAAAGATTGGAAAAGAAAGATACACAATTTGCACTATAATTTAAAAATCAACATCCATAAATAAACCAAAGTGACTCATACTAAATTGGAGTTGACAAAATAACTGAAAATAATAATATTAAACTGAAACATTGCTATTAAAACATATGAACCCATGAAAAGAAAAAAACACATATCAATTAAAAACATCGTAACATAAGAAAATCGCGACATGAAATTGGAAGACAATTGACCAACAATTTTATACCTCACAACACCAATGACAACAAATCGAATTAACTGACATTGAAACAACGAAAATAATTGACCAACAATTTTATACATCACAACAACAATGACAACAAATCGAAAAGAAAAGAAAAGAAAAGAAAAGAAAAGAAACCACGAAAAGAAAATTTTATTTGAGATATATATTGGTTCTATTTAGATCAACAAATTATCACAAAAATTTCAACTTTAAACGTTTCACGAAAACACACTTATCAAATGTCAGCCTCTTTCAAAACACACTCAAACCGATTAAAATGCTTAAGCTTAATAGTCACGAAGACACACTTATCAAATGTCAGCTTCTTCCAAAACACACTTAAACCGATTAAGATGCTTAAAATTAATAACCAGTAATGATTAAGATGCTTCAAACTTTCCAACCAATCCCTTCTTGTTTTCCTTCTATATTCTTTGTGGTAAAAATGATACAAATATTCGACCCCTAATTTCATTTCATGCAAGACACGAATATGTTCATCAACAAAAATAAGATAAAAGCCATATTTTTTATGTAGCCTATTTCAAATATAAGCAACAAAATTTATTGCTACTCTAAAAACTTTTATAACTTCTATATCTTTAGATGCAATAAATTTCTCCATTTCAATGACACAAAAATACAATTATATATATAACGGGGGAAATTAGGTTACATGAAAGCAAACTGGTAAGAAAAAGATCATGCATACTGAAACTCGGCTTTATAATAGAAGCTAAATCAGTATTTTACCATTTCCCACCATGGTTACCATTCATTTCGCCACTCACCCTTTCTCATAATTACGATTCGTTTTTCCAGTTTGATGTATCCCACCGTCTCACGGAACCGGAGTGGTCCGTTACATCACAAGCGTTCAGCCACAAAACTTGTTACCGTTGATCAACGGTTTTCAGATGAATATTAGTATAAAAAGATTAAAATAAAGAAACGATTCCATATATTTGTGCGTCGGGAGATCAACGGTTTTCAGATGAATATTAGTATAAAAAGATAAAAATAAAGAAACGATTCCATATATTTGTGCGTCGGGAGAATTTTAGGAGTGGTCGACGGAACGACAAATTTGGCGACCCTTCCCGCGACAGTGGGTGAGGGCTAACATTCTCATGGAAGCGAGAATTTAGCAGCTGGTTCCAATTGTTTACAAATCTGGATGGCTCTGATAATTTTGCATTAAACTGTTTCTACATTTGGCTGGTTCCAATCATGATGTATTAAGGCTCTTAAATGCCAGGATCCCAGCGGAGATTCTCCAATTTGTCTTTTTATAAAATTGGCCTGTATTCATGGTGCCTTATCTAGGCTCTCAAACGCCAGGATTCCAGGGGAGATTCTCCAATTTCTATTTAAATTCAAAATTGTTTATATGTTTGCAAATAATTTATAATATCATATTATTTGTTGGGAAATTTTTATTTAATAATCATATTACGAATATTTCACTTTTTTCATGTTTCAAATAATCTAATGTGATTCATGAATAATTAGATCATACTATCAGATTAAATAAAAATAACTATATAAAAAAAATTACCAGTTAGTTTTAATATTTTTTAATGTGTAAAAAACTTATTTGGGCGATAATCTCATAAAATCATGAATAGTTTAAGTGTTTTAATCAACTAGTATGATTTATTTTTAATATTTTTATCTTTTATTTTTTCATAACAAATTAATAATATAATCCTATAATTACTAAATTTTTATTAATTTTTTAATTTAAAATTTATTTAAAATTGAAAACAATAGTAGAATTTGTATAATTGAATTATATAATTTTTAAAATCTAAATATTAAATTTGAAATTAAAAAGAAATAGTAAAATTTGTATAATTGGATTACATAATTGGTAAAATCCAAGTATTTCAACTATAGTTGCCAAATACGCTCCTCTCAGAGATAAAAGTACGGAAATTCGAGAGTTAGATTCGAATATTTCGTTAAAAATTGTGGTAGCCTTGTTTGGATAAATGAAAATTCATTGCTTATAATTTAGGAAACGAATTTGTTAATTTTCTGTGACTTTTAAACAAAAATAGAAGGAAATAACATCTGGATAGTAGGTTTACTGGAAACTAATGCTGAGTTGAGAAATTTTGCCAGTCTTTAATTTCAGTGTGACCTTTAATGATTCAAAAAGCTTAGATAACAAGGAAAGAAAAAAATAAATTTTATATATATTTATATATATTTATGTTTACGTTAAGAATTGGTTTTTTTTTTTTTTTTTTTTATTTATTTATTTATTTTTATTTATTATTATTATTATTATTATTATTATGTTAAGAGAAACCTTATAAAAACAAGTTTTGAATATTTATTTTTTAAATATTTATTATTTATAGAATAATTTTAAATAAAATCTGAAATTAAAGAGAAATATAGTTTGAGTATTGAATTTTAATTATTAAACTATTTATGTTTTAATTATATATTAATTATTAAAATATTTTAGATACGATAAAATTTTATCATAAAAAATTTAGTTTAGAGTTTTAAGAAAAATAGATATTTTGAAAATAACATGTAAGTGTAAGTGTAGTTGTGGTTATGATTAGTAAATTGTAATTTTAAAAATATTAATATTGAATTTCAAAATGAATAAAAAGAAAATAAATACAAAGTATTAATATTATATATATATATAAGATGTCAATTTTTTTGAATTGAAATTTTTCATCCAAATTTTATAATATTGAATTAAGATTTCAAATTCGAACTAAGTAACCATAATTTCAACTAATCTGAAAACTATTATGATCTTGCATCCAAAATAAAACATATTCACAAAATTTCTGCTTATAAAACTAAAATATAAAATTGTAAAATCAACCCTTTTTTAATTATAGTAATTTTGTTAACGATTATCAATTAAAATGTAAAATTTATTTGCTGAGGTGTTAAGAGATGAAGTGGAATGAAAGCGTGGCTGTTCCTGGACGTAACTGGGCTGTCACGTATGGCCGCAAGCAATACGCGAATGTGTAAAAACGTAGTTTCCATATCGGACGGGTTTCCACTGCGATTCTAAATAAAATATTAGATATTAATATGATTAATTTAAATTTTATATTATTAAATATTTGAAAATTTTAAAACAATTGAGATGTAATATTTTTTATATAATGTTGTACATAAAAGTTAAATTAATATCGTACATTAAAGTTATAGTATATATGAGTTAAAAGCTTTATGTTAAAAATAAACAGAATATATAATATATATTGATATGTTAATATCGTAAGTGTTATATAAAAATTTAATTTTATATCACTTTTATTTATACAGTTTTTTATTAATATTATTTTATATGATTCTATAAAATCTATATCTAGTTTTTTATTAGGCAAAGAATCTGGTAGTATATGACATAATCATAATTTGTATTTTAGATTTTGTTAAACATGTGGAAAAATCCTGCCGCTATGTTTGTACTGAAGACTCTAAAGTCGGTGCAAGGGTAGATCACTTCCACTATAGGAAATTGGTGCGAGGGTAGATCACTTCGACCATAGGAAATTGCCGAGGGGATCGAAATTCAACTACATTCCTGAATCTCAACCACGATGATAGTTGGAAATTAAGTAAAAGTTGGACCCGAGCTTTAGCCACATAAATTATGTTTAATATTATCTAATTAATTAATTAATTAATTAATCTATTTTTCCCTTAGTACTTTCTTAAGTTTCCTTTATTTATTGTTTTATTTTATTTATTGAATTAATAAAAAATTTAGCCCTATTACCTATTATATTTAATTTACTTTATTTAATTATTTAATTTATTTATATAGAAAATTTTGCCCTTTGTCACATTCACTAACCAAAAAATTATGCTAATAAAAAATTTTTTTCTAAAAGCATGCTACAGTAGTACATCAGAATTTACCATCGTCATCCACGTAGATTATAGTCCTAAGTACTATACATACAAATATACAGCAAACCTGAAATTCTGAGTTGGCATCATTAATATGGATTAAACTTGTGGTCATTTAAAACCCATGTTCGGCTATGGCTCTCATGTGTGCACTTTATATGCCTTTTCATTCAATACATAGAAATATAATGAGTCTGCAAATTATTAATATAGTACTTATCCCTGAATGTTAATCTAACACTCAAGACTGTCGATTCAATCACTGTTGTACATTTATTAACGAGATTTTATTCATGATATATCTTAAATATCAAACTGCAACTCGGGTAATGTCTTGACACTTGGCATGAAAATTCTGTCCGTCGAGGCGTAGTTGCCAATCCTCCTTGTGTAGTTGTACATAGCGTTTTACTACCGGGACAACTGTAGTTTAAGCGTCGATTTCCACGGAAAATATGAGGGAAAGTGGTTTGGAGTCTTCTGCCATTTGAATGGCCTCGCAGTTGTATCTCCTCGCCATGGCGCGCTAGTGGGATGTAGCTCCTAGTTGATTTCTCCGTCATGCTTTTGGTCTTAAAGGTAAGCTCCTTTTGTTCGGCAACCCCACTCTACCTCGGCCTTGTTACGAATGTTATGCACCGATTTCTTCTTTGATTTTCTAGGTTTTAGTTCTCACACAGAGTTATTGTTTTGCAGCGAGTTTTGGCTTCTTACCTACTTGTGGAGTTTAAACCCTTCGACAACCCTGGGCGAATCATGGAGAAAGGTAATCTGCCTTCTGATTTATTTCTGTTCAGGACTTTTTTTTTGTCTATTGGTTGCAAGATTTATGATTTTGGGTTCTAGGTGGATTTTACTCACCCATAAGGAATTTATTTTACAGTTTCCATGTCAGACGAGAAGCAAACCGTACAGGTAAGCTCCTCAAGAATCACCCAGTTAGGTTTTGGTTTGACTCCCTTCTTTTCTAAGGGAGGTACCCTGTCGCCAAGAGTTATCCTGTCATGTTAGTTCGTCTTTTTTTTTTAATAGGGTTTGCTCTCTTTTTCTTGCAGGTTAGTGGGTTTTCACCCAAACCCTTCCTCCAACCTTTCGCAACTCAACCTCTTGACAAGGCTGATCTTGTTTCTCCCGTCCACAAGTACACTGTAATGTAATGAGAATTTTGGTAGCCATTTATCAAGGGTATTCAAAGAAAGATATTGGGTTTTTTCATACTACCCAGCAAACGGTTTAGAACTTTGTCACATATAGATTTTCGTATAATGTAACAGGGTTTCAAACAGCTGATAGGCAGATATGGTTGATTCTTACAGTACTTATAAATAGTAACAGTTAAAATTGTCTTATTAATACGGCCGAGGCCCAAGAGTCTGTCTGGCCTTGGCTTTTATGAACCCTGAGAATATGGTGTCGTTTTTATCTATTTATTTCTATGTATAAATCTTTAGTGTTTCATTTTCTTAACGCTCTGTCTCTTATGGGGTTTAGTTTGAGTTTAGCTTATATCGCACCGTTATCTATTTTTGGACTGTAAGCTTGCTACAAATTTAATTCTCTGCCACACGCTATCAGTCTTGGCAAGGTAAAATGGTTGAATATGCATTTGCATTTACTGTTGTTAGTTCTTATCGTATGCAGGGTTGTGCCCGACATTCTTCAAAGGTTCTTCTGTTTTCTCAAGAAAAACTCATGAATATCGTATGATACTTGTAAACAATGTATCTCTCCATTTATGCAATGATTGTCTTGTTCCGAGGATTTACTCTCTCTGTGCATGTTTTCGTGAAGATGTTTTCTTGATATCTTGTTAAAGGATTTTCTATATCTTGTCTCATAGTAGTGTATTATTGTGTGTGACACTCTCAATCCTACAACTTACTCAAATTTTACTTAGATTTTATTTGCGGTGACCAGTCCACCGTAAAAAAAAAAAAAAACTGTGTATAGTTTTGTGTGTTATATCTTTAAAGGGCAAGGGTCGGGTAGGGTTTCGGCCCAAACCCATCACCTCAAGCTCTAGCCCTCCTTGCTATTATTTACTATAGGAACAAAACATAGAGATTATAGTGTTAATGATTATTACTGCATGCATTCTTCTCCATTTATACTTTTCGCTCCATTATTTGCTTCCTACTGGGTAGTGTCAATAACTGCTCAGAAAGTGAGTTCTTGATCTTGTTCAAATGATACTATATGTTCTTGTAAAAGCATAAAGACTATATATTTTCTTTAAAAAAACAACACTTGCAGAATCGTAGCCCGAACCTTATAACTTAGTTAAAAGGAAATATAATAACAAGATCATTCCTTCCTCTACACAGGGTACTAATTCCACTATTGTACAAATAATAAATTCTTATATATAGAGAATGCATACCAGACCCTTACTAGAACTTCGATAACCAGACTCTTAAGAAAAAGAAAAAGAAATGTTTAACTAGTCAAACATTAAACAGCCTAAGGCCTTCATTTAATCCTATAGTTCTTTATACACTAGTTCTGCATACTTATCTGGAAAAGAGTTAATTCTTCAAACTGTGGTCCTCCCAACCATCAAGGGAGGCTATGATTTCCTCCTCTTGCCCCCTAGCTCCAGAACTCTGGTCAGTGCCACGGGTTAACAATGGAAATTCCTTTGTTGTGACCTCTAGAAGGCCAATCGAGTCACCAACATATATTCTGGTTTACAAGGGTTACAGAAAGCTATTTTCAACTGGTTCTCCACCAGCTCTAGAAAATACTTCCCCTTTCTTACCAAAGCTCACAGAACCCCTACCCCTCTCCTGGGATTCAAATTTATCCCAGAGGAGTAGGTAACTGTTTTTCCAACTGTCCCCAACCACCTCCTATTCTGAGAAACTTTTACCAACAACTTAGAAGAGTTCCTTTCCATTTCTTAGTTTCTCCCATTAATTTAATAACCAAAAATAAAAATAAAAAAGTAATTTGTTTCATAAATAATAACCATGAAGTCTTTCTTTTCAGAAATAAAAATAAGTAAATTTATCCTTAACTAGTTAATACTAGTTAACTCTTAATCCAGCTGTCACATCTTCCCCCCCGGAAGTAACATTGTACTCGGTGTTTTAGCTCGTCTCTGCAAAGAGCTCCGGGTAGGCTTCCTACATAAATTTTTCATCCTCCCAAGTAGCTTCGTCCGGTCCAAAGTGCTTCCACTGCACTTTCACCTGGATAACTACTCTTTTACGGAGTGTAATTTCTCTTTTATCAAGTATGCATTGCGGCTCTACCAGAAACTCTCCGTCCAGTTCCACCTGAAAGAACAAAAGTGTTTTCAAATCAATGCACTTAAATTTATTCATACTTCAAGTTAGGATTTTTTTCTACCCTTCTTTCTACCTAAATATTCTGCCAATGAATTACATGTTTTTCATCATGTACATATCACTTCAACAAGGATACATGGAACACATTATGTACTTGGATATGGCTGGGCAAAGCCAATCTATAGACTACTAGCCCCACCCTTTCCAATATTTGGAAAGGTCCACAGTACCGGGGAGCCAGTTTGGCACAAGAGGTCCACCTCATGGTACTTCTTTTAGGCTTAATTCTTACATATACATGGTCCCCTACCCCGAATTCATGGTAGGAACTTTTCTTGTCTACAAAAATCTTTTGCCTATCTTGCGCAGCCTTCATATTCTTCCTTATTCTTTTTACTTCAGCTTCCATTTCAGCCAACATTTCAGGTCCTAACAATAATTTTGTTTCAGAACTGCTCCAGTTTACAGGTGTACGACATTGCCTACCATATAATGCTTCAAAGGGACTCATTTTTAGAGATTCCGGATACCCACTATTATATGCAAAATCCACCAGGTGCAAGTAATATTCCCACTTGGTTGGCTGCTGCATCACATACATGCGCAACATGTCTTCCAGAACTTGGTTTATCCATTCTGTCTACCCATCAGTCTGAGGATGATAGGCAGTACTAAAGTGTATCTATGTTCCCAAACCAGAAAACAAAGTTTTCCAAGATATAGATGTAAACTTGACGTCCCGATCTGAAGTCACCATCTTAGGTATGCCATGCAACCTAAATATTTCCTTCATGAATATATCTGCAATCTGTACCGTTTTGTAGGTAGATTGTACAGGTATGAAATGGACAGATTTTCTTAATCTGTCCACCACTACCATCATTGAATCATTCTGCCTCTTTGTTCGAGGTAAACCTGTGATGAAATCTAGGGAGATAACCTCCCACTTCCACTCAGGAATGGGTATGGGCTGCAATAACCCGGCAGGGTGCTCATGCTCCACTTTAACCTGCTAGCATTCCAAACATTTGCTTAGATATTCTGAAATATTCTTACGCATACCTGGCCAATAATATACCTTTATTATTGCAGTGAGCATCTTTTGATATCCCGGATGGCCAGCGTAATTGTTGCGATGGAATTCATTAAAGATTAACTCCTTAAGACCTGCACGATTAGGCACATAGATTCTTCCGCGAAAGGTCAACACTTGATCTTCATTCCTCCCATACTCTGATGCCTTGCCATGCTTCTTATCATTCTCCATTTGCTGCCACAAGAATTTATATTTCGGGTCTTTCTGTGCTTCTTCTTTTACGTGCTCCAATAGTTGGCTTTCTAACTGGTTAAAGTATAGGGCAGAAATACCATGCAGTTTTCTGCTTAACACATCTGCAACTCTATTTTCCTTCCCCTTAACATGATGTATGTCTATATCAAATTCACTGAAAAAGGCACTCCACCTTGCCTGTCTAGAATTTAAATCTGCTTGCTTAAAGTAGTTAGTCAAGCTGCTATGGTCTATTTTAAGTACAAATATTTTACCCAGCAGATAATGCCTCCACACTCGGAGGGCATGCACTACTGCTGTAAGCTCCAAGTCATATGCAGAATATTTCTGTTCATTTTCTTTCAGCTTCCTAGACTCGTAGGCTATCACTTTACCTTGTTGAGTTAATATCGCACCCACTCCTTCTTTTCTTGTGTCAGTACAAACCTCATAGTCTTTTTCTGGATCAGCTACCTTTAGTATTGGAGCTGTAGTTAGGAGTTGTTTCAGCTTTTCAAAGTTGTTTTGACATTCAATCGTCCATTTGAAAGGCTTACCTTTCTTCTGCAAAGATGTGATGGGGAAATTAATTTTTGAAAACCCTTCTATGAACCTTCTATAATACCCAGCTAGACCCATAAATGATCTAATGTCTGCCACATTCTGAGGTACTCTCCATTCCATAATAGTTTTGATATTTTTGGGATCAATAGCTATTCCTTCAGCTGATATAACATGTCCCAAGTATTGTATTTCTGATCTAAAGAAATCGCATTTGCTAAACTTAGCATAAATTTGATGCTTTCTCAGCATTTCTAGAACTATTCTCAAATGTTCTTGATGTACCTCCTCACTCTGAGTATATCAGTATGTCATCTATGAATATAAGTACAAAATTATCCAAAAATTGATGAAATATGCCATTCATCAGCCTCATAAAGGTGGCTGGTTTATTTTTCAACCCAAAGGGCAGCCCCACGAATTCATAATGTCCATATCGAGTGTGAAATGTTGTTTTGAAAATATCCTCATCCTTAATCCAAATCTGATGATATCCGGATCTTAAGTCTATCTTGGAGAACACCTTAGCCCCTCTCGTTGATCAAATAAATCATCAATTCTCGGTAAAGGGTATTTGTTCTTAACAGTCAGCTTATTAAGCTGCCTGTAGTCCATACACATGTGTAAGGTTCCATATTTTTTCTTAACGAAAATGACTGGTGCTCCCCAAGGAAACACACTTGGGTGGATATAGCCTTTGTCTAACAGCTCTTGTAACTGTATCTTCATCTCTGTTAATTCTAGTACACTCATTCTATAAGGGGCTCTTGACACCAGAGAGGCTCCTAACAGCAGTTCAATGGTAAATTAAATCTCCCTCTTAGGTGGTAAACCAGGAATGTTTTCCGGAAATACATCCAGAAATTCCTGTACTACAGGAATATTTTCCATTATTGGAGCCTTTTCCTTGGATTCAGCATATCCTACTTGTATTGCATATAGTTGGCATCCCTTTCTGATACACTTACCCATTTGGGAGGTTGTTATTAGTCGTAATTGCACCGACTTTTTAATTCCTTGAATTTCTTTTCGCGTGCCATCTTGCATTCTGAAGTAGATTATCTTTTCTTTACAGTCCACTAGGGTCTAGTGCTTTTCCAACCAGTCCATACCAAATAATACATCATAAGATCCCAGTGGTAAGACATTTAGATCCAGCTGTCGCTATCATTCAGCCACTTCCAACACACAGTTAGGAACTTTAGCCATTACCTTTCGTTTTTCCCTAGTAGCTAGTTGTACTAACCAAGAATTCTTAAATTTCTATTCCTTTAATTTACACATTTCCACTAACTTGGGACTTACATAACTTAAACTTGCTCCAGGATCTACCAAAATTGAAACAGGTTTAGTTAGTAAAGTACCTTCTAGCTCGATCATTGTGGGTTGAAAATCGGCATGTCGATCTTCCAAGGCTACATTGATGTGAGGTATGTTACATGCCATGTCCCCTACCATAGATGCCTCCTGCAGATTTGCTATAGTTTCACTTTTATTCCATTGGGGACAGTTTTTATAGTAATGAGCTTCCCCGCAGCCCTAGCACTGTAGGGGAGGTTTAGAATTCTGCCCCTGATCTGGTTTTCTTGATGCTTCTATGGATTTTTCCTCCGCTGGCCACTTGGTTCTTTGATAATTTTTACCAAACTGCTTGCTAATAGTGTTACGTGTTGAGCCTTTAAAGTTGCTGCTTTTACTGCTTTTAAAAGTAGAGTGATTTTTCTAATTTTTCTTTGGCTTCCAGCTTTTCCCACCTTCACCCTTAGAATTGTTCTACTGATAGCACATTTGTGCTTTATGAATAGCCTCATCCATAGTGTGGGGGGTTAAAAAATTCTATTCTTTATCTCATGTGAGCAGGTAAACTGCTCAAGAACCTCTGCACCTTGGCTTTTTATTCTCGGAGATAAGGAACATAACGTAATAGGGAAGTAAATTTTGCGACATAATCGTCCATGGTCATTTGGACCAACCAAAGATCATGGAATTACTTGGCTTTTTCATCATAAAATCTTTCCGTCAAGTTCTTGTCCTTAAAGTACTGCTAAAACAGTTCCCATGTGATTTCTCGTTCATCAATGCTGCGAACATTCTTCACCTCTTCCCACCATAGGGTGGCTTTCTCTCTCAACTGATATATAGCCAATCTGGCCTTTAGATAGTTGCTATATTCATACACCTGGGAGTACTTATTTATATTGATTAACCAGGCTTCAACTGCCTCTTCTGCCTCACCATCGCACGTGGGTGGCTTAATTTTATGAAATTCCCCCTACAGTTCCACTTTCTGCCTTTTGAGATCTTGCTGGTCGGACAAATTGCCCGACTCTGCCTCATTATAATTCCTATTTTTAATTCTCTAGGAGGGAATTCTCTCAGTCCTGCCTGTAGTGTTCTTCTTGGTTTGTTGCTCTTCCTGTTCCGTTAATAATTATTTTTCAGCACTGCGGTGTCCCATCTCCTGATTTTGTTTATGAGACAAACTTTTCAAAATCTTTTCTTGATCTTGTAACAACCTCTCATTGTCCTTCCAGATCCTTATCATTTCTTCTTGTAGTTGTTGTACTGTATTTAGTAAAAATGAAGTTTGATGCCGCTCTTCTTCAAGCAATCGACTCATCCTTTGGTGTTGTTCCACAGTTAATTGAACCCACATTTCTGGATTCATGACTATTGGAGTTTGAGTTCCCTCGGGTTGTGACTTCCGTCATTGCACTCACTTCCTCTCAGTGCACTAAACACATACACAGCTTCACTGTTAGCAGACCCTTGGAATTCTAGTGTAGCAACCGGCTTTGATACCACTTGTCACATTCATTAACCAAAAAATTATGCTAATAAAAAAAAAATCTCCAAAAGCATGCTACAGTAGTACATCATAATTTAACATCGTCATCCACGTAGATTATAGTCCTAAGTACTATACATACAAATATACAGCAAACCCGAAATTCTGAGTTGGCATCATTAATATGGATTAAAATTGTGGTCATTTAAAACCCATGTTCGGCTATGGCTCTCATGTGCGCACTTTATATGCCTTTTCATTCAATACATAGAAATATAATGAGTTTGCAAATTATTAATATAGTACTTATCCCCGAATGTTAATCTAACACTCAAGACTGTCGATTCGATCACTGTTGTACATTTATTAATGAGATTTTATTCATGATATATCTTAAATGTAAAAATGCAACTCGGGTAAGGTCCTGACACTTGGCATGAAAATTTTGTCCGTCGAGGTGTAGATGCCAATCCTCCTTCTGTAGTTTTACATAGCGTTTTACTACCGGGACAGCTGTACTTTAAGCCTCGATTTCCACGGAAAATACGAGGGAAAGTGGTTTGGAGTCTTCTGCTAGTTGAATGGCCTCGCAGCTGTATCTCCCCGCCATGGTGCGCTAGCGGGATGTAGCTCCTGGTTGATTTCTCTGTCATGCTTTGGTCTTAAAGGTAAGCTCCTTTCGTTCAGCAACCCCACTCTACCTCAGCATTGTTATGAATGTTATGCACCAATTTCTTCTTTGATTTTCTGGGTTTTAGTTCTCACACAGAGTTATTGTTTTGCAGCGAGTTTTGGCTTCTTACCTTCTTATGGAGTTTAAAATCTTCGACAACCCTGGGCGAATAATGGAGAAAGGTAATCTGCCTTCTGATTTATTTCTGTTCAGGACTTTTTTTTTCTATCTACTGGCTGAAAGATTTATGATTTTGGGTTCCAGGCGGATTTTACTCACCCATAACCAATTTCTTTTATAGTTTCCAGGTTGGACAAGAATCAAACCATACAGGCAAGCTCCTCAAGCATCACCCAGTTAGGTTCGACTCCCTTCTTTTCTAAGGGAGGTACCCTGTCGCCAAGCGTTATCCTGTCATGTTAGTTCATCTTTTTTTTAACAGGGTTTGCTCTCTTTTTCTTGCAGGTTAGTGGGTTTTCACCCAAACCCTTCCTCTAGCCTTTCACGGCTCAACCTCTTGACAAGGCTAATCTTGTTTCTCCCGTCCACAAGTACACTTTAATGTAATGAGAATTTTGGTAGCCATTTGTCAATGGTATTCAAAGGAAGATACTGGGTTATTTCATACTACCCAGCTTAGGGTTTAGAACTTTGTCACATATAGATTTTCGTATAATGTAACAGGGTTTCAAACAACTGATAGGCAGATACGGTTGATTCTTACAGTACTTATAAATAGTAACAATTAAACATGTCTTATTATTACGGCCAAGGCCCGAGAGTCTATTCGGCCTTGGTTTTTATGAACCCTGAGAATATGGTGTCGTTTTTAGCTGTTTATTTCTATGTATAAATCTTAAGCGTTTCATTTTCTTGACGCTCTGTCTCTTATGGGGTTTAGTTTAAGTTTATCTTATATCGAATTGCTATCTATTTTTGGACTGTAAGCTTGTTGCAAATTTATTTCTCTGCCACACGCTATCCGTCTTGGCAAGGTAAAATGGTTGAATATGCATTTTCATTTACTGTTGTTAATTCTTATCGTATACGGGGCTGTGCCCGACATTCTTCAAAGGTTCTTCTGTTTTCTCAAGAAAAACTCATGATTATCATATGATACTTGTAAACAATGTATCTCTCCATTTATGCAATGATTGTCCTGTTCCTAGGATTTACTCTCTCTATTCATGTTTCCGTGAAGATGTTTTCTTGATATCTTGTTAAAGGATTTTCTATATCCTGTCTCAGAGTAGTGTATTATAGTGTATTACACACTTTCAATCCTACAACTTACTCAAATTTGACTTAGATTTTCTTTTCGGTGATTGGTCCACCGTAAAAAAAAAATAACTGTGTATAGTTTTGTGTGTTATATCTTTAAAGGGCAAGGGCCGGGTAGGGTTTTCGCCCAAACCCAGCACCTCAAGCTCTAGCCCTCCTCCCTATTGTTTACTATTGGAAAAACACACAGATATTATAGTGTGAATGATTATTACTGCATGCATTCTTCTCCATTTATACTTTTCACTCCATTATTTGCTTCCTACTGGGTAGTGTCAATAACTGTTCGGACAGTGAGTTCTTGATCCTGTTAAAATGATACTATATGTTCCTGTAAAAGTGCAAAGACTTTATATATTCTCTTTAAAAAAAACAACACTTGCAGTATTGTACCCCGAACCTTATAACTTAGTTAAGAGGAAATATAACAACAAGATCTTTCCTTCCTCTACACAGGGTACTAATTCCACTATTGTACAAATAATAAATTCTTATATACAAAGAATGCATACCAGACGCTTACCAGAACTTCAATAACCAGACTCTTAAGAAAAACAAAAAAACAATGTTTAACTAGTCAAACATTAAACAGCCTAAGGCCTTCATTTAATCCTATAGTTCTTTATACACTAGTTCTGCATACTTATCTGGAAAAAAGTTAATTCTTCAAACTGTGGTCCCAACCATCAAGGGAGGCTATGACATCCTTCTCTTGCCCCCTAGCTTCAAAATTCTTGTCAGTGCCATGGGTTAACAGTGGAAATTCCTCTGTTGTGACCTCTGGAAGGCCAATCTAGTCACCAGCAGATATTCTGGTTTACAAAGGTTACATAAAGCTATTTTCAACTGGTTCTCCACGAGCTCTAGAAAATACTTCCCCCTTCTTACCAAAGCTCACAAAACTCCTACCCCTCTCCTGGGATTCAACTTTATCCCAAAGGAGTAGGTAACTATTTTTCCAATTGTCCCCAACCACCTCCTATTCTGAGAAACTTTTACCAATAGCTTAGAAGATTTCCTTTCCATTCATTAGTTTCTCCCATTAATTTAATAACCAAAAATAAAAATAAAAAAGTAGTTTGTTTCATAAACAATAACCATGAAGTCTTTCTTATCAGAAATAAAAATAAGTAAATTTGTCCTTAACTAGTTAATACTAGTTAACTCTTAATGCACCTATCACACCCTCCTTATTTCCTTCTTAGGTTTTTATGTTTTATTTTATTATCTTTATTTTTAGTTGTATATTTAATTATTTTATTGATTTATTTTATTTATCAAAATAATTATTTTATTAATTACTCAATTTTATTTTATTTTTAAATTTATTCAATTATTATAAATTTATTTAATTAAATAAAAACAAATATTTTATTTTAAATAAATTAATTAATTTTTAACTAACTAACAAACTTTCTAACAACTAGTTCTTAACAACCAGTTCTCAATGGTTATTTACAATTAATGATGCATCACCACTATTTATTTATTCATTGAGATCGATTAAACAACATTAGCTGGTTCAAAACGTAGGCCTAATCTTAATGATATGATTAATCCAAAAATTCTTTTATCTACATTATGAATCACAGAAGTCTTAGATCTAATATTATCTTTTTTTATAAAATTCATATTATCTATAATAATATATAAATTAAATATTTTCAATAATTCATATATTAAAATATTATTATAAAAATTGATTTTTTATATTAATATTTTTGATAAAAAATTATTTAAAAAATTTGAATAATAATGATAATTTTTGTAAGATCTCTTTCGGTAATAATCACATATAATGGAACGTTGTCGACACGTTTCGAACCAACCAGTGTGGTTCATCATCAGGACTAGGTGAGAGATCAGATCAAATCAATAAGCTTAAATAGATGTAGAGATGTTTAAACTAGCCATTTTCTAAACGGCTAGTTTGAATTTTTAATAATTTAAAATGTTTTTAATTAGTAACTGCTAGTTCCCTCCTACTATTAAACCAATTAATAAATTTATTTTCTTAGTTAATAAATTAGTAAACTTATTAGTTATAATTATTTTTTATATATCAATTTTATTAATTAATTAAAGTGAGAGGTTAAATACTTAAGCTTATTGATTTGATCTGATCTCTCACCTAGTCCTGATGATGAACCACACTGGTTGGTTAGAAACGCGTCGACAACGTTCCATTATATGTGATTATTACCGAAAGAGATTTTACAATTTTATATGGATCATAAAAGCATAGATTCTAAAAATGATAATTTTTATCAATGAAATAATTTTATATTATAAATATAATATAAATAATAATTATCAAAAATATTTATAAAAATCACTATAATTTATTTTATTTTAAACAGATTTATAAATATACATTTTCTAATTAATAGTTATTAATAATTATTTTAATAAATATATATATTTTTAATTAATAGTTATTTTGTTAGATGTAAGACTTTTGTGATCCATAATGTAGATAAAAGTACTTTTATCTATATAATAGTTATTTTATTAATAGTTACTTTAATAAATATACACTTTTTAATTAATGGTTATTTTATTAATATTTATTTTAGCAATAAATCCAGAATATTTTACACAACACAAATCTCGAAGTTTACGGAAGAGAGAAATTACATGAAGTTCAAATATTTGAAAAATACAAATCTTGCAGTACTAGAAAAAAGTCAAATCTCGCCTTCCTTAAACACTCCTTTATTTATACCCGGTGAATAGATGTGACAAAACTCATTGATCTATCCTGATGATCAACCATGGAGGATTGGTTCATCGATTCTAACAAAAAGAGATGTTATAAATCCGGAAGATTCTACGCACAACACAAATCTCAGAAGCTTCAAATCAGCACACACACACACACATATATATATAAGTTTGATACTATATTATACATGATTATATGGTTTATCGGAAAAATCCCTGAAAAAATTTAATATTACAGATAACATAAAATTATATAAAAATATAATTATATGAAAAAAAGAGCGAATTTGAAAAAAAATTTAAAATAAAATGCTTATTTTTCCTCTTTCTTTACATTATAAGTATGTAAGATCTATTTTAATGTCAGATCTATCAAACACTGAGAGGGATATACCAAACTTTTTTTTAGTGCAAAATTTGAAGAAGGGTTTGCACCTTGAGAGGTTTGATCCCTCTACTATTGGTAAATATAGAGTTCATATTGATGTACGCTTATTTTGACAAAGTAGCTAATAAAATGTTTTAGTTGTAACTTTTTTTTTTCATTTTCACTTATTTTACATCATATTTGTATAGTTGACGTTGAATTTTTTATTTATTATTTAGATTCTGCACATTACAATATTGCTATATCCCTTTTATATTTGAAAGTATAAAACATCTCTCCCTCCACACATACACTTATGTTGTTAATATTTTTTAAAATATTGAATGTTTTTCTATCTTTTAATCTGCCCTCACACACACATGTAGACTTAATTAATGATTTTGTTTTTTTTTTAATGTTACATGTCAACTCTATATTAAATATGGAGTAGACTAAAAATATCTCATATCTCAAAAAACTCTTATTAATAGAATAAGAACACTCCCTCTTTCTCCTTCATATGCATATTGAAATATTTTATTTCTAACATACCTTAAAAAAAATGCGATTAATTTTTTATAAATGTTATATCTCAACTTCTTATTAAGAATGCAATAAATTACATATTTAACAATACAAAATATTTAAATTATTTCATTTCTCTTGATGTAAAATTATGTTAGATGCGACACTTTTGTGATTCATAAAATAGATAAATGTCTTTCCAGATTAATAAAGTCATTAGGATTTGGTCAACATTTTGAACCAACTAATGTGGTTTATCCTCAAGAGAAGTGAAAAAGCCAATAGTCTTAAACAACTAGTTTTCTTCGGCCAATACCGGGCAATGATGCATCCACACTATTTATTCAATAAGATTGATTGAATTTTTCACTTTATCCTAAGGATGAACCACATTAGTTGGTTCGAAACGTCAAAAAAATCATAATGCTCCGATTAATCCGGAAAGACATTTTGTCTATGTAAAATCATGTTATTTAATATGTAAAATTGTGATATTTTATTTATGCACAACTAGCGAAGGAATTAGATGTCTCCCTCATATTTATTTCTATATATATATATATATATATATATATATAACAACTCTGTTTCCAATTTTTTTTTTCTATTTATGGAATTTATATCATTCACCTACAACAGACTTAATGTGTTTCGTCACACCCTCATAAAAAATATCTCACAGACATTTTTTTTGTTGTACTCTGGTCTAATTAATTGTCGAGTTTCAGTTCAATAATTATCGTCAATTATAGTTTATTCTCAATTACTGTCAACGACATTTCTTACTCCTTGTTTTATAAGACCATGATTGAGATGTCGGTGCATTTTCTAACATAATACTACAATCATGATTTTTCTTACTATTGAAATATTCTTCTTAGGACCATAGCCCAAATACATATTTCTAATTGGTTTCCATGTCATTTAGTTGACCAACTCTCTACCAATGGATAATTGTAAATTGTAGTTAAGGTCTCATCGTTAACTCTTAATATATAAGTAATTCCCCAATTTTAATCATTCCTAACTTCTATCCACAAAAATGTAATGGCCCATTCAACACAATTCGTATTTTATTAATATACCTTACATTTACTAAGCTGTTATGTTACACATCTACGAAACTACACTTATTCCCTTTTGACATATATATATATATATATATATATATATATATATATATATATATAGACACACACACACACACACACGAAACCTTAGTTTTGATTTTGCCTCTTTACATTTACATGTCTGCTTTGTAGTTTTTCATCCCACATTGTCATTATGGAGCTACGGGAACATATATTTATCTCATATGTTAATTGTTCTCATGAGTTCTCCACGTCATTCACTATGGGACATGTCAATAGATATCAACCAAATTTAGCATTTATGAATGGTTTAATGGAACTCCGGCTCCGTATGATACTTACACCAAATATATGAATCGTATTATTGTCTCGGGATCTTATTTCATTTATTCCACAGTATTTATTTATGACAGTCGTCACATGGCTCATTCCCTTATTGATTTAACCCTCCAGCTACGAGCTTAATCTCCATCATTGGTTATTCTCTACATGGACGATTGAGATCTGACCATATCTATGGTTAGGGTTTCTTCCTCCATTATGTTTTTTTTGTACCTCTCTTTCCTACTATTTGTCTCTGTTAAGCAGTAGGGTTTCCTACTATATGATGTCGATTTAAACTTGTAGGCCTTTTCCTTTTTGTTTCATTTTTATATGAAATGATTATTTTACCACATTATCTCTGAAATCAATTCGATTTTCCTCTCATGGTTGCAGTGATGGGTTCTTCCAATAATGTTTCATTCTTCACAGAGCATCCCTTGCTCAATTTATTATACTATCGTGACAATGCAATGGTGGAAATATCCTCCGGCATGCAAAGACAGTGACTCTGCTGTCTGTGTATTTCTCAAATACTATTATGCCTTTGGATACCATCTCACAACTGGTTCGAAATTTCATTTTCATGTTTTGACAATCGATTTCAGTTATGAGTTCATTCTATCCTCTTTGTAACTCGATTTCCAAATAAATTGGTAATTGTCTAATGCATTTTAGTTAAATGCAGGTGAAGATTTACCATGTGAGAACCATTCCCTCTCCCACACATAGGATTGTTCAACTGCTCACCTCCTTATGACATTTACAATCCTTCTCAGGTAAACGTTATGCCTCCATAACATTACTTCCTTTCTAAATTATAACTCTAGTTTCTCATAATTTTGTACTACTTGTTTTCTTTCCGGGCTGGCTCTTCTCCGTTTGTAGAATCCGACACTTTCATGGCTTACTGTTACATAGTATTTTTCCACCTTCCCTACAATCCCAGACCATTTTAGTGACTTTTGCGGGACCATTTTAGTGAGTTTTTTGTGTTTTCATACCTTGCAAAAAATTTCATTGCATCCCTTGGCATGTGAAGAAAAATTATTATGTTGATCATTCCTAAAGCAAGCTCTAAAAAACACATGAGTTTGGGTTAGCACTAGTAGGCAGTTATGGCCTTCCACCCATAGAGAAATTAACACTAGGCCTCATGCCCATTGGCACTCTGTCTCAGTGGACTACCTGGGCTGAGCTGTTTTTGGAAAGTATTTTAAAGTAAAAGAAAAGTTTCCATTCCTAAATACTTTATGAGCGAAGTCATCATGGTTTTTTCGACTGAATAACATCGAATTCATCCCTTTGGCTTCTTGTTTCCTAAATTTGAGAAAAATCCCAAAGGATAAGGCCTCCCTTCCACCTTATGAGGGATCCCAAACCACCTCCTCCTCTCCTATAAACACATCCTTCCCACATAGTTTCAGCTAGCGGAACAATCCTTACTATAGCTGGGGCGAGGAACAAGGTAGAGAGGAATCTATTGTCGAGAGAGAGTTTAGGCCCATTGCCTTACCAAGTCCAATATCCAACAGATGCTTGAGACACATTTGACTGAACCCGTTGAAGGAGGTATGCAACGTCAAGGCTTCACAGTTGTAATCCTTTTCTCTACTTATTAATACATGACTAGTTTTTTAGTTCCCGTTTTTCGTTTTATATGTTTAATCTTATGCGATATGTTTGATTCTCCTTGACCAATCAAATAGTTATGAATGCAAGAAGGTTTTCATATGTTGTCATTGTTCTCTGATCCTTGTGTAGGTACACGAATATCACCGCTGAAGGACCACGATGTGTGAAGACGAAGATTTGGAGATTGTTGTTACAAGCTACAACAAGAACGTTTTACCAGGGTAGGTCATCTATCCCAACTTATTTCCATTCATAAGGTAGGATTCCGAAAGATTAGCATGCTCCCTTATTGCTAGACCCACTCCAGGGCTAAAGGTATCTCCTCTTTCCATCAAGGGGATTTACCTGCACAACAAGTTGGTGACTCCACTGGGGATCAGATTGTTTGTCGTCTCTTGTTGTCCATCTAGAATTTTTCTTGTTTGTTCGACTTTGGTTGTTTGATTGTCTTTCTGATTTTTTCTTCCTATTTTACTATTTTCAGCCATCACATTCAGTCTTAGAGTGTCAAGTATGACCTCTGCTCAGTGGTTTCTTAGTTTTTTCCATGGTTTTATGGCTTCGTGTTGTTATTGCTTGAATAGTCGCACCAATTGGCACTTGTTTCCTTTGTCACAGGTGCACCATCCTCTATTTGGCGTTGATTTCAACCTCACAGATGTGTCGAATCCTGTAGCTTAAAATTTTAGGCCTTTTCTTGATTTTTATCATTTTCTCATGCCTCTAGTTTGGATTTTCATCTTTCAACTAATCCACTAGAATTTTTTTGACTCTTTTGTCTCATCCTAATCATTTGTTTGTCCCTTATCTGATCAGTGGAGTTGTCACCCTAGGGTTTCTAGGTGTCGTTTTTCATTTGATCGAATACCTCCTCACTAAACCTTCTGAGTTGAGTTTGAGTTAGTTTGGTCATTATCATTTCAGTTTGTTGACTGGTTGTTTTAGCTTTTCTTCTGGTTCTTTGTGTCTTTGGGTTATTGAATGATTATCTTGGGTTTCATTCAACTCTCCATCTGTGACCTTCAGCATAGATTACATTGCTCATTGAATCAGTTTCAAAGCCTTATTTTCCTAGAAGAGTGCATCTTGTTTCGGGAGTGTTCGATGTTTTCATTAGATTAATCTCATTGCTTTAGATCATTTCATTCAAATTGCTCAAAATTAGTCTCTTTTCTCCTTTAGTTTCATAGTGCATTTTTGCTTCTCATTCATCTAAAATGACAAAATTTGAATTCTTCCTCTTAGTTTGAAAATGGAAAATGTTATTTTGCATTAGTAGCTTTTAGTGAAAAAGGAAAGAGCTTTTCATTTTCTTTTTACATTGTCTTAGATGCATTGGAGAAATTTCTTCTTCTATTTGATCAATTGCTACTTTGTTATGATCTATTATCCCTCTCTTAGCTAGCATTCATCGAATTGGAATGATTTTCTTTTGTAGATGGTTCTGCATTAAGGATTCGAGATTACATTCAGTAAGGGCATTGCAAAAATTTCTTCTTGTATTTGATTGATTACTACTTTGTTATGATCTATTATCCCTCTCTTAGCTAGCATTCATTGAATTGGAATGATTTTCTTTTGCATATAGTTCTGCATTAAGAATTCAATATTACATTTAGTAAGGCCCTGAAATTGCAACATTAATTCAAGATCAACTTTAAAATCAATTCAATCAACCTAAGGAAGCATTGAAACCTAACACACACATTTTAGAGGTCTAGGCTAGTGATGTGTTCTGATGTCATTAAACCTAGTAGTTGTCGTTCGCCAACTGGCACTAGACAGCACTAGCACAGACTTGTGCTCCCTGTACCGTCGAGTATATAAAGGGAGACCCTCATAGGTTTCAATCCTTTATCATAGGAAGTCGATTCTGCTACCCTGTAACCGTGATACACCGAACACAACTTTCGAGGAGATTGATCACATGTACGTTAAGTCATTGGTCATTTCTCTTTCATTTGATCACCAAGGTATATATTGCAGTTCACGGAAACTTGGCACACCCTCTTGCTTAGATTTCCTGAGTAGTTATTTTGGTATTTTTGTGACTCTCTAAGATTCAAAAGATCATCGAGCACTTGTCCTTTCGCGCTTTTTTCAACCTGAAAGTGACTAGAGTCATCTTTTTCCTATTTTCTTGACTTGTAAAATATGAAAAGGCAAATTTTTGTTTCAATGTCATAAATTAATTTCCCGTGATCATATGATGATTAAAGATATTTTCTTGGCTTGTTCTTAAGTAATTCCTTAGTGTTTGGTCTTGAAGCCTCAAATTGGTCATCTCGTTTCTCTCCTGGTTTGAGACAAAGTCACAGTGGCGGAACCACCAGTTTCATCGTCTCCTTCATCAACTCCTAGTGGAGATATTTCTCATGAAGTTTCTTCAGGGATACCCTGCCCTACTAGACCTTTTGATTACTGGTTGGATCTTATTTTGAGTATCTTACCCCTTGCTACTCTATCTCCTCCTAAGGAGCTATTTGATATCAATTTGCAACCTCCGAACACTTGGGCTGGATTTGGAAACGAAGAAGAGTTTACTCCGCTTACTTCAGAACCTTCCTTACTTGCCACTGCTCGTCGTCTTTTCGACGATACCATGGCTTCATCTAACATGGATTCTTTGAGTCCCTTCAGTAGTGAATATATTTATGTTTCTACAGGGGTTTATCTACTCTTTCTAGATAATTTTCCGTATGTCTCAAGTCAACCTTCCTTGTAACCGGTATCTCTTCCACCCAGTTATCGCACTTTGGGTCAGATCATTTTTGTTGTTGCATCAATATATTAGAACCTGACATGGTAAAGTACACCGACTCCCTCAGGAAGCTCGTTTGTCACCGTATCAGGAGCATCACCCTCGAATCCCATCTCATCGGCGATTTTTACGTCTGTCCCAGTCTGGCCCACTGTCTGAGTGGCCGCATCCACACTGACTGTTAGTTCAACTCAGTCATCATTTTCTGTTGTTCGTAGGTCAATTTTTATCGATCCCACGATACCCGTTAGGTCCACCATGGGTGGATCACAACCTCATGTTTCGGAAATCCAACCTATTCGTAGTGCACCCATCACTTCTACTTCGATTCCTAGATTTTTGATGTTCGATCAGTACCTATTCACCATTCATCAACATAATTCCACCCCTCAGTGTTCTCAGCAACCAAAAACTTATGTTAATCCTCGACATCATTATGAAAAGTATGGAAATCCTATCTATTTGCCTCCAATTGACCCCAATCAGTTCACATACCAACATGGACAACCCTCTAGTATACAAGGACAATCCTTACAGGGGAAACCTTCGGTCCAACAACGACAACCCTATGGTCCTTAGGGAAAATATTTGGTTCAACAAGGACAAACCTATGGTCCTACTAGTCAATCTTATATTCAACAAGGAGTATCTTGTATTCCTCAAAGGAAAATTTATTCATCACAGGGACAACCTTTTGTGCAACAACACCAGCCTTACGATCAACAAGGCCTAACTTTTTTACAACAAGGCCAACCCTCTATTTCTCAACAAGTTCACCCTGGTCTTCAGGGGAAACCTAGCCCATCCCAACCATCCAGCCAACCTCTTCCACAAGGGCGACCCAGTGGCTTAGAGTATCCAATTCAACCTGCTCCGTAGGGACATCTTGTCCAACCACAGCATTCGAGTCAACTTGCATTCCAGGGGCAACTCATCCAGCCTCAAGGCATCACTTACATTCCTCAAGGTCAATTCCAGATGGTATACAATGTGCCCCAAGGCGTTGCTTATATTCCTCAAGGACAATCCCAGATGGTATACAGTGTGCCTCAAGGCACTGCCTAAATTCCGCAGCAAAGCCAATATTTTGCTCATACAGGGCCTTAATGGTTCGCTCAGAATCAATATCGTGGTCGTCAACCAGTATATGGGCAGAATTATCAGGCTTGTAAACCCTATGGACAAAATCCTCTGGGAAAAAACATATGGGGGTAGAATTTCTCCCAACCTAGTTGGAATCCTAATACTGGTCTTTATCGACAGCCTACAATGCCTTTCAATCCGAAATTACCTTTCCTTGCTACATTGGAACTACTGAATGTGTCGAATTTGACAAATGATTGTATCCTTCATAATCCATATTGGCCTCCAGTTCGGACTAAAATCCGTGGCGATTGTACAAAATTTGGGGGAAAGTCCAGAGAAGACCCCTAGAAGCATGTTATGACGTACCATCTTTGGTACTCCTCTAACTCTTGAGTGGACGATCAATTCGACTTTGTCTTTTCCAAAGGACTCTCACCGGTGTCGCTGCCAAGTGGTACACTGAACTCTCTCATGGCGTTTTCCAAGATTTCAAATCTCTAACCATGGCATTTCTCACGGAATTTCAGTTACCATTTTGGTATGAAACTGGGACATACCTCCTGACGTCCTTGAAATAGGATCGAGATACCCATATCTCCGATCATATTCATGACTGGAGGTGACGTCGTCGCTTGATCAAGTTTGAGATTCTTGATCAACTTCTAACTAATTGGTTTACTACCTCCTTCATTGCTCTGATTGCCAAGGACATTGCTATGGGGGGCATGTGTTACTGAGGAACAAGCCATCGCTCGTGCCCAGTACCTTGATCTTTTGTACTCTCATTCTGGTACATTGTACGAACTCTTGCCTAATGCCCCTTGACCTGGAACATCCAAAGTACTGACGACACCATCCGTTGATGGTATTATCGGTTTTGTGTCTCACAATTCTTAGAAATATTCTTCAAATCTTGTGAAGAAAAAATCTACTCCTTCCAATGATACTTCTTCTCAATCACCTCCGAATTCTGGTAAAAATACGGAAGTGAATGCAATCTAGTCCAATCTAGCATATAGAACTTCCAAGGGCAAGAAGAAGGGTAAAGGTAAGGCCAAAGCTGATACCTCGAAACAAGATTCTCAGAAATATCCTACTAATGATGGTTCAAAATGAAAACCAAAGTACCCTTGTCTTATTTATGATGAAAAGCATTACACCAAGGACTGTCAATGATGGGCCGAAGTGAGTCAATTTCTCAATGCCACCCAAGGTACTCTTTCCATTCTCAAAGAACCCTTCCCATCACAGAAAACTCAGTTGGTGGAGAAACCTCAGTCCTCCACCCCATTTGGCTCTCATTTTATCATGATGAATGGTCCTGCATCTGTCTCTATCACTACCCAATCGAAATATTATACCAAACTACGTCAGGCAGTGAGGAAGGAGACCAATGATGGTCCTCTTCCCCCTCCTACTTCTGGCCCCTCTTTAGATTGAAAGGCCTAGTACTGAGCCCGTCGTACGACCACCTTCCAAAGGTGTACTCCATAAGTCTTCCTACAATCCCAACTCCCAAGCCGCTCAGCATTACAGTATTTTTGAGGATTTCGCTCAGGTGCCATATGCTATGTCTGCATTGGAAGTGTTGTAGAGTTGTCTGTCATAGCGGAATGCTTTGTTATCTGTTATCAAAGGAGTTGATCCCGCCGATTCTAGCCTTATCCCTTTCGATTTGGAAAATTTCATCCCACGTCTCCCTCACGAGCTTGCACTGATCATTCAAGTTGGGATTAATGGAAAGAATATCCACCAAGCAGTCGTGGATGAGGGTGCATCTACATGTGTCATGTCTTCTACTTGTTGGAAATCCATTGGTTCTCCAACCCTTAATTGATCTCCAAATGCTTTGGAAGCTTTTGATGGAAGAGAAACTCGCCCTCTTGGTGTTCTCGCTAGTTTACCCATCACGTTAGAAGGGAAAATAGTTAACATCGAGGTTGAAGTCATTGATGCCAAGCTCAATTACAATATTCTCCTCGGTCACAGTTCGACTCACGCCATGTTGTGTGTCCCGTCCACTCTCTTTCGTGTTCTTCGATTCCCACACGAAGGAAAGATCATTACTCTTGATCAGTTGACCTTTTTCACTTCTTCGTCTTCCGAGAGAAATGTTCCATATGTAGATCATATTCCTATACCTTATGAGTTCATAGGACTGGTTCTTTTTAAAGATCCTGCCCTTATGGGTCTTTTTACCCTTCCTCCACCCAAAACTGCTTAGGTTAATATGATTTCCAGGTCTTCTGATCCATGGATCATCCCTTCGCCTGAGTAGATTGATTCATTTGGTGACTCGATGCCATTAAGCCCAATAGAAATTGATTATTGTGAACATATTTCAGCTTTGGCTCCTCCTCCCTATGAACATCCTCCTTTGAGTATGTAGCTTAACGCATATTATCAATCCCCTTTGCTTGGCACTTCAAATTCACCCGATCCTTTAAACGAGATATTTCTTAATGATGAGTCCATTGTGTAAACCATGTCTCTCGAGGATCCTCCTAGGGATGATAATCATCATCGTTCCTCTTTCATGTTTGGCCTTGGGGCCATGTCTACTTGTCTTGAGAAGTTTGCTTCCCAAGTTCCTTCTCATCCGCTTCAAACACTGATCATGTCACACGAACTCTTTGCGGAAGGTAACTTGGGGAACATTACACAAATGATGCCTATTGACATCTCCGTCAAACTCGGGGTTGTCGAGAACATCCACATTAGGGTGACCTATTCTCCTAATGAGATCGGGGTCTATACTAGTCTCTTCTGTAGGTTTTGTGACATTTTCGCTTGGTCTTACGAGGAAATGCCCTGCATCAATCCAAGTGTAGTGGTGCATGAGATTCCTACCTATCCTGGTGTGAAGCCTGTTGTCCAGCATCTTCGTCCCATGCACCCTAGAAAGGCAGCCACAATTAAGGGTGAAGTTGAAAAGCTTCTTAAAGCTGGTTTCATTTATCCAATTCCCTTGACATAATGTGTTTCTAATGTTTTTCATGTAGATCAGAAATAGGGTATTATTCATGTCTGTGTCGATTAAAGTGTATCAACCGTGCTTTCCCTAAGGATAGTTATCCCACTCCTTTTATTGACCAGATCATTGATGATTATTTTTGGAGTGAGATATTTTCTCTTATGGACGGGTTTTCTGGGTACAACCAGATCGATATTCTTCTGGCGGATCAACACAAGACCACCTTCATCTATACTTCGGGTACTTTTTCCTATAATAAGCTTCCTTTTGGTTTGAAAAATGTTGGGGCTACATTGCAAAGAGCAATGTCCTATGCTTTCCATGACATCAAGTGCATTTTTCAACCTTATATGAATGACCTTCCGGCTCATTCTGCTAAGCGTAAATACCATCCGGATCATCTCCGTAAAATATTTCTTTTTTGTATACACTATAACATTCAACTTAATCCACATAAGTGTGTCTTCTGCATTGATTATGGTAGACTCTTAGGATTTATCGTCTCTAGAGATAGGATTCGTATCGATCCTATAAAGGTTGAAGCTATCATCAATATCCCCTCCCCTTCCTCTTTACATTAGCTTCAGATTCTATAAGGGAAAGCTAATTTCCTGCACCATTTTATACCAAACTATGTTGAAGTAGCCAAAGGATTCACGCGATTACTTAAGCAAGGCATCCCGTTCCTCTGGGATGAGATTGCCCAAAAATCCTTCAATGCATTAAAGGCATTGCTCATCAATGCTCCTCTATTGATTCCTCCTAATTATCATTGCGATTATTCCCTCTATTTGGTTGTTGCATTCATTACTATTGCCATGGTTCTGGTGCAAGACGACGATGATGGTGATGAGCACATCATTTATTATTTAAGTCGCAATCTTCTTGATATTGAAACACGTTACACACATGTCGAGAAGTTTGCGTTGGCTGTTGTTCAAGATATTCAACGTTTTCATCATTATATTCTCCTTCGCACGGTCACCATGATTTCTGATCGCAACCGCATGACCTACATATTGTCTTGTCAATTGATGGGGAGAAAATACTCGAAGTGGATCGTTATCCTAGAGGAGTTTGATTTGGAGTTTTCTACTGCCAAATCGAAGAAATCATTGGTTTTCGCTGATTTGATTTTCTCTCTCCCTTATGATTCTGCTCCATCTGGATCCGAGGAATGCATTCCAAATGATACACTTTTTCTTGTTAGCACCCTTGATCCTTAGTATGGTGATATCATCGTATATCTTTAGACTTATACCTTTTGATCAGAGTTGACGAAGGATGATCATCGACACATCTGCCATCATTCACAACCTTATCACATAGTCAAAGATGCTCTCTACCGCATCGAAGTTGATTCTATTCTCCGCTGGTGTTTGACTCTCGAAGAGGCTGAAAAGGTTCTCAATGATTGCCACTCTAGTGCCTGTGGCACTCACATGTCTAGATATGCTACGACACTGAAGATTCTACATGTGGGATATTCCTTGCCTATCATCTTTAAAGACTGCATAATTGTTGTCCGCAAGTGTCACAATTGCCAGATTTACCAGCGCAAGGTGTGCACGCCACCTACACACCTTCATCCTGTCATTACCATTGGTCCCTTTATGAGTTGGGCATCAATTTTATGATGTGTAACCCTCACTCAGCCGGGGGGTATGCTTATATTATCGTTGACGTTGACTACTTCACGAAATGGGCCGAAGCAATGCCTACACTTACTACCAACGGAAAGAAAGTCGTACAATTCCTATTCAATCATGTTATTACTAGGTTTGGTGTCCCTCAAGCCATTGTTACCGATCATGGTTCTCATTTTCGTCATTACATGATGGTTGAGTTGACTTCTAAGTTGGGTCTGCATCACAACAACTCAACACTGTACTACCCTCATGCCAATGTCCAGGTTGAAGCCGTCAACAAAGTTCTAGTCACTATGTGTCAGCGTACGATTGGGATACACAAGTCCAACTGGAATCTCATGTTGTTTTGAGCTCTCTAGGCTTACCAAACCTTAGTGAAGAATGCAACCAGATTCACTCCATTCCAGTTTTTCTATCGTCTAGAAGCTACCCTTCTGATTGAATGTGAAATCCCTTCTCTCAAGATATTTGTTGAATTGTTTCCCAACACTTCACCAGAAGAAGAGCGTATTATATATTTAGAGAGGCTTGATGAAACTAGCTTCTTTGCTACTCTTGTCATAGAAGCACAAAAAAAGCGGGTCAAAGCTCATTTTGACCAATCGGTTTCCCCTCGTTCCTCTGTATGACCAGGCTCACGATAAGTAGGGGACAGGCAAATTCCAACCCAACTGGCGTGGGCCCTATATTGTTAAGCACATTTTGCAAAATGAGGCTTATGAGCTAATTGATTATGGATGTTATCCTTTGGATCAACCTAGAAATGGGTTGTATCTCAAAAAATACTATGCATGAGTTCCTCATGCATGTTGCTTTTGTACAGAGGTGTTTTTTCATTCTTGTACATTTTTGGCTTTGTGTGCTTTGCGAGCATTTTTTCCTGCTTATTATGTTGTTGCTTATTGTGCAGATGTCTGGTACTCCTTATGTTGGTTTCGTAGATGGTGCTTCCTGCAGTACCCAAAACCTATCCTTTGTAGCCTGGGTGATTTATAATCCTAATGGTGAGTTGATAGATCTTCAAGGTATTTGTCTACGATGAACCACAAACTTTGTCGCCGAATATAGCACTGTCATTGAACTCTTAAACGTGGCCATTTCTCTCAAGATTCGTGCATTAATTGTTAACCTAGATTCTCAACTTGTTGTTCTTCAGCTGAATGGGCATTTTTCAATTAGAAATCCCCAAATATTAAGGTTGTATTTACGTATTCATTTATTAGAAAGGAATTTTGATTACGTCACATATCAACATATTCATTAGGGGAATTTTGAGGTCTAAAATGGGTCTCCTAAGGAAATAATAAAATAGTAGTTAAACCAATAAAATAATATTTATGAATTTGAAATTCACTTTTTGCACCAAAATCCCTATAACAATGGTTAAATTCAATTCAAAAGTTGTACCAAAATAAAATTAATAAAACAATTGTATTGACGTGACTATAAATAAGAATGAATTTTTCAAGAAAATATCATTATCATTGCACAACCAATGCATTTGTCCTTTGTACTTAAATAACTTAAAATAAAATATAAATATAAATTCATAAATTCTTTTTTATAGAATATACTATTAATTGAAATTTATATTATTTAAATTATATAATAACATGTAATTAATATACTATATAAAAATAATATAATATACTATATTGTTTTATGTGTGAATTTTATGTTACATATTGAATTGATTTGATTTATAAATAAATATTTGACAATATACAAATATAATATGTACTGAAAATTGTGTAAATACATGAAGATTATGTAGGGATATGCATTGTTTCTTTCAAAAAATATGAAATGGAAATGATAATATTTTATACAAAAAGTGTGAAATGACATTTATTATGAGTACTTTACTTTATGACTTTAAAAGTACTTAGAGCACTACCATGGTTAACCATGAGTTTTTATCCACCATTGAGAATGTGACAAGTAAGTACCTTTAACTCAAGCAATACCACCTCAACCATTATGGATGATGTCATCCCCTAAAATGTAATTGGTTATCATAAATTGAATTTTGATTGTACATTTTCCTTAGGAGGCCCATTTTAGACCTTAAAATTCCCCTAATTCCTAGAAGAATGAATGCATTAACTGATACAGTAGCTAATATTGTATTAGATAGACATTTGCGCAATTTGTAAAACATCATCATCACATAATAAGGTTCATACAGGAAAATATATATGTATATCGAGTGTTTTCATCAATGCGCATCATAAGTTCAAAAAATATGTATGTTTTGGTTACATCCTAAGACATCATGTCTATCAAAAAATATGTAGAAATAAAAGCCAGGTGTCCAGTCAGCATGATGCTCGTGGTAGCATGTCAGTACTCGTACAAGCCACCTCAATAAGCGGTGAACATGGCTCGATACCCCTGCAATATGCCTCTAGTACGCGTGACGAACATCATCAAATCTTGCATATTCTGGGATTCCATTAGTAAGTCCCTCCATCTTGCGTATGAATTCCTCACCCTCGCCACCCTCGCCATGAGGGACCACATCAAAATCCCGAGGAACTCTCTGTGCTATTGGAGACATTCCTGCAGGTCTTTCTAGGCCAACATCTGCAAATCCATGGATTAACATCATAACATATATAACAAAATATCATAATACTCATAAAAATAAAAATGAGTCTTACCCAATGCTTCATCCAAATCCTCTCCTACTGGGAGTGGTAGATCCGGATCACCTGTAAATTCCATGCCAGAATAGGGCCAGTCCTCCATGAAAATCAATTGTCGTCGAAGCCAATCAAAAAATTCTGGTCTCCAAGACATCTGTTGACCGCTCCTGATCTCGGCATCAAATCTGCCCAACGAACCATCCATGGCTCTTGGGCTGGTGGTGTAGGAACTATCACTTCCTGACACTGAAAGATTGTTAACCATTCTAAGTTGAATGGTACCAAGATAGACCCATAGTCGAACTGTTTCAGCTTTTTATTCTTGCATTTTGTTAATTGGCATTTCATATTGATCGTTACTGCCTCTGCCCAGTTGTAAAGAGTAGGTTCCATACAATCTACAACAAGAAGTAACTGTGTCTTTGTGGCTTCATGTGAAGCTTGCATCCAGTAGCTCGAGTGATGGTGTGCACCACTAATTTTAGTGCCAAATTGGGAATGGTTTAAATGTCTGTATTACCACTCTTTGATCCTTTTTGTGCCCCTGGACACACCTTGTCTATGAGCATGCTCATATTTTCCATCGTAGATCAGGTGCCTGTTAGGATTGGTGCTGCTCCCCTCCTTGATAATCTAGTGATAAAGTATATATCAGAGACATCAATCTCTAACACATGATCGTGAATTATGAATCTTTCCCGGTCATTGTCCCATACACTGATCAAGTACTTTAATAACTCTGGTTGAGGTCGAAGACATGGCACTGTGAATAATTTTAAGAGCCTGCAATCCCTAAGAGAATCCATTCATCTTACATTGCCCATGGCTACCTCATCCTCATTCCCGTGTTCTCTTTCTTTCCATTCAATAACCATTTTTCTTTCAAACACCTAAAAAAACATGAATGAGTCCATAATTAGTCACATTTTGGGCTATTAAAGTGTTTAAAACACGCTAAAAATTTGATTTTTTATGCAAATCTACATCCACAGGTTGGCATGAGTCCATGCCCGAAACTCACGCCGACCGTCGTGCCCTAAATTAGACAAAAGTCCCCTCGAAATGTGAAAAAATTGAAATTCAAGTAATGAAAATCATATCAAAATGTAGGCAAGGACACAATCTCTTACCTAGAAAATACGTATTCGCGATTGGCATCCTAGATTGTCCGTTGTTAGCTCAACAAAAATCACAATGAAAAGGGTAAAAAATTCCTCACAAGAGGCAAAAGTGAAAAATAATTTATTTTTACTATTTTTGGCATTTTCTAAGCTTTTCAGAACCCTAATTAAATTTTTGAGCATGTTTTTCAAATATTTTACTATTTTATCTCAAAAAATGGGTTTTATGTGTGCTTCTTGTGTAGCAACAGGTCCTCAGCATGATGACGATGAAGTGAAGAGTTGTATTTTATACTTTTTTGGATTCAGTAAAAACACAAAAAAGTCACCCCTTAGAGTCATCTTTCAGCTCTTTTCTGACTCGAAAACTAAAAATATTGTCAAGACTCTTGTCGTTTTGAACTCGTTAAAGGCTGTGAAATGATATCTACCGAGTGCACGTTTATTCTTTTTTCGGGCTGGGATAGATTATTTACGAAAAAGGAATACCTTAGCCTATCGCGAGTAAGAGGTTCTCCCAGATATGGTTTTCTACCTTTTCAGATCTGTGAGACTACCTACGAAAAGGGACTTGTTGGAGTTTTCTTTTCTGAAAAGATGTCGAGTTCTTCCTTTGTTAGACTTGTTAAAATTTAAATGACATCAAAAATCAACACGATGACGTAATCGAGTTCCTCCTTCCTAGGGCTCGTAAAATGTACTAGGATGGATTTGTTCGAAGGACAAATTTATATGACAAGCATATGCTATCCCCTTCAATCTTGTTTCCAAAAATAATTAGGGTACTTGCTAGAAATGGTGGGGGAAAATGGAACCAGTTTTTTCAGTCATGTCAGCAGTATGTCGCTCTTGAACATGACACTAGTCTACATTCGTGTCAGGTTAGGGACATCCCATTTCGACATTTTTTGCCTCCATGGGTTTGGGGTATCTTTTTTTGACCTCTCATATGCTCTTTTCCACATCATCATGACCTCAGATCCATTGATGTCAAATACTTCCAAATTCCAAAGTCGTATCACCAATATGTTCAAGAGAAGTTTATTTTTTCGGTTTTCAACCTCTAATCCTCTGTTTAGTCCTGATTCACTATCATCTTTTTCCTTTGTCTTGTGTCGATGATGTGGGAAACATTATGGCCCTCCTTAGACCATGTCACTTCCTATCTACATCAACTCATTATCTAGGAAGTTGATCTAGAGACTCCCTTCTGGTACCTTAGAGCTTGCATGCCTTAATGGAAATTTATTTGCATTCGACGATAGGTCCTCGTTATTTGCCTATGATTGAGTGATTCTGCGAGTGTTTGACAATAGCTCATTGTTCACATTTCACGGATTGTGCTAGTTGTACCTTGGGATCCATTTTCATTATTGGTGTTTTCTCTCGCGCCTGTTAACAACTTTCATCATTGGTTGGTAATCAGGTGACTTTCTTGCACGTTCGAATTCATCTCACTTATTCGCATGCTTGAATGTGTACTTTTTCAGGTCGAGATGGAGCACAAGATCCTTGATTTTGTCTGATATAATCCAGGCTACGAGACGATTTGGTTTATCATGACTATACGCATGAATCTTCTGATTGGATGGTTGCGACCATACCTGAGTCTATTTATTGATCCTTCTTACTGGATGGCTGCGTCCATACCTCTTCGGATCTTGTTTTTATAAGTATTCTACTATAGATGGCTACGCCCATGCCACGTATTCATGTATCGAAGATATTGGTTGTACTTGTACTTGCAATTCTTCCAACAATGGTGTTTGGTTTGAGCACGTTCTCGTAAAGAAATTCCCTCCTCCCTCTCTCTCGGACCTCATGCTTTAGGGGGCATCTATTACACAGTATTTTTCCAACATCCATGCAATCCCCATCCTGCACATTGCAGGACCATTTCAGTGACTTTTATGTGTTGTCATTGCTTGCAAAAAGTGTCATTGTATCCCTTGGCATGTGAAGAACATTTCTTCTATTGATCATTCCTAAAGCAGGCTCTCAAAACCACATGAATTTGGGTCGGTGCTGGTAGGCAGTTATGGCCTCGTGCCCATATAGAAATTAACACTAGGCCTTGCACCCACTGGTGCTCTATCTTAGTGGACAGCCCACACCGAGCTATTTTTGGAAAGTTTTTTAAAATAGAAGTGAAGTTTCCATTCCTAACTACTTGGTGAGCGAAGTCATCATGGTTTGTTCAATTGAATAACGTCAAATTACTCCCTTTGGCTTCTTATTTCCTATATTTGAGCAACTTCTCAAAGGATAAGGCCTCTCTTCCACCTTATGAGGGATCCCAAACCACCTCCTCCTTTCCTATAAGTACATCCTTCCCACATAGTTTCAGCTAGTGGAATAGTCCTTACTATACCTAGGGTGAAGAACAAGGTAGAGAGGAATCCATTGTCGAGAGAGAGTTTAGGCCTGTTGCCTCAACAAGTTCGATCCCCGACAGATGCTTGAGACACGTTTGACTGAACCCATCAAAGGAGGCCTGCAGCATCAAGGCTTCATGGTTGTAAACCCCTTTTCTCTACTTATTAATACATGAATGGTTTTTTGGTTCCTGTTTTGCGTTTGATATGTTTAATCTTATGCAATATGTTTGATTCTCCTTGACCAATTAAATAGTTATGAATGCAAGCAAGTTTTCATATGTTTTCACTGTTCTCTAATCCTTGTGTAGGTACACGAATATTACCACTGAAAGAACGCGACGTGTGAAGACGAAGATCAGGAGATCATTGTTACAAGCTATGACAAGAGCATTGGACCAATGTAGGTCATATATCCCAACTCATTTCCATTCATAAGCTAGGATTTTGAAAGATTATCATGCTCCCTTGTTGCTAGACCCACTCCAGGGAAAGAGGGACCGCCTCTCTCTGCAGAGGGGATTTACCTGCATAACACTTAAGTTCACTTTTTCAATACTCTCAGGATTACGTAATAATTAGTTGACCTATAGAACTAAATTTCTTCAACGGTTAGCGTATACTTTTGGCTTAGGATCTAAATAAATCTCAAAGATATAAATTTCTACCTTATTTTGAGTTAATTAATCTCGATTCCTATTATTGAAATCTCGCAGATTTCTACTATGCCATTTATTCAATATGCGTAGGAACTTTATGAACTCGATTTGTTTGTACAATTATTCTCTTTATTAGAATTTATCTTCTGTGATTATTTATATTTTATTGAATTTCAATTATTTTTATAGGCAGGGTCTAATAATTTTAATCTCTAAATTTTACAGGAATTTAACAATTCCATGTTTCCTCCAATTTGACTCGTTATGCTGTTGAAGAGTTCAGGTAAGAATTTTCTTGATTTTAATTAACAGTTTCTTTGATTCTTTGGTTCCTCATATTCTTCATTTTATTGACTCCAAAATCTCTTTTACGTACAACTTTATTTCTCTGTGACTGTCAGTAAGGTAATTATTACCTACATTTATGTTGTTCTTTATACTTTAAATTGTTGCTATTGTTTGGAATCTATGCATTAGTACTAATTCCTTAACTTCTATTATGTGCAGGTAACCTCTACCATAATGCCTCACTTTACAACTTTTGTTAGCAGTGTATATATATATATATATATATCCAACAGTGACCTAGTAACTTTGGATTTCCTTTTTTAGGTTGGCTCAATAACCTCCTTGGGGAATTCTTTTATTAGACATCTGAATAATTCTTAAAGAGATTATATACTTATAATTTTTGGGATTGAATCCCCAATTTTGTTTAAATATTTTGACATACATTTACTTGAAAAGTTTATGTATATGGATCTAAGTCTCCTGACTTAATCTAATTCAGGATAATTTAATATACTCTAATTCCAGTATTGAAGTTATGTTTACCATTCCTCATATGATGTATTCTATAAGATATGTATTTCAATTTAGTTAATAATTTATGAATTCCTTACTGTAATTCTAACAAAATATTATGTCTTATGTCTAGTATCCAATATTCAAATTTTACCATAGTAGAAGATTTGTTCTGAATGTTCTAAATTCACATTCATTACTAGGAAATAATTGCTTTCATTCTATACTAGTTTATTTAACATATTTTCACAGTTATTAAATTAATTCTACTGTATTTATTTTCTACATAAACCGATTCAGATAGTTCACCTAACCTCAAATTTAAACCTACTTCAAGGTTTAGAAATTTTGAGAGTTGGTACTCTTCTCATAATTATCTGTGGAACACTATAGATCTATGCTATGTTTTTTATAGAAGATTCTATTAAATGCACAACTCTAACAAATTACAACAAATAGAATTTTGCACATTATTTTCACACACAAAATATAATCCTTGACAGATCTAGCTAATTTCTTCTCCCCTATTTTAACCTCAATATAATAACATAAATACAAGATAAAATGAAATAAATTGTGCTTACCAATTCTGGTAGACTATTTTCCACCCATCCTATGAGTTATTTCACCACAGCTCCCCCCTAGTAGAGATCAATTCATTCAAGAAGTAGATAACCTCTTGACTACCTAGAATTTTCTTATTTAAGCATGCTTTCCAATAAACTTGTTTCCATAACTACGTCGAGTTAATTAGGATGTTGTTTTCCATTTTTCCTAGGCTTTCCTTTTCTTTTTCCACAAAATTATTTTAAAACTAGCTTTTTCCTCTTTCTAGTTTTATTCCACCTCTTCCTAGTAACTTTCCTCTTTACTGGGGTATCTTTTTAGATTTTTAACTCCAATATAATTTTCAATATTTAATTTATTTTCTCCAAGGATTTTTGGAGAACTAAAAAAGCCTTGGGAACCTTATCCATTCTCATGGACTTGGATTTATGATATCTATTTATACTCTAGTCTTTGCACAATTATTTCCATTTTCATTTTATTAAGTTTAAATAATAAAATATGTCCACAATAATCGGTTTCCCTTGGGTCAACTTGACCTTTTAGGATTTTTCAAATTCCTAATAAAAGTATAAAAACTAGGAATATTACATATTACCCCTCTAAAAAAAAAACATTGTCCTCGGCGTTGCAAAGACAAAATATTTCACTTTTCAAACAGTGATGGATATTTTTCATTCATATCTTCCTCTCACTCCCAAGTAGCTTCTTCGGGTGCAAAGTGCCTCCACTGCACTTTCACCCTGGCCACTGTTTCGTTTTGGAGCTCAATTTCTTCCCGTGTCAGGATGTGAAGTGGCTCTGGAAGAAATTCCCCTTCTGGCTCCCCATGTATCACATTCCAATCAATGACATGAGTAGGATCATGTAAATATTTTTTTAATAATGAAACATGAAAGACATCGTGAACCTTAATGTGACTCGGTAAAGCCAACTTGTATGCTACTGGCCCCACTCATTCCAGTACTTCAAAAGATCCACAGTAGTGTGGTGCTAATTTTGCATAGCTACCCATGTACAAAGTACTCTTTTTGGAGTTGATCCTCAAGTATACATGATTGCCCACATTGAATTATCTATGAATTCTCTCTTTGCATCCATAGCTTTTCTGCCTATCTTGTGCTGTATTGATATTTTGCTGATTTTTCTTTACAGTTCTTTCAATTTCCTGCAATGCATCAGGTCCAAGTATTAACTTATCCTCTGATTCACTCCAACTTAGAGGAATGTGGCACTTTCTATTATATAATGCTTCAAAGGGACTCATCTTTATTGACGCTTGGTAACTATTATTGTAGGAAAACTCTGCCAGATGCAGAAGGTCTTCCCACTTTGTTGGTCTGTCCAACGCATACATTCTCAACATGTCTTCTAAAATCCGATTTTTTCTTTCATTTTGTCCATTAGTTTAGGGATGGTATGCAATAATAAAGTTCAATTTGGTACCCATTCCCCCAAACAGAGTCTTCCAAAAATCTAAAGTAAACTTTGCATCTCTCTCTGATATGATCATTTTAGGAATACCATGTAACTTTACAATCTCTTTCATAAATACATTAACTAGTTGATGTATAATATGTTTTTATGAGTTCACATTGGGAATGTATGATTTTTTTTTATAATAAATCAATCCCTTCCGGTTTTTAGTATACCCCACTATCTCATTTTCCTGCAATTTTTCTTGGAGTTTTCCATAGTTTGGGTCTTGACTCCTTACTTCCTGGATCAATCCTTCAATGTCAAAGTTTGCACTACTCCCAACACTATTCAAATTTTGACAAGCATTCCTAGTTAAAGCATCTGCAATATTATTTCCCTTTCCTTTGATATGTTTGATCTCCATGTAAAATTCACAAAGGAAGGACAACCATCTAGCTTGTCTAGAATTTAAATCAAGTGTGAAAATGTATTTCAAACTTATGTGGTCTGTAATTAATACAAACTTTTTTTGTAATATATAATGTCTCCACATCTTCAAGGCACGTATTACAACAACTAAATCTAAGTTATACACACTGTAATTCTACTCATGTTTCTTTAATTTTACTGACACATGTGCTATGACTTAGTTTTCTTGCAGTAACACTCCTCCTAATCCCTCTTCACAAGCATTGGTACATACTACAAATTCTCGATTTGGATTAACAATATTTAGAATAGGAGAAATTTTGAGTTTAATTTTTAACTATTAAGAACTATATTGACATTTTTCTGACCACTCAAACTTCACTCCTTTCTTCTGTAGAGATGTGATAGGATATGCTAAGTCTGAAAATATTTCTACAATTCTCCTATAGTATCCTACAATTCCCATGAAAGATCTTATGGAGGAAACATCAGTAGGAACAGGCGAATCCATGATAGCTTGTATCTTTTTTGGGTCCACTGTTAATCCTTTTGTTGAAGTTATATGGCCTAAGTATGAAATTTATCTTTATAAAATTTGTATTTGCTAATTTTAGCATACAACTTATGTTCTCTAAGGGTTTGTAAGACAATTCTGAGATGTTATTTATGCTCAGCTTCATTCTTAGAATATATTAGAATGTCATCAATAAATACTAGAACAAATTTTTCTATATAATTACTTAAGACACTCTTCATTAGGCACATAAAGGTAGCAGGTGAATTAGTCAATGCAAAAGGTAGAGCCATAAACTCATAGTGTCCATATGCCATTCTGAATGAAGTTTTGTTTATGTATTCATATTTAATTCTCAGTTGATGATAGCCTGTCCTTAAATCAATTTTGAAAAGGTTGTGCCTCCTCTCACTTGATCAAATAAATCATCTATCCTAGGTAGAGGATATCTATTCTCGATCGTTACTTTATTCAGTTATCGGTAGTCTATACACATTATGAATGTACCATCTTCCTTTTTATCAAATAGTATCGGTGCTCCACATGGGGATACACTTGGTCTTATATAGCCTCGGTCCAGCAGCTCTTGTAGCTGCAGTTTTAATTCTAACAACTCTGGGGTACTCATTCTATATGGGGCTCTAGAGACTGGTGTAGCTCTTGGTATTAACTCAATTGAAAAATCAATTTCTCTTTTAGGAGGTAAGTGAGGAATTTCATCTGGAAATACATCCTTGAATTCTCTGATGACTAGTAATTTTTCCACAAGTTATTTTTCATTTTGCTATCCCAATTATTCCACATGTACAACATACACTTGGAAACCCTTTCTTGCTGTCCTCTTCAGCTGAAGTGTTGAAATCTATCTAACTAATATTGGTTTGGGTTTCCCTTTCACTATCACTGGTTTTCCCTCACCATCTTTACAGTGTATTGTTTTATGTAAACAATTTAGTATGGGTTTATGTTTTTCTAACCAATCCATTCCTACTAACACATCATAGGAGCCTAGAGGAGAAATATTCAAATTCAATTCAGTTTCATACCCATTTAAATTTACAACAATCTTTGGTAACTTATGGGTCACTTTTCTTTTTGTTCCTGTAGCTAACTGAACTAGCCATGCTTGCTGAAATTTTTCTCACTTTAATTTGAATTTTTCCACCATATGAGTACTTATATAACTTAAATTTTCACATGGATATATCAAAACAAAAACAAGTTGTTCAGCAATCATACCTTCTATTTAGGCCATGGTTGATTTGTGTTCAACATGACGATCTTCCAGTGCAGCACTGATTCTGGGGATGTTTCTTGCCACATCAATTACAATAGTTTCCTCTCTCATCACCTGTATGTTCTGAATGGTTTGGTGAGGACAATCTCATAGAAAATGAGGTTCTCCACAACCCCAACACTTTAGTGGCTCCCTCATTTTTACAGTTCCATCTCTTTTACTATTTCCATCCATTTGTTTAGATCCTAATTGTGATTGGGTTAGTTTATTTTCTCCAATTTTATTAAGATTCTTCCTTTGGTGATTTTTTTCCAAAGTTCTTCAAGTATGCTGGTTTTACTCTTTTTCCACTAGGGTCACCTTTTTCTTTGTTCTACCAGTTTTTCGCTTATTCATTTCTGCCTTTGAACTTCTGATAACACAGTCTTGCCTTGCGTACAACTTCATCCATTGTATTAGGGTTATCAAATTCTATCCTCTCCTTGTAGATAGTAGGTAGGCAATTTAAAAATCATTGTACCTTGGCCTTCTCTTCTCTAATATAAGGTACATAGCAAAATAAGTTGGTAAATTTGGTAACAAACTCATTGATGGTAAGTTGTCTCAACCTAGGCTCATGAAACTCTTTAGATTTTTCATCATATTATCGTTCATTCAGATGTCTAGATTTAAATTTACTTTGAAAATCTTTCCAAGCAACAATTTTCTCATCTAGCACATGCACCATTTTGGTTTCTTCCCACCACAAGGTAGCCTTACCTTGTAATAGGTAAATAGCCAACCTGATTTTCAAGTTACTTCCATATTCATAAAGTTGGAAGTATTTTACCATGTTTAGAAGCCAAGCTTCTGCATCTTCCTCCTTCTCACCATCATAAGAGGGAGGTTTGTTTTTTTGGAATTCTCCTTGCAATTCCTTTTTCCTTTTGGACTGTTGTCTAAAGGTTACACAATCCTTAGATTCTTCTGAGTGGTTTTCAGTTTCCTTTCTCTTTCTACTAGAACCTTCACCTTCATGATTGGTCCTGGAGGTTAATTCTCTAATTAAACTTTCTTTCTCTTCACTGGCTAGTGATAATCTGTAATTGTTGGTTTTCAGTTGCATCATTTCTCTTTGCATCTGATGTATCATGGCAAGAAATGGAGAATTTGGATCTGGTGGATTTTCTGCACCACCCAGATCTTCATACAACTCATCCCCTTCATTCATGGTTTCAGCTGTATGGTTCTGCACTAATCCATTATACACATAATTAAATATTATTGTGTTTGCTTAAAAAAAAAAAATTACAACAAAAAAATTCTTGGATTTTATTTTCTAGTGTGAGCACACATTTAGGCCCAGTGTTTTAACATGGGCTCTGAAACCATTTGTAACAGCTCCGCTTCCATTTTTTTCTATTTATGGAATTTATATCATTCACCTACAGTAGAATTAATGTGTTTTGTCACACCCTAATGAGCACTATCTCAAAGACATTATGTTTTTTGTACTCTGGTCTAATTAATTGTTGAGTTTTCGTTCAATACTTATCACCAATTATATTTTATTCTCAATTACTATCAATGAGATTTCTTACTCCTTTTATTAGACCATGATTAAGATGTCGGTGCATTTTCTAACATAATACTACTATCATGATTTTTATTACTATTGACATCTTGTTCTTAGGACCATAGCCCAAAGACATATTTCTAATTGGTTTCCGTGTCATTTAGTTAACCAATTCTCTACCAATGGATAATTGTAAATTGTAAATTATAATTAATTCCCCAATTTTACTCATTCCTAAGTTCTATCCAAAACAATATAATGGCCCATTCAACACAATTCGTATTTTATTAATATCCCTTACATTTACTAAGGTGTTACGTTACACCTTTATGGAACTACACTTATTCCCTTTTGACACACACACACACACACACACATATGTGAAACCTCAGTTTCAGTTTTTCCTCTTTGCATTTACATGTCTGCTTTGTAGTTTTCGTTCCACACTGTCATTATGGGCCTATGGGAATAGATATTTATATCATATGTATATGCATAACGTTAATTGTTCTCATGAGTTCTCCATGTCATTCACTATGGGACATGTCAATAGATATCAACCAAATTTGGCATTTATGAATGGTTTAGTGGAACTCCAACTCTATATGAGGTTTATACCAAATATCTTAATTGTATTATTGTCTCTGGATCTTATTTCATTTATTCCACAGTACTTAGTTATGACATTCATCACATGGATTAGTCCCTTATTGATTTAACCCTATAGCTATGAGCTTAATATCCATCATCGGTTATGTTCTACATGGACGATTAAGATCTGATCATATCTATGGTTAGTGTTTCTTCCTCCATTACGTTTTTTATATATCTCTCTTTCCTACTATTCATCTATGTTAAGAAGTAGGGTTTCCTACTATATTATGTCGATTTAAACTTACAGGTCTCTGGATTTTTATTTTGTTTTGATCTAAAATGTTTATTTTACCACATTATCTCTGAAATCGATTCGATTTGCCTCTCAAGGTTGCAATGATGGGTTCTTCCCATAATTCTGTGTTCTTCACAGAGCATCCCTTTCTCAATTTATTATACTATTGTGACAATGCAATGGTATAAATATCCTCCGGCATGCAAAGACAGTGACTCCCCTGTCTGTATATTTCTCAAATACGATTATGCCTTTGGATACCATCTCACAATTGGTTGGAAATTTCATTTTCATGTTTTGATAATCGATTTCAGTTCTAGGTTCATTCTGTCCTCTTCGTAATTCGATTTCCAATTAAATTGGTAACTGTCTAATGCATTTTAGTTAAATGCAGGTGAGGATTTACCGCGTGAGAACCATTCCCTCTCCCACATGCGGAATTGTTCAATTGCTCACCTCCTTACGAAATGTACAATCCTTCTTAGGTAAACATTATACCTCCATAGCATTACTTACTAAATTATAAATATGGCTTCTCATACTTTTGTACTACTCGTTTTCTTTATGGGTTGGTTCTTCTCCATTTCGAGAATCTGGCACCTTCATGGCTTACATTCCCTTTTTCAATTATCTCAGGCTTATGTAATAATTAGTTGACCTATCCAACTAAATTTTTTCAACGGTTAGCGTATACTATTGGTTTAGGATGTAAATAAATCTCAGAGATAAGAATTTCTACCTTATTCTGAGTTAATGAATCTTGATTTCCATTATTGAAATCCCGCAGATTTCTACTATACCATTTATTCAGTATGAGTAGGAACTTTATGAACTCGATTTGTTTGTACAATTATTCTCTTTATTATAATTTCTCGTCTATAATGATTTATATTTTTTTGAATTTCAATGAGTTGTACAAACAAGGTCTAATAATTTGAATCCCTAAATTGTACAAGAATTTAACAATTCCACGTTTCCTCCAATTTGACTCGTTATGCTGTCGAAGAGTTCAGATAAGAATTTTCTTGATTTTAATTAACATTTTCCTTGATTCTTTGGTTCCTAATATTCTTCATTTTACTGACATCAAAATCTCTTTTACATACAACTTTTTGTACAATTATTCTCTTTATTATAATTTCTCGTCTATAATGATTTATATTTTTTTGAATTTCAATGAGTTGTACAAACAAGGTCTAATAATTTGAATCCCTAAATTGTACAAGAATTTAACAATTCCACGTTTCCTCCAATTTGACTCGTTATGCTGTCGAAGAGTTCAGATAAGAATTTTCTTGATTTTAATTAACATTTTCCTTGATTCTTTGGTTCCTAATATTCTTCATTTTACTGACATCAAAATCTCTTTTACATACAACTTTATTTCTCTGTGACGGTCAGTAAGGTAATTATTACCTACATTTCTGTTGTTCTTTATACTTTCAATTGTTGTTATTGTTTGGAATATATGCATCGATACTAATTCCTTAACTTCTATTTTTTTCAGGTAACCTATACCATAATGCCTCGCTTTACAAATTTTGTTAGAAGTATATATATATATATATATATATATATATATATATATATATATATATCCAACAGTGACCTAGTAACTTTGGATTTCCTTTTTCAAGTTGGTTCACTAACCTCCTTGGGGACTTCTTTTATTATACGTCTGAATAATTCTCAGAGAGATTATATAATTATAATTCCTGGGATTGAATCCCCAACTTTGTAAAGTATTGGGACATACATTTACTTCAACAGTATATGTATATGGATCTAAGTCTCCTAACTTAATCTAATTTTGGATAATTTGATATACTCTAATTCTAGTATTGAAGTTATGTTTACCATTACTCATATGATGTATTCTATAAGATTTGTATTTCAACTTAGTTAATAATTTATGAATTCCTTACTGTAATTCTAAAAAAATATTATGTGTTATTTCTAGTATCCAATATTCAAATTTTACCAAAGTAGAAGATTTTTTCTAAATGTTATATATTCACATTCATTACTAGGCAATAATTACTTTCATTATGTACTAGTTTATTTAATAGATTTTCATGGTTAGTAAATTAATTTTACTATATTTATTTTCTTCATAAACTGATTCAGATAGTTCACCTAACCTTAGATTTAAACCTACTTCAAGGTTTGGAAATTCTGAGAGTTGGTACTCTTCTCATAATTATCTGTGCAACACTACATATCTATGCTATATTTATTATAGAACATTATGTTAAATGCATAGATCTAACAATTTACAACAAATAGAATTTTTCACAGTATTTTCATACACAGAATATAATCCTTGACAGATCTAGGTAATTTCTTCTCCCCTATTTTAACTTCAATATAATAACAAAAATACAAGATAAAATTAATTAAATTGTGCATACTAATTCCGGTAGAATATTTTCCACCCAAACTATGAGCTCTTTCTCCACAACTCCCCCAAGCAGAGATCAATTCATTCCAGCAATAGACAACCTCTTTTCTACCCAAAATTTTCTTATTTAATCCTGCTTTCCCATAATATTGTTTCCATAACTACGTTCAGTTAATCAGGATGTTTTTTTCCTTTTTGCCTAGGCTTTCCTTTTATTTTTTGCACAAAAGTACTTTAAAACTAGCTTTTTCCTCTTTCTAGTTTTATTCCACCTCTTTCCAGTAACTTTCTTCTTTACTGGGTATATTTTTAGATTTTTATCTCCAATCTAATTTTCAATATTTCATTTATTTTCTCCAAGGATTTTTGGAGAACTGGGAAAGTCTTTGGAACCTTGTACATCCTCATGGACTTAGATTCTTGATCTCTAATTATACTCTAGTCTTTGCACAATTAATTCCATTTTAGTTTTATTAAGTTTAAATAATAAAATATGTCCACAATAATTGTTTTCCCTTGGGTCTAATTGACCTTTTAGGACTGTTCAATTGTCTAATAAAAGCAGAAAAACTAGGGATGTATATATATATACTATTTCATTATATAAAGTTGATATAAAATTAAGGTGGAAATTAAGATTTTATATTGCTTGTATGATTATGATTTATTAAGGAATGAAATGAAATACATATTTCAAAATAACACCTAGATACAGTGAGAGAAATGAACTTCAATTAATTAATAACAAGTACCAAAAATTGTTTACATGCAGAATAGAACAAACTAGCTCGGAGAATGGTAGCTTATCTCTAAAAATATATGTAATGGCTACATGCCTTCTGAACTATGTTACAATGAGGCTTGAAGCTCTTTCTATCATAAAGAAGAAGTGTGAAACCTTAACCATAGGAGATGAAGCGCCAACGGTTTTGGGCCACATTAGGGTAAGTGGGAATGCCAACTTCCCAGGGTCATAAATTTGGCATTCAATCTCATTTTGGCTATCATAATACCTCATTTCGAAAATTTCCACGAGGAAAAAAAAATGTGACACAGATATTGGTACTTTTTCTGTCTCTTTGTTTTCCTAGAAAATGTCATTTACAACCTCAAAATGGCTTTGGAAGTTTAGGAAACGACCTGAAAGACTGCAAAAAATCGAAATATGTGCTAGAATTAAGGAAACTGAAAGGAAAAATGTAAATATATGGTATCTGAATGTGTTCCACGATCTTTTGTATGTGTTGCATGATCTTCTTTCCCTTTATGGTTTTCCACTTATACCTGGTATCTTAAAGTGTTGCATGATATTCGTGTATGTTTTCCTATAAATTCATGGTTAATTACTAAACACATATGTAAATATGCTAATACATTAAATAAGGGATTAAAGGTATATTAAAATAATTCAAAATTGGTCATTTAAAAAAGACAATTACTCATTCACCCCTCCCCCTTAGTAATTTCTTATTTTTCAATAACTATGTGTATTAATCATACATGTAGTGTATTGCATGGAGTTAGTAAGTTGTGGAATAGAAAACTTAGATAGGTACTAGGGTGGTAGGTGTAATTGTATCCTAGCTTGATGGGGGTAAAGTGAGAATGTGAGTTGGTTGATGAACACATGTATGTGAAACGATGTCCTAGATAACTAGTGGACATAGGGGCTAGTTACCCCTGTAATCCAACTTATATGGTAACATTTTTATATGGTCTTTGACAGAGTCATTAAGACCAAGTTAAACTCCCTGTGTCATGTTCAATAGGGGGATTTTTAGAGTGGTTTAAGTAAACATGACATAGTCAAGTTACGAGTGGTTTTTGAGCAATAGGTTTATAAAAACCCACGGTATTTAACAATAGTATTCATGTGGAAGATAGCCTATCTAAAGCCTAAAATACTCGAGGTAAATTTTTCCCCATAGCTATTAGGATCCCAAGAAACTATGTCTTTAGACAGCACCACTTATCTTAATTTCATAATCCTAATATAAGGTCCAACATTTTGAATGTACATGTAAGCAGAGAGTGCCTTGATAATGTTAACATATTTAGCTTCTTGTTATGGTATTTATAATAGATACCAACTAGGTTTCAGTTTTTTAATAGATTTCTTACAATATATTGATAAGTTTCTCTAAAAAAAGGAAAATGCAATTTGCTTATTATATTTTCAATAGAAATGTTATGTTTACTTATATAATAAGGAAAAAAAATACAGATGTATTGTTTAATAAAATTTTTAGGTATTAGTAATGTAAATTATAAATTCAAGGAATTCACATCCATTATGGAAGACAATATCCTAAAGTTAAGGAGAACAAATTCATCATTCATTTAGGTCATAAAGCATAAATATTGTTATTTTTTTTTAAATAAATAAATTCGGCGGCACACTAAAGCCGAGTTTTAAGAATTACTATATCATTCAAGCTATTTATTAGTGTGCGTATATGGAGTTGTGTGTTGGATGTACTAATATTTGCGTGTATTTTTTAATTAGATACACTAATTCTCTTACGTATAGGTTTGATGATTATGTCAATTTTGAATATTAACAAAGGTGGAGCATAAGCAAGACTTCCGAGTACCATTGGTGTGTATATTGGACATGAAAATCTAATAGTTTATTGAGGAATTTTGTACTGTTGCTGTGTATATTGGGCATGAATTCGAGCATGAAAATCTAATAGTTTATCGAGGAATTTTGGAGAACTTTAATAGTACATGTGCATATACAGTCAGATCAATATGTTTTGCGTTAGAGTGAGTGATAAAATAAATGTAAGCAAACAAATATTAGTAAAATAAAATTATATAATGTATTAATTAATAAAAATAACAACATGACTATTTCAGAAAAAAAATTCAAATTTATGGAATATAAAAAATAAGAAAGATTAACCAATATCTAAGAAACTAGATTCGTCCTCCCACTGTCTTACATTCCACTTGTCAGACACGATTTTCGAAGGATACGTGTGATTCATGGGTCGAGCATGTTCGATCATGTGAGAATCGTTGGGCTAGCGAATCGAATTCGCCCAGCAGTGAGTCCCTCTATAAATGTGTGTCACAACTCCTTAAAAGCTCGATTTGGGCCGGCTTATCTTCATTGTTGTGTCCCTCTCTTGTTTTAGGTGTGTAGGAGTTGGTAGAAAAGGGTTTAGGAGTATTTTGGAAGTGATTAAAGCAATTAGTACGTGCGTTTTTTCAACCTTTATCTTGTTTTCACGTAGAAGTAGGATTGGTTGAAGGGAAACATAATGATGTGGGATGTGTTTTTTTATGTTATAGTTTTGGAGAGCAATGTTGAGTTGGCATTGGCCAACTTGGATTATAATGATCTATTGTTAAACCTTGTCATTCTTAATGATGGTGATATTTTTGAAGGGTCATCTTGCACACCAGCAGATGCAAAGATTACATTGGATACTTTAGAGGAGGATGTAGAGGAAAGAAGTATATGGTGACCATGACAATGATGTTATTTTGAGAATGATGACTAATGAACTACCTACTACCTTGTAGTTGTTTTGTATTTACTATTTCTATTTTCCATCGTCATTACTAGTTAGTAAAAATGGACTCCTCAAGACTTAATATTATGTAACACATTTTGATTTTAACGACTTAATAAAAATTTTATTTATATGCATAACATTACAACTTACAAATTTACAATGTAAAATCTATTTGTATCGTTATGAGAATTTGTGTAATATATATATAAAGTGTCCTGCTTGTCTTGTTCCCTCGGTTACATGCCTCAGGTTAAACACTCAAATTTGCATGTCCGGGGTGTCGAGTGTTCCCGTGCATGAGGTAACTTACTGTGAGGTAATTTAGAGCACTACCTAATTTCTAAACAGAAAACCAAATTAATATGTAAAATACTAAATCAAAATCATAAAAACATCACAATCAAAACCCACAACGATGACCTTCTTATCCCAAATCTTGATGCGCGCAATAGAAGTTACCTGAATGAAAAGTGTTAGGGAGAAAACCATGCATAGTTAAACTCGGCCGTATAATAGAAATTATATCAGTATTTTACCCTTTCTCACCATGGTTACCATTCATTTTGCCAGTTACATGTGGCATGTACCCCACCATCTCACGGCGTTGGAGTGGTCCCTTACATCATAACCGTTGAGCCACAAACCTTGTTACCGCTTATCAACAGTTTTCAGACGACTATTAGTATAAAAAGATTGAAATAAAGAAACGATTCCATATATATTTGTGCGTCGATTTGGAATTCAAATTAACGATATGCAATCCAAAGCGAAGATTAATAAGGCGCATCACATTGCCTTCTCCCATATGCTTCCCAGTTTTCTCCCGAATTTTTGTGTCAGACTTCGAATCCAACAATGTTTCTTGGCCTTAGGCACCGATCTTGAAATTAGATAATTTAATTGATAATGAATCAGAGAGGCATTCAACCTTCAGTTATATATGTTGTTTATAAATTCTGCTACCTCTCATGATTTTTAATTAAGATGTTTGTAAATTTGGACGGTTCCCATCATGTTGTATCAAGGCTCTTACATGCCAAGATTCTACGAGATTCTCCGAATCCTCTTTAATTTCAAAAATGTTTAGTTGTTGCAAAGAATTTTTCAATATTATGTCTCTAACTGTTTTAAATTTGTTTTAAATTTATTCTTTTAGGGATTACTTTACTAATTTTACTCTTAGAGATATGTAAAATTTATTTGGAGGCGTGAGATGAAATTGTATTCACATTTGTGGCTGTCCTTGAAAATGAAGTAACTTGCAATTATTTCTATTTATGTTTCTTGTTTGTGGATGCTTGGAGTTGTACATGTTTGGTATGTGCACTATCATCCTGTTGAAAACCTATGTATGGTAATCAGTCTATGGATGGAATTCAGTCAACTTGGTGAGCTTAGTGTCCAATAATGATCAAATGCTTGACTAGAATGTGCTCAGGAACTTACTATCCCAATTTGATAGGCTGGTATGTGGGATCCCAAAATGAACCCACACTCATTCGAAGAAGAGTTTGGCAGTGTCTTCTATTATGATTCTCTTCTTGCAGGCCATCAATATAGAAATCTTAAAAATATTGTCGACGACCAAAAACGCAGTCGTTACCATTCTTGGTAGAAGGACTCTACAAGCATTGATTCTTAATGGTTGGCTTGGTGATGGTGCAAACAATGCAAAGATGTGATATATCTTCCAACGTCATGTCATATTTTTTTCTAATAAAAATATTTCCTCTTTACCTCCATTGTGTTCTTGACACCAAAGTGTCCTTCGAACCTGTTGTAATGCACCTCCCAAATCACCTTGAAGGAACACAAAGATGTCCCAAATGGTAGAACAATCCATCCTAAAGGTGAAATTTTGGAGTTGGCTTTCCATCCATCACCATATTATAGGTGGCATCAAACTCTGAGTCAATTTCATATAGTTGTGGCAATCTATAGGTGTCATGCCTGCAAGAGTTAAGAATTGTAATCAGTGCCACAACCATGGGTCGAATGAGGCAATCTGCGACATGATTGGTGCTTCCCTTTTTATACTTTATGTTTAAATGGAATTGTTGCAGGTATGTGGACCATTTTTTATGGTGATCTTTCTACAGCTTCCCTTATGTATGCATAAATTGATTAGGTCAGTGATCTATATGCATGATCATCTCCTTCCCTAGAATATAATGCTTCCATTGCCGGAAGACTTGCATGATAGAGTACATCTCCTTATAAAAAATATTAGAGACTGTCTCACTATGGTAGCCCACTCGGTTCCCTTGTTGAGTGAGGACTGCACCAATAGCATAATTTCAGGCCTCTCTCTCAATCCGAAATGTTTGTTGTCGGTCTAGAAAGGTTGGGACTATTGTAGAGAAAATGCAGTGTTTTAGTTCAACAAATTTCTTTTGTTGTGCCTCGAACCAATTTTTTTTTTTTTTTCTCCACTCTTGGCAAATTGACTCAAGGGCCAAGTAATATGAGAGAACCACAATAGGAATATTTGGTAGAAATTAGTACGGACCAAGAATTTGTGAAGCTTTGTCATAGTTTTCACGATTGGTCATTCCTGAATGACTTAGATAATGACCATATCCACATGTATGCCTTGCTCATTGATTATGTAGCCCAAATATTGGACCTTGTCCATGCTAAAGGAGCACTTCTCCAAGTTGGCACATATCTTGTGTTGTTGCGGGGTTTGAAGGACCTATCAGATATCTTGCAATCACTCTACCCAACTATGGTTAAATATGAGGATGTTATCCAAATATAAAACCATGAACGAGTTGGTGAAAGGCCACAAGATATCATCCATTAGCCTCATAAAAGTTTGAAGGGAATTTTTCAACCTGAAGAGCATGACCAACTACTCAAAAATTCCCTCCTTGGATTTGAAGGCAGTCTTCCATACATATATGGTATCTATTAGAACTTGGTGATATCCTTACTTCAAATAAATCTTATTGCAGTACTTGTCCCCCTTAAGCTGGTTAAGAAGGTCATCAATCTATGAGATTCGGTACATGTTCCTGATAGTGATTTTATTTAGTGCACGATAATCAACACAGAGTCTCGAGGTCCCATCCTTCTTCTATACCAATACAATTAGGCTCCCACAAGGTGAGGAACTTGCTTGGATGTGCCATTTTATTAGCAATTCCTACATATGTCACTTGATTTCCTCATTTTCCAGAAGATATCAATGGTATATTGGCCCATTGGATAAATTTTCTCTTGGAGTCAAATCAATCAAGTGCTTTACTTGAAAATGCAAGGGTTTTATTGGTGAGGAGAAGATTCCCATGTATTCTTCCATGACCTTATGAACATATTTATGTTGCATGGAGGGACCCTTTCCAGGGGCCATATATGTATCCTCTGGTATCTTGTACAATTTCCTACCTAGATTAATGATCATAGTGTAAGGCCTAGACTCATACACAACATGACACTTCCACAAATAGGGTTGACCTAATAAAACATCACAAACTTCAAAAGGTGAAACATCACATAGTACCTCATCTTTGAAGGGCTTGATGTTGTAGGGAAGGTGAAATTGTTGGCTGACACAAAAATATCAACCTTGGTGGAGCCACCCGATGGTATATGGTTATGGGTGTGGTGTGGTCGACATAACCAACCACTTAATGAGATATACTAATATGAGGTTCGTTTGGATCCCACTATTGATAACAAACTATAGTGAAGAACACTTCACCCACATTTTTGAATGGAAGAGATTGTCCCCCTCCTCTGGATCTTCGGGATAAATCTTCTAGACCTTGGTGGTGGTAATAGTGGAATTAGGTTTTGTGTCAATAATTTGTTTCCCCTTGTCATTATGCTTGTGGGATTTTTACTCAGAATAAAAAAATGTATCATAATCTGAAGCTTTTAGTTTGACCACCAATGACAGCTTGGTGTGACACTATTTTTTGTTGTGGGCGGGGATCTTGTGGAACTCGCACCGCTTTTGTATGTCCTTCTTCATCTTCGTGGTGTCATTATTTGGTTGTGATTTCAATGGGTTTTCTCTAGTTGTTCCACCTTGTATTTTTCCTCTTTTCTGTGGTTTAGGGGTGCTCTTGCCCTACTTTGAATTCACAGATCCAAAGCCACACTTTTTTTTTCATTTTTTGTTCAATCTTGCCAACATATCGGTATGCTACAAAAAGTAAGGAGATATCAAGGAGACACATTTCTTCCTAAATGTATTTTTGTAAATAACTATAGTACTTGAGAACTAGATGTCGCTATGAGTCTTTAATACCCAACTTTGTGTGTAGAGTATGAAAAATATTTGTAATCTCATACACATCTTGGTCCCTTTGCTTTCATAGTGTGCTCCTTTGTATGTTCTTATCTTTTAAGCTCCCCACATGGTAATATTGTTCCTTGACAACATCTTAGAAAGAGTTCCAAGAGGGTACGAATCTAAATAGAGCAGATTCCTTAGCCCTTTTCTCATAGTATTTTTCCCATAAATCCTTGACATAGGGGGCATCCTTATGCAACGCAGAAGTAATTTTTTCCCTATCAGAGAAACCATAGACCAAAAAACAACCTTCCAGCAGAATTAACCATTTATATACAACATCTACATCTATATGACCTTCAAATACAAGGATTTCGAAGTTAACTTGTACCTTGAAGAGGATGGCACCTCCAAAATGATTATTGGAGGAATATGGTCACATGTTGGCATCTGTCGAAGGATTTGGGAAAATATTTCCATCATCTCATTCCCTTTTCATTCGAGGAATTATTTGAGCAATAATTTAATAGGATACCATGCTCCCTCATCTTTATTTTCTTCCTCCATGTGGGGAAATAAGTTTCATTGTGGACAGTCTTGCAAAGACTCAACCAATTCAAGTTCAAACTCCTTATACCCATATCTCATTGGGGACATGCACTGAAAAGCAGAGAAATACCAGACCGCTTTGATACCACTGATCTAGTTTATGAAGGAACGAAATGAAAACATATTTAAACAGAACACAGATATACACTAAAATAATGGAACTTCAATTAATTAATAACAAGTATTGAAATTTGTTTACATGCATAATAGAACAAGCTAGATCGGGCAATGGTAGCTTAACCTTAATACGAGATGTGATGGCTACATTCTTTCTGAGTTGTGTTATAATGAGGCTCAAAGGATTTTTTATCCTAAAGAAGAAGTGTGAAAACCTAATCCTAGGAGATGAAGCACCAATAGTTTTGGGCCCCATTAGGGTAAGTTGTACGACCAACATCCTAGGGTCGTAACTTTTGTAGACAATCTGTATTTGGCTATCATAATACCTCATTTCAAATATCTCCACATTGAAAAAAAAAAAGAATACGAGAAATAGATTTTGGTACTTTTCCAGTCTCTCTCTTTTCAAAGAAAATATCTTTTAGGACCTCAAAATGGCTCCAGAAGTTGAGGACTCGAAAAACTGCGAAAATTTGAAAATTGTGCTAGAATTAAGGAAATTGAAAGGAAATATTGTTGGGGGTCTAAGTGGAATAAGAAGGTGGCCACCAATATCCACCTGGATCACTATAGATCCTCTATTGAAACTATAATATTTTTAATTATTCGATTTCATTAAACTATTAAAAGTTAAAAATTTATTTCAAAAAAATATGTATATTTTTGTTAACATTATAAAGACAATGGTTAAAGAGTTGCATCCAATGGTGGAGAGTATAATATTTCCACTATGCCCACCCCATTTACTCCATTTATTTATTTAAAAATTTTTAGCTCAAGTGATTTGTGGCATTTATGAAATACTTGTATCTGATATAATAGTTATATTGAATCATGAAATAGTTGCATTTAGTGTAACAATTTCTTCAAATCATGAAATAGATGAATTTAATGTAACATTTGAATTTTTTTTTAGCTTCTCTTTAATTCCACTAATGAATAAATTGATTGATTCACACAGCCCCATGCTTAGAGAAACAAAGCTTAAAAATTTGTGTATTTATTGAACATTACATACATGTCACCCACGTCACATTATGGACAAGTGGCCAAGATAAGGAACTATATATTTATTTGTCAAATTACTTTTCATGTCATTGATATTTAACTAAAGTAATTAAATGTTTTAAGTTTTCCCCATAAGTTGTAGTTTATGTTTAATTAAAATATCAATTGATGGTTACAAAGTTTTGTATATGACATGTCTTCATGCACTACATGTGTCTTTTGAAGGAATTTCTTTTGAAAGAAACAAAACTCTAGTTGGTATAGCAAGTATGTTCCCATATTCCAAATTCTTAACTTTTCTTAACTTATTGCATTTGCATGTGGGTCGAATTCCTGCACAAGAAGAGCCAAGTCTAATGTGAGGAATTTAGCAACCAGAACTAGGAGATTTAATGTAAGAATGAGGTTTATGGTCGTCTCAAGGAAATAACGAGTATCATAACATTCAAATTATAGTTAGAACTATATCTTGGAAACATAATCTTTTCATATTTTTTATGATGTAAATCTATCGTGAAACGTCCTAAAATAGATATTTCCTCCTATAGATTTATTATTACTTTTTATATATAATCATTGAGTTAATTTCACTTATAAAATTTAATATTCCTCATCTTCCATTAGAACAAGCCACCCTTTGCACCAAGCTCCTACAGTTTGATGTTCATCAACCAAGTTTAAGTTTCTAATCCCAGAGCCTAGCCAAATATACTTTCATTTTCCTAAACTACCACAAAACCTCCCATATAAAAGAATTTTATATAATTTATTCACTTTAATATTAGTACATAAGAGGTACAATAATATATTTAATTAAATTCAGGTCAAAATATTTATCAACTGTAAGTAGTGAATTATGCCCAAAACTTTGTCTCACCTACGGAAAATTTCTAGTGATACTCGAAACTCGGGATATAAATTTTAGATTGTATTATCATCTTAAAACAATGAAACATGGAGTTTGGAATGTTTTTTCATCTCAACTTTGTAGAGTTTGTTTTCATATTAAGTATCATCTTTCCTATAATATAAGTCATATTTGAAAGCCTTAAAGTGGAAGATGAATCCTACATTCAAGGAATATCTCTTCCAACACTTTGGAATTCTACTAGAAATGTCGTGGAAGTGACTATAATTGCATTTTCTTCACTATGACAACATTTATCGACCAGAGATTGCCAATTCTTTGTGGGTACCTTGATATAATATTTCTTGAGATTGCAAGATATTGAATATTTTTTTATATAAAGTATCCAATATTAAATATTTTCTTTCTTCTTGTTTCAAGGTTTGCTAGAATGGTTTCATTTGTCACTGACAAAGAGGACCACGTTGACAATTTTGAGAAACATAAGTGGCATTATCAAGCCTTCTAAGCTGGAAAACATCCCCTAGTCTAACATTCCATATTTGAATATTGAAATTAATTAAGAATGCATGGTTTCTTCCATATTTTAATAGTGAAATTTAATAGTATCAACCTTAATATTAAATATTAATATATTAATTACATATTAATTTAGTTAAATATTAATTTATTATATAGTAAACATTAGATATAATATACATATATAATATGTATCTATATTATAATAAATTAATTAATTTTTAACATTATTTTATTTTATGATATAACACATTTAATAAAAAAATTAATGGGTGTGATAAACATTACTTTAATATAAACATTAAAAATAACTTACTATAAAACAAAGTTACCAATAAAACCTAATATTATTATCAACCCTACTCCCATAAAACCTAATATTATTATGAAATGGTCGGAAGTAAACGCAGCCAATCTAATATTATTATCAACCCTACTCCCATAAAACTTAATATTATTATGAAAAGGACGGCAAGTAGACGCAGCCATTTGCACTGTCTAATAACATTGTAAAACGACATTCCACCGTTAACAATTGAAAATAGGATTATTTTAACGCATTCCTATCATCATTGAAAGCCTTTAGCGGCATTCAAATGTCACATAATCAAAGACCAAATGAGACGAAACTTTCAAAAAATTTCTCGTTGTTAGCATAAGATCGAATTTGATTACCACTCAAAGCAGTAAATAAAAATATTGCTGGTTTTAAAAGACAATTTTATTGCTTCTTGTGTTCCACGAGTTATTCCATGGTGTACGATCAGCTGGCCGTGATCATTTTTTTTAAACATTTGCATTCTGGACGACCAGACAACTGTGTAAATACAAAATAAAACATTTGAACACCAATCTAAGCAAATACAAAATAGAACACTTGAAATGGATTTGCAAGAAATTAGAAACCCTAAAAAGATCAAGAAATTTTAAAACGCAAAAGGTTCACAATGCAAAATCAGATTTGGTACTATTGAGGCAGAAGATAGACACAATCTCCCACTACGAAATCTTCAAGCGATATGAAATCTTCCTTGGCATTTTCCTCTCCGCCATTAATCGATTTTGTTGGAATTATTGGAAATTCCAAGCAAATAGTGGAGAGAATGACGCTCTCCTCTAAACACAGAGAACTTTAAAAGCAAATTTTGATTGCAGACAGAGATGGCATGAAAAATGCTTTCTTCTATTTAATTAACAGAACTAAAAAAAAAAGTTACAAATTTCTTCCTCAACAGTGAGGGATTCACAAAGTAAACTCGACTGCTACAGACGCAGTGCTATACAACACAAATCTTCTCTCTCTGTCTCTCAAGAACGCACAAAACAGTTCTCAGTTCTGTGTTTTCTTTGCCTGCGGGCTCACACAACGTTTACAATAACATTACACTACCATGCAATACAATGGCTCTCGGGCCTTTTCTCCTTTTATATGGCGCAGCGGAACAAAATACGTAAAACAATAATAAAGAAAAATTACAGAGGAAAATATTTGCAAAACATAAAACTTTGATATTGGCGCGACGTACGAGTGGGGACCACATCGTAGGCGGCCATCGCAATTGACAGTATTGCGATATGCGATATGGCGGAACGGCAAAAGTGCGATTTGCGATATTGCGATGTTGCGATGGTGCGACGGGTGCACATCACAACTTTCAACATTTGCGATCAACACATATATATGTGGCAGAACAACTTTGCGATATGCGATGACAACTTTGAAATATGCGATATGCGATGGCGCACATCGCAGATTTCCACATCAACAAGACACTTGGTTTTCTGAACTTCTGAAATTGCGATCTTGCAATCTGCGCTCAAGTGGTAGGGACCACTTGTCCTTCCGCTCATAAAAGACTTCCGCCTGTTTATAAGCAATTCATTTATTTTGGTTGTTGAGGGCTTTAAAGCCCGACTTGACTGTTTTAATTAAACCTGCTCCTTCGTAGACTGGAACTATGGGAAATCTTCGCTCTTCTGTCAAAAATAACTTCGCCCATACTTCAAAATTAATTCCTTTCTCTGTCATACTTGACTGCGGCCCATCATCAGTAAATTCTTCTTCTTACGTTCTTCATTCTTCTTTAATACAGAGTGTTGTGCACTCAAAACTCTGCACTGCTACTGCTGCTGCTGTACTTTGTTCTTCCCGCCCAAAGGCTAGCAGGTGACTTTAATATTTTCAACACTCCCCCTTAAAGTCAGCTACTGGGTTATCCATCAAACCCAAACATTTTCTTAAAAATTCAAATGTTTTCTGTGCCAATGGCTTTGTCAAAATATGTACATATTTCTCTTCTATTTTACAATGTTGTAAAACAATTTCTCCATTGTTTACCAATTCTCTGATATAGTGAAACTTTGTGTCTATGTGCTTCGTTCTCTTATGAAACACATAATTCTTTGATAATGCAATAGCTGAGCTATTGTCACAATAAATCATAGTGCCCTTTACCTGTTCTTGGCACAAACTTCTCAACATTCTTCTGATCCAAATTGCTTGACACGCTGCTGTTGTAGCTGCCACATATTCTGCTTCTGCTGTAGACAATGCTACAATAGGTTGTTTCCTGGAAGCCCATGAAATGGCTCCTGAACCCATATGAAAAACATAACCGGAAGTGCTCTTCCGATCATCTACACTTCTAGCCCAATCACTGTCAGTGTATCCAACTAATTCTGAATTTTCTGAAGTAGTATATAAAACACCAAATCTTTTTGTTCCTTTCACATACCTCAGAATTCTCTTTGCTACTTGCCAATGTGCTTCTTTTGGCTTTTCCATAAATCTGGAAATTAGACTAACAGCATGCATAATATCCAGCCTAGTTGCAGTCAAATACATGAGGCTACCAACTATGCTTTTATACAAACTTGGATCAAAATCCTTGCTGTTGTCATATTTTCTCAACTTAAATCCCATTACTGTGGGAGTAATTGCAGCTTTGCACTCCTGCATATTAAATCTTTCTAAAACTTGATTCACATACTTTGCTTGAGAAATAAAAATTCCTTTTTCACTTTGTTCTACTTCTATTCCCAAGAAGTATCTCAACAAACCCATGTCATTCATTTCAAATTCATCTTTCATGACTGTTTTAAAATTTTCAACAAGATAATCATCATTACCTGTAAAAATTAAATAATCAACATATAAAACAACAATTAACATCTTACCATCATTTTCTTTAATGTAGAGGGTGGGTTCTCCCTCACACTTTTCAAATCCATTCTCCAATAGATAGGAATCTATTCTGCTGTACCACGCTCTTGGTGCTTGTTTCAGCCCATAAAGAGCTTTCTTCAATTTGCAGACCTTATGCTCTTGGCCTTTCTTCTCATATGCGAGAGGTTGTTCCACATATACCTCTTCCATTAAAACTCCATTTAAAAATGCAGATTTTACATCCATTTGGTATACTTTCCATTTGTTTTGTGTTGATATGGACAGCACTACTCTCACTATTTCCATTCTTGCAACTGGTGCAAAAGTTTCTTCATAATCAATCCCTTTCTTCTGCTTGTATCCTTTGACAACAAGTCTGGCCTTGTGTCTTTCTATTTTTCCTTCAGCATTTATTTTGGTCTTATAGACCCATTTAACTCCAATGACTTCCTTTCCTTCTGGGAGATTAACCAACTCCCATGTTTTGTTCTTCTCTATGGCTTTAATTTCATCATCCATAGCTTCTATCCATTTTTTATCTTTAATAGCATCTTCAAAATGAATAGGATCATCAACTTGACAATACAAAGCAAATAGGAAATTCATACCTTCATCTTCTGCTCCTTGCTCATAAATTTATCTAAGGCTTCTGAAATTTGTTCCTCTTTCACTTGGTGTAGACGTGCTTGATGAAGCATTCAATTATGCTTCGTGTGGTGTGCTCGGTGAACCACTACCGCTTTTTCTCAAGGGTGTTCTCGGTGCCGCTTGAGGCGTCCCTTGCTGGCCTTGTGCCGCTGGAGGTTGTGCAATGGATGGGTTGTTGATTTCAACCACATCTCCCTCATTTTCATCATGAGATAAACAGCTTTTGACATTAACTATTTTCTCAATGCTTCCATCCCATGCTTCCTCTTCAATGAATTGCACATCTCTGCTTATCACAAACTTCTTTGTGGATGGGTTATACAATCTATATCCTTTGGAATCTTCACAATATCCAAGGAAAATGCACTTCTCCCCCTTACTATCCAATTTCTTTCTCAATTTGTCTGGAATGTGTGCATATGCCACACATCCAAAAACGCTCATGTGGGTGACTCCTTGTTTTCTGCCACTCCACGCTTCTTCTGGAACTTTTTTCATCACTGCTTTTGTAGGGAATCTATTTAAAATATACACAGCACAGTTTGCTGTTTCTGCCCAATACTCATTCGGCAAGTGTTTTGCCTTTAGCATACTTCTCACCATTTCCATTATGGTTCGATTATTTCTTTCAGCAACTCCATTCTATTGCGGTGTGTATTTTGTGGTAAACTGTTTGTGTATGCCATTCTCTCTGCAAAAATACAGAAACTCCTTTGATATGTATTCTCCTCCTCTATCGGTTCTGAGGACTTTTATGTACAGCCCGCTCTATTTCTCTACAAGAGCTTTAAAATGGAAAATTTTCTGAAAGACTTCACTCTTATATTTCAAAAAATAAACCCACACTTTTCTTGTCAAATCATCTGTGAAGGTCAGCATGTAATTGCTGCCTGAAATTGATGCTGTCTGCATCGGCCCACACAAATCTGAGTGGATTATCTCCAAAGGTGCTTTCGCCCTTATGATTTTTCCTGATGGAAAACTTTCTCTGTGTTGCTTTCCCAAGATGCAGCCTTCACATAGGCTGTCAAGCTTCTCTATCAATGGTAAACCTCTTACCATTCCTTTTCTGTGCAACAAATTTAATCCTCCGAAATTGAGATGTCCAAATCTCAAGTGCCATAACCAATTTTCATCATTTGCTTCCTTCTGAAAGGCTTCTTATGTTACAACTGCTATGCTTTTCCCTTTTCCTTTCAAGTCAATGTTGAGCTTGAGAGGAAACATCCTATTGCTAGTCATTTGGATTTCAACAATAATTTTCTTACTTGGAGGAATATCTTTTATGGTGCACACATCATCTTTAAATATTACATTGTAACCTTTATTTATGAGCTGCCCAACGCTCAAAAGATTACATTTCAGACCTGGAACATAATATACATCAGGGACAAATTTCTGCTCCCCATTCCTTACTCGAATACTTACTCTGCCTTTTCCATTGACAGAGATCTTAGTATCAGTTCCTGTGGTCACTTCAGATTTTACTTCTTCATCTAGATTGGAAAACACTGCTTTGTTGCTAGTCATATGATTACTACATCCAGAATCTAAGAACCAAACATCATCTTCCCTATCCTGTGCTACATTACAAGCTAATAGCACATTACATGGGTTCTTTTCTTCTTTTGCTACATTAGCGTTCTGCCTATTTTTCATGTCATTTTTCTTCTTTCTACATTCATTGGCATAGTGCCCATATTTCTTGCAATAATGACATTGGACATTGGATTTGTCATACCTTTTTCCATGATCATGTTGGTGTTGGTGTCCACCTTGTTGGCTATTGCATTGGCCGTGGCTCTAACTTTGATTGTTGCTCCTTCCATGTGAATGTGAAGGGTTGTTCCTTCCACCTCTGTTCTAGCTTTTGCCTCTTCCTCTTCCTTTATCTTCACCTCTTCGTCTTCCTGAAGGCATCTGGGTCTTGAAGGCGTGCTCAAGAGATGAGTGTTCATCTCTGCTCAATCTCTGTTCATGAGTTATCAGTGAGGCATGAAGTTCATCAACTATGAACTGTGAGAGATATTTGTTCTCTTCTATGGTGGTAACAATCACATCAAACTTTGAGGGTAAGCTTCTCAAAAGCTTCTCCACAACTCTTCTTTCTTCAAGAGTTTCTCCATGGGATCTTATCTGATTTACAATCCCAATCACATGTGTAAAAAATGTGTCAACACTGTCTGACTCTTTCATGCAAAGAGTTTCAAAATATCTTCTCAGCAACTGAAGCTTTGTTGTCTTAACTTTCTCCATACCTTGATAGGCTACTTTGAGAGTTTCCCATGCCTCCTTGGATTTCTTAGCTGCTTCTATCCTCAGAAACACACTCTCATTTACAACTTGATACAATAATAAGAGAGCTTTAGAGTCTTTATTCCTATTATTCTTCAATACATCCTTCTCTGCTTTAGTTAAGACATTAAAAGCCTGCTCATCAGCTGGTTCTGTAAAACCATCTTCTACTAATTCCCATAAGTCTTGTGATACAAATAGGGCTCTCATGGTAATGACCCAATAATCATAGTTCTTTCCATTAAACTGTGGAAGTTGAACATTTCCAAGACTCATACCAGTGCTTGGTCCAGCCATTGCTTCAAAACTGAACTCTAAGCATAAATAAATTGTTTTTCCTTCTTGAAAGAACAAACTCCTTAAACAGTAAACAACTACACTTTTATCTTTGAGAAATACCTGAATGTGACTTCTGTCGAGCTTTTCACGCTGCTGGAGAAAACGCTGCAACAATTCTTCTTCTTCTTCAGCTTCTTTGAAAGTTTCAAAGAGCCTGAACTAGCTCTGATACCATGTTGGAATTATTGGAAATTACAAGCAAACAATGGAGAGAATGATGCTCTCCTCTAAACACAGAGAACTTTAAAAGCAAATTTTGATTGCAGACAGAGATGGCATGAAAAATGATTTCTTCTATTTGATCAACAGAACTAAAAAAAACTGTTACAAATTTCTTCCTCAACAATGAGGGATTCACAAAGTAAACTTGACTGCTACAGACGTAGTGCTATACAACACAAATCTTCTCTCTCTGTCTCTCAAGAATGCACAAAACAGTGCTCAGTTCTTCTTACTATGATTTCTTTGCCTGCGGGCTCACACAACGTTTACAATAACATTACAATACCATGCAATACAATGGCTCTCGGGCCTTTTCTCCTTTTATATGGCGCGACGGAACAAAATACGTAAAACAATAATAAAAACAATTACAGAGGAAAATCTTTGCAAAACATAAAACTTTGATATTGGCGCGACGTACGAGTGGGGACCACATCGTAGTCGGCCATCGCAATTGACAGTATTGCGATATGCGATATGGCGGAACGGAAAAAGTGCGATTTTCGATATTTCGATGTTGCGACGGGCACACATCACAACTTTCAACATTTGCGATCAACACATATATATGTGGCGGAACAACTTTGCGATATGCGATGACAAATTTGAAATATGCGATATGCGATGGCGCACATCGTAGATTTCCACATCAACAAGACACTTGGTCTTCTGAACTTCTGAAATTGTGATCTTGCGATCTGTGCTCAAGTGGTAGGGACCACTTGTCCTTCCGCTCATAAAATACTTCCGCCTGTTTATAAGCAATTCATTCATTTTGGCTGTTGAGGGCTTTAAAGCCCGACTTGACTTTTTTAATTAAACCTGCTCCTCCGTAGACTAGAACTACAAGAAATCTTCGCTCCTCTGTCAAAAATAACTTCACCCATACTTCAAAATTAATTCATTTCTCTGTCATACTTGGATGCGGCCCATCATCAGTAAATTATTCTTCTTACATTCGTCATTATTCTTTAATACAGAGTGCTGTGCACTCAAAACTCTACGCTGATGCTTCTGCTGCTGTAATTTTTTCTTCCTGCCCAAAGGCTGGCAGGTGACTTTAATATTTTCAACAGATTTGAAAATTTCGTTGGCATTTTCAAATTTCCTCTCCGGCGGACTGCGAAGTAATTTTCAATAATTGCTTCCTAGAAATGCAACATGTCGATTTGGTGTGCACCAGCCTTAACAACTTCATACCTTCCTTCGCAAATTTCTTCACGTGGGACTCGCACACGAAGTTATATAATCCAATACATTTGAATCTATTCAGTGTGAATACATTTGAATCTATTCAAGGTCAATCTAGTCACGTTTCACAAATAATTTTTAATAAATTAAAGAGAGGAGCATACTTATGAAACTGAAAAAGAATCTATTCAAGGTGAATCTAGTTACGTTTCACAAATAATTTTTAATAAATTAAAGAGAGGAGCATATTTATGAAACTGAAAAACTATTGGAAAAATTTTCATACGGTATATTCCATAATTAATACTATTTTAATTTGAATAAAAATAGGAAATTTTCAAGTTCAATTTTAATATAAAGCCTATCTAAAGCTCAATTATAGAAAATCAACCACATTTATTAATATGGTTGTGATAACCAAAATATTACAATAATTACAAAAAATGAAAAATAAAAACATCACAACAATTACCAAAAATATTACAATAACTACACAATAGTAAAAGTAGCACAATCACATTAATAAATGTGGTCATATATCCCTATCCACATTAATAATACAAATCAAATTTTAATCGTAAAAATGAATATTCATATTAATTGATATATAATAAAAATAATAACATTACCACTAATATAAAAAAAAAAAAATTACATTACTACTAACATAAATTATGAATTTATATTTATAATTGGTATTAACAACCTTGTCAACAATATTACATCCTATGAATCTAACCCTTAGATTAATAAAAAATAATAACATCACTACTACCATAAATTGTGAATTTTTATTTATAAATGTTATTAATCAACCTATCAACAACATTACACTTAGATTAATAAACCCAATGGATTCATATCATAAACCAATAGTTTAATACTAAAAACCCATGAGAATATAAACCCAAGGGAACAATATTAAATTGTAGGAATTAATAATAGAAATTGTAGCTATATAAACCCTAAGACAAATAATATAAATCTTTAAAAGAACATGGTTTTCCATGGTTTACCATGCTTGAGAAATTTTTTGTCACAATGCGTCATTGGACCATGGTTGACCATCGTTGACTATGGTTGACCATGGGTGACCATTGTTGATCACAATTGACCATGATCAGCCAAAATTGGATATGGCCAACCATGGTACAATGTCACAATGTGACAAAGATTGCCTAAATATCAATATTATTTTGAGACAGTCTTTGTCACATTGTGACATTGGACCATGGTCAGCCATGGTTGACCATGGCTAACCATAGTAGATGATGGTTGACTATGGAAAACAATGGTTGGCCATGGTTGAGCACAATTGACCACAGTTTACCATGGTCGACCATGATTATAAACCCAATGGATTTATATTAAACCCCGTGATTAATATTATAAATCCTATGAATAATATTATACCATACAAATATCAACCATGAGATAAATAAATCCAAGCGAATGATATTTTAAACCCATGGGAATAATTCTAAAATTTCGAGGTATTATAAACCCAAGGGATAATATTAAACCCAAGGGATTAATATTATAAACCCAAGGCATTTAAACCCTAAAATGAACACAGTTCAACATTGTTGACCATGGTTCATTTTCATATTGAGACAATGTTTCTCACAATGTGTCGTTGAAGCATTGTTGACCATGGTTATGCATGATTGATTTCGATATCGAGACAACCTTTGTCACAATTCGACATTCAACCATGGTTAATTTTCATATTGAGAAAATATTTTGCAAAATTTGACGTTGGACCATAGTTGACCATAACTATAAACACAAGAGATTGATGTTGTAAACAAGAGGAATGTGAACCCTTAGATTAATAAACCCAACATATTGATATTATAAACCAAAGGGATTAAAACTAAAAACCCGAGGGATTAATATTATAACCCTCAGGTATATAAACCCTAAGATAAATACTACAAACCCTAAAATAAACATGGTTCACCATGGTGGATTTTCATATTGAGATGAGGCATATAAACCCTAATATAAATACTACAAACCCTTAAATTAACATGGTCAACATAGTTTACCATAATATATTTTCATATTGAGACAATCTTTGTGAGAATGAACATAACACCATGGTTGATTTTGATATTTACACAATATTTTTCACAATGTGACATTGTACCATAGTTGACCATGGTTGACCATGACTATAAACACAAGATCTTTTTTATTAAACCCTAGGATTTGTATTATAAACCTTGTGAATAATATTATACCTTAGGAATATGAAACCTTATAGTAATAAACTCAAGGGATTGATATTATAAATCCAGGGGATTAATTATAAAACCTCAAGTTATTGTAAACCCAAGGTATATAAACCTTAAAATAAACATGGTTTATGATGGTCGACCATGATCCATGTACAACATTTACAATATTTGTCAGAATGTGACGTTGGACCATGGTTTAGCATGATTTATTTCCATATGGAGACATTTTTTTTCACAAAGCGACATTGCACCATTCCTGATATTCATATAGAGAAAATCTTTTTCACAATGTCACATTGGACCATGCTTGACCATGGTTAACCATGGTTATAAACCCAAGGGATTTATCTTAAACCCAATGGTCAAGATTATAAACACAATGAGTAATATTAAACCCTAAGAATAAGAACATGTGGATTAATAAACCCAATAGATTAATATTATAAACTCAAGGAAATAAAAAACCCAAGGGAATAGCATTAAACCCAAGAGATTTATATTATAAACCAAAGGAATATGAAACCCTAGATTGAAAACCCTACAAATATGAACAATATTACACCCCAACAATATGAACCATAGATTAATAAACCTAACAGATTGATGTTATAAACCCAAGGGAATAACAAACCCATGGAAAAAATACTAAAATCATGGGAATATAAGCACAAGGGACATAATTGGTAATTCTAATAAGTGGACAAAATTGTTGACATATGCTAATGGAGTGAGGGTTGTTTGAAAGGATTAAGAGATAGGATTTATAGGTTATGACCACATAATCCCATTAGCTCTAATTTGTTACACTTAGTATTTTTCTATGGAAATTATTGAAACTACACCTTTAGCTATTAGTCTCTTTATTCGAGTTCTCGAGAAAACTACTTTATTTTACCAATTTTCCATATAATATTTGTTGCACAGTTTACATCATCAAAAAAGGATGGAAGGTCATGTGATTGTTCAAAACCTTTGGAATAGTCCAGAGCTTTTCCCTCGCTAACAAAAGTTGGATCTTGTTATAGTAGAGAGCACTAAGTTGTAAAATGGGATAACTTTTAGGGCTAGAAAATGGTCACATGATTTTTGAATATACTTAATACTTTATTTTATAAATTGTATTTTTCAAGTGGAATGTATTGTATTGCTAAATTACTCAAAACTAAATGGTGAAAATGAAAAATAATAAGGTTTAGCTTATAGGGTTAGGGTTTTGGTTGCATAACATTTCTAGATCTGGTTTTATACCTATTAGTGAAAAATTAAAAAATTAACAATGTGGTTGATATATACTTATTGGTGTATATGAACCACATATTTAGGCGTATATCAACCACACTAACTATATGATTGTGGTAGTGCTACATTGATATTAAAACATTATAAATCATCGAAGCATTTTCAACCATCAATACATCAACATGAACATATCAATATATTATAAACCTCAAGAATAATTTAAAAAATATCTGGAAAGGAAAGACACACAATTTGCACTATAAATTGGAGTTTCAAAAAACTAAAGATATTAAAACATATGAACACATGAAACGAAAAATACACATAAATTAAAACCTTTGTAACGTAAGAAAAACACGACATGAAATTGGAAGATAATTGACAAACAATTTTATAAATCACAACACCAATTACAACAAATCGAATTTATTGACATTGAAATTGGAAAAAAAAAAGAAAAAAAAAATTTATTTGAGATATATGTTGGTTCTATTTACATCAGCAAATTATGGGACCTATTTCAACTTTAAACATTTCACAAGAACACACTTATTAAATGTCAACCTCTTCCAAAACACAACTAAGCCGATGACTAAGCCAATGACAAAAGCAACACTAATTCAAATCAACATGATAATGATTACGATGCGTCACACTTTCCAGCAAATATTTTCTTATTTTCCTTCCATATTCTCTTTGATGAAAATAATACAAATATTCAACATCTAATTTCATTTCATTCACTACACAAATACGTTCATCAACAAAAAAAAAACAAAATGAAAGCCATATTTTTTGACTCGGCTATTTTTAGGTTGATAGGCCTTCTCTTTTGAAAGAGATCAATTTTTTTTTTGTCAACATATTCATTCTGCAGAGGATGCCTGTTGCTGTCTGTGCAAAGGACATCCGTTGTTGTTCATTCCCTGGGTAATGAACCCTGTTCTGAATTCAAAGGTTTAATGGAATGACTGGGTTATGGACAGTAATGGAACAGACTGGCATAATGGAACGAATAACAGATTCCACAAATAATGCAGCTAGTATCACGACTCCCACGATCCAGCCATTGAAAGAGATCAATTTTTTTTCATCAACATATTCATTCTGCAGAGGAGACCTGTTGTTATCTGTGCAGAGGACCCCTGTTGCTATTCATTCCCTTGGTAATGAACCCTGTTCCGAATTCAAAGGTTTAATGGAACAACTGGGTTATGGACAGTAATGGAATGGACTGGCATAATGGAATGAACAACAGATTCCACAAATAATGCGGCTGGTATCGCAACTCCCATGATCTAGCCATTTAAATTTCTCTCCCACCTGCAGTGGCACACCACAGCCTTCTGCTCGACGGACATCATAGCCTTTTGCTCGATGAACAACACAACCTTCTGCATTCGCCCATCAAACGACATGTATGTCTTTGTTTTGCTTGTTTATGTACTGTGACATTCCACGCGGAAGATAATGTAGGTTCCATATATTGCAATGGCAGATGATAGGATTTTATAGCAGTAGGGTTCCATATATTCTCTTCCAACTAGGGTTTATCTTCCATTCCTAACTCACCCTGCCTCTTCTTTTTCTTTCTCTTATGAAGTTTTTCCAATTCTTCTTCGCCCTTGAAGATTCTAAGGTTTTCTCTGCACTTCCATCTCCACAAAAGTGCTCGTCCTCTCCTTTTTACTGCACGTGGAAATATTCAGTGCCAGCGCCATTGAAATTTCCCTCCTTGCCTGCATGGTCGTTAGGAAAGGAAAAAATTTAGCACAATTTTCCCAATTTAGTCTCATATTGCAAAAATTGTTTCAAGGAAAATATGGTAGAGGCCCTGAAAGAAAATTATTGAAAATATTGGTAAGCACAAACCTGACCTAAAAAACAGTAACCTGATAATCTCGGAAAAATTTAAAACACAGAAAAATCAGAGTAATAGGAGTTATTTGTAAAACTGGTTTACACTGTAGAATATCTATCCAACTATCCAACCATTTATTTAAAGAATCCAACCGTGGTGGGAGTTGTAACCAAGATAACATATGCTTCCTTATTACAGTACAGTGACAAGCATTCACAAGACTTCTTGTGATGCACCCTTATTACACTGCAGAGATGAGCATCCACCGCCTATCAAGGGGTGGGACAATGTTTACATTGTCAGATAACATAAATAGCCATGATGGCTCAACCAATACAATAGCACCCTCCATTTTTGTTTAAGGAATCCAACTTTGGTGGAGCTGTGACCAATACAACTGATGATTCCCTAGCTGTAACAACACCCACCTTTCACAGAACCTGGCTACCCACTCGTGGCTAGGTTGACTATTAGATAGGATGCATCCTAAAAAGGCATATATCTAAACTAGATTTCCAATGTCTCCATATCTGATCCAGGTTTAGATGGGTCTGTACTGATGTCTCTAATGAATACACCAATACACAAAAAGTAAGCATCCATCGAGTATTCCAGTAACCTGATAATCTCGGAAAAATTTAAAACACAGAAAAATCAGAGTAATAGGAGATATTTGTAAAATTGGTTTACACTGTAGAATATCTATCCAACTATCCAACCATTTGTTTAAAGAATCCAACCGTGGTGGGAGCTGTAACCAAGATAACGGATGCTTCCTTCTTACACTACAGTGACAAGCATTCACAAGACTTCTTGTGATGCACCCTTATTACATTGCAGAGATGAGCATCCACCACCTATCAAGGGGTGGGACAATGTTTACATTGTCAGATAAAATAAAAAGCCGTGATGGCTCAACCAATATAATAGCACCCTCCATTTTTGTCTAAGGAATCCAACTTTGGTGGAGCTGTGACCAATACAACTGATGATTCCCTAGCTGTAACAGCACCCACCTTTCACAGAACCCGGCTACCCACTCATGGCTAGGTTGACTATTATATAAGATGCATCCTAAAAAGGTATATATCTAAACCAGATTGCCAATGTCTCCATATCTGATCCATGTTTAGATGGGTATGTACTGATGTCTCTAATGAATACACCAATACAAAAAAAGTAACCATCCATCGAGTATTCTATCATTTCTCTTTTGGTTCAATCAGAACTGAATAAGCATTAATTCTCAAACAAAGTTAAGTCTTCCAAAATTTTTCACAAAATAACTTTAGAAATGAAATGAAATGATATTAATGTCCTTAAAGGACCAAAGAAAGGTCAATGGGACCAAGAATACAATCAATACATCACATCTCCTGGAAAAGAACAAATACAGGCAAACAACAATGTAGGAAGACAAATAAGAAAAAAAAAATAGGAGGATTTAACCATTGAAATGGACCCTGTATAATGCATATAAGGAATATTCAAGAATAATAGGAGCATGTAGAAAAGGGAAACCAATCTTTAGTCTCATCACTGGAATAATCTTTAATGTTGTTGATCATAGGGTTATTTTTTATTACGGGGCATTTGGCAGAATTTATTCAGTCACTTTCTAGAAACAAAAGCAACAATTTTTGCTGCACAAGATCCTATATATAGTATCTATAACTCCACTCTGCCGCTTGAATTCCTATCAATCAAGTCCTTTATTAATTTAAACATAAACTGAGTCTATATTATATATCATGCAGTTTCTGTGCACAAACTCCCTAAGATGTAGTCCATAAACTCTTGATCATAGACCCAAAATACAAATATCTTTTGGTCATGACCCTAGATCACATCCCATGCACTTAGGGTTGTTCCTCATTCGAATTTCAAATTCTCTTGTTGATTTGCATCATTATCAATTTCTCATTTGAACTTTTGTATGATATTTTTTTTGTCAAAATCATGAAATTTATTTTGTCAGGCATATTTACTCGGAGCTTTTTATCAGTGATAACAAATGTATCCCGTGTGCATTATTCTCAATACTAGATGTGAATAATACTTTTATTTAATGTCAAAAAAAGATACTAGATACGTACTTTACCCCAATACATTGTCATTTGTTGAGACCTCAACAACTCCCTTTAATTTTTGAAAAAAATAAAGAAACCCACTTACAGCGAAGAAATTAGGATTCTATAATGTTTTATCAATCCATATTATTTTTTGGATTGGTGCTTTATCATTTTAGCTCCTTTCATAGCTCAATCTCTACAAATTCATTGTCTTTGTGGCTACCTGCAAGAAAATTATTCTGCAGCATTACAGGCACATAATATCTAGAAAGAGGTTAGGAAATAAATTGAAAAATATTCAAAATATATGTCCACATACAACACTTTCCCTCTCACCTTTTTAGGCAAGTAAACAATAGAATTTTTATGGAATTAGACTACACATATTTTCCCCTCCCATTTAAGCAATCAGATAATACAAAAAGATTAGTAGACTGCTATGGGCCCAGAAACAGGAAATGGTTAACAGAATGGGAAATTGAAATGGAACTAGAGGGTTTCAGGGGATAACAAAACCTGATCCTTGCCCCACTCCTAGCATATAAAATCAATTATTAATGTAAAAGTTGGGATGGAATGAGAAATGGAGCTAAAGGGTTTTAGGGGATAACAATACTTGATTCCCACCCTCGCTCCCATCATATATTATGCATATAAAATTGATTAATAATGTAGTCATGTAATATGAAGTTTCTCTTTTTGGAAAACCTTTTCAAAAGCCATATAGGCACATGAGTTATGGAAGACTAATGTTACCTTATTGCACAAGTTGAATAACAGGGCATATTAAGCCTTCCCCTGAAGCCATTAGATTGCCACGTAAGAGGTGGTGAAACTTTTTTTTAAGGTTTCCAAATTCTTCTTAGCACAAGAGCTCATCAATTTTGAAGTCCTGCAGAACACCAAAGACATCATTGAATATGAAATGGCCATTAGTAATTTGAACACATGCCTTTTGTTTTTCACTTGAAAATGCATTAGGGTCTTCATTCTCTTATGATGTCTGAATATTCAGATCAACCTTTTCATCTATAATTTTACTACCTGTGGACAAAGGCCCTTCCTCCTTAGAGCTAGAATCTGAAAACACAATTCATTAGTTCCTCAGACCGTTATTTTTTGTTCCTTTGATCATTTATATTTTCTTTGTTGCAATGGAATTAGGATCACAGACCTAACGCTTTATTTATTGAGAGAACTAAGGTTTTATTCACATAACTAAGGTTATTTGGTAGCATTTTAGGGATTGCGTCTTTTACAATTTGAACTGTATTGTCTAGAACTGAGAACCCATTTCTTTGGCAATGCAACCCCGGTCCAAAACTTACTGCTTATACTGTTGACTATATTGAAGAGATTCTTCAACGTTTCCATTGTTTTTTTACTGTTTATTCATTTAAAAATATCCATTCGTTCAGGTGTTGCTCTTGAATTTTAGTTATGTGGAAACCAATTGTAAAAAATGAAGGAAAAACTGGCCTAGCTTTCCCTGAGGAGACACATAAGAAAAACTAAGTATGAGCCCATAAAATGCAACATCCTAAAGCACATTGGAACTTTTCCAAACTACAAACGTTTTAGTAAAACTGCAAAAGTATCATTTGGAAAAATAAATTTTTATTTTCAATTTGGAGTTGCCATTAATTTAAGATTGTTCATTCAAACAGTTGCATAATTTCATGAAACTTAACATAAAATATGTGTCGATATGCTTGTCATCAAACCAATTGACAAAAAAATTCAGTGATTTGTTTGAATTTTTTCATATCTGTATCCTGGCTTTGTAATGTTTGTAGGTATGTCTTAGAGCCTGAATTATGAGCGTAAATTTCCGGTTTTCTATTCTCAATTGCAAATTCCTTTGTATTTTATTCCAAGAAATTTTTGTAACTCTGCTTACTCCAACAAATGCTCCAAAAAATCACAAATTTAGTGATTATATCTAAGGGAGTCATTTGTTTTAGTACCACATTTCCCACGTGCAGAACATGGATTTCTAAGGACACATGGATTTATTGTGCCCTCCTCTTTATTATTGCATGCAATTAGAAATCTAAGTGTTCATTATGAACTAATCTATTAGATAAAAATTATAGAAATTCTAATTCATGCTTTACTTACAATTTATTTAATGCATTAATATCTCTTCCAATGCATTAAAATGAACTACAGGTATTACCATTGGAAATTAAAAATTTGCACTTTGCTACCATGATGGAGCCGATGTTGACTAAGAATGCCATCCCCGAATTGCTAGATGGTTCAACTGATATTCAACCTCTACTACAAATAATCAACATCGGATCTATCTATTCATAAACAATAAGCTCTTCCCACTATCACATCACTCTCTCTGATGGGACATATCAACACAGGACTTTGCTACCATTTTCTTATGGCGCACAAGTTGTATCTGAAGACATCTAGATCGGTTCAATCATTTCACTTCCAAAATCAACTTTCACAGTGTCCCAAAACTCCTCGTAAGATTAGGCTTTGTTTTGAACTTTTCCCTTTATTCACTTTCCATTATTCCTGAATAAAAATGATTTTAACATTCATTTTAATTTTAAATAATTTCTTCATCCATTTCAGATCCATTCGAATCCTAGAATTTGAGGTTGTACGTCGTAGTGAACCTTTGGTTAAGGACTCATCATCACTATTACATGCAAAGGCAAGTGAATCTCATTCAAGCTCTCAATTAGCACAAAATATTCTTCCAAATACTTTAACTCTAACAAGTACATCTACAACATCACTTGTATCATTTAAATCACTCAATTTGTACCGAAAGTATTGGTCAATTCAAGGTAGAGTATTATCAAAGACACCCTTGAAGAACTACAACACTGCACGTGGGTTAGGGAAAGTTTTCGGCTTTGACCTCATTGGTTGTGACAAAGATGAAATCCACCTTTCTGCATTTGATGATTTAGCTGAATCCCTTTACAATCTCATTGAAATTGGGCAACTATATATTGTCTCCAATGGAACATTTAAGCAAACAAACCCAACCTACAACCATTTAAAAAAAAGGCGAGATTTACTTATTTTTTGCATCAACTATGACACCATGTTCAAAAGATGATCCAAGCTTTCCTTACCAAAGCTTTCATTTTAGAACTATTGCTGAAATCAAATCCACAAACCTAAATATGCTTGTCAATGTTCTTGGTGTCGTTAGCTCCACTTCTCCTGCTTCTACAATAAGAAGAAGAGATGGAATTGAAATATTAAAAAAAACACTGACATTGAAGGACAAATCAGGTTTCAACATTGATTTAACAATATGGGGAGATCGATGTGTCTCTATAGGAAAACACCTTGTTGAACTTCACTCTTCTGACAACCCACCAATCCTTTCTGTCAAAGGAGTCTGGGTAACTGAATTTAATGGAATCACTATTGGGACAATTTCCACTACCACTCTTCTCATAAATCCAAACATTGAAGAAACTCAACAACTCCATACTTGGTTCTGCGATACAGGCTACAGCTCTCCGTATCCTTCTTTGAGCAGAAATTATACTTTGTCTTCCAAGCAAGCTTTACCACAAAAGACAATTCAGGAAATATCTAGCATGGAAGTCTCCGAGAAAGCAGTATGGGTTTCGGTTCGTGCCAAAATAACTACTCTACGGATGGATGATTTCTATTTCCTTTCTTTTCCATTAGATTTCAATGGGAAAGAATGCATGAAAAAATTAATCCACCATTCTAACAATCTTTGGTATTATACAAAGTGCAACGGTGAATTTCCAGAATGTGACTACCATTACAAACTTAAAATCGAATTACATGACCACATTGGACACCTTCAAAATGTCATTGTCTTCAATGATGCGGGAAATGAGCTCATAGGCATCACAGCTAAAGACTTTTTCCTCCTTTCTATTGAACCAGCTGATCTTCAGAAAATATGTAGTCATATATTAGGCCGACACTTCTTGCTATCACTTTCCATAAAAAAATAATACTACAGTGTTGTTGAACATTTGCAACCTATTCTGCTAAGTTCAGAAGAAATTCAATATGATGCTGCATGCACGGAGATCCTAAAATACATTGCCACACTTACCATTTCACAACGCTCTGTTGCTCATCACCTTTGACCTTTCTTCTTATATGTACAACTTTTTATTTCTCTAGATAGAAAAGAACATCTCTGTATAGATCCTTTCTCCATACCATTGTAAAATATAACCATGTTGTTGTACTGCACAGTTACTTTTACAATACCATTTCTGAATAATTACAAATATGTATATTTACCCTTTCACATTTCAATAATATAGATACCTATGTTTGGCACTACAAAAAAGGTTTTTACCAACATCTATTTAAAATTCATTTGAAACTTTGTCTAGTGCTTATTAATAGTTATTTAGAAATTTGAGCTTTTAACACAATGTCATACATTTCATATGCATTCATAACTCAATTTGTAATTTTTAATTCTCACACCTCATCCCTAACATAGAATTATTTGTAATTTGTTAGATATGTCATCAAACGATGAAGATGCAGACAAAAAAGCACGACACCCCCTTCTTTATGCTCAAAATAAAGAAGCAAGAAATGCGCAACGACAACTTCTTTATAAAAAATGAAAAAACAATCCCTCTTCCATTACACAACTTCCCTCTTCAAGTGCTCTCCCAAATATGCATGTCATTTCACCCAATATTTATCAAAACCTATATAACCCCCCCCCCCCCCAATGAAGAACACCGTCTCTTTAGACAAAGAATAGATAACCTTTCTCCATTGCATTTTTTCACAGTATGCAAAGAATCATATCCAGGCATGAAAAAAAAATGTTCACATGGTACCCTCTCTTGCTGTCGATGTGAAACATCAAAATATACAAACCATTTCACTCATGTCAACAACATGGACCTTGTCGAACAACCATATGTCCTTCAGAATTTAACACAGATTGAAGAAATGTTGATCACACGTGTAAATCCCATTCTATAAGTAACACATGCTCGTGGTGGTCAATACAAATATAGCAGCCATACAATCAGCTTCCCTCAAGACATTACTACTATTTCAAAATACCTACCTCGCCTTATTTCTGAATTATACATCCTCATTGTTAGAAGGCAAAACCCTTCTGAAACATCTTATGATTTCATCATTTGTAAATCATGTGTTCTAACAGCGCTAGTATACAAACTCACTCATGATTCCTACTACAAAGATGTTGAACTCAACCCATCTACAATTTTCACTCTACCAGATCAACCTACTGATATTTCTAATCTTCTTCATAATGTAACCACGTCCTCATTTATACCCCAGGAAAACATAATCGATTATACTCGTGATCTTGATTCCATTCTACCTTCATTAGATATCCAACCTTCTTCATTTGTTCCAGTTCTTCCAAACTCCTATTGTGAACTTGATCACATTCATGCTTACTTGCACTCCACCAATCCAAAATCAACAAATTCAATTGATTGGCCTACAATATCTCTATCGCCTATGAACGAATACACTACTGAGGGCCTCTTTTCTATGGCATTTCCAACACTTTTCCCAACAGGAATTGCCATGATCGCACAACCAAGAATTACAAAAGTCGAGCTACATGAATATGCCTATCACCTGTTACGCTACCATGATAATTGCTTCGGCCGACATCCAAGATTCCATTACTACATATATAACATGCTAATATGCCACCGTAGCCAATCAACTGCCAATGTTTTTGTTAAAAAAAACATTGAAAACAATTTGTCAACAACTGTTTCAGATTTGCAGCAATGTCTTCATGACTTCCCAAATTCAAAAATTCCAGAAAAGGTCATGCACTTTGGCTCATCCCTATGGGGTACACACTCTTTTTAGAACACGTGTTGTAATGAGCTAACTGACATGATCACACAACTTGGGAGCCCAACGTTTTTCTTCACTCCAAGTGCCGCTGACACCAAATGGCCTGACCTGCACAATATTATGCCTACCGAGATGCCCTCCAATTCAAATACTAATTACAGGTGAAGAATTCAAAATATAATTAACAATCCATATTTAACATCCCAATACATGCATTGCAAATTTACAATTTTCCTTGAGGAAGTTTTACAAAAAGGCTTCCATGCAATTGACTATTGGTGCAAGTAATTTTAATTACCATTCCTTTTTAAACAACTAGAATTAAATCAATAACATTTTTCAATATTGCATGCAGATACAAATGGCATAATTGAGGATCTGCACACATACATGGATTCCTTTGGTTGAAATATGCACCAAACATGGATTCCCTTAATTGGAACAATGAGACAAAAGTTCTCAATGCTCAAAACTATTTTAACCATTATGTAACTACTTGGAACCTGTGACAACTCCAACGTTGCGCAACTTAACTCCACCAATCAGCAGAGTAGAACCCATGTCTTCTCAACACATCATCAATTTTTGCGTCAACCCAGACAGACGACTATGAAGAGCTTGTGAACTATGTCCAACGGCATACAAAGTGTCATGCAGCTTCTTGTCTTCGCAAAAAAAACAAAGTTCTCAAATGTCACTGCGGAGTACCATGGGAGTTGAATCCCACATCTTCACTCCTAATGTACAACAAAGGTCAGAAAATCTACAAGCCTGCACATAACGATGATAGATTGAACATCCATAATGCTGATCTACTTTCCATCTGGAGAGAAAATGTTGATTTTCAGCCAGTACTTTCATGCCATGCCGTGTTAGCTTATATTTCTAAATATGCAACCAAAGCAGAAACAAAATCAGAAAGCTATAACCAAATGTTATTTAGCCTCTCGAACAACATCACTCCAGAAGCACCTACTATCACTGTTGTGCGAAAACTCCTTACAGAAAGCATAGCAAAAAGAGACATTGGACTGTAGGAAATATGCCATATGTTGTAAAAATTACCTCTCACATTCTGTAGTCATAAATTTGTTTCTTTAAATGTTAATAGAACTGCATTTAGACGTGTTCTAAATGATTTTGAAAATCCACCCTCAACACCACCATTTATTATCGCATACATGAATAGGCATTCTTCATTAGAGCCATTTCCCCTCATTGAAGCTGCACGCTCTTGGTCATTTTCTCCTCGTCGTAAAAAAAACCAGTGGAAACAGATTTCCCCTCCCATGGTTGTCCATATCTTGCCACGATAAACCAAAATCCCTTCCCCTACTGATCCAAGCTATGCCAACTTCGGTTGGGCTAAATTAATATTGTATTTCCCTTTCTGTACCCTCCCCAATGAAATTGGATTCAGCAATGAGGAAATCATTGCACATTGGGAACAAAAAAAAGGAAAATATACAGCATGGCATGTTCACCGTGAAAATGAAGACCCACTATCTCCACAATCTGAAGATGAATCTACTCCTGTATCTAACCCTCCTAACATCCCCCTTGACCCTGTCCAAATGAATGAATGGGAAATCGTCTCTCACCTTCACCGAGGCGAGAAAATCAAAATTGATGCCCTTGAAATAATTGGCAATCGTGACTTTGACCTTAACCATAATTGGTCTCATACATCCCTACCTCTCCACTTGCAAGAAATTGCCATCAATTTCATTGAATATAATCGCTCAAATAGTCAAAATCAACATCATCCCTTTTCAAACCTTCCCGTAAATCACATATTATCTCCTACCCAACAAAACGATTTCACACATATTATTTCTCATTTCAAAAAACCTCTTCCAAAACCCCCAACCAAAACCATTATACAAGGGACAACCGGAATGGGAAAATATGCTTTAATAAATCTCTACAATGTGCATTCATCGAAATCTCTTCACCAAATATAAACCCATTGTTGGTAATTGCACCTACCGGTGTTGAAGCTTTCAACATAAATGCACTTACAATTCACTCTGCCCTTCACATCCCTATCTAAACAATGCATCCTCTTGAAGGACAACCACTCCTCCACCTTCAAGAAAAACTCCGCCATATTCAGTACATACTCATTGATGAAATGAGTTTTATCAAGCCTAAAATGCTTTCCCGTATTGATGATCACTTATGAGAGGCATTTCCCCTCCATCGAAATACACCATTTAGCAATCGATCCATTATCCTTGTTGGGGATTTAGGCCAATTTCCACCTGTAAAAGACATTCCTCTGTATGTTGGCACATCACGTGGCACTACACTTTGGCACAAATTTGATACATTCATTACGCTCACAACTATTTTTCACGAGCAAGGTGCTAACCCTTCCCAAATTTCCTTCCGCAATGTTCTCACAAATCTCAAGGATGGAACATCTACAATCGAAGATTAGAAGTTGCTAATGTCAAGAATAGATTCCTCTATTACGCTTGAAGATAAAAAAAAAATTGAGGACTCCATGCATTTATATGTAACAAACAGTTCAGTTGCCCTGCATAACAAATCAATGTTGAAAAAATTACATAAACCAGTAGCTGTGTGCACAGTGGAGAAACATCTGGAACAAACATTCACTACATCTGAAGAAGAACAACTAGACAGAATGATTCTTTTATGTAATGGACAAAAATTTATGCTGACCTACAATTTATGGGTACATGCAGGGCTTCGAAATGGCGCACTTGGCACAGTCATTTCAATATGCTATGCACCTGACTCAAAGCCTCCAGAATTTCCATCCTTTGTGGTCGTCAATTTTAAACAATAAAAAGGAACACCATGGGACATTTCACGCCCCACATATGTGCCCATTTCCCCTATCACAAGGGGTACACGTTGACAAATACCACTTCGAATGGCATGGGCTTTAACAATACACAAGTCATAGGGAATGACATTAGATAAAGCAATAGTTGGCATCGGTCCCAAAGAACACCAAGGTCTAACATTCACCACCATTTCAAGAGTTATATCTCTATCAGACCTTCGAATCCATCCAGCATTTCCATTTTCAAGCATTTCACGCATGAAAGAAAATCTGCATCTACAACGCAGAAAGCAAGAAGAGTCATTACTCACATCGAAATCTATATAGACAAGTACAATCTATCCAACAATACACTCTTCATTACATCTTCACTAGAAGGTAAACAAACCTTCACATTTTCTAAATTGAATATACAATTACTTATTTTTACGTTTGTTCTCTTACTCATTATGTTCCTAATGTTCAAAATAATTTTATGATTACTTTAGGTATTTTTAAACTCTATAATTAGTACACTTTTATCATCCTTTAACACTAACAATAACTATTTTCCTTTTTTCATGCCCAACAGATATGGATTCAAAATATTTAAACATGCTCTATGAATGCTACCAGGAGATTGAACAGCATGAACTTACTTTACATGATATACAGCTCAGATTCCTTTCACCCCAGTAATTGCCTCTGTACCGTTTGCATGCAACTATTGCAATATTACAGAATATTTGAAGAATTCTAAGAAAAACAATCCACATATATGAAATAGATAAACAACGGAAAATGCGAGCTGAATGGAAAGAACTCCTTTCTGAACATGGAGTCACAATAGACACCAATTGGTCTTGCCGATGCCGTGCATCATCATGTATTTATGATTAGATAATTACTTTCATTTGCATTTATATGACATCACAAAATTTTCTTGTACACATGTATATATCTCTTCACCTTCAATTTTGTATATCTATCTGAATACAAATCGTAATCTATTCCGTTTCAAGGTTTTCACATTTTACTCATGCTATTATGTTCTATTCTACGTTGAAACCTCTATATCTGTCAACAGATTTCCTCTCTGCTTTATTGCCTTGACCACATATTCATTTACCAGTCCTCTGCATTTGGTAACTGACATTGGTATAAGTTATTCAAAAATAGCACTAGAAAAAAAATTTATAGTCATACAAGACTTCCAAGCATCTACTCATTTTCTCTCTATAAGTATGTTGTATCTTCATTCTTGAATTTGGTAGCAGAATACTAGTTCTATAATTCCATAGGGTTCATTATTATCTGCATACAAAATTTAGAATTCAACATCTGCAAATCTATGTTATCTATAGCATGTTCTCGTCTGTGGGCTTGCAATATTCTTTTGTCATTGTTTATTGCTTGAATAAAATATGAGACTGTATGAACTAGGAAAAAAGACATCCCTATCATGCCCAAAAGGTGCTATTGTGAATGAGTCTTTATAGAATGGTCACTATATGATATTTGTGTGAGTCCATTCTTCACAATGTTGCTCCAATACCAATGGTGGACTGTGCCATGTTGCAACGAACCAATCTTGCAAATACCTAAAGATCTTGACTTGCAAATCTCATGTTTTATGTCACTTATCTAGACTCCTCATGAGTGATAGTTTCTCAATCTCTGGATTTACAACGAGTATTGAATCTAGAAAGGTGAGAAAGCGACCTTTGCTATTTGGAAATTGTGAATGAATCTTTACAGAACGACAAGAATGTTGTCATGTTTTATGTGATTTGTCTTGATTTCATCTGTGATGCCTCTCAATGCTTAAAAGGTCCTTCTTAACATAGATCTACATCTCTCTCTTTGTAAATATTGTCTAATGTTTGGTATTCTTTCCTTAAATGTTCTTTATTGCATTGAGCATTTTTTTCCTCCCAAGAAAACCTTGTAGATAAAGCCAACGAAAGCTTCCCTTCATTTTTTAAGGGCATCCCAACCCAATGGTGTAGACGGTGCACATCACCAAGGGGGATTCATAGCAGGCACTTGCTGGCATGGAATTAGCCAAATGCCCGACAACATTATTGGCCACTATTTAAGCTAACCCCCTTGGGATTTTCATGTTTTAAACTTTTTTCCCATATAACTAAGTACCTCACCCTTCAACCTGTACTCAAGGGTAACATATTCGTTAGGGCTCAAAGCCATTCAACAACTAGGCTTCAAACTATTACAAAAAAATACTCAGTAAACATGTCACTAGCGGGAATTCAACCTGGTTAGATAGGATAACAATCATTCTTCCCATTCACCTGAGATAAATCCACTTAACTTATGTTTTAATTTATAAGTTTGAATGTTACATATCTCATCCATACTGGGCTGCTGTTTTCTATATGAATATAATATTGAGTGGAGAGATGTTACATGTCACCTCAACTCTAACAATGGAGCATTTCAGATCTGTCTTATACTTAGGTTGTTGAATGCACCTTGTTTCTCTCTGGATTGTACAATAGATTTGAATTATTTACTTCATTCTCTCCAGATTGTACAATGGATTTCACTTATTTGTTTTGTCATTTAATTTTCTTTTTTCCCTCCACAAAATCTAGATGTGCTAATGGGTTATTTCTAACGCATTTGTAACCTTTTTTTCAGGAAAAAAATGGCAGGGCATTTATTTTTTCCCATGTGATATAGATAAATAGAAGTACAAGGAAGGGAAGTACATCCTTGAAAATTGAAAAATAATGCCTTCTATACAAAGCAACAACCAAAAAGTAAAAGCTGTGTTGAATCTACAGTACTGTAATTCTGTCTTTCATAACCAGTGTCCTGTTTTAACCTTACCACATATTCATATACCAATCCTCTCCATTTGGTAACTGACATTGGTATAAGTTATTCAAAAATAGCACTAGCAAAATTTTTTATAGTCATACAAGACTTCCAAGCATCTACTCATTTTCTCTCTATGAGTATGTTGTATCTTCATTCTTGAATTTGGTAGCGAAATAACAGTTCTATAATTCCATAGGGTTCATTATTATCTACATAGAAAATTTAGAATTCAACATCTGCAAATCTGTGTTATCTATAGGATGTTTTTGTCTGTGGGCTTGCAATATTTTTTTGTCATTGTTTATTGTTTGAATAAAATATGAGACTGTATGAACTAAGAAAAAAGACATCCCTATCATAGGCTATTTTTTCTAAAAGGGTTAGGAAGTGACCTTTACCATTTGGCGGTTGTGAATGAGACTTTATAGAATGGTCACTATATCATATTTGTGTGAGTCCATTCTTCACAATGTTTCTCCAATACCAATGCTGGGTTGTGCCATGTTGCAAGGAACTAATCTTGCAGATACCTAAAGAGCTTGACTTCCAAATCTCATGTTTCATGTTACTTATCTAGACTCCTCATGAGTGATAGTTTCTCAATTTGTGGATTTACAACCAGTGTTAGTTGATTTATGACTATGTAGAAAATGATTCTTTGAATAACTCGCTTCATTATCCAGAATCTGTTCAGGACATGAGTTTCTTTGGTTGGAGCTCTTCCTCACTTCCATGGAAGATGAGATTGAAAATTGCTCTATATGTAGCTAACGATCTTCATTATATTCATAACCACACATCCCCTACTATTGTGCACAACGATATCAAGAGTAGACATATTTTCTTGGATGGCAAGTTCAGGGCTAAAATTGCAATTTTTGGCATGGCTAAATTTAGGATTATTTCTCTTACAAAGCATACCACCGGCACACAAGGATACATGGTTTCAAAATACCTAGCCGATGGATTTGCTTCCCCGATGCTTGATGTGTTTGCATTTGGAGTTGTGCTTCTAGAACTGATTTCTGGCAAAGAAGTCATAGTGACACCTAGCTGTCAACTGGAGTATTTGAGCTGCAAGAATATCAAGGTGAATTGATCCGGTGAGTGATATATTCAGGAATCCAACAATTTACTGAAGGCAAATAGTAGCAAAATTGGTAGCTGGGAGAAATCAACTAATTTGTGGAAACAGTGAGCATCCGTGTACTCATTCTAGACAGTAAAGTGTGCTTGTGTGGTCCAAAATGGGAAAGAAATTATAGTGAGTGAAACTGAATCAAACAGAAAAATGATGTTGTAGTGTTGAGAAATGAGATTTGGAGAACTGAGATCTTCAGATCAAGATTGTGGCTTATGTTTTCAGAATTTGACCTAAATCGTGGTATTCTATTGGAATTAAGGTCTCATTAAAGCCTATGGGCTAATTGTGAATTAACGTAGAGCTTTAGGCCATAGGCTAATTGTGAATTAACATAGAGCTTTAGACCCTAAGCATATTCAAGAGTATAGTGGCAGTCTCACTTATTAGATCCATGTCTACTGATAAGTGGCAGGTCAACCAATGCAGGTCCACAATCAAGCAAAGGAAGGCAAATCATTGTGAATTAACAACAGCTCTAGGCCCTAAGCACATTCAGATATAGTGTTTAGCTATTTTTAGTAGGTAGTCCTATATGGTGTCTGCCTTACTAGAATCGCAAATTACGTCAGATAAATTATGTGCCTCTTTCTGTTTCAGCTCATAACCGTAAAACGATTTTTTTTCACTGTATAGTGCTCTACACTGCAAATTTCTTCATCTTTCAGGCCATCAAATTGGTCCTCTAAATCAGAAAATATGTCTCATGAGTTAAATTTTGTTTTATTTTTTTCCTTCATGTCAAAAAACTACAATTACTTCAAATTAATAATTCACAAACAATACTCCTATCAGCCTCTCTTTGCACCTTCCAGGGCAACCGCTAGTAAATATAGACAACAAAATTTATTGTTCATCTAATAACTTTTATAGCTGAGATGTAATAGATGCCACTTTTATAGGTGAGATGTAATAGATATCATCATTGTTTTTCATTTCAATGATATATATATATATATAACCTCGGATTTTGGGTTACATGAAAGCAAAGTGCTAAGAAAAAGATCATGGAGACTTAAACTCAGCTTTATAATAGAAATTAAATAGTATTTTACCCTTTGCCACCATGGTTACCATTCATTTTGCCACTTACCCTTTCTCATAATTACGGTTCATTTTCTGGTTCGATGTATCCCACCATCTCACGGCACTGGAGCGAGCGGTCCCTTACATCACGGCGAGCCTTATTTCAGCTGCCATAGGCCCATTAATGCGCCTAGGCAGGAAATGCCCGCCGTCCGATTAAAGCTGTAGAAGATCGTGCAGCGGGCATTTCCTGCCTGGGCGCATTAATGGGCCTATGGCAGCTGAAATAAGGCTCGCCTTACATCACAACCGTTGAGCCACAAAACTTGTTACCGTTGATAAACGGTTTTCAGATGATTTTTAGTATAAAATGACTAAAATAAAGAGACGATTCCATATATTTGTGCGTCGGCAGAATTTGAGGAGATGGCGATGGAACGAAAAATTTGGCAATCCTTCCCGCGACAGTTGGTGAGGAATAACATTCTCATGGAAGCAAGGATTTGGCAAAACCTCCCACGGGATTTGCTTTTAAGATTTTCTCCATGTTCCCCATGCGTGTCCTTGCCAAAATGAGGACTCTTTCCCAAGAATGGAATGAATTGCTAGCTTCCCTCGATGCCCTGCAGAGAATTGATTTAAATCTGTCGTTCCACTTCTTCCCAGGATTTTTGGTTCAGATGGAGTGGGTCAGGCAACGCACTGTGGGAACTTGGGTTATAGAATATTTAGGAGGCGATAGTTCAGACATTAACATTTACAAAACTCCTTTGCCTGCTGACGTCGTCATTGCGGTTACCTGCCGGAATATCTACTGTTCTCACAGAAAAGGAGATAGATTGGATCTTTGCATTGGAAATTTAGGTACTGCGTCTCGTAGACGCCTGCCTCATCCTCAGCTTCTCCGATGGAACTTCATTGCTATGGATATTGATGCTACCCGGAGGCGCTGCACTGTTCTACTCGGGCTAAACAACATTAATTTGTTGGAACTTCTGAATATTCCAAACACACAGGAGAATAGAAATTCCCCTCTCTTAACACAGAGAAATAAAAACAAAATTTGCTTGCTGGTAGACAGAGATTGCACAAAATTCTTCTATTTCATTAAAAATAAAAATCTATTACAGTCTGAAAACTTTCCACTACTGGGAGATTACAAAAGATGGAACTGCTTCACACACAGTGTCCAAATCACTCTTCTCTGTCTCACACAGAAAATACTCTGTCTCTCTTCAACAAACGCACTGCTGTGCAATACACTGGTTTCACGCTCTGCTGTGTGTAAAACTTCTTCCTTTAAAAAAAAAACTTTACAATCTGCCTTTTCCTTTTTATACACTGTTGTGTAAAAATAAAAATTTACACAGTAATTAAAAAATTACATTCACGGGCCCTTTTGTTTTGGCTTTCGGGCCATTTGAAATTTCCAGAACATAACATTAAAAATAAAACACTTTATATATATATATTAAAAATATTAAAAATATTTATAATATATATTAACCTTAGTAAGAAAAACTTTTACCGAAGGTTTTAAAAAACTTTATGAAATCTTTACGGACTTCAAAAATTAAATCAAACACCATTGCAAAATATTTCGCGTTCCAAAATTAAATGATGACGTAGGCCCAAAGTGTGATGCGAATTCTCAATAGAATTCACCCTATTAAAATTTCGGGTTTGGATTTTGGCAATGCATCCAGCCCAACAAAACAAAGCGATCCAATATTTTTACTCCACGTGGCCCTTTCAATCTGGCGGTAAATCTCTGAAGTTTAATTTCTTTGGTGAAGGTTTTAATACTGGTTGTTGCTACAGATAAGATGCAGCTCTTCCAATGCTCCTGCATTCAATTCGCGGCTGTCTAAATTCCCATCAAAATTAACTTCGCCGCCGTTCAATCTTTTCTGATTAACTCCCTGTCCTGCAGACTTCTCTGGGCAGTTGGAAATTAAATTCCAACACTCCCCCTTAATTTCAACTGCCAGGTTATCTGTCATACCCATACATTTCCTTAAAAACTCAAAACTCTTCTGTCCCAATGGCTTGGTCAGAATATCAGCGAACTGCTCTTGAGTTCTGCAATGTTTTAAAATTATTTCTCCATTTTTCATTAATTCTCTGATATAATGAAATTTTGTGTCTATGTGCTTTGTTCTCTTATGAAATACTGAGTTCTTTGACAATGCAATAGCAGAGCTATTGTCACAATAAATCATTGTTCCTTTTATCTGTTCTTGGCATAAACTTCTCAACATTCTCCTCATCCAAATCGCTTGACACGCTGCTACTGTAGCTGCCACATACTCTGCCTCTGCTGTAGACAATGCTACAATTGGCTGTTTCTTAGAAGCCCATGAAATGGCTCCTGAACCCATATGAAAAACATAACTGGAAGTTCTCTTCCGATCATCTACACTTCCAGCCCAATCACTGTTAGTGTATCCAACTAATTCTGAATTTTCTGAAGCTGTATATAAAATACCAAATCTTTTAGTTCCTTTAACATACCTCAGAATTCTTTTTGCTGCCTGCCAATGTGCTTCTTTTGGCTTCTCGATAAATCTGGAAATTAAACTAACAACATGCATAATATCCGGCCTAGTTGCAGTCAAATACATGAGGCTGCCAACTATGCTTTTATATAAACATGGATCAAAATCCTTGCTGTTGTCATCTCTGCTGAGTTTCAATCCCATTACTGTGGGAGTAATTGCAGCTTTGCACTCCTGCATATTAAATCTTTCTAAAACTTGATTCACATACTTTTCTTGAGATATAAAAATCCCTTTTTCACTTTGCTCTACTTCTATTCCTAAGAATTATCTCAATAAACCCATGTCAGTCATTTCAAATTCTTCTTTCATGACTGTTTTAAAATTTTCACTGAGATAATCATCATTGCCAGTGAATATTACATCATCAACATATAAAACAACAATCAACATTTTACCATCATTTTCTTTGATGTAGAAGGTGGGTTCTCCCTCACATTTTTCAAATTCATTTTCCAGTAGATAGGAGTCTATCCTACTGTACTATGCTCTTGGTGCTTGTTTCAGCCCATAAAGAGCTTTCTTCAATTTGCAGACCTTATGCTCTTGGCCTTTCTTCTCATATCCGAGAGGTTGTTCCACATATACCTCTTCCATTAAGATTCCATTTAAAAATGCAGATTCTACATCCATATGGTATACTTTCCATTTGTTTTGTGCTGCTATGGACAGCACTGCTCTTACTGTCTCCATTCTTGCAACTGGTGCAAAAGTTTCTTCATAATCAATTCCATGCTTCTGCTTATATCCCTTGACAACAATTCTGGCCTTGTGTCTCTCTATTTTTCCTTCAGCGTTGCTCTTGGTCTTATAGACCCATTTAACTCCAATGACTTCTTTACCTTCTGGGAGATCAACCAACTCCCATGTTTTGTTCTTCTCTATGGCTTTAATTTCTTCATCCATAGCTTCTATCCATTTTCTATCTTTAATAGCATCTTCAAAATGAATAGGATCATCAACTTGACAATACAAAGAAAATAAGGAATTCATACCTTCATTTGCTTCTCCTTGCTCATAGATTTCTCTAAGGCTTCTGAATCTTGTTCCTCGTTCACTTGGTGTAGATGTGCTTGATGAAGCACTCAATTCTACTCCATGTGGTGTGCTTGGAGATGCACTCCCGCTTCTTCTCAAGGGTGTTCTCGTTGCTGCTTGAGGTGTCCCTTGCTGTCCTTGTGTTGGTGGAGGTTGTGCTACGGATGAGTTGTTAATTTCAACTACATCTTCCTCATCCTCATCATGAGATAAACAGCTTTTAACATTGACTGTTTTCTCAATGCTTCCATCCCACGCTTCCTCTTCAATGAATTGCACATCTCTGCTTATCACAAACTTCTTTGTGGATGGGTTATATAATCTGTATCCTTTGAAATCTTCACAATATCCAAGGAAAATGCACTTCTCCCCCTTACTATCCAACTTCTTTCTCAACTTGTCTGGAATGTGTGCATATGCCACACATCCAAAAATTCTCATGTGGGTGACTCCTTGTTTTCTGCCACTCCATGCTTCTTCTGGAACTTTGTTCATCACTTCTTTTGTGGGGCATCTATTTAAAATATAAGCAGCACAGTTTGCTGCTTCTGCCCAATACTCATTCGGCAAGTGTTTCACCTTCAGCATACTTCTCACCATTTCCATTATGGTTCGATTTTTCCTTTCAGCAACTCCATTCTGTTGCGGTGTGTACCTTGTGGTAAACTGCTTGTGTATGTCGTTCTCTCTGCAAAAACGCAGAAATTCCTTTGAGATATATTCTCCTCCTCTGTCAGTTTTGAGGACTTTAATATACTGCCCACTCTGTTTCTCTACAAGAGCTTTAAAGTGGCAAAATTTCTGAAAAACTTCACTCTTATATTTCAGAAAATAAACCCACACTTTTCTTGTGAAATCATCTATGAAGGTCAGCATGTAATTGCTGCCTGAACCTGATGTTGTTTGCATCGGCCCACATAAATCTGAGTGGATTATCTCCAAAGGTGCTTTCGCCCTTATGCTTTTCCCTGAAGGAAAATTTTCTCTGTGTTTCTTTCCCAAGATGCAGCCTTCACATAGGCTGTTAGGTTTCTCAATCAATGGTAAACCTCTTACCATTCATTTTCTGTGCAGCAAATTTAATCCTCCGAAATTGAGATGTCCAAATCTCAGGTGCCATAACCAATTTTCATCCTTTGCTTCCTTCTAAAAGGCTTCTTGTGTTACAACTGCTATGCTTTTCCCTTTTCCCTTCAAGTCAATGTTGAGCTTGAGCGAAAACATTCTATTGCTGGTCATTTGTATTTCAGCAATAATTTTCTTGCTTGGAGGTATATCTTTTATTTTGTACACATCATCTTTGAATATTACATTGTAACCTTTGTTTATGAGCTGCCCAACACTCAAAAGATTACATTTCAGACCTGGAACATAATACACATCAGGAACAAATTTCTGCTCCCTATTTCTGGCTCGAATACTTACTCTGCCTTTCCCTTTGACAGAGATCTTAAAATCAGTCCCTGTGGTCACTTCAGATTTAACATCTTCATCTAGATTGGCAAACATTGCTCTGTTGCCAGTCATGTGATTACTACATCCAGAATCTAAGAACCAAACATCATCTTCTTTATCTTGTGCTACATTACAAGCTAACAGCACATTACTTGGGTTCTTTTCCTCTTTTGCTACATTAGCATTCTGCCTATTCTTCATGTCATTTTGCTTCTTTCTGCATTCATTGGCATAGTGCCCATATTTCTTGCAATAATGACATTGGACATTGGATTTGTCATACCTCTGTCCATGATCATGTTGGTGTTGGTGTCCACCTTGCTGGCTGTTGCATTGGCCGTGGCTCTAACTTTGACTGTTGCTCCTTCCATGTGAATGTGAAGGACTGTTCTTTCCACCTCTGTTCTGGCTTCTGCCTCTTCCTCTTCCTTTTCCTTGTCCTCTTCCTCTTCTTGAAGGCATCTGGGTCTTGAAGGCATGTTCAAGAGATGAAGTTTCATCTCTGCTTAATCTCTGTTCATGAGTTATTAGTGAGGCATGAAGTTCATCCACTGTGAACTGTGAGAGATCTTTGGTCTCTTCTATGGTGGTAACAATTACATCAAACTTTGAGGGTAAACATCTCAAAAGTTTCTCCACAATCCTTCTTTCTTCAAGAGTTTCTCCATGGGATCTTATCTGATTTACAATCCCAATCACATGTGTAAAAAATGTGTCTACATTGTCTGACTCTTTCATGCAAAGAGTTTCAAAATCTCTTCTCAGCAACTGAAACTTTGTTGTCTTAACTTTCTCCATACCTTGATAGGCTACTTTCAGAGTTTCCCATACCTCCTTGGATTTCTTAGCTGCTGCTATCCTTGAAAACACACTCTCATTTACAGCTTGATACAAACAGAAGAGAGCTTCAGCATCCTTCTTCCTATTATTCTTCAATACATCTTTCTCTGCTTGAGTTAAGGCATTAAAAGCCTGCTCATCAGCTGGTTCTGTAAAACCATATTCTACAAGTTCCCATAGGTCTTGTGAAACAAATAGGGCTCTTATGGTAATGGCCCAATAATCATAATTCTTTCCATTAAACTGTGGAAGCTGAACACTTCCAAGACTCATACCAGTGCTTGGTCCAGCCATTGCTTCAAAACTGAACTCTGACTTGAACAAGCTATCTTTCCTTTTCTGAAATAAAAAACTCTTTTTTAAAACAAAACAACAGCTCTGTTATCTTTGAGAAATACCTGAACTTTGACCTTTGTTGAGCTTTTCACTCTGCTGGAGAGAAACGCTGCAACAAGTCTTCTTCTTCAGCTTCTTTGAAAGTTTCCTTCTTCAGCTTCTTTGAAAGTTTCAAAGAGCCTGAACTAGCTCTGATACCATGTTGGAACTTCTGAATATTCCAAACACACAGGAGAATAGAAATTCCCCTCTCTTAACACAGAGAAATACAAACAAAATTTGTTTGCTGGTAGACAGAGATTGCACAAAATTCTTCTATTTCATTAAAAATAAAAATCTATTACAGTCTGAAAACTTTCCACTACTGGGAGATTACAAAAGATGGAACTGCTTCACACACAGTGTCCAAATCACTCCTCTCTGTCTCACACAGAAAATACTCTGTCTCTCTTCAACAAACGCACTGCTGTGCAATACACTGGTTTCACACTCTGCTGTGTGTAAAACTTCTTCCTTTAAAAAAAAACTTTACAATCTGCCTTTTCCTTTTTATACACTGCTGTGTAAAAATAAAAATTTACACAGTAATTAAAAAATTACATTCACTGGCCCTTTTGTTTTGGCTTTAGGGCCATTTGAACTTTCCAGAACATAACATTAAAAATAAAACACTTTATATATATATATATATATATATATATTATAAATATTAAAAAATATTTATAATATATATTAACCTTAGTAAGAAAAACTTTTACCGAAGGTTTTAAAAAACTTTATGAAATCTTTACGAACTTCAAAAATTAAATCAAACTCCATTGCAAAATATTTCACGTTCCAAAATTAAATGATGACGTAGGCCCAAAGTGTGATGCGAATTCTCAATAGAATTCACCCTATTAAAATTTCGGGTCGGGATTTTGGCAATGCATCCAGCCCAACAAAACAACGCGATCCAATATTTTTACTCCACGTGGCCCTTTCAATCTGGTGGTAAATCTTTGAAGTTTAATTTGTTTGGTGAAAGTTTTAATACTGGTTGTTGCTGCAGATAAGATGCAGGTCTTCCCATGCTCCTGCATTCAATTCGCGGCTGTCTAAATTCCCATCAAACTTAACTTCGCCGCCGTTCAATCTTTTCTCATTAACTCCTTGTCCTGCAGACTTCTCTTCTCTGGGCAGTTGGAAATTAAATTCCAAAATAATTGGGGACAAGATCCTCACAATAGTATTGTTATGCAGATTTATACTTCAGAATTAAATGCATGGACTATGGTTGCCATGACAATCCCGCAGGAAATTTGGCCTACTGGAAAGGGTATCTGCTCTAATGGAAAATTTTACTGGATTACCTCTCGGTCTGGCGTCAGTCGCATGATAGCATTCAGTATTGCAGAGAAGCGTTGGGCAGAAATTAGATTGCTTCAGGTTTGCTCATGTAACGTTCTACCAAAACGGTTCGAATTAGGTGGAAGGGATGGGCGAGTGGTGTTAACAGTTTGTAGTCGTCGTTGTCCCTGTAGTTGCTTCTGGAGGTTAAGGGAAGGGCCAGGGGCTCCGGAATGGTGTGAACCGAATACGATCTGGACGACAGAATTCCCTCACATTTACATTGAGGGAGCAAACAGCAGTGGATGGACTATGATATTCGATTGGGAACTGCAAATAACAATCTGCAATCCAAAGCAAAGATTAATAAGGCGCAACATATTGCCCTTTCTCAGAGGCTTGCCATTTCCCTCTCGAGTTTTTGTGTCAGACTATGAATCCAGCAATCTTTATTGGCCATAGACAGCCATCTTGGAATTAGATTATTTAATTGATAATCAGTCAGACAGGCATTCAGCCCTGAGTTGGCTACGTTGTTTATATATTTGGGTGGTTCTTATCATTTTGTATTGAACTGTTTCTAGATTTAGCAGCTGGTTCCAATTGTTTACGTTGTTTATAAATCTGGATGCCTCTGATAATTTTGTATTAAACTGTTTCTACATTTGGCAGCTTCCAATCATGATGTATTAAGGCTCTTAAATGCCAGGATCCCAGGGGAGATTCTCCAATTTCTCTTTTTATAAAATTGGCCTGTATTCATCGTGCCTTATCTAGGCTCTCAAACGCCAGGATTCCAGGGGAGATTCTCCAATTTCTATTTAATTTCAAAATTGTGTATCCGTTGCAAATAATTTATAATATCATATTATTTAATTTTAAATTTGTTGCAAATAATTTATAATATTATTGAGAAATTTTTAAATAATAATCATAAAACAATATAGATAATTAGACCATACCATCAACTTCAATAAAAATAACTTTACAAACAAAAAAAAAATCAACCATAAAACAATATGGATAATTAGATCATACTATCAGCTTAAATAAAAATAACTATATAAACAAAAAAATAAAATATAATTAGATCATACTATCAGCTTAAATAAAAATAACTATATAAACCAAAAAGTAAAATAAATAACCGTTAGTTTTAATATTTTTAATATTTTTATTTTTTTTCATAATCAAATTTATTATTAAATTTCAGCTATAAATTAATAATGTAATCACACTATTAGTAAGTTTCTGCTATTTTTTTATTTTAAATTTATTTGAAATTGTAAAAGAAATCGTGGAATTTGTATAATTGGATGACATAATTTATAGAATCCAAGTATTTCAACCCATCTGATATCTATTATAATCTTGCCCCCAAAATAAAAAATAATCACAAAATTTCTGTTTATAAAACTAACATATAAAACTGTAAAATAGCATTTTTTAATTACAGTAATTTTGTTAACGATTATCAATTAAAATGTAAAATTTATTTGCTGAAGTGTTAAGAGATGAAGTGGATTGAAAGCGTGGTTGTTTCTGGAAAATCTCTTTCCAAGATGTAACTAGGCTGTCATGTGATGAAATGATATTTTAATCACATTCCAAAATATGCCAATATGTAAAAAAGTAGTTTCCATATTAAGGTTTCCACTGTCATTCTAAATAAAATGTTAAATATTAATATGAATTCATTTAAATTTACGTTTATTAAATTTTTGAAAAATTAAAAACAATTAAGATGTAATATTTTTTATATAATGATGTACATTACAGTTAAATTAATATTGTACATTAAAGTTATAGTGTATATGAGTTAAACTAATATTGTACATTAAAGTTATAGTATATATGCTCTGAGCTTTATAGTGAAACAGGTCGTTGGACAGTTCCTAAAATACCATGGATGGAAAGGATTTGCTATCTCTGTGAGAATATGAACATCGAGGATGAAAATAACTTCCTCTTAGAGTGCCCCACGTATACCCACATTGGAGCTCAATTTCATAATCTTTGTTGCAATACTGACCTTCCTAGTCTTTTAAGATGTCAAAATTATAGTGAACGCTTCTCTCCAAGCTTTTTGAGCATAAGAATAAAATGTTAAATCAAATTAAATAACTCTTTTCTTTAGGTCTGATACACCGAAGATTGGTCTCAGTGGACGTTAACCATCATCATCATCATCATCATCATTAAAAATAAACAAAATATATAATATATATTAATATGTTTATATCGCAATTTTTATATAAAAATTTAATATTATATCACTTTTATTTGCATAAATAAATGAGATATATTTTTTTATTAATATTATATTTTTTTATAAAATCCATTTCATTTATAATAATATATAAATTAAATATTTTCAATAATTCATATATTTAAATATTATTATAAATAAAAATAATTTTTATATTAATATGTTAGATAAAAAATTATTAAAAAAAATGAATAATAATGATAATTTTTATTCAATGGAATAATTTTATATTATAAATATAATATTAATAATAATTGTCAAAAATATTTATAAAAATCATTATAGTTTATCATTTTAAACTGATTTATAAAATGTATTTTAAATTAATAGTTATTTTATTATGAAAAAATTATATATATATATATATATATATATATATATATATATATATATATAATGTCGTTGGACAGTTCCTAAAACATTATGGATGGAAAGAATTTGCCATCTCTATGAGAATATGAATATCAAGAATGAAAATCACTTCCTCTTAGAGTGCCTGCGTATTAGAGCTCAATTTCATAATCTTTGTTGCAATACTGACCTTCCTAGCCTTTTAAAATGTCAAAATTATAGTGAGCTAAGGAGACTTCTCTCCAAGCTTTTTGACCATAGAATAAAATCTTAATTCAAATTAAATAACTCTTTTCTTTAGGTCCAATAAACCAAAGATTGGTCTCAGTGGACATTAACCATTATCATCATCATTATATATATATATATATATTCCTTTGTTAATTTTTGTATTTATATTATACCTATTAAATTATATAAATTTATATATTTATAAATTATTGCAAGTATTATATATATATATATATATATATATATATATATATATATATATATATATATATTATAATATTTTTGAGCGTAGGAATAAAATCTTAAATCAAATTAAATAACTCTTTTCTTTAGGTCCGATAGACCAAAGATTGGTCTTAGTGGACGTTAACCACCACCACCACCACCATCATATATATATATATAATTTAAATTTAGCTTAACATTATAAAATCTTGATTTCCCCACAAGAAAGTTAAGTGGGCATGATTGTGGGGAAAAATCCAAATTTAAGCACCCTTGAGCCAGAAGTGATCTGGGATGGGTGACCTGGAGAGAAGTAGTGGTTACCCAGTGAGAGCCCACGAAGTGATGGGTGACCTTGAGAGAAAGAAGTCATGGTTACTGGGTGAGGGCCAAGAAGTGATGGCTGACATCGAGAGAGAACTAGTGGTTACCTGGTGAGAGCACGGAAGTGATGATTCAAGCTATGTGATTCATTTCACTAGTTTCAATTTGACTTCTTCACCCATGTGAGCATCACCCTATGTAATGAGTGCTAAGTGGAGTATTCAAAAATCATCAAAATTTACTCAGTTACTACTACTTCTTACAGAAATAGTCACAGATGAATGACTTACTAAAAGCAGTTGAAATGATATCTTATATAATGTGTGCAGAAACCCCTCAATACTTAATTATAAGATCTATCTTAATTTAGGATTTATCAAACAATTTAGAATCTATCAAACACTAAGAGGGATCTACCAAACTTCTTTTTTAGTGAAAAATTTGGGGACGGGTTTCCACCTTGAGAGGTTTGATCCCTCCACTCTTGATAAATATGGAGTTAATATCGATCTACCCTAATTTTGAGAAAGTCACTAATAAAATGTTTTAGTTGTAACTTTTTTTTTTTCATTTTCACTTATTTTACATCATATTTATATACTTTTCTCTCCACACAAACACACACATATATATATGTTGTTAATATATTTTAAAATGTTGGATCTACCCTAATTTTGAGAAAGTGAGCAATAAAATTTGTAAACCCTAATTTTTTTTTTTCATTTTCACTTATTTTACATCATAATGGTATAGTTGACATTAAATTTTTTTGTTTATTATTTAGATTCCTCACATTATAATATTGCTATATACCCTTTTATATTTGAAAGTATAAAGCATCTCTCTCCACACATACACTTATGTTGTTAATATTTTTTAAAATGTTGAATGTATTTCTATCTGATAATGTGCCCTCACACAAACACATGTAGATTTAATTAATTATTTTGGTTTTTTTTTAAATGTTACATGTCAATTCTATATTAAATATTGAGAAGATTAAAAATATCTCATACCTCAAAAAATTCTTATTAATAGAATAAGAAATCTCTCTCTTTCTCTCTCATATGCATATTGAAATATTTTATTTATAACCCACATTAAAAAAATGTGATTAATGTTTTTTAAATGCTATATATCAACTTCTTATTAAGAATGCAATAAATTACATATTTAATTAAAAATAATTTAAAGTATTTCTTTTTTCTTCACCTAAAATTTTGTTATTTAATATGTAAAATTGTGATATTTTATTTATACTCAAGTACTGAAGGAATAAGATATCTCCTTCATATATATATATATATATATTATTTATTTTATTTCATTATATAAAGTTGATATAAAATCAAGGTCGAAATTGAAGATTTTATATTAGTTGTATGATTAGGGTTTATTAAGGAATGAAATGAAGTACATATTTCAACATAACACATAGATAACCTAAGCATCAAAATGTTTTCCGCAGGCCTGGCTGCCGACGCCATTGTTTCCTCGGCCCTGTTGGGCTATGCCGCCACCGACACCACAGCAGGGCGAGCAAGCTCTGTGAGATTCAACGCCGCGGATCCCTGTGGCCTCTCTTGTCCAAAAATGTACAGGACGCAGCCTCGGCTCATTCATTCGGCAGCCAAATTGGCTCAGATTACAGGTCTAGGGGTTAATCTCGCTTGCATTGATGAAGATCTTGCAGCAAGGACAAACGCACATGTTGCTGCCTCCCTTTGCCGACGAATAGGTACAGGAACCGTCATTAATGCCAGCCAGCACAAAGTTGTAGGTTCAAGCATTCTGGAAGCCTCGACTACAGCCGAGTCCCTGCAGAGACCCAGTCTCAGCCTCATGGTTAGATAGAGAAAATGGGAACGGAGACTTTTTTTGGAGGAATTTTATCCTCATCCAGCTGTTTTCAACACCAAAATCCTTCTAGATATGGGGACACAAGGAGTATGCACAGTTCAGAAGAAGTTTAGAAGCAGAGAGCAGAGGTTTTTATATTATTCACCCTCCGCTTATCAGATCCAGATCTCTCTTCTATATAGTGGAACAAAGCTACTCTGGGTGCGAGCCATGGATCTGGTGCAGAAAATTATGCGAGATCGCGAACTCATATTGGGGATCCCCTTAGATCTCCTAAGATTGCTTTATGGAGGTAAACAAATTGAGGACCCTGTGCCCCTGTCTTATTATGCTCTCCCTACGCTTGAGAGAAGGAGCCTCTGGGAAAACCTCCTCGGCTCCTGCCTTCTCCTATAAGGATGCAGTTCATAAGTAGCCCTCTAAGAGAGCCGCTCAACCAGCTGAGGCTCCCAAGCCTTTCCTGGTGGAAAAAAGGGAGGAAACCCCCTCCATTGAAATCTCTCATCTAACATTGGAGGATTAATTTCAGATGTTTGCAGAAAAATCCATCATTTGTAGGTTTAATGGACTATGGCCTCGATCAGCATAACTCTACCAGTGGATCCATTCCAACTGGACCAACAACTGCAAGGTATTATTTTTCTCGAAAGGCTTCTTCATTGTGGCCTTTGCCTTCAATGAAGACTATCATAAAGCATTAACGGAAGGCCCCTAGTTCTGGGGATCAACGGGGCTCTTCCTTACTCCATGGTTTCCACACTTTGACCCTTCCACAGCTGTCATCACCAAGCTCCCCATTTGGGTCAGACTTCCAAACCTCCCTGCACATCTCTGGCACTTCGCAGTCTTCCAAGGGATTGGGAATACCCTAGGCTGCTTCCTGGCCACAAACACCTTAAGGGGGAGAAAGAAACATACACCTTTGGTAGAATTTGTGTAGAAATAGACATCAACAACGGGCTGCCTGATTAGATCAATCTCAAAATTGGGGGCTTCCATTGGACTCAAACCTTGGAATATGAGAACACTTCCTTCCGGTGTCATCACTGCCATCAGACGGAACATCTCCAAAAGTCATGTGCCACATTCCTCGACAAAGAGAAGAATAAAAAATGTAAATTGAAATCGAAGAGCTGGAAACCATGTGATCCACCCCCCATGGATGACATAGATTCTGTCAGCTCGGATGAGGAGGAAAAAGAAGCGGATGAAGAAAATGCTGAGCACACGAAGGACTCCCCCTTGGCCTACCTTGAGGATCCTTTCGCACCTCAGATCTCACAGAAATGCACGCATGCTCCCTCTTCCTCTGATTCAGATAAGGAGACTCCTCCTTCAGAACAGAATAGTCAACAACTGGTTCATGTCCAGCCAAGTCATAATGGCTGGGTTAAAGTCAGCAAGAAGAAAGCGAAAAAATGCCGTTTGGAAGTATCCACCCACTCTAGGTACATCCCTCTGTCTCGCTCTCTATTTTTCAGCTATCCTTGTTACCTTCTACTTGTCCTAGGTTTCTTTTTGGGACCAAGGTTGATAATCTATCATTTCCGGCTCCCGTGCTTCTATACTTTGCTTGATGGCAAAGCTATAATTGTACCATATGTTTTTTCTTAATAGATTTAGACTTACTCAAAAAAAAAAAAAACACCTAGATACATTGAAAGAAATGAACCTCAATTAATTAATAACAAGTACTAAAACTTGTTTACATGCAGAATAGAAAAAACTAGCTCGGAGAATGGTAGCTTATCTCTAAAAAGAGATGTAACAACTACATGCCTTCTCAACTATGTTACAACGAGGCTTGAAGCTCTTTTTATCATAAAGAATAAGTATGAAACCTTAGCCATAGAAGATGAAGTGCCAATAGTTTTGGGCCGCATTGGGGTAAGTGGGACCGTCGACTTCCCAGGGTTATAACCTTGGCATACGATCTTAGGTTGGCTATCATAATACCTCATTCCAAAAATTTCCATGAGGAGGAAAAAATATGTGAAACAAATATTGGCACTTTTTTGGTCTCTTTGTTTTCTCTGAAAAATGTCGTTTACGGCCTCAAAATGACTCTCGAAGTTTAGGAAACGACCTGAAAAACTGTGAAAAATAGAAATTTGTGCTAGAATTAAGGAAATTTAAAGGAAAAAATGTTTGGGGTCCAAGTGGAATAGGTCGATGACCACCAATATTCACTCGAATCAATCCTCCCACCTTAAGAAGAAATGGTATGCATTACATTGAGGGCCTACATGAGATGGGGGAACTTTTGTTGAACTTGGTCCTAGGTGAGCCACTTGCATTAGTGCATGAGTTGGTCATCTTTAAAACTTGATACGGTTGGGTCCTTTGTCGGTGAGTGTTCTTAATTTGTATGCATGTGATTGAGTCAGTCGTGGGTTGAGCTTTGTTGGTGTCAACTACTCAACAATGTCTGATGTGTCCAATAATCGTGGAAAGTGTGGTCGAAGGTGGTCCACATTGAACATTGGGTTAGGAAAAGAAATGGTGGAATGTGAAATACTTGTCACCCACAACCTTCGTGATGGTTTAAGGCCCATATCAGCTTGGTTGAAGATTTTGATGGGATATAGTAAGGCGTTCTTTCTACAAATATAACTGAACTTTGTTTCCCACTTGAAACTTATATGGCACCCGATGTTGATCATGACGTTGTTTTTACTTGGCATTAGCTTTATCCAATATATCATGGACCTATTGGGGGATGTGATATATGCATTCAATAAATTTAGTGGATTTATCAACTTTAGACTAAACATGTGTAAATTCTACCTATGTAGTCTTAAGAGGAATTGTGATATAAATGGAATAAGATGGTCGAAATTTCATGCCCACTTGAAAGAGGTTATGATCAGTTGAGCTATGGAGATATTTGTTATAATTTTGTTGCACATAAGAATGCTCTTGTCCCTTGTTTGTGGATGCTTGGAGTTTTACATGTGTGGTATGTGTACTATCATCCTATTGAAAACCTATGTATGGCCATCAGTTTATGGATGGAATTCAGTCAACTTGGTGAGCTTAGTGTCCAATAATGATCAAAGGCTTCACTAGAACATGCTCAGGAACCTACTATCCAAATATGATATGTTGGTTTTTAGAATCCCATAATGAACCCACATTCATTCAAAGAAGAGTTTGGCAGTATCTTCTACTATGATTCTCTTCTTGCAAGCCATCAATATAGCAATCTTAAAAATATTGTCGACGACCAAAAATACACAATCATTACCATTTGTGGTAAAAGGACTCTACAAGCATTGCTTCTTAATGGTTGGCTTGGTGATGGTGCAAACAATGCAAATATGTGATATATCTTCCAACATCGTGTCATATTTTTTTCTAATAAAAATATTTCCTCATTACTTCCATTGTGTTTGTTTGTGCTCAGTCTAGTCTCCTAAATTGAGCTCATTTAATTGTCAACCAGGGTTAGTAAACTGCTGAAGTGAAGTGCACCATATGTGCCTAAGTAACCTCTTCCTACTTCGTTGTGTTTAGTGTTTTCTGATGTTTTTGGTTTTATGGTTTTATTTTGAAAAGGAAAAGAACTAAGTGCTAACTGAAGGGAAACTATTGGTCAAAACAGAGTGAAGCCTAAACTATGATGCTAAATAAATGCAAATGCTAAAACAAAACAGAGTCTAACTATGACTAGCAACCAACAAATACAAAGCTTGATAATGACTCTATTGTAAACACACAACATGAAATTGAAATGGACCTGAGAAAATGAACAAGCTAAGTGTAAATGAAATGTTCTCCTAAATAAACAATCAACTCACAATATTACAAAAATCTAAATTATCCTATGATGATGAAGTTATTCTATTTTGCAACTTGACTTATCACTACTAAGCCTTATTCAGAAATTTAGAGATTTTCTAGAATAATGTTTGGGAAAAAGACTATTGGTGAATTTGTAAAAGATTTGCAGAATAATCAAAGCCTTAAACTGATATTACTGACCTCTGTTCATGTGATGATATATTGATAAAAATTCAGAAAAAAAGTAAGTTGTGAATAATGAAGGCCAAGAGACTAATTTTGACAACTAGAACTACTTAAAATACAATGGATAACATCAAGCTAGAACGCTATCTATCAATATTAAAGGAAAATGATTACAACTAAATTAGAATGTCATTAATCTACTTGAAACAAAATGAATTAAAACTAAACTAAAGAAAGTCATTATCAAACTGAAAATGAAATAACAAAACTGAACCACATGCATTCTAACTCCGGAGTATTAAACCACAGTGCAACTAACTGTAATATATAATGTAAATGAACATGGAAAACATGAAGTTGATAAAACTATTGAAATTGGAAATTGAAAACGAAATCAAGCTAAGGCTACTTATCTAAATTATGAAAGTAGAGCCGTACAGGAGGTAGGGGCCCTCTACCACCAGACAGAATCTAACTCAATATCAACTCAACACGTTCAAAGCAATGATGTATTCTTCATTAAAGGAAAATAAGACTGAAAAAAAGATTATTCACGGTTCTGAAATTTAGCAGCAAAAGCTAAAATCTCACTAAGATCTAACCTCTTTCTCTCGGTTCCCTAAGCATATTAATAGCAAATTTACATAACGGAACTGGAGAAAATAAAGGGATAAGTGTCTTTCTACTTCTAATCAAATTGAAACTCTTATTGACAACCTCATTCTTCATTGCGGACACCTGTAGAATTTGTGTTTTAATAGGAGACTGCCTCTTGGTTTGGGTGTCCCACGTGCATAACCACTTAGATATTTTTGCTCAGACTTTGTGGAGAGAAACGAATGATGTGGATGAGGTAAGGAATCTGCCCATATGCGTTTTTCGTTCAGACGACACCTGGAACCCACTCAAACTGTAAAACAACTGCGGAATGCGGGATCAGCTACGGAATGCTTGTATTCTGTAGCTATTTTGCAGAAAATTGTTAAAATAGCAAAAATCATGAAAATACAATATGTTAATCAATTGCATGTAACCTTTAAGCAATCCTAATCATTCTTAATTGATTTTAGGCTTATGAAGTGATAAAATGATGATGAAATGAAGTGAAGGTTTGTAAAAGAGAAGGAAATTCTAGGGCTCAACATACCCCCACTGCAAGACTATTGCATGTCCTCATGCAATTTCATCAAAACTTATTCCATGTGCTCTGAAACCTCTGTTAAAAAATCCAACTTTATCTTTCTGCTTCCTTTGGCCCTAATCTATTTTCTAATCTCTGTTAACTTTTCAGAAATTAGTTCTTCATCTTCCTCTTGTAGTGGAGTGTCAAGTTTATTTTCAATAACCATGTCAGATTTTCTTCTTCTGCTCCATCAAAAGATTTGGCAAAAGATTTTATAATCTCTTTATGGAAGCCATCAAATTTCTCTATAAAATTTAGCCTCCCTTCTTATTGTAGTAGCTCCTTGACTTGTGGATATCCTTCCAAATACTTGACTTCAACTAATTGTGTCCTGACAATTAGCCACATTCCTCCTTTGTGCAGATTATCTTCCTTTCAGAATTACTTTTCTATGCTTGAAGCTAGATTGACTACAGAGTCTAATGCTTTATTTTGAAACTATATCTCTGTGTCTGAAGATGGATTAGTTGAAGAATGATGCTTCACCCTTAGAATTACCTTTCTGCACTTAGAGATGGATTGGCTACAAAGTGTAATGGAAGTGAATGGATGGAGGTAATTAAGCTATAAGGGAAAATGAAGTGGCTATGGATCTGATGGAGGGTGAAATAAGTGAATGATACAATCTTAAGGAGATGTGGAATAGTAGGTTGGAATGTTGGATAAGGGATATGGCCAAGATATGTTAATCAATTTGAATGATAGGTTGTTTTAGGAAACATATGATTATACACATTGTATCTATTTCATGTTTTAACTTTTTGCTATTAAAATAATTTTCACAATTTACCTCAGAATTTTGACCTTGTTAATTGTTGTGCTTGATGTTGTTCCTTTGGTCCTCTTTTAGCATGTTGGTCTTCAAAACAAAATCCTTCAATTTCCTGTAATCATCATCTCTTTGTAGGCTGTACAATTATGTCAGAACTGCTGAATAAGATGTGGCTGCAACATGCAATCTGTAAAAAGAAATGAAGTATGAATATGGAAGATGGATGTGAAATGTGATGGAGTGAAAGTGGAATAGGACTTGTGAAATGAAATGAAAATGGCGTGAGATGGAGTGAAAATGGAGTGAGATGGAGTGGAATTGTAGAATGAAATGAATTTTGGAATTTCTCTCAAATGGTACATCAGACTTCCCTGAAATTTTCTGAGGTTGTCACCAATATTATTATGCATCTTCCGACGAAAAATCTCTGCCATTGGTTACACGGATCTCCCGGAAAATGAGAAATGGCTGTAGGTGAAAGTGGCCAATTTCTTGAAAAATACACACTGAAATTTTCTGAAATTTTCTGTGTTTATTCACCCTACCTCAATGCATTTACCATAAAAATTTCAGGACCAACGGATGCACGGTTTGAAAGTTATGAAAACATCAATTTCTTCCCTGTTTCACCCTTCATTTTGCCCAATGTTGCAACAAAAAAGTATGCCACGAACTCATTTTAAGGCCAAATTGAGTGATTCCAAAGGGAAACTGTGTATTTTTACCTTCTCTACTGCCACATGCTTTCAGAATTTGATTTTGAAGAAGAAAAGGTGCTGCTGTGCAAAAATACTCAAATCTGTCCTATTCTGTCCATAATGCTGAAAATTGAAAATCTGCCTGGAAAACCCTTCTGAAATGCCCTTGAAAATTTCTTTTTTCCAAATTTTGTTCGTGCATTACTCAATTTATCATATTCTGAGAAAACCCAGAAGCTTAGAATTTTTTATTTATGCTCCAATCTCTTGCAATATTTGCGCCAAAACTGCCTTCTGGAAAAAGTTGCAAAAAGACGAAAACAGGCTGCTTCAGCAATAGCTACAGAAACTGCCACTTTCCGCAGCTGTGGTTGAATTGACAAGAAGATGAACATGCTGCTACAAGAAACTAATAAAATGTACTGCTGCAAGTTGTTGTTGATTCCATAAAACCATTAGTCTTCATCAAAGCCAACATTCATGGTACAATTCTTACCATGCGAATAAATGTGTCAAAGTCGAGCATGGGAAGAAATCATTGGATTACCGATCAATAATGAAAATCGTTAACCAATGCGAGACAACTCACCGATAATGTAAATGAGTGTCAAGGTACCTCAGTGCATCTTGACAGGGACGAATGAATGTGTCGAAGCCGAGTCGCCTGCAAGATTTGACAATCAAGAGACATTGTTGTATTCCCATTGTTATCAACGAGGAGGCTTGCCATTGATGAATGCAAGCTCCAAGGCACTTCAAATAATCTCTAATCTTGATCCCAGATAAAGTGTCGAGGTCGATGGGACAAGATCTATTGGAAGGTGGACCTTAAGGAATTCCACATCATCCAACTCGAGCATAGAACCAAGAATGATTTGAAGAACCATGAAAGATTGAAACCATCATGAAATTGCAGAACTTATTGTGAACTTTGCCCGCCAGTTGCTTGGTTTTCAAACAAAGCTCATGTCCAATTGCACCAGCAAGCTGGTTTTCACAATATGACTTATTTTTCTCTTTACTCTTTTTTCTTTTTTCTTTTTTTTTCTTTTTTTTTTCTCTTTTTTTTTTATGTCCTACTCTACTTGAAAAAGAAAATATTGTTCAAGTATATGAGTACTTCCAATGGAACCATGTCTGTAACAAGATGATAAATAAACTCATATGCAGGTTTGAAAGACACTCTTTGATATGTACCTGTATATGAGATGCCAACTGTCTTGATTTAGATGATGTCAAAAGATATTGAATAATTGAGCATTGGAATCCAATGACTGAATTGAACCAAGATTCAATGTAATTTTGTCTTCCTTGTCTTTCCTCTATCATGAAATGCAAGTCTTCGGAGATATGATCTTCATTCATAGAATCTAGTGATAGGAATGCATGAGACTTTTCAATCTCTGGTTCCAATATCTCCTCTTTATCAATAGACATCCTTGATTCTTGGACCTTATCTGAGTCTTCTTCTTCTATTTGTTGTTCTTCAATGACAGTTGGTGAATCATTTTGCAATACCTCAGAATTGTAAGTTGATTGAGGCGTTTTATTGTTGGGGATATGAAATGGTTGTGGAGGAAGTGGAGTGGGGAATCTTTGGGGTGTTTGTGTGGATGGTAATGGAAAAGGTTGGATTGAGGTCAAATGAGGGTGATATTGATGTTGTGGTGGAGGCAAATGGTATGAATAACATTGATGATGGTATTTAGGATAGAGAGGAAAAGATTGAGGAGAAAGTGGATTTCCTTTGTATGGCCTTTGCCAACTTTGTTGCCAAGATTGGTTTTGAGGTTGGAATTGAGATGGCTAAGGTTTCCAAAGTTGGTTTTGAGGTTGGGATTGAGATGGAAAAGATTGCCAAGGCAAGGGTGTTTTCCAATTACCTTGAGATTGTTGTGCATAACCTTGATACTGTGCATAAGGATATTGCATCATATTGGGTTGATGAGGCTGCCCTAGTCCTTTTGGAGCTACATAACAAAGTTTCTCTTGTGCTTGATTTGCTCCATTATTCTTCTGGTAAATTTCCTTCAACCCTGGTAATGATGGGCAATCTTCAGTAGTATTTGATCCTGCACAAATTTTACACATTTTAATGTTATCAAGTGGACATTCATGCAAAGCATGTTTCTTTCTACATTTAGGGCAAAATATAAATGAAGCAACTTTTTGCTTGTTTTTCATTCTTAGCATGTCAGTTTGTTCATTTAAATTACCAAGAATGTTTAGCAAATTGTTAGGTTCAGTTTGACTTACCAATCCTGATGCTGACTTACTTACTTTTGCCATAAATGGATCTTGAGTGGACGTTACACACTTTTCTTTTCCTCTTGATATGTTCTTGCATAGTTCACAAATTTCTTGAAATGACAATCGATAGACATCTCCTTTTCCCACAAGATTAAGAAGATCAATCCATTCATCCTTTATAGAATTTAGTAGGAGAGTTTTTAATGCATCTGATCTTAAATTATGCAATTTAGATCTTTTGATATTATAAGTAAATCTCTCCACTAAATCTTCTAGGCTTTCATCCTCTTTTTGGTTCATCTTAAAGACTTCATTTCTAAGGTCATGGTGCATGTAATAACCTTTATATTTTTCCAAAAATACTCTTTTCATATCATCCCATTTCCCTATAGAATTTGTTCCTAAAGTCATGAACCATCTAAGAGCTCTATCTTTCAATGTTCCCGGAAACAAATTCAATTTTTGCATGTGCAATGAGTAGCCATAAGATCTACAAATTATTTCAAATTCAAAAAGAAAGGTTTCCGGGTCTTCTGATCTCATACCTTTGAAGTTAGGAAGTGCAGATGGATGGATGTTCTTCATTTGAACATTGATATCAGTTTCTTGAATGGGAAATCCAAAAGGATCTTCCCCATTGTCATCATCTCCGTCCATTTCTTCAACCTCCTTTGTCACCTCTTCTTCTACCTGCAAAAATATGAATTCATGATGTGGATGTGTGGCTCTTGCTGCACCACATGATATAGTGGGTGTGGTAGGTGATTGAAGTTTTTGTTTTTGTTTTTGTTTGTTTTTTTTTTTTTTTTGGATGTAAGAAATAAGGTTACCTAGTTACACTTCCCCGGCAACGGCGCAAAAATGTTTGTGCTCAATCTAGTCTCCTAAATTGAGCTCATTTAATTGTCAACCAGGGTTAGTAAACTGTTGAAGTGAAGTAAACCATATGTGCCTAAGTAACCTCTTCCTACTTCGTTGTGTTTAGTGTTTTTTGATGTTTTTGGTTTTATGGTTTTATTTTGAAAAGGAAAAGAACTAAGTGCTAACTGAAGGGAAACTATTAGTCAAAACAGAGTGAAGCCTAAACTATGATGGTAAATAAATGCAAATGCTGAAACAAAACAGAGTCTAACTATGACTAGCAACCAACAAATACAAAGCTTGATAATGACTCTATTGTAAACTCACAACATGAAATTGAAATGGACCTGATAAAATGAACAAGCTAAGTGTAAATGAAATTTTCTCCTAAATAAACAATCAACTCACAATATTACAAAAATCTAAATTATCCTATGATGCTGAAGTTATTCTATTCTGCAACTTGACTTATCACTACTAAGCCTTATTCAGAAATTTAGAGATTTTCTAGAATAATGTTTGGGAAAAAGGCTATTGGTGAATTTGTAAAAGATTTGCAGAATAATCAAAGCCTTAAACTGATATTACTGACCTCTTTTCATGTGATGATATATTAATAAAAATTCAGAACAAAAGTAAGTTGTGAAATGAAGGCCGAGAGACTAATTTTGACAACTAGAACTACTTAAAATACAATGGATAACATCAAGCTAGAACGCTATCTATCAATATTAAAGGACAATGATTACAACTAAATTAGAATGTCATTAATCTACTTGAAACAAAAATGAATTAAAACCTAAACTAAAGAAAGTCATTATCAAACGTAAAATGAAATAACAGAACTGAACCACATGCATTCTAACTCCGGAGTATTAAACCACAGTGCAACTAACTGTAATATGTAATGTAAATGAACGTGGAAAACATGAAGTTGATAAAACTATTGAAATTGGAAATTGAAAACGAAATCAAGCTAAGGCTACTTATCTAAATTATGAAAGTAAAGCCGTGTAGGAGGTAGGGGCCCTCTACCACCAGACGGAATCTAACTCAAGATCAACTCAACACTTTCAAAGCAATGATGTCTTCTTCATTAAAGGAAAATAAGACTGAAAAACAGAGTATTCACGGTTCTGAAATTTAGCAGCAAAAGCCAAAATCTCACTAAGATCTAACCTCTTTCTCTCGGTTCCCCAAGCATATTAATAGCAAATTTACATAACGGAACTGGAGAAAATAAAGGGATAAGTGTCTTTCTAGTTCTAATCAAATTGAAACTCTTATTGACAACGTCGTTTCTTCATTGCGGACACCTGTAGAATCTGTGTTTTAATAGGAGACTGCCTCTTGGTTTGGGTGTCCCACGTGCATAACCACTTAGATATTTTTTGCTCAGACTTTGTGGAGAGCAACGAATGATGTGGATGAGGTAAGGAATCTGCCCATATGTGTTTTTCCTTCAGACGACACCTGGAACCCACTCAAACTGTAAAACAGCTGTGGAATGCGGGATCAGCTACGGAATGCGCGATCAGCTACGGAATGCCTGTATTCTGTAGCTATTTTGCATAAAATTGTTAAAATAGAAAAAATCATGAAAATACAATATGTTAATCAATTTCATGTAACCTTTAAGAAATCCTAATCATTCTTCATTGATTTTAGGCTTATGAAGTGATAAAATAATGATGAAATGAAGTGAAGGTTTGTAAAAGAGAAGGCAATTCTAAGGCTCAACAGTGTTCTCAACACCAAAGTGTCCTTCGACCCTGTTGTAATGCACCTTCAAAATCAGCTTCATATGATCGCTTGAAGGAACACAAAGATGTCCCAAATGGCAGAACAATCCATCATAAAGGTGAATTTTGGAATTGGATTTCCATCCATCTCCATCTTATAGGTGGCATCAAACTCCGAGTCAATTTCATATAGTTGTTGATATCCACACATGTCATGCCTACAAGAGTTAAGAACTGTAATCAGTGCCACAATCATGGATCGACTGAGGCAATCTGTGACATGATTGGTGCTTCCCTTTTTATACTTTATGTTTAAATGGAATTGTTGCAGGTATGTGGACCATTTTTTATTGTGATCTTTCTACAACTTCCCTTATGTATGCATAAATTGAGTAGGTCAGTGATCTATATGCATGATCATCTCCTTCCCTAGAATATAATGCTTCCATTGCTGACAGACTTACACGATAGAGTACATCTCCTTATAAAAAATATTAGAGAGTGTATTACTATGATAGACCGTTGGGTGCCCTTGTTGAGTGAGGACTGCACCAATAGCATATATTGAGGCCTCCCTCTCAATCTCAAATGTTTGTTGTAGGTCTAGGAAGGTTGGGACTATTGTAGAGAAAATGCAGTGTTTTAGTTCAAAAAATTTCTTTTGCTGTGCCTCGAACCAAAAAAACTTTGTTTTTTCTCCACCCTTGGTAAATTGATTCAAGGGCCAAGTAGTATGAGAGAACTACAACAGGAATATTTGGTAGAAATTAGTAAGGACCAAGAAGCTGTGAAGCTTTTTCATAGTTGTCACGGTTGGCCATTCCTGAATGACTTAGATATTGATCATATCCGCATGTATGCCTTGCTCATCGATTATGTAGCCCAAATATTGGACCTTGGCCATGCCAAAGGAGCACTTCTCCAATTCGGCACATATCTTGTGTTGTTGTAGGGTTTGAAGGACCTATCAGATATCTTACAATTGCTCAACCCAACTATGGTTAAATATGAGGATGTCATCCAAATATACAACCGTGAATGAGTTTGTGAAAGGCCACAACATATCATCCATTAGCCTCATAAAATTTGCAGAGGAATTTTTCAACCTGAAGGGCATGACCAACTACTAAAAAATTCCCTCCTTGGGTTTGAAGGCAATCTTCCATACATATATGGTATCTATTGGAACTTGGTGATATCTTGACTTCAAATCAATCTTATTGAAGTACTTAACCCCCTTAAGCTAGTTAAGAGGGTCATCAATCCATGAGATTTAGTACATGTTCCTGACAGTGATTTTATTTAGTACCCGATAATCAACACAGAGTCTCCAGGTCCCATCCTTCTTCTGTACCATTACAATTAGGCTCCCACAAGGTGATGAGCTTGGTTGGATGTGCCATTTTATTAGTAGATACTACATATGTCGCTTGATTTCCTCATTTTCCAGAAGATATCTATGGTATATTGGCCCATTGGATAGATTTTCTCTAGGAGTCAGATCAATCAAGTGCTTGACTTGACAATGCAAGGGTTTTATTGATGAGGAGAAGATTCCCACAATGCAGTCACTGAGTGGAATCTTGAATTGATCCAACAATTGGAGAACTTAGACAATACGATCACCCGCATAGTAGATCATTGGATTGATCACCTCTTGGGAGGATTTTTGATTGAATTTTCCATTGATCAATTTGTGTCATATTTTGAAGTAGAGATAAGGTTTTTCAAAGGTCCTAAAGGTAAGTTCCTATAATCTTTGAAGTTGTTGCTGAAAATTATATTATGTGAACACGGCTCTATGTGCGAACATATTTCTTGATGCCTCTAAGAGACCTGACTAAGCGCAGTGGAAAATTTTACTGCGAAGATAAAAAAAAGTTTATTTATATCTGGCTGGAGCCTAGATCTGATAGCGAAGGTGAACCAGAAGTTAGTAGCACTAGTGACTCCGAAGCAGAAGGTTCATCACACCAGAAACCCTTGAGTCTCTTCTCAACCCCATCCACTCCACTTCTACACTCATATCAAAAAACACCAAATCCACCACAAAATCTATCTCCACCACCACCTCCACCTCCGCCAGAAGTAGATATGGCCACATCAATGAAGTTACCTAATTTCAGAAGAATTTGAAATGAAGATACAAAGAAAATTTGGTTTGTGACTCAGGTTGTATGGCAGGCTCAATAGGTTAATAATAATGATATTAGGAAAGTGCATCTAGCTATTGCTTTCCAAGATTGCACATTAGATTGGTACATCAGGTATGTTCAAGAGAATCCTAATGCCACCATGGAACAAATCATTTCTCTCATACAGAAGTTGGACTCTTCAAATTCTTTCGATGACTTTCTCCCAATCTCCTTTTGCAATTGCTTATACAAAATCATAGCTAAGGTTATCACTGAAAGACTCAAAATGATTTTATCAAAGCACATCTCTAAGGAACAATTTGGGTTCTTGTAAGGGAGACAGATCCATGAAGCGATTGGGGTGGCCCAAGAAGTCATGCATAGTATGAAAGATTCAGAAGGAAAGGGATAATAATCAAAATTGATCTTTGAAAGACCTATGACAAAATAAGTTGGATGGACATCAGACTCTTGCTTACCCACCTCGGTTTCCACTATGATTTCATCTGTTGGGTTATGGGGTGCATTATAGGCATTAGTTTCATTGTTCTAATCAATGGAGCAACCTCCCCCTTTTTTAGGAATGAAATAGGCCTACGCCAAGGATGTCTCCTCTCCCCTCTCCTCTTTCTACTGGAAGCTGAAGGCCTAAGTCAGTTGATCCTAGAAGCAAAAAGGAAAGGGGACATCCAAGGAGTGGAGGTGGCTAAAAATCTCAAAATCACCCACCTTTTTTTCATGGATGACATTATTCTCTTAAACAATGGTAGAAAAAGGGACATTCTCCATATTAAATCCTCCCTAAACCTCTTTCTTATTGCTACGAGTATGAGTATAAACTTCCATAAATCATCCATCATGATTGAAGGCCTCTCGGAGGAAGACTTCAGGAGAGTAGTTGAGGTTCTTCCTTTTGAGATCAAGCAGCTATCAGAAATATTTAGTTATCTTGGGTTTCGACTCAAGCCTAACTCATACCAAATAATGGACTGCATGTGGATGGTGGCAAAAATTGAAAAAATAATTAAGTGTTGGTGTTACAAGTGGTTTTCCTGAGCAGGTAGGCTGGTTCTTATCAAATCAATGGTATTGGCCATTCCAGTCTTACGGACATTGTTATCATGGATTCCGAAAGGAATAATGGATCGAATCCGTAAAATCTTCCACAAATTCTTGTGGGCAAGCTCAAAGGAGAAGTTTGTGCTTCCATGGGTAACATGGGAGAAAATTACCAGGCCCGAAGAATGGGGTGGTTGGGGAATCAAGGAGCTACCAAAGGAGCTACCATCTTTCTTCTCATCTCTTGCTACCAAAATGGGATGGTCTTTGCTGGCCAAGGATTCCCTATGGTCCTCAGTTATGAGAAGGAATTATATAGACCACATACCCTTAATTGAATGGGTGAGGAGCCTTAACAAGAAACCCTCAGAAGGCTCAGTGGTCTGGAGGGCCACCCTCAGAGCCATGGCATTGATTGAAGATGGGTTTGTGTGGAAGGTAGGAAATGGGCAACAAATCATAGTACTCCTGGACCAGCGGGTCGGATGCAATGCAATATTTTCCCTTCCAGAATTATGCAGAGTCCATCTAACTAAAAAGGTCTCATGTTCTTAAATCAAGTTGAAAAAGTGGAAGAAACATCAATTTGGACACCAGGCTAGAAGTTGGGGTATGAGCTTCACCTTGACCTGATATGGTTTGAGACATGGAACCAGTACACTAATGAACTTCTCAGGACCAATGTCTGCTTGCAGGATGAGCCTAATGTTCTTAGATGGGCTCTTACCTCGTTTGGTAAATACACGCCCAAGTATGGTTACTCATATCTCATGGGGAAGGGATGGGCGGAGCCCAAGTGGTGGCATAAACCACTTTGGAAGATGAAATGGCCAGCTAAAATCCATATTTTCTTCTAGTGCTTTCTGGAAAATAAGATCCCCACCTGGGATAATCTGCAAGAAACGAAGGAAGGAGGGACCAGGAAGATGCCCTTTATGCGAACTTCAATTTGAATCCACGGCTCATCTGGTTATGATTTTCTCGTACAACATAAAGGTGTGGGACACTCTATGATCCCTGGTTAGGTTTACTCAACAAAGGAGGGGCATCTCGGTCAAGGATGCCTGGCAGACGTGTTGGAATAGCTGCCAGGAAGAGAAATTGAAATTAATTCCCTTACTTATGTCCCAGGGGCTATGGCTAGCTATAAATCGAGTTATCTTCAGGGATGGAGAATTCCCCTTCCATGTTGTTGCTTAGGAAGGGGTAGCGATTTACGATTTATTTACAGATAAATATTCCATCACGACGTCGAGGACCATTACTCCTGAGCAGATTGGGGAGACATCCCCTAGGCATTTTTCGATGGTGCCTCTGATTCTAAGAATGTCTGTGGAGCTGGATTAGTTATTCATCTAAATCAAGATGAGAGGTTGGAGGCTTCCATTAGCCTTGGCTAGGGTTCCAATAACTATGCCAAGATAAAAATACTACACCTCCTTCTTTGCTGGCTTACACACTTGGATTTAAAGTCAGTCCAGATTTTTGGGGACTCGCTCAACATTATCAAATGGTTCAACAAGGAATATGTTTGTTCAGATTATATTTTAAGTCTTATTCTTGAGGATTTGTGGTCTCTGAAGAGTCATTTTACTTATATTGATTTATGTCACATTTACAGGGAAATAAATGTCGCAGGAGAATTCCTTTCCAAGGAGGGTTTACAGCAAGATCCAAGAAGCTGGAGAACTCGTAATAGGGCCGGAAGGCTCTGTGGTTTCAGACCATCCACCTTTTGTCTATATTTCTTCATCTAACTTCTATTTCAGTTTTTCAGTAGCAATTGTATGTTTTTAATTTAATTTTCTAAAGTACACATTACATTCTACTCAGTACTTTATGCAAACTCAACTTCGAAACTGTTTATACTACACTCACTCCACACAGCGGCGCCTATTTGGGCAGGTTTTCTCCTCATAAGAGGAGGCCCGGGAACGTGCTCTGGAGAATGTCTTTATGTGTCGATAAGTTGGTGGTTTTCCCTTATGTTTGGGAAGGTTATGATCTATCTCATTATACTAAATATGATGGGGTTTTTAGAGATGAGCTGATTATTCGGGTGATATTTTGGAGAGCATAGACTCTTACCAATATATACTTAAAAGCATGTACACAATGAACTTTTTATAATATAAAGAGTTCAATTTTTTCTTTGGAAAAAAATACATATCTATATTATAATTAATTGGTTTCTAACGTTATTTTATGATATAAAACATTTAATAAAAAAAAATTAATGGTTAAGATAAACCTTACTTTAATATAAACATTAAAAGTAACTTACCATCAAACAAACTTACTAATAAAACCTAATATTATTATCAACCCTACTCCCAGAAAACCTAATATTATTATGATATGGACGACAGGTAGAGGCAGCCATTTTCACGGTCTAACAACATTGTAAAAGGACATTCAAGCATTAAAAACTGAAAATAGGATTATTTTCACGAATTCCTATCATCATGGAAAGCTTTTAGCAGCATTCAAATGTCAAAGGACATTCCAGCATTAAAAACTGAAAATAGGATTATTTTCACGAATTCCTATCATCATTGAAAGCCTTTAGCAGCATTCAAATGTCACAGAATCATTTTCAATGACTGAATGAGACGAAACTTTTAAGAAATTTCTCGTTGTTAGCATCAGATCGATTTTGATTACCACTCAAAGCAGTATACAGAAATATTGCTAGTTTTAAAACACAATTCTATTGCTTCTCGTGCTCCACGAGTTATTCCATGGTGTCTCATCAGCTGGCCGTGGTCAATTTTTTAATCCATTTGCATTCTGAACGATCAACATTTGTGCAAATACAAAATAAAACATTTGAACAACAATCTACCCAAATACAAAATACAACATTTGAAATGGATTTGCAAGAAATTAGAAACCCTAAAAAGATCAAGAAATTTTAAAACGCAGAAGGTTCACAATGCAAAGATCAGATCTGGTACTGTTGAGGTGGATGATAGACACAATCTCCCACTATGAAAACCTGCCCAGATTCGTCAAGCGATATGAAAAGTTCCTTGGCATTTTCCTCTCCGGCATCAAGCGATTTGAAAACTTCCTTCACATTTTCCTCTCCGGCGGACTCCACACAAATTTTCAATAATGGCTTCCCATAAATGCAGCATGTCGATTTGGTCTGCTCGAGCCTCAACAGCTTCATACCTTCCTCTGTAAATTTCTTCACCTGGGACTGGCGGATGAAGTTATATAATCCGATACATCTGAGTCGATCCAAGGTGAATCTAGCCATGTTTCACAAATAATCTTTAATATATTAAAGAGAGGCTCATACTCATGAAACTGAAATATTATTAGAAAACTTTTCATATTATCCATTATCACATATTAGATGAGAATATTCTCCTTATTTTCAAATTACAACTATTCATTTTATTGAAAGTATATCATTTTGGAACCCAATCGTCCTTGTACAGTAGCTCTACACTTTTGTTGATAGTCGCAGCTGCTCATTGATTTGACAACGTGTGGGTGGCTTCACAAATACAGATGCGTTATGGCTCCCTTGGGTCTCTAGATGGTAGAAACAAGCTAAGACTCTCCTTTAACTTCTCCCCTTTCGAGACTTGACAACTGCGTAGATCTACAAATATTCAGGCTGGATGGATTGAGCTTCACACTTACAGATGCATTATGGCTCTATTGGGTTTCTAAATGGTAGAAACAAGCTAAGACTCTCCCTTAACTTCTCCTTAGAAAGCTATTTTGCCACACCAAGACTGCTTGATTGACCAAATATTGACAACTAGTTTGATATTGTCAAACATCTAGATCATTCGAAACCACTACGTGTGCCCTACACTGTATACAACTATATAGAAGCTAGAAGAGGAAGTCAAGAATTACATTTGTGAACTACACTACCTAGAACTACATAGAAGCTAGAAGACGAAGTCAAGAATTATATTTAACAAATTTCGTTAACCTTATCGTCTATACTATTGTACCATTTCTTGAATTTCATAATAAAAGAATGTTCTACTAGTAGATAAAGATTCATGTCACTGACAACACTGCAACAAATGATGTTACTAAACTGTCCACATTGAAATGAGATTTAGTAAGTTGTTTTCTACTTTTTGAGGTTTTGGGTTTCTATCTCGTAAAAGAAAGAAGTTTTAGTCAATTTTTATATTTAGTTTTTTAAAATTATTTTTTTAAATGTATATATAAATTCAATATCCTATAAATAATGAAATACTTAGATTATACAAAGTTATAAATCAAACTTACCATTTCAACAAATCTCTATATAATTTTAAATAAAAAAAAAAAAAAAAAAAAAAACTACTTTCAAAACTTAAAACATTTTGATTACAACTTATAATTATATCACCTATCAACTAGAATTTCATATACAAAACCTAATCCTCGTTTTATATTCAGAATACAACTTATGAATATATCACCTATCAACCAGAATTTCAGGTGGAAGTTCTGATCCTTTTACAGTCGATCTCATAAATGAACTTTTCTGGACTACATTAAATAACATATACAAATCCATAGTCTAACCCTAAGGGGATCTCTAATTTGGACATTAAGATGCACTCAAAATTCAACCTGAAATAATTGGGTGGCTTTCATGAAGATATCAATATATTTTGTAGTAGAAATGTCAAGGTGGCTACACTGGCAACCCGACGACCCGACGAAAGGACGAATAGAAAAATGATGCGATTAGGAGGATCAGGAGAGGTGATGGAAATAGAATTCTGGATCCCATGTAACCACATTGTGATTTTACTCTTCAAAATATTAAATTAAAACATATTACTTATACCGATAATAAAATTATTGAATTAAAATCTATTACTTATATTAACAACATTGTGATAGCTACCGCATTGTGATAGTGTTAATAAAAATATTAAATTAAAACTTATTACTTATATCAACTCCATTATGATTGTGCTAATAAAAATATGACAATAATTAAGAAAATATGAAAAAAAATATCATAATAATTAAAAAAAAATTAATACTATTTATAAACCAAACACAAAAATAATATATAATATACTTTGGAAATACGGAAATAAAAACCTACTTTTAAACCATAATTCCGTAAAACCCAAAGTCATAAAAGTATCACAATAAAAACCAGAGCGATGATTTTCTTATCCCAATTCTACATGTGGGAAATGTGGCTACATGACTGCAAAGTGTTAGGAAAAAGACCATGCATACTTAATCTCTGCTGTCTAATAGAAATTAAATCAGTATTTTACCCTTTCCCACCATGGTACTCACCCTTTCACATAATTACGATTCATTTTTCCAATTCGAGGTATCCCGCCATCTCACGCAACCGGAGTGGTCCCTTACATCACAACCGTTGAGCCACAAAACTTGTTACCGTTGATCAACGGTTTTCACATGAGTATTAGTTTAAAATGATTAAAATAAAGAAACGATTCCATATATTTGTGCGACGGCAGAATTTGAGGAGATGGCGATGGAACGACAAATTTGGCGATCCTTCCCGAGACAGTTGGTGAGAACTAACATTCACATGGAAGCGAGGATTTGGCAAAACCTCCCACAGGATTTTCTTTATAAGATTTTCTCCATGTTCCCCATGCGTGTCCTTGCCAAAATGAGGATTCTTTCCCCAGAATGGAATGAATTGTTAGCTTCCCTCGATGCCCTGCAGAGAATTGATTTAAATTTGTCGTTCCACTCCTTCCCAACGCATTGTGGGAACTTGGGTTATAGAATATTTAGGAGGCGATAGTTCAGAGATTAACATTTACGCACCTCCTTTGTCTGCTGACGTCGTCATTGTGGTTACTTGCAGGAATATATACTGTTCTCACAGAAGAGGAGATAGATTGGATCTTTGCATTGGAAATTTAGGTATGTTGGAATTATGATAATTCCAAACAAATAGTAATGGAGAGAATAATCTTCCCTCTACAACACAGAGAGGTTAAAAAAAAATTTCAACAAGAGACAGAGTTTCCCAGACTTTTAAAACAACTTCTATTTCTTAAAAAAAACTTATACAAGTCTTCCTCTTGACAGAGGGATAACAAAAGTGGTGACTGCTACAGACACAGTGCACAAGTGACTCTCTGTCTCTCTCAAAATACCAACACTGCTGTGTGTCTCTGTCTTTCTTCCGCGTTGCTGTGCGAAAAACTAAACAATACAAAAATTACATCTACACAGGCTCACAGGCCTTTTCATTTTATATGCCACGCATATACTAAAATATTACAATAAAAAAAACATATGAAAACTTAAAACAAAAATAAAATCAAATACAAAGGAAACTTTGCAAAACATGAAATGCCTGACGTACGAGCGGGGACCACTTCACAGTCGGCGGATCGGTAATCGGCAAATTTTTGATGTCAACAAAAAACTTGCACCGTGGTGAAGTGCGATGTTGCGATTGCGATTGAATCGCATCGCAAACATCCAACGTAACCTGCTAGGGAATACTTGCGAACCACATGAAAGTTCCGATTGCGATTGGCTCTCGGATGCGATGGTAATATTAACTCCGTCTCATAACATGATCGGGTCCGCCCTTTTGATCGGGGCACACAATAAAATCCCGCCGATTAAACCTTGCGATTGAAATCAAGTGATTCCTATTAAGTGATTGCCACGTGGTCAAGTGGACCCACGGGCCTTTGCTGCTATGGGGAGGGAGATTTACAATAAAATTTGGTTGTAATATATACAACCGTTCCGCTTTGCGGAACTCCGCCATATCAACAAGACACTGTTTCAAAATAATTTTGGTTGTTGAGGGCTTTAAAGCCCGAAATGACTGGTTTAATGAATTCTGTTCCTCCGTAGAACAGATCTACGAAAATCTTCGTCCTTCCAATGTGAAGAACGGCTTCGCCCATCACCTGTTAATTCTCCTTGGCTAATTGTGGCTGCGGCCCATCACAATTAATTCATTCTTACGGATTCTCCATGCTTCTTCAATACAGAGTGCTGCGCACTCAATCTCTGTTTCTGCTGCTGCTGCATTTGTACTTAGTTCTTTGTTCTTCCTGCCCAAGGCACGGCAGGTGACTTTAATATTTCAACACTCCCCCTTAAAGTCAGCTGCTGGGTTATCCATCATACCCAGACATTTTCTTAGAAATTCAAAGGTCTTCTGTCCCAATGGTTTAGTTAAAATATCTGCATATTGTTCCTCTGTTTTACAATGTTGTAAAACAATTTCTCCATTGTTTACCAATTCTCTGATATAATGAAACTTTGTATCTATGTGCTTCGTTCTTTTGTGAAACACAGAATTATTTGACAATGCAATAGCTGGGCTATTGTCACAATAAATCACAGTTCCCTTTACTTGTTCTTGGCACAAACTTCTCAACATTCTTCTCATCCAAATTGCTTGACACACTGCTGCAGTAGCTGCCACATATTCTGCCTCTGCTGTAGATAATGCTACAATCGGTTGTTTCTTAGAAGCCCATGAAATGGCTCCTGAACCCATATGAAAAACATAACGGGAAGTGCTTTTCCGATCATCTACACTTCCAGCCCAATCACTGTCAGTGTACCCAACTAATTCTGAATTTTCTGAAGTAGTATATAAAATACCAAATCCTTTTGTTCCTTTCACATACCTCAGAATTCTCTTTGCTGCTTGCCAATGTGCCTCTTTTGGCTTCTCCATAAATCTGGAAATTAAACTAACAGCATGCATAATATCCGGCCTAGTTGCAGTGAAATACATGAGACTGTCAACTATGCTTTTATACAAACTTGGATCAACATCCTTGCTGTTGTCATCTTTTCTCAACTTCAATCCCATTACAGTGGGAGTAATTGCAGCTTTACACTCCTGCATATTAAATCTTTCTAAAACTTGATTCACATACTTTTCTTGAGATATAAAAATCCCTTTCTCATTTTGCTCCACTTCTATTCCCAAGAAGTATCTCAACAAACCCATGTCAGTCATTTCAAATTCATCTTTCATGACTGTTTTAAAATTCTCAACCAGATAATCATCATTACCTGTAAATATTAAATCATCAACATATAAAACAACAATCAACAGCTTACCATCATTTTCTTTGATGGAGAGGGTGGGTTCTCCCTCACACTTTTCAAATCCATTCTCCAATAGATAGGAATATATTCTGTTGTACCACGCTCTTGGTGCTTGTTTCAGTCCATAAAGAGCTTTCTTCAATTTGCAGACCTTATGCTCTTGGCCTTTCATCTCATATCCGAGAGGTTGTTCTACATATACCTCTTCCATTAAAATTCCATTTAAAAATGCAGATTTTACATCCATCTGGTATACTTTCCATTTGTTTTGTGCTGCTATGGACAACGCTGCTCTCACGGTTCCCATTCTAGCAACTGGTGCGAAAGTTTCTTCATAATCAATCCCTTGCTTCTGCTTATATCCTTTGACAACAAGTCTGGCCTTGTGTCTTTCTACTTTTCTTTCAGCATTGCTTTTGGTCTTGTATACTCATTTAACTCCAATGACTTCCTTTCCTTCTGGAAGATCAACTAATTCCCATGTTTTGTTCTTCTCTATGGCTTTAATTTCTTCATCCATAGCTTCTATCCATTTTCTAGTTTTAATAGCATCTTCAAAATGAATAGGATCATCAACTTGACAATACAAAGCAAATAAGGAATTCATACCTTCATCTGCTTCTCCTTGCTCATAGATTTCTCTAAGGCTTCTGAATCTTGTTCCTCTTTCACTTGGTGTAGCCGTGCTTGATGAAGCACTCATTTCTGCTCCTTGTGGTGTGATTGGTCATGCACTCCCGCTTCTTCTCAAGGGTGTTCTTGCTGCTGCTTAAGGTGTCCCTTGTTGTCCTTGTGCTGGTGGAGGTTGTGCTACCGGTGGGTTATTAATTTCAACCACATCTTCCTCATCTTCATCATGAGACAAACAGCTTTTAACATTGACTGTTTTCTCAATGCTTCCATCCCATGCTTCTTCTTCAATAAATTGCACATCTCTGCTTATTAAAAACTTCTTTGTGGATGGGTTATACAATCTGTATCCTTTGGAATCTTCACAATATCCAAGGAAAATGCACTTCTCCCCCTTACTATCCAACTTCTTTCTCAATTTGTCTGGAATGTGTGCATATGCTACACACCCAAAAACTCTCATGTGAGTGACTCCCTGTTTTCTGCCACTCCACGCTTCTTCTGGAACTTTGTTCATCACTGCTTTTGTAGGGCATCTATTCAAAATATATACAGCACAGTTTGCTGCTTCTGCCCAATACTCATTCGGTAAGTGTTTCGCCTTTAGCATACTTCTCACCATCTCCATTATGGTTCGATTCTTCCTTTCAGCCACTCCATTCTGTTGCGGCATGTACCTGGTGGTAAACTGCTTGTGTATGCCGTTCTCTCTGCAAAAACGTAGAAATTCCTTTGATATATATTCACCTCCTCTGTCTGTTCTGAGGACTTTAATGTGCAGTCCGCTCTGTTTTTCCACAAGAGCTTTAAAATGACGAAATTTCTGAAAGACTTCACTCTTATATTTTAAGAAATAAACCCACACTTTTCGTGTGAAATCATCAATGAAAGTCAGCATGTAATTGCTGCTCGAAACAGATGCTGTTTGCATCGGCCCACATAAATCTGAGTGGATTATTTCCAAAGGTGCTTTTGCCCTTATGCTTTTCCCTGAAGGAAAATTTTCTCTGTGTTGCTTTCCCAAGATGCAGCCTTCACATAGGCTGTCAGGCTTTTCAATCAATGGTAAACCTCTTACCATTCCTTTTCTGTGCAGCAAATTTAATCCTCCGAAATTGAGATGTCCAAATCTCAAGTGCCATAACCAATTTTCATCCTTTGCTTCCTTCTGAAAGGCTTCTTGTGTTACAGCTGCTACATTCTTTCCTTTTTGCTTCAAGTCAATGTTGAGCTTGAGTGGAAACATTCTATTGCTGTTCATTTGAATTTCAGCAATGATTTTCTTGCTTGGAGGTATATCTTTTATTGTGCACACATCATCTTTGAAAATTACATTGTAACCTTTGTTTATGAGCTGCCCAACGCTCAAAAGATTACATTTCAGACCTGGAACATAATACACATCAGGGACATATTTCTGCTCCCCATTTCTGGCTCTAATACTCACTCTGCCTTTTCCTTTGACAGAGATCTTAGTATCAGTCCCTGTGGTCACTTCAGATTTTACTTCTTCATCTAGATTGGCAAACATTGCTTTGTTGCCAGTCATATGATTACTACAACCTGAATCTAAGAACCAAACATCATCATCTTTATCTTGTGCTACATTACAAGCTAATAGCACATTACTTGGGTTCTTTTCTTCTTTTGCTACATTAGCATTTTTCCTATTTTTCATGTCATTTTGCTTCTTTCTACATTCATTGGCATAGTGCCCATATTTCTTGCAATAATGACATTGGACATTGGATTTGTCATACCTTTGTCCTTGAGCATGTTGGTGTTGATGTCCACTTTGCTGGCTGTTGCATTGGCTGTGGCTCTGACCTTGACTGTCACTCCTTCCATGTGAATGTGAAGGGTTGTTCCTTCCTCCTCTATTCTGGCTTCTGCCTCTTCCTCTTCCTTTACCTTGACCTCTTCCTCTTCCTGAAGGCATCTGGGTCTTGAAAGCATGCTCAAGAGATGAGTTTTCATCTCTGCTCAATCTTTGTTCATGAGTTATCAACGAGGCATGAAGTTCATCCACTGTGAACTGTGAGAGATCTTTGGTCTCTTCTATGGTGGTTACAATAACATCAAACTTTGAGGGTAAGCATCTCAAAAGTTTCTCCACAATCCTTCTATCTTCAAGAGTTTCTCCATGGGATCTTATCTGATTTACAATCCCAATCACATGTGTAAAGAATGTATCAACACTGTCTGACTCTTTCATGCAAAGAGTTTCAAAATCTCTTCTCAGCAACTGAAGTTTTGTTGTTTTAACTTTCTCCATACCTTGATAGGCTACTTTCAGAGTTTCTCATGCCTCCTTGGATTTCTTAGCTGCTGCTATCCTTGGAAACACACTCTCATTTACAGCTTGATACAAACAGAAGAGGGCTTTAGCATCTTTCTTCCTATTATTCTTCAACACATCCTTCTCTGCTTGAGTTAAGGCATTAAAAGCCTGCTCATCAGCTAGTTCAACAAAACCATCTTCTACTAGTTCCCACAAGTCTTGTGAGACAAACAAGGCTCTCATAGTTATAGCCCAATAATCATAGTTCTTTCCATTAAACTGTGGAAGCTGAACACTTCCAAGACTCATATCAGTGCTTGGTCCAGCCATTGCTTCAAAACTGAACTCTGAACTTTAAACAAACTGTCTTTCCTTTTTCTGAAAGAACAAACTCTTTTAAACAACTAACAACAACTTTGTTATTTTTAAGAAATACCTGACTGTGACTTCTGTTGAGCTTTCACACTGCTGGAGAGAAACACTGCAACAAGTCTTCTTCTTCTTCAGCTTCTTTGAGACATTCAAAGAGCCTGAACTAGCTCTGATACCATGTTGGAATTATGATAATTCCAAACAAATAGTAATGGAGAGAATAATCTCCCCTCTACAACACAGAGAGGTTAAAAAAAATTTTCAACAGGAGACAGAGTTTCCCAGACTTTTAAAACAACTTCTATTTCTTAAAAAAAACTTATACAAGTCTTCCTCTTGACAGAGGGATAACAAAAGTGGTGACTGCTACAGACGCAGTGCACAAGTGACTCTCTGTCTCTCTCAAAATACCAACACTATTGTGTGTCTCTGTCTTTCTTCCGCGCTGCTATGCGAAAAACTAAACAATACAAAAATTACATCTACACAGGCTCACAGGCCTTTTCATTTTATATGCCGCGCATATATTAAAACATTACAATAAGAAAAACATATGAAAACTTAAAACAAAAATAAAATCAAATACAAAGGAAACTTTGCAAAACATGAAATGCCTGACGTACAAGCGGGGACCACTTCGCAGTCGGTGGATCGGCAATCGGCAAATTTGTGATGTCAACAAAAAACTTGCACCGTGGTGAAGTGCGATGTTGCGATTGCGATTGAATCGCATCGCAAACATCCAACGTAACCTGCTATGGAATACTTGCGAACCACATGAAAGTTCCAATTGCGATTGGCTTTCAGATGCGATGGTAATATTAACTCCGTCTCATAACATGATCGGGTCCACCCTTTTGATCGGGGCACACAATAAAATCCCGCCGATTAAACCTTGCGATTGAAATCAAGTGATTCCTATTAATTGATTGCCATGTGATCAAGTGGACCCACGGGCCTCTGCTGCTATGGGGAGGGCGATTTACAATAAGATTTGGTTGTAATATATACAACCGTTCCGCTTTGCGGAACTCCGCCATATCAACAAGACACTATTTTAAAATAACTTTGGTTGTTGAGGGCTTTAAAGCCCGAAATGACTGGTTTAATGAATTCTATTCCTCCGTAGAGCAGATCTACGAAAATCTTCATCCTTCCAATGTGAAAAACGGCTTCGCCCATCACCTGTTAATTCTCCTCTGCTAACTGTGGCTGCGGCCCATCACAATTAATTCATTCTTACGGATTCTCCATGCTTCTTCAATACAGAGTGTTGCGCACTCAATCTCTGTTTCTGCTGCTGCTGCTGCATTTGTACTTAGTTCTTTGTTCTTCCTGCCCAAGGCATGGCAGGTGACTTTAATATTTCAACAATGTACTGGGTCTCGTAGACGCCTGCCTCGTCCCCAGCTTCTCCGATGGAACTTCATTGCTATGGATTTTGATGCTACCAAGAGGCGCTGCACTGTTCTACTCGGGCTAAACAACATTAGTTGGGGACAAGAACCTCACAATAGTATTGTGATGGAGATTTATAATTCAGAATTAAATGCATGGACTATGGTTTCCATGACAGTCCCGCAGGAAATTTGGCCTACTGGAAAGGGTATCTGCTCTAATGGAAAATTTTACTGGATTACCTTTGGGTTTGGCGTCAGTCGCATGATAGCATTCAGTATTGCAGAGAGACGTTGGGCAGAAATTAGATTGCCTCATGTTTGCTCATGTAAAGCTCTACCAAAACGTCTCGAATTAGGTGGTTCTGATGGGCAGGTGGTGTTAATAGTTTGTAGTCATGGTTGTATCTGTACTCGCATGTGGATGTTTAAGGAAGGCGCAGGAGCTCCCCAATGGTGTGAACCGAATCCGATCTGGACGCCAGAATTCCCTCACTTTTACATTGAGGGAGCAAACAGCAGTGGATGGATGATGATATTCGATTGGGAACTGCAAATAACAATCTGCAATCCAAAGCAAAGATTAATAAGGCGCAACATATTGCCCTCTCTCAGAGGCTTGCCATTTCCCTCTCGAACTTTTGTGTCAGACTATGAATCCAACAATCTTTATTGGCCATAGACAGCCATCTTGGAATTACATAATTTAATTGAGAATGAGTCAGACAGGCATTCAGCCCTAAGTTGGTGACGTTGTTTATAAATTTGGGTGGTTCTCATCATTTTGTATTGAACTGTTTTTAAATTTAGCAACTGGTTCCAATTGATTACGTTGTTTATAAATCTGGATGGCTCTGATAATTTTGTATTAAACTGTCTCTACATTTGGCTGGTTCCAATTATGATGTATTAAGGCTCTTAAATGCCAGGATCCCAGGGCAGATTCTCCAATTTCTCTTTTTATAAAATTGGCCGGTATTCATCGTACCTTATCTAAGGCTTTCAAACCCCAGAATTCCAGTTGAGATTCTCCAATTTCTATTTAATTACAAAATTGTGTATATGTTTGCAAATAATTTATAATATCATATTATTTAATTTTAAAACGGTGTATTTGTTGCAAATAATTTATAATATCATATTAGTTGTTGGGAAATTTTTAGTTAATAATCATATCAAGAATATTTCGCTGGTTTAATGTTTCAAATAATCTAATGTGATTCATGGATAATTAGATCATACTATTAGGTTAAATAAACATAACTATATATAAAAAATTAACAGTTAAATTTAATATGTAATTTTTTTTTGGTTATAATCACATAAAATTACAAATGATTTAAATGTTTTAGCTAATCAGTATGATTTATTTTTAATATTTTTATTTTTTATTTTTTTATAATAAATTAATAATATAATCATACTAAATTTCTGCTATTTTTATTTTAAATTTATTTAAAATTGAAAAAGAAAGAGTAAAATTTGAATAATTAGATTACCTCATTTATAAAATCTAAATATTGAATTTGACATTGGAAAATAAATAATGAAATTTATATAATTAGATTACATAATTTGTAAAATCCAGGTATTTCAACCATAATTACCAAATACTTTCTTATTAGAGAAAAAACTACGAAAATTCGAGAGTTCGATTCCAATAATTCGTTAAAAAATTGTGGTAGCCTTGTTTGGATAAATGAAAACTCATGGTTTCTAATTTACGAAACGGATTTGTTAATTTGCTGAGACTTTTAAACAAAAATGGAAAGAAATGACATCTGGATAGTAGATTTAATGGAAACTAATGCTGAGTTGAGAAATTTTGCTAGTCTTTAATTTCAGTGTGACGTTTAATGGTTTAAAAAGCTGAGATAACCAGGATAGAACAAATAAATTTTATATAAATTAATTATTATATTTATATATATTTATTTAGGTTAAGGGAAATTTTATAAAAATAAGTTTTGAATATTTAATTTTTAAATATTTGTTATTTATAAAATAATTTTAAATAAAATTTGAAAATAGAGAAATATAGTATGAGTTTTGAATTTTAATTACTAAACTATTTTAGATTGGATTTAGTTTGAGTTTTGAATATTTAAGTTTTAATTAATAAAAAGAAAATAAACACACGATATTGATGTTATATATATATGCTTAAAATGTATACTATCATTTTTTTTAAAATTGAAATTTTTTCATCCAAATACTTATAATATTGAATTAGGATTCACATTCAAACTTAATAACTATAATTTCAAATGATCTGAAAACTATTATGACCTTATAAAACTAAAATATAAAATTGTAAAATTAACCATTTTTTAATTATAGTAATTTTGTTAACGATTATATTTATTTGCTGAGGTGTTAAGAGATGAAGTGGAAGGAAAGCGTCGCTGTCCCTGGAAAAACTCTTTGCAAGGCGCAACTGGGCTGTCACATATGGCCACAAGCAATACGCGAATGTGGAAAAACCATACGCGAATGTGTAATAAAAACGTAGTTTCCATATAGAACGGGTTTCCACTGCCATTCTAAATAAAATATTAGATATTAATATGATTAATTTAAATTTTATATTTATTAAATATTTGAACGTTTTAAAACAATTAAGATGTAATATTTTTTATATAATGTTGTACATTAAAGTTAAATTAATATTGTACACTAAAATTATAGTATATATGAGTTAAAAGCTTTATACTAAAAATAAAAATTTCTCTAATATATATTGATATGTTAATATCGTAAGTTTTATATAAAAATTTAATATTATATGACTTTTATTTGGATAAATAAATGAGACAGTTTTTTTAGTAATATTTTTTTTATATTTTTTTATAAAATTTATGTTTAGTATTTTATTAAGCAAAGAATCTCATAGTATGTTACGAATATTATTAGACATAATCGGTTTTGTACCTTAGCTCACTTTCACCATAGGAAATTGAGGAAGCCAACGATATGCTAAGAATCTCAACCACGATGATGAATGAAAATTAAGAGTTGACTGGAGCTCTTTCCAGGTAAGTTATGTTTAATATTATCTGTTTAATTAATTAATAATTTTTTTTTCCCTAATATCTTTTTAGGTTTCTTTTATTTATTATTTTAATAAAAGAAATATTTTATTTTAATTAATTAATTTACTTTTAACTAACTAACAAACTTTCTAATGGCTAGTTGTTAACATCTAGTCTTAAGGGCTAGTTCTTAACAGCTAGTTTTGAATGGCTATTTCCAAGTAATGATGCATCTGCACTATTATTTATTCATTGAGATCGATTAGTCTCTCTACCTTGCCCTAAGGATGAATCTCATTAGGTAGTTCGAACATCGACCTAATCCTAATTATCTGACTAATCCGAAAATTCTTTTATCTACATCATAAATCACAAAAGTCTTAGATCTAATATTATTATTTTTATAAAAATCTTATTATTTATAATAATATATAAGTTAAATATCTTCAATAATTTATATATTAAAATATTATAATAGAAAATTGCATTTTATATTAATATTTTTGATAAAAAATTATTTTAAAAAATTGAATAATGATGATAACTTTTATTCAATGAAATAATTTTATATTATAAATACAATATTAATAATAATTATAAAAAATGTTTATAAAAATTATTGTAATTTATTTTATTTTAAACCGATTTATAAATATAATTTTTTGAATTAATAGTTAATATATATATATATATATATTTTGTTATTAATAGTTATTTTAATAAATATACATTTTTTAATTAATAGTTATTTTAATAAATATACATTTTTTAATTAATAGTTATTTTAATAAATATACATTTTTTAATTAATGGTTATTTTATTAATAGTTATTTTACTGATAAATCTAGAAGATTTTACACAACACAAATCACAGAAGCTTATCGAAGGGAGAAATTACATGAAGTTCAAATATTTGAAAAATACAAATCTTGCAGTGCTAGAAAAAATTTCACACCTCACCTTCCTTAAACACTCTTTATTTATAAACGATGAAAAAATTTCACAAAACTCATTCATTTATCTTGATGATCAACCACTGAGGATTGGTTCTTCGATTCTTACAAAAAGAGATGCTATAAATCCAAAATATTCTACACATAACACAAATCACACAAGCCTCAAATCAACAATTTTGACCATGTACTCAGAATATTTGAAAAATACAGATCTTGCATTCCTAGAAGAATGCCAGATATCACCTTCCTTAAACACTCCTTTATTTATACTGGATGATGAGATATGAAAAAAATCATTGATGTATCATAATTACAAGCCACGAAATATTGTTTCATAAATTCTAACAAAAATGGATGTGATAAATCTAGAAGATTCTATGCACAACACAAATAGCAGAAGCCTTAAATAAACAATTTTGACCCTGTACAAAAGGGATAAATTACATGAAGTTCAAATATTTGAAAAATACAGATCTTGCAGTGCTAGAAAAAAGTCATATCTCACCTTCCTTAAATGCTCCTTTATTTATACCCGATGAATAGATCTCAAAAAACTCATTCATCTATCTTGATGATTAACCACAGAGGATTGGTTCGTCAATTCTAAAAAAAAAGAATGCTATAAATCCAGAAGATTCTACACACAACGCAAATGGCAGAAGCAATTTTGACCCTGTACAGAAGGGAGAAATTACATGAAGTTCAAATATTTGAAAAATATAGATCTTGCATTGCTAGAAAAAATTTAGATCTCACCTTCCTTAAATGCTCCTTTATTTATACCATTTTATGAGATCTGACAAAACTCATTGATCTATCCTGATGATGAACCACGGAGGATTGGTTCGAAACTTCCATTCTAACAAAAATGGATGGCATAAATCCGGAAGGTTGATACTGTATTATATATGATTATATGGTTTATCCGAAAAATCCCTAAAAAAATTAATATTACACATAACATAAAATTATATAAAAATATAATTATAAAAAAAAGAGTGAAAGATGATTTAAAATAAATTTGAAAAACAATTTAAAATAAAATTCTTATTTTTTCTTTTTCTTTACATTATAAATATATATTTCTTTATATTTTAGCTTCACATTATAAGATCTATTTTAATGTCAGATCTATCAAACACTAAGAGGGATATACCAAACCTTTTTTCTAGTGCAAAATTTCAAGCAGAGATTGCACCTCGAGAGGTTTGATCCCTCTACTCTTGGTAAATATGAAGTTTATATCCATGTATGCTAATTTTGAGAAAATCACTAATAAAATGTTTTAGTTGTAACTTTTTTTTTTCATTTTCACTTATTTTACATCATATTTGTATAGTTGACATTTATTTTTTTATTTATTATTTAGATTCTGCACATTACAATATTGCTATATACCCTTTTGTATTTGAAAGTATAAAACATCTCTCTCTCCACACATACACTTATGTTGTTAATATTTTTTAAACTATTGAATGTTTTTCTATCTGTTAATCCGCCCTCACACACACATGTAGACTTAATTAATTACTTTTTTTTTTTAATGTTACATGTCAACTCTATATTAAATATTGAGGAGATTAAAAATCTCTCATACTTCAAAAAAAACTCTTATTAATAGAATAAGAACACTATCTATTTCTCTCTCATATGCATATTGAAATATTTTACTTGTAGCTCACTATAAAAAAAATGTGATTAATATTTTATAAATGTTATATCTTAACTTCTTATTAAGAATGCAATAAATTACATATTTAATAATACAAAAAATTTAAATTATTTCATTTTTCTTGATGTAAAATTATGTTAGATGCAAGAATTTTCTGATCCATAAAATAGATAATGTATTTCCAGATTAATCACATCATTAGGATTTGGTCGACGTTTCGAACCAACTAATGTGGTTCATCCTTAGGACAAGTGAACAAGCCAATAGTCTTAAATGACTAGTTTTCTTCGGTTAATACTAGGCAATGATGCATCCACATTATTTATTCAATAAGATTGATTGAATTTTTCCCTTGTCCTAAGGATGAACCACATTAGTCGGTTCAAAATGTCAACAAAATCCTAATGATCCGATTAATCCTGAAAGACATTTTATCTATGTAAAATCATGCTATTTAATACGTAAAATTGTGATATTTTATTTATACACAAGTAGTGAAGGAATTAGATATCTCCCTCATATTTATTTTTATAATATATATATATATATATATATATATATATATATATATATATATATAACAACTCTGCTACATACTTAATGTGTTTCATCACACCCTCACGAACAGTATCTCACAGACATTCTATTTATTGTACTATGGTCTAATTGATTGTCAAGTTTTCGTTCAATAATTATCGTCAATTATATCTTATTCTCAATTACTGTCAGTGACATTTCTTACTCCTTGTTTTATTAGACCATGATTGAGATGTCAATGCATTTTCTAACATAATACTGCTATCACAATTTTTATTACTATTGAAGTCTTCTTCTTAGGACCATATCACAAAGACATATTTCTAATTGGTTTCCCTATCATTTAGTTGACCAACTCTCTACCAATGGATAATTGTAAATTGTAGTTAAGGTCTCATACTTAACTCTTAATATATAATTAATTCCCCATATTTTACTCATTCCTAAGTTCTATCCACAACAATATAATGTCCCATTCAACACAATTCATATTTTATTAATATCCCTTACATTTACTAAGGTGTTACATTACACCTCTACGGAACTACACTTATTCCCTTTTCTCACACACACACACACACACATATGTATACGAAACCTTAGTTTCGATTTTTCCTCTTTGTATTTACATGTCTGATTTGTAGTTTTTCATTTCACATTGTTCTCATAAGTTCTCCACGCCACTCACTATGGGACATGCCAATACATATCAACCAAATTTAGCATTTATGAATGGTTTTATGGAACTCCGGCTCCGTATGAGGTTTACACCAAATATCTGAATCGTATTATTGTCTCGGGATCTTATTTAATTTATTCAAGAGTACTTAGTTATGACATTCGTCACATGGATCAGTACCTTATTGATTTAACCCTCCAACTACGAGCTTAATCTCCATCATATGTTATGTACTACATTGACGGTTGAGATCTGACCGTATCTATGGTTAGGGTTTCTTCCTCCATTACGTTTTTGTTGTATCTCTCTTTCCTACTATTCGTCTCTGTGAAGAAATAGGGTTTCCTACTATATGATGTCAATTTAAACTTGCAGGCCTTTGGCTTTTTGTTTCATTTTGATATGAAATAATTATTTTACCACATTATCTCTGAAATCGATTCAATTTGCCTCTTAGGGTTGCAATGATGGGTTCTTCCCATAATGTTGCATTCTTCACAAAGCGTCCCTTGTTCAATTTCTTATACCACCGTGACAACGCAATTGTGGAAATATCCTCCAACATGCAAATACAGTGACTCCCCTATCTGCGTATTTCTCAAATACAATTATGCCTTTGGATGCCATATTGAAATTGGTTGGAAATTTCATTTTTGTGTTTTGACAATTGATTTTAGTTCTCGGTTCATTATGTCTTCTTTGTAATTTGATTTCCAAATAAATTGTTAATTTTTCAATGCATTTTAGTTAAATGCAGGTGAGGATCTACCATGTGAGAACCATTCCCTCTGCCACACGCTGAAATTTTCAACTATTGACCTCTTTATGGCATCTACAATCCTTTTGGGTAAACGTTATGCCTCCATAGCGTTACTTCCTTTCTAAATTATAACTCCAGTTTCTCATAATTTTGTACTACTCGTTTTCTTTCTGGGATGGTTCTTCTCTATTTGGAGAATCCGACACCTTCATGGCTTACTATTACACAGTATATTTCCACCATCCCTGCAATCCCCATCCCGCACATTGCGAGACCATTTTAGTGACTTTTGTGTGTTTTCATACCTTGCAAAAAGTGTTATTGCATCCCTTGGTATGTGAAGAAAATTTCTTTTGTTGATCATTCCTAAAGTAGGCTCTCAAAAGCACATGAATTTGGGTTAGCACTGGTAGGTAGTTATGGCCTCGTACCCATAGAGAAATTAACACTGGGCCTCACGCCCATTGGCGCTCTGTCTCAATGGACTACCCGGGCCAAGCTGTTTTTGGAAAGTTTTTAAAATAGAAGCGAAGTTTCCATTCCTAAATACTTTGTGAGCAGAGTCATCATGGTTTTTTCAACTAAATAACGTCGAATTCCTCGCTTTGGCTTCTTATTTCCTACATTTGAGCAACTTCCCAAAGGATAAGGCCTCCCTACCACCTTATGAGCGATACCAAACCACCACCTCCTCTCCTATAAATACATCCTTCCCACATAGTTTCAACTAGCGGAACCATCCTTACTATAGCTGGGGCGAAGAACAAGGTAGAGAGGAATCCATTGTCAAGAGAGAGTTTAGGCCTGTTGCCTCACAAAGTCAGATCCCCGACGGAAGCTTGAGACGTGTTTGACTAAACCCGTCGAAGGAGGCCTGCAATGTCAAGGCTTCATAGTTGTAAGCTCCTTGTCTCTACTTATTAATACATGACTAGTTTTTTGGTTCATGTTTTCCATTTCATATGTTTAATCTTATGCGATATGTTTGATTCTCCTTGAACAATCAAATAGTCATGAATGCAAGCACGTTTTCACATGCTGACACTATTATTTGATCCTTATGCAAGTACACAGACATTATTGTTGAAGGACAACAACATGTGAAGATGAACATTGGGAGATTTTTGTCATAAGCTACGACAAGAGCATTGGATCAAGGTAGGTCATATATCCCAACTCATTTCCATTCATAAGCTAGGATTCTGAAAGATTAGCATGCTGCCTTGTTTCTGGACCGACTCCAGGGCTAGAGGGACTGCCTCTGTCCGCAGATGGGATTTACCTGCATAAGAAGTTAGTGACTCCGCTGGAGATCAGTGTGTTTTTCGTCTCTCGTTGTCCATCTAGTGTTTTGCTTGTTTGTTCGACTTTAGTTGTTTGATTGTCTTCTTAATTTTTTCTGCCTATTTGACTATTTTTAGCCATCATATTCACTCGTAGAGTGTTAATTCTAACCTCTTCTCAGTGGTTTTTTAGTTTTTTCCATGGTTTTCTAGCTCGGCGCTGCTATTGCTTGAACAGTCGCACCGATTGGTGCTTGTTGCCTTTGTCATAGGTGCTCCATCTTTTGTTTGGCGCTGATTACAACCTCACAGACACACTGAATCCTGTAGGTTAAAATTTTAAGCCTTTTCCTGATTTTTGTCAGTTTATCTTGCCTCTGGTTTGGATTTTCATCTTTCAACTAATCCACTGGAACTGTTTTGACTCTTTTCTCTCATCCTACTCAGTTTGTTGTCCCTCGTCCGATCAGTGGAGTTTGTCACCCTAGGGTTTCTAGGTTTCATTTGTTGTTTGACTGGTTACCTCCTCACTGAACCTTATGAGTGGAGTTTGAGTCAGTTTGGTCATTATCATTTTATTTTTTTCACTGGCTATTTTAGCTTTTCTTCTAGTTCTTTGTGTCTTTGGGTTGTTTACTGATCATCTTGGATTTCATTCAACTCCCGTCTGTCACCTTGATCATAGATTACATTGCTCACTGAACCATTTTGAAAGCCCTGTTTTCCTGGAAGAGTGCATCTTTTTTGGGGAGTGTTTGATACTCACATTGCATTGATCTCATTTATTTAGATCGTTTCAGTCAAATTGCTCAAAATTATTCTCTTTTATCCTTTAGTGTCATAGTGCATTTTTGCTTCTCATTCATCTGAAATGATAAAATTTTCATTCTTCCTTGTAGTTTGGAAATGTAAAATATTCTTTTGCATTAGTAGCTTTTAGTGAACAAGGAAAGAGCTTTTAATTTTCTTCTTAGGTTGTCTTAGATGCATTGGAGAAATTTCTCCTTGTATTTGATTGATTGCTACTTTGTTATGATCTATTATCCCTCTCTTAACTAACCTTCATTGAATTGGAATGATTTTATTTTTCATATAGTTGTGAATTAATAATTCAAGATTACATTCGGTAAGGCCTTGAAATTACAACATTAATTCAAGATCAACTTTAAAATCAATTCAATCAACCTAAGGAAGCATTGAAACCTAACGCAGACATTTTAGAGGTCTAGGCTAATGACGTGTTCCAACGTCATTAAACCTAGTAGTTGTCATTTGCCAACTAGCACTAGACAGCACTAGCACAGACTTGTGCTCCCCATACCGTCAAGTATATAAAGGGAGACCCTCATAGGTTTCAATCCTTTATCCATAGGAAGCCGAGTCTACCACCCTGTAACAGTGATACACCGAACACAACATTTGAGGAGATTTCCTGCACGTATGTTAAGTCCTTGGTCATTTTTCTTTCATTTGATCACCAAGGTGTATATTGTAGTTCATGGAAACTTGGTACACCCCCTTGGTTAAATTTCTTGAGTAGTAATTTTTTTCTTTTCGTGACTCTCTAAAATTCAAAATATCATCAAGCACTTGTCCTTTCACACTTTTTTCAACCTGAAAGTGACTAGACTCATTTTTTTCCTATTTTCTTGACTCTTAAAATATAAAAAGGAAAAATTTCTTTTCAATGGCATAAATTAATTGCCCATGATCATATGCCCCTTAAAGATATTTTCTTAGCTTGTTCTTAAGTAATTCTTTAGTGTTTGGGCTTGAAGCCTCGAATTGATCATCTCATTCCTCTCCTAGTTTGAGACAAAGTCACGGTGGCGGAACCACCAGTTTCATCGTCTCCTTCATCAACTCCTGGTGGAGATATTTATCCTGAAGTTTCTTTAGGGATACCCCGCCCTACTAGGCCTCTTGATTAATGGCATGCTCTTATTCTGATTATCTGACCCCTTGCTACTTGATCTCCTCCTGAGGAGCCATTCAATATGGATTGGTAACCTCCGGATTCTTGGGCTTGATTTGGAAATGAAGAAGAGTTTCCTCCACTTACTTCGGAACCTTTATTACTTTCCACCACTTTACTTGCCACTGCTCATCATCTTTTCGACGATACCATGGCTTCATATGACATGGATTCTTTGATTCCCATCAGTAGTGAAGAGATTTATGTTTCTATAGGGGTTGATCAACTCTTCCAAGAGAATTTTTTGTATGTCTCGAGTTAATCTTCCTTGTATCTGATATCTCTTCCACCCAGTTATCGCACTTTGGATCAAATCATTTTTTTTGTTGCATCAATGTATCAGAACCTGACACGGTGAAGTACACAGACTCTCTCAGGAAGCTCATCTATCACCGTATTGGGAGCATCACCCTCAACTCCCATCTCGTCGATGATTGTTACGTTTGTTGGAAATACTGAGAGGGGAGGGTGAATCAGTATTCCTTTCAATTAGAGCATTAGTTAATCTTCAATTATTATCAGTGTTTATATACTAATAGCAAAAAACAAGAGGAACACAAATGCACACAGTTTTTTAAGGTGGAAACCCACTCCAGGACAAAAACCATCTAATGCTTTTCTAATAATTCTTTAATACTCAACTCCAATTGAAAATAAATCTCCAACTTCCTAGAATCTAGAAAAGCATTCTTCTCCAGCTCCCACTGGATGAACGCTCCAACGCCCAAGATTCTTCAGTAGTCAACTGAATGGATGTCCCAACACCCAATGAGCTACAACTCACCGTAGCACCACCCTACCACCCTATAGAAGAATAAAAGAAGAATGGACTACTGTACCAGGGAAAATGGTCCACTTTACAATGATATAGAATGATTAAGAAGAAGAAGATATACTAGACCATAACCCCAAATTTGATACAACCACCTAATGATGATCCTAGACCTCCCAACAATGCCTATTCAACCCTTGGAAAATAGACACTAGTACAATTTGTACAATAATGTATTTACAATGACTAAGTACAATGATACCTTTACAATGATTGTATGCAGCGCTGTCCACTTGAAGACTTCATATGATGAACTTATTGCTACTGTTATGCACCTTGGTTTCTGCTCTTGTCATGCTACCCTCTGCTACACCTTGCTTTTCTTTTCTGCCATAGAAATTTTGGTCCTTTGCAATCCTTGACAACACATGATCTAGCTTTTTCTTGCCTTCTAGGAGCTCGATATTGAATCTAGTGTATCTCTGTTATTTTAGATCCTCAATATCTTATTTTCAGTCTTGTAGTATTCCTCTAAGTCATCTTTCCAATGCCATTTGTCTAACCCAATTTAGATTCTTCAAGAGAGATTTATACCCAATTTCTCAGAATGCCCTAATTATGGAATTTTTCAGCAGAGTGCACTTGTACGACATGCCATGTGTCATTTTTTCTTCATTTGGATCTTAAATTGATAGAGAGAAAACCAAATATTGTGCACTATCCGCCACTTTTTACGGAATTCCAATATGATACTTAGAGAGAGAGTTATGATGATTTACCAAGGTCAATTCTTTGAGATGAATTTCAGGAGCCTACAAAAACCCTTAATTCCATAGATCATATCTCCAAAAATGTTGCGCAACTTGATCTGAAATCTTTACTGAAGCTTCCTCAATATTTTGGCTTCGCCTCATAAAAATTTTAGCTTCTGAGCCATCATAGAAAAAACGTTAGAGTGAAAATTCCACGATGACCTGTTTCAAATGGCCGAATCCCATGCATAAGGAAAAAATGAGGATCACAATTTATATAAGTGCTTAAGTTGAGAGGGTCTTCAATAAGTGAACCTGGGAGGGATTTTAGGAGCTTAAAATAATATTAATTATGGCTTTTCAATGGCCCATTCCCCAACCCCATGGGGTTTTAGCCCACTAACTAGGGGTACAAACTTCAAACATGAATATCTCTCAAACCGTGAAGAATTACATGGCATGCCATATATCAACGGAAACATCTCTACAAGTAGAAACCATCAAAAGAATTATTGAACCAGAATATATTTATTTGGTAGGTCAAAATTCCCATGCAATATTGGGTTAGCCCCTGGTGCTGCTTGGGTTGACATCAATGACAACCGCTGATCAACAATCTCCCCCTTTGGCATTGATGGCAACACAAGTACTCCCCCTGCGATCATGACACTTCTTCCTACAACATTCTATCCCCCTTTGACATCAATGGCAAAGGGTAACTCCCCCTGAAACACAACCATCTTGTGGACCTGTACACACTTCCACTCGCACTGACACACAACCGTCCTACAGACCTGTACACACTTCCACTCCCCCTTTATATTCTGAAAAAGGAAAATCTAATGAGAACTTAGGAGAATCCCAAGATTCTAGCAAAGATATTCCAATGCTGGAAAATATTTAGTATGTGATTCTTTTGGTGCTACTTGGAATCTTGCTACTTGTCCAACTGCTTGCATAACATCTGGTCAGGAGGTTGTTACATATAGAATACTACTAATCATAGATCTGTACAACCTTTGATCCACATCCTTAGATGAGTCGTCTATGCTCAATTTGCAACCAAGTAAAGAGATCTCGAAATCACTTTGCACCTTTGTAGCAAAATTCTTACTTAGTCAATCATCATTGCTACCAATTATTGTATCATCCTCTTTAGCTATTAGACATGCTTTAGTTGCAGCTTCATCGAGAACATATATGTCATTTGGAGCTCGACTTGCTGTAGCCACAATTTCACCATACACGCCTTTCCTGATTTCACATTTCATGGATTTGAATAGTATTGTGTGTCCTTGATCACACATTTGTCCAACACTGAGCATATTGTGATTCATGTTTTCAACCAATATAACATTCTTGGCTAGAACATCTTTGCTTCTGAGAGTGACAGTACCTGATCCTATAACATTTGAAGATCCATCATTTTGATAGGACACGGTTCCATCCTTCTCTTTCAGAGATACAAATTTATTTCTATCTCCAGTCATATGCGTTGAGAAACCGCTATCAACATACCACACATCTTTGTTCTTTTGAGCCTTGAGAGCGAGAGCACAATAATCATTCTTCTTCTTCTTCCATGTTCATTCATTCTGTGGCTTCAAAGATTATTTTGGAGGATTTTCACGTCTGCAGTCTTTGGCTAAGTGTCCAAAGTTTCAACATTTGTAACATTCAATATTATTTCTTAAATTTTCAAATCTCTTAATGTTTCACTGAGCCCTGGGAGGTTCATATTTGACAGATCCCCTAGAATTTTATTCGTTCCTAGGTTACCTGCGACATTCTATAGCTTTATGACCAAATTTTCCACATGAATAACAGTAGCCATAAAAAATATGTTGGTACCTGGGTGGAAATTTTCATCGAGGAATTTTCTTCCAAGGCTGTTCTTCTGAATCTTGTCCAATGAAGTCTACATGCATGTCAGATCTCATAGGTTCATTGTATTTTGTTGTAGAAGGTCCTGCTTCTTCTTCTTTGTAACCGATGTTAGTTTTTTCGTTGCAATATCGTTGATTGTTGATGAGTTCTTCCAATGCCCTTGAGTTGTTGGCATAGTTTTTCCTTTCTTCACTTCCTCACGCAGTGAGACTACTTCGGCTTCTAATTCTTCCCTTTCTTGGTTGCTTTCTTCCAACTTCTTTTGAAGTGACTCTTCAATGCATTTGTGTTCTTCAACTACAATTTTGAGACCTTGAACTTGTTCTTCAAGAGTTTTGGAACGGATCTTCTCCGCCTTGAGATATTTTATAAGCTTGATTGCTTCCTCATAAAATTTGTCTATGGTCCATCCTTCTTCTTCGTTGTTTGATACCTCTTGCTTATTGTGCTTGGGTTTATTGTGCTTGGCCATAAAAAATACTCTCTCATTGGCTTCTCCTTCACTATCATTGTCATCATCGGACGATGAGCTATCTTCTTTAGAGAGAAAGTTCCTTTTGGATCCTTGCTTGTTGAATTTCTTAAAGCCTTTCTTTCTTTTTGAGTTTCCATTACTTTTGTTTGGACATTTTTCTGCAAAATTCCCAACCTCATTAGAGCTGAAACATATCAATGGAAGTTTACCTTTGAATTGTCCCTTACCAATTTGTATTTTTCTCGTGAAGTGAGCATATTCTTAATCTGAAAGACCTTCTTCATCATCTCCCTTTTCTTCACACTTGCAGGTTCATGTATTTTCAATTGAAGGTTGTTTATCATTATTGGTTTTATTAGACACAACGAACGCAGTTTCTAGATGCAAAGTACCCTCTTCTTCATCAAGTCTCATTTCGTATGCTATGAGAACTCCATGTAATTCTTCCTTGCTAAGTTTGTCCATATTTGCACTGTATTCTAAGAGCGATACCTTTGGGTTGAATCTCCCTGGTAATTTTCTAAGAATCTTCCGTATAATAGTCTTCTTGTCAACTGGCTCTCCCAATCCTTCCAGAGTATTGGTTATTTCATCAACGTATTGGAAGTATGCAACAATGTTGCAATCTTCTTTCATTCTGAGTTGCTCAAATTTTGCTCTATAGATTTGAAGCTTTGCTTCTTTGACATTTGAGTCACATGCATATATATTCTCAAGCTTGTCCCATACATTTTTGGTAGTTTTACAACCCAACACCTTATGATAAGCAGATTCAATAAGTCCACTGATAATAATATTCTTTGCTTTTGCATCATTTACCAAATTCTTCTTACCTTGTTCATCTGCGGTTGATGTAAATCCATTTTGAACAGTGTCCCATACTTCGTAACCTTGCGCCAAGAGATAGACCTCCATTATTCCTTTCCAAAGTGCATAATTATTTTCATTGAATAGAGGTACACCATTCTTGGTATGCTCCATGACCTCCTTCTAGCTATTAAACTGCTATTGAAGGAACCAAGCTCTGATACCAATTGTTGGAAATACTAAGGGGGGGGGGGGGGTGAATTAGTATTCCTTTCAATTAGAGCATTAGTTAATCTTCAATTATTATCATTGTTTGTACAATGATAGTAGCAAACAATAGGAACACCAATCCACACATTTTTTTAAGGTGGAAACCCACTCCGGGACAAAAACAACCTAATGCTTTTCTAATAATTCTTTAATATTCAACTCCAATTGAAAATAAAGCTCCAACTTCCTAGAATCTAGAAAATCATTCTTCTCTAGCTCCCACTAGATGGATGCTCCAATGCTCAAGATTCTTTAGTAGTCAACTGAACGGATGCCCCAACACCCAATGAGCTACAACTCACCCTAGCACCACCCTACCACCCTATAGAAGAATAAAATAAGAATGGACTCCCGTACCAGGGAAAATGGTCCACTTTAAAATGATATAGAATGATGCAGAAGAAGAAGATATATTAGACCATAACCCCAAATTTGACACAACCACCTAATGATGATCCTAGACCTCCCAACACTGCCTCTTCAACCCTTGGAAGATAGACACTAGTACAATTTGTACAATAATGTATTTACAATGACTAAGTACAATGATTGTATGCACTACTACCCACTTGAAGACTTCATATGATGAACTTATTGCTACTGTTATGCACCTTGGTTTCTGCTCTTGTCATGCTACCCTCTGTTGCACCTTGCTTTGCTTTTCTGCCATAGAAAGTCTGGTCCTTTGCAATCCTTGACAACACATGATCTAGCTTTTTCTTGCCTTCTAGGAGCTCGATATTGAATCTAGTGTATATCTATTATTTCAAATCCTCAATATCTTATTTTTGGTCCTGTATTATTCCTCTGAGTCATATTTCCAATGCCATAGGTCTGACCCAATTTGGATTCTTCAAGAGAGAGTTATACCCAATTTCTCACAATGCCCTAATTATGGACTGTTTCAGTAGAGCGCACTTGTACGGCATGACACGTGTCACTGTTTCCTCATTTGGCTCTGAAATTGATAGAGAGAAAACTAAAGACTATGCACTATCTACCACTTTTTACAAAATTCCAATCCGATACTTAGAGAGAGAGTTATGACGATTTTACCAAGGTCACTTCTTTGAGATGAATTTTAGGAGCCTACAAAAACCCTTACTTCCACAGATCATATCTCCAAAAATATTGCGCAACTTGATATGAAATATTTACTGTAGCTTCCTCAGGAGTTCAGCTTCGCCTCATAAAAATTTCAGCTTCTGAGCCTTCATAGAAAAAAATTTAGAGCAAAAATTCCACGATGACCTGTTTCAGGTGGCCGAATCCCATGCATAAGGAGGAAATGAGGATCACAATTTATATAAGTGCTTAAGTTGAGAGGGGCTTCAACAAGTGAACGTGGGAGGAATTTTAGGAGCTTAAAAAAATATTAATTATGACTTTTCAATGACCCATGCCCCAACCCCATGGGGTTTTAGCCCATTAACTGGGGGTACAAACTTCAAACATGAATATCTCTCAAACCGTGAAGAATTACATGGTGTGCCATATATCAACATAAACATCTCAACAATTAGAAACCATAAAAATAATTATTGACCCAGAATATATTAATTTGGTAGGCAAAAATTCCCATGCAATATTGGGTTAGCCCTTGGTGCTGCTTGGGTTGACATCAATGACAACCGCTGATCAACAACGTCTGTTCTAGTCTGGCCCACTGTCTGTGTGGCCTCATCCACACCAAATGTTAGTTCAACTCAGTCATCATCTTCTTTTGTTCGTAGGTCAATTTTTATCGATCCCACGATACCGATTAGGTCCACCGTGAGTGGATCAGAACCTCATGTTTTAGAAATCCAACCTATTGGTAGTGCACCCATTGCTTCTACTTCCATTCCTGGAGTTTTGACGTTAGATCATACCTGTTGGCCATTCAGCAGGAGAATTCCACCCCTCAAGGTTCTTAGCAGCCAAAAACTTCTGGTAATCCTCCACATCATTATGACGAGTATGTAAATCTTGTCTATTTTCCTCTGATTGACCCCAATCAGTTCACATACCAACAGGGAAAATCCTCTGGCCTACAAGGACAACCCTTACAGGGGCAACCTTTGGTCCAACAGGGAAAACCCTATGGTCCTCAAGTACAATCTTTGGCTCAACAAGGACAACCCTATGGTCCTGTTGGTCAATCTTATATTCATCCGGGAATATCTTATATTCCTCAAGGGAAAATTTATTCGTCACAGGGAAAACCTTTTGTGCAACAGAACCAGACTTACGTTCAACATGGCCTAAATTTTGTACAACAAGGCCAACCTTATATTGCTCAACAAGTTCACCCTTGTCTTCAGGGGCAACTTAGCCCATCCCAACCATCAAGCCAACCTCTTTCACAAGGTCAACCCAGTGGCTCACAGTATCCAAGTCAACCTGCTCTGTAGGGATAGCATGTCCAACCATAGCATCCGGGTCAACCTGCATTCCATGGGCAACCCATCTAGCCTGAAGGCATCACTTACATTCCTCAATGTCAATCCCAGATGGTATACAATGTGCCCCAAGGAATTTCTTATATTCCTCAAGGTCAATCCTAGAAGGTATACAACGCGCCGCAAGGCACTGCTTACATTCCACAACAAAACCCATATGTTGCTCAGACACGGCCTCAATGGTTCGCTCAAAATAAATATCGTGGTCCTAAACCAGTGTATGGGTAGAATTATCAGGCTTATAACCCCTATGGACAAAATCCTCTGGGACAAAACATATGGGGGTATAATTTCTCCCAACCTGGTTGGAATCCAAATACTGGTCATTATCAATGGCCTACAATTCCTTTCAATCTGCAATTACCTTTCCTTGCTACATTGGAACTACCCAATGTGTCGAAGTTGACAAATGATCCTATCCTTCATAATCCATATTGGCCTCTAGTTCTGACTAAAATCCCTGGCGATTGTCCCAAATTTGAGGGCAAGTCCAGAGAAGACCCCTAGGCGCATGTTATGACGTACCATCTTTGTTGCTCCTCTAACTCTTGGGTGGATGATTCCATTCGACTCTATCTTTTCCAAAGGACTCTCACCTATGTCACTACCAAGTGGTACATTGAACTCTCTCACGGTGTTCTCCAATATTTCAACTCTTTGTCCATGGCGTTTATCACACACTTTCAATTGCCGGTTTGGTATGAAACCGGGACACACCTCCTCACATCCTTGAAATAGGATTGATTTACTCACATCTCCAATAATATTCATGAGTGGAGGTGATGTTATCACTTGATCATGTTTGAGATTCTTAATAAGTTTCCAACTGATTTGTTTACTACCTCCTTCGTTGCTCCAATTTCCAAGGACATTTCTATGGGGGCATGTGTTACTGAGGAACAAGCCATCGCTCATGCCCAGTACCTTGATCTTGTGTACTCTCAGTCTAGTACATTGTATGAACTCTTGCATGATTCCCCTCGACCTGGAACTTTTGAAGCACCGATGACACCATCCGTCGACGGTATTATCAATTATGTGTCTCAGACTTCTCAGAAGTCTTATCCAAATCATGCAAAGTAAAAATCTACTCCTCCCAATGATACTTATTCTCAGTCACCTCCGAATTCTAGTAAAACCATGAAAGTGAATGCCGTCCAATCCAATCTGGCAAATATAACTTCCAAGGGAAAGAAGAAGGGTAAAGGTAAGGCCAAAGCTGATACCTCGAAATAGGATTCTCAAAAATTTCATATTGATGATGGTTCACAATGAAAAATAAAGTACCTTTGTCTGATTTATGGCGAAGAGGATTATACCAAGGACTATCCACGATAGGCCGAAGTAAGTCGACTATTCAAAGCCACCCAAGGTACTCCATCTATTCTTAAAGAACCCTTCCCATCACAGAAAACACAGTTGGTGGAGCAACCTTAGTCCTCCCCCCCATTTGGCTCTCAATTTTTCATGATGAATGGTCCAATATCCGTCTCTGTCACTACCTGATCGAAATATTATACCAAACTGCATCAGGTAGCGGGGAAGGAGATCGTTGATGGTCCTCCTCCCCTTCCTGCTTCTGGTACCTTTCAAATTGAAAGGCCCAGTAATGAGCCCGTTTTACGACTACCTTCCAAAGGTGTACTTCGTAATTCTTCCTACAATCCCAACTCCCATGCCACTTAGCATTACAGTATTGTTGATGATTTCACTCAGGCACTATCTGCTATGTCTGCATTTGAAGTGCTTCAAAGTTGTCTGTCACAGCAGAAGGTTTTGTTATATGTTATCAAAGGGGTTGATCCCGCCCATTCTAGCCTTATCACTTCCGATTTGGAAAATTTCATCCCACGTCTTCCTCACCAACTTGCACTGATCATTCAAGTTGGGATTAATGGAAAGAATATCCACCGAGAAGTCGTGGACGAGGGTGCATCTACGTGTGTCAAGACTTCTGCTTACTGGAAAGCCATCGATTCTCCAACCCTTAATTCATCTCCAAAAACTTTAGAAGCTTTTGATGGAAGATAATCTTGCCCTCTTGGTGTTCTTGCTAGTTTACCCATCACATTAGAAGGGAAAACGATTAACGTCGATTTTGAAGTCATTGACGCCAAGCTCAATTACAATCTTCTCCTCAATCATAGTTGGACTCATGCCATGTTGTGCGTCCCATCCACTCTCTTTTGTGTTCTTTGATTCCCACATCAAGGAAAGATCATTACTATTGATTAGTTGAAATTTTTCACTTATTCATCTTCTGAGAGAAATGTTCCATATGTAGATCATATTCCTACACCTTATGAGAGCATAAGACCAGGTCTTTTTAAATATCCTGCCCTTATGGGTCTTCTTTCCCTTCCTCCACCCAACACTGCTCAAGTTAATATGATTTCTAGATATTTCGATCCATGGATCATCCCTTCATCCAATAAGATTGATTCATTAGGTGACTCAATGCTGTTAATCCTAAAAGAAAATGATTATTGTGAACTTATTTCAGCTTCGGTTCCTCCTCCCTATAAACATGGTCCTTTGATTATGTCTCTTGACGCGTATTCTCAATCCCCTTGGCTTGACACTTCGGATTCACTCGATCCTTTAAACGAGATCTTTCCTAATGATGAGGCCATTGTGGAAACCATGTCTCTCAAGGATCCTCCTTGGGATGATAATCATCATCGTTCCTCTTTCATGCCTGGCCTTGGGGCCATGTCTACCTATCTTGAGAAGTTTTCTTCCCAAGTTACTTATAATCCGCTTCAAACACTAATCATGTCCATCAAACTCGAGGTTGTCAAGAACATCCACATTGGGGTGACATGTTCTCTTGATGAGATCAAGGTCTATACTAGTCTCTTCTGTGAGTTTCACGATGTTTTCACTTAATATTACGAAGAAATTCCCTGCATCAATCCGAGTATAGTAGTGCATGAGATTCCTACCTATCTTGGTGTGAAGCTTGTTTTCTAGTGTCTTCATCCCATGCACCCTAGAAATGCGGCCGCTAGTAAGGATGAAGTTGAAAAACTTCTTAAATCTAGTTTCATTTATCCAATTCCTTTGAAATAATGGGTTTTTAATATTTTTCCTATAGATCATAAACATGGTATTATTCGTGTCTATGTCAATTACTGTGATATCAACTGTGCTTGCCCTAAGGATAATTATCTCACTCCTTTTATTGACCATATCATGGATGATTGTGTTGGTATTGAGATATTTTCTCTTATGGACGGGTTTTTTGGGTACAACTAGATCAATATTCTTCTAGCCGATTAACACAAGACCGCATTCATCTTCCCTTGGGGTACTTTCGCCTATAACAAGCTCCCTTTTGGTTTGAAAAATATTGGGGATACATTTCAAAGAGTAATGTCCTATGCTTTCCATGAAAACAAGAAAATTGTTAAACCTTATCTGAATCACCTTTCAACTCATTCTGCTAAGCATAAAGACCATCCGGATCATCTCCATCAAATATTTCTTCGTTGTAGATGTTATAAATTTCGGCTTAATCTGTATAAGTGTGTCTTATGCATTTATTCTAGTAGACTCTTAGGATTTTTCATCTCTAAAGACAGGATTCATCTTGATCATCTCAAGGTTGAAGCTATCCTCAATCTCCCCTCCCCTTCCTCTTTACATCAACTGTAGAGTCTACAAGGGAAAGCTAATTTTGTGTGTCGTTTCATACAAACTATGGTGAAGTAGACAAAGGCTTCACATGATTACTTAAGCAAGGCACCCCATTCCTCTGGGATGAGATTGCCCAAATATCCTTCGATGCACTGAAGGCATTGCTCATCAATGCTCCTCTAATGCGTCCTCCTAATTATCATCACAATTATTCCCTCTATTTAGCTGCTGCATTTAGTACTATTGCCATGGTTCTAGTGCAAGACGACGATGATGGTGATGAGCATGTCATTTACTATTTAAGTCGCAATATTATCGATAATGAAACACGTCACACACATGTTGAGAAATTGTTGTTGGCTGATGTTCAATCTTTTCAATGTTTTCATCATTATATTCTCCTGTGCATAGTCACTGTGATTTATGATTGCAACCCCATGACCTACATATTGTCTCGTCAATTGCTAGGGGGAAATACTCGAAGTGGATTGTTATCCTCCAAGAGTTTGACTTGGAGTTTACTACTACCAAATCAAAGAAATCATTAGTTTTTACCAATTTTATTTGCTCTCTCCCTTTTGGTTTTGCTCCATCTGGTTCCGAGGAATGCGTTCCAGATGACACACTTTTTCTCATTATCACCCTCAATCCTTGGTATGGTGATATCATTGTATATCTTCAGACTTCTACCTTTTGACCATAGTTGATGAAGGATGCTCATCAATGCATCTACCATCATTTTCAACCTTATCGCATAGTCAGAGATACTCTCTACCGCATCGGAGCTGATTCTGTTCTTCACTAGTGTTTGACTCTCGAGGAGGCTGAAAAGGTTCTCAATGATTGCGACTCTGGTGCCTGTGGTGGTCACATGTCTGGATATGCTACTATACTAAATATTCTATGTGCGGGATATTTTTGGCCTATCATCCTTAAACAATGCATAATTTTTATTCGCAAGTGTCACGATTGCCAGATTTACCAACGCAAGATGCATGCACCACCCACACACCTTCATCCTATCATTACCGTTGGTCCCTTTGCAAAGTGGGGCATCGATTTTATGATGTGTAGCCCTCACTCAGCCAGGGGAAATGCTTATATTGTTTTTTCCATATACTACTTCATGAAATGGGCCAAGCAATGGCTACACTTACGGCTGATGGTAAGAAAACCACACAATTCCTGTTTGATCATGTCATTACTAGGTTTGGTGCCCCTCAAGCCATTGTTAGTGATCATGGTTCCCATTTTCATCATCATGTGATGGCTAAGTTGACTTCTAAGTTGGTTCTATGTCACAACAGAGCAACGTCGTACTACCCTCAGGCCTATGGCCAAGTTGAAGCTGTGAAAAAATTTCTAATCACTATGCTTCAATGTACGATTGAGATGCACAAGTCCAACTGGAATGTCATGTTTTTTTCAGCTCTTTGGCTTTACCAAACCTCAGTGAAGGATGCAACTAGATTCACTCCATTCCAGTTTGTCTATGGTCTGGAAGCTACCCTTCCGATTAAATGCGAAATCACTTCTCTCAAGATAGTTTTTGAATTGATGCCCAACACTTGACCAAAAGAAGAGCATCTTCTATATTTAGAGAGGCTCTATAAAACTTGTCACTTTTCTACTCTTCTTATAGAAGCACAGCAAAATAGGGTCAAAGCTCATCTTGACCAATCAGTTTCCCCTCGTTCCTTTGTATAAGGAGACCTCGTCCTCTTGTATGACCAGGCTCACGATAAGCTAGGGGAAGGAAAATTCCAACCCATGTGGCATGGGCCCTATATTGTTAAGCACATTTTGTAGAACGATGCTTATGATCTAATTGATTATGAAGGTTATTCTTTGGATCAGCCCAAAATTGGGTTGTATCTCAAAAAATACTATGCATGAGTTCCTCATGCATGTTTTTTTTTTACATACGTGTTTTTTCATTCTTGTACATTTTTGTGGCTTGGTGTGCTTTGCGAGCATTTTTTCCTACTTATTATTTCGTTACTTATTGTGCAGATGTCTGGTTCTCCTTATGTTGGTTTTGTGGATTGTGCCTCCCGCAGTACTCGGAACTTGTCCTCTGTAGCCTGGGTGATTTATAATCCTAATGGTTAGTTGATAGATTTTCAAGGTATTTGTCTAGGACGAACCACAAACAATTCCGCTGAATATAGCGTTGTCATTTAACTCTTAACTGAGGCCATTTCTTCGAGATTCGTGCATTACTTGTTAACCTAGATTCTCAACTTGTTATTCTTCAGCTGAATGGGCATTATTCTATTAGAAATCCCCAAATCTTAAGGTTGTATTTACAAGTTCTTCTATTAGAAAGGAATTTTGATTACGTCACATATCAACATATTCATTAGGGGAATTTTGAGGCCTAAAATGTGCCTCCTAAGGAGATAATAAAATAATAGCTAAACCAATAAAATTATATTTATGAATTTGCAATTCACTTTTTGCATCAAAATCCTTGTAACCATGGTTAAATTGAATTCAAAATTTGTACCAAAATAAATTAATAAAACAATTGTATTGATGTGACTATAAATAAGAATGAATTTTTCAAGAAAATATCATTATCATTACACAACTAATGCATTTTTCCTTTGTACTTAAATAAATTAAAATAAAATATAAATATAAATTCATAAATTCTTAATTATAGAGTATACTATTAATTAAAATTTATATTATTTAAATTATATAATAACATGTAATTAATATACTATATAAAATTAATATAATATAATATGTTGTTTTATGTATGAATTTTATATTACATATTGAATTGATTTGATTTATAAATAAATATTTGAAAATATACAAATATAATATTTATTGAAATGTGTGTAAATACATAAAGATTGTGTAGGGATATGCATTGTTACTTTCAAAAAATATGAAATGATAATAATAATATTTTATTCAAAAAGTGTGAAATGACATTTATTATGAGTACTTTACTTTAATACTTTAAAAGTAATTAGAGCACTACCATGGTTAACCATGAGTTTTTATCCACCATTGAGAATGTGACAAGTAAGCACCTTTAACTCAAGTAATGCCACCTCAACCATTACGGATGATGTCGTCTCCTAAAATGTGATTGGTTTTCGTAAAGTTAATTTTGACTGTAGATTTTCCTTAGGATGCCCATTTTAGACCTTAAAATTCCCCTAATGCCTAGATGAATGAATACATTAACTAATATAATAGCTAATACTTTATTGGATAAAAATTTGCGTAATTTGTAAAACATCATCATCACATAATAAGGTTCATACAAGAAAATAAACACACACACACACACACACACACACATATATATCAAGTGTTTGCATCCACGTGCATCATAAGTTCAACAAATATGTATTTTTTGGTTACATCCTGAGACATCATATCTCTCAAAAAATATGCAGAAATAAAAACTCTATGTGTGTCTAGTCGACGTGATGCTCGTGGTAGCATGTCACCGCTTGTACAAGCCGCCTCAATAAGCGGTGAACATGGCTCGACACTCCTTTGCAACATGCCTCTCGGTATGCATGAGGAACATCATCAAATATCTCATAGTCTAGGATTCCGTAGTAAGTCCCTCCAGTAAGTTGCATACAATTTCCTCCTCCTTGCTACTCCTCACCATGAAGAGCCACATCAAAATCACGAGGAACTCTCCATGCTATTGGAGACATTCCCTGTAGCGTCTTTCTCGTCAACATCTCGCAAATCCATGGATTGAAAAATCGTAACATATATAATAAAAAATAATAATATCTCATCAAAATAAAAAATGAGTCTTACTCCAACGCTTTCATCCCAATCCTCTCCCCGCTCGAGAGTGGTAGATCTAGATCACTTGTAAATTCCATGCCGTAATAGCCAGCCCTCCATGAAAATCAGCTTGTCGTCGAAGCCAATAAAAATTCCTCGTCTCCAAGACATCTTTTGACCGCTTCCCCCTAATCTCGCATCAAGGCTGCCCAATCGGACCATCCGTGGCTCTTGGGCTGGTGGTGTAGGGGAACTATCACTTCCTCGATGCTAAATATTGGTAACCATTCCAAGATGAATGGTACCAAGATATACCCATAGCCAAACTATTTCAAACCTTTGTTATTCTTGCATTTTTTTTAATTGGAATTTGATATTTATCATTACCACCTCCTCAGCCTCAGTTGTAAAGATTCAAGGCCATACAATCTACAACAAGGAGTATCGGTGTCTTTGTGGTTTCATGGTGGAGCCTACGATATCTAGCAGTACTCGAGTGATGGTGTGCAACACTACTTTTAGTGCCAAATCGGGAATGGTTTAGATGTCTATATTTCCACTTCTTCAATCCTTTCTATGCCCTTGACACACTCCTTGTCTATGAGCATGCTCATATTTTCCATTGTAGGCAGTTCGTTAGATTGGTGTTTCTCCCCTTCTTGCCAATATAGTGATAAAGTATATGTCAAAGATATCAATCATTAACTCATGAGATCGTGAATTATGCATGTTTCCGATCAATTTCCCATACACCGATCAAGTACCGTAATAACTCCGAGCTTGAGCTCGAAGACATGGCGTGATGAAGAATTTTAGGAACCCACAAATTTCCTAAGAGCATCCATGCATCTTAAATTTCCCATGGCAACCTCATCCTCATCCCATGTTCCCTTTCTTTCCATTCAATCACCATTTTGCTTTCACACAAACGAAAAAAACATGAATGGGGCCATAATTAGCATTATGGGAATTTTGAGGTCTAAAATGGGCCTCTTAAGAAAAATGTACAAAAAATATAAACTTTATAAGAACCAATAGGATTCAATATGATGATGTCAACCATGGCTGATGATTCATCCATTTTTTAGGTAAAAGGTAGAAAGATTAAAAAATAATAAAATAATATAACTACTTTTTCAACTCATATTTTCAACTTATCTCCCAAATTTTTTACTACCTAAATTTCGAGTGAGAGTAGTCATTGGGATGCAAATTTCTAATTCTTCATCCAAAGAGTAATGCTCATGTTGCATACTTTGATCGTACTCCTAGGCTACACGAAAAATGCGAAATACATGGAAAACATGATTGTATTCACATCTTTTATGTGTATTTCTCTATTTTTCGTGTAGTAGGGTCCATCTGAAAGTATGCAACATAGGGTACTCCTTTGGACGAGGAATTAAATTTTGCATCCAACGAGTACTTCCACTTGAAATTTTGGTAAAGAAAAAAATTGGGAGATAAGTTGAAAAGTAGTTTTTTCTCTTTTTTTTCCTCTAAAATTTGATGATGTCATCAAATCTTATTTTATTATTTTTCCACGTTATTATTTTATAATTTCCTCTTAGTCAAGTGTCCCATTTTTTAGACCTCAAAATTCTCCTAATGTCACATTTTGGGCTATTTAAGTGTTTAAAATGGGCTAAATATTTTTAATTTTTATGCAAATTTGTGGCCACGAGTTGGTGTGATCTATTTCCTTAGGAAACATCTCAAGCGTCGACTGCACGCAATTTTAGGTGGGTTGGCATGAGTCCGTGTCGAAAACTCGTGCCGACCACCACACCCTAAATTAGACAAAACTCCCCTCCAAATGTGAAAAATTTTAATGCAAGTAATGAAAAAATCATCTCTAAAAATGCAGTGCAAGGACACAAGCTCTTACCCGGAAAAGACAGCATTTAGTGATTGGCGTCTCTGGATTGTCCGTCGTTAGCTTAACAAAAATCACAATGAAAAGGGTAAAACATTGCTCATCAAGAGGTAAAAAGTGAAAAATAATTTGTATTTTTACTATTTTTGGCATTTTATAAGCTTTTTCTTAACCCTAATTAGATTTTTGAGCATGTTTTTCGATTATTTTACTATTTTTTTATCTCGAAAATGAGTTTTATGTGTGCTTCTTGTGGAGTAACAAAAGTCCTCGTCGTGATGACGATGAAGTGATGAGTTGTGCATTTTATACTTTTTCTGACTCCTGGTAAAAAAACACGAAAAAAGTCACCCCGTGGAGTCATCTTTTAGCTCTTTTCTCCGACTCTTTGAAAATTGAAAAGATTTCCGAGACTCTTGTCGTTTTGAGCTCGTTAAAGGCTATGAAACAATATCTACCCAAAGTGTATATTTATCCCTTTGGGTCGTGGGATAGATTATTTACGAAAAAGGAATACCTTAGCCTATCGCGAATAAGAGGTTCTCTTAGATATGGTTTTCTACCCTTTTGGATCTATGAGACTACCTATGAAAAGGACTTGTTGGAGTTTTCTTTTCTACCTCTTCTTCAAACTCTCTAAACATGAAAAGATGCCGAGTTCTTCCTTTTTCATGATCATTAAAAATTTAAATGACATCGGAAATTGTCACCATGAGGTAATCGAGTTCCCTCCTACCCTATGGCTCGTCAAATGTATTAGGATGGATTTTGAAGGGAAAAACTTATATGACAAGCATATGCTATCTCCTTCAAGTTTGTTTCCAAAAATAATTGGGCCATCGACTGCAAATGATGGGGGAAAATGGAACCAGATTTTTCATACTGCTCCGTAGTATATGTCGCTTCTAAACATGACACTCGTCCGCATTCGTGCTCAGGTTGGGGACATCCCATTTCACCATTTGTTTCCTCCATGGGTTTGGGTTATATTTTTTTGACCTCTCATATGCTCCTTTTCCATGTCATCATGACTCGCATCCCTTGATGTCAAATATTGCCAAATTTCACAAGCACGTGTTGCCCACATTTTCAAGAGAAGTTTCTTTTTGAAATTTTTTAACCTCTCGGTCCTCTCTGTTTAGTCCTAATTCACTATCATCTTGTTCCTCTATCTTGTGTCTATGATGTTGGAAAATTATATCCCTCCTTCGACCAGGTCACTGTCACTGTCGATATCACCTCATTATCTCGAAACCTCGATCTAGAGACTCCTTCCCAGTACCTTGGAGCTTGTATGCCTCAATGGCAAGTTATTCGCATTCGACGACAGGTCATCATTATTTGCCTATGATAGACGTAATTATGTGAGTGTTTGATGCTAGCTCACTATTTACATTTCATAGATTGTACTAGTTGTACCTTGAGAGCCATTGTCATTATTGGTGGTTTCTCTCGCCGCCTCGTTAACAACTTTCATCATTACCGGGTAATCGTGTGACTTTCTTCTTTGCATGTTAAAATTTAGCTCACTTATTCACATTCTTGAGTGTGTAATTGTTTGGGTCGAGATGGAACACAAGACCCCGGGTTTCATCTAATAGAATCCGTAGCCGTCGTACGCATTTGGTTTATCATGACTATACACATGAATCTTCCGTTTGGATGGTTGCGACCATACCGAGTCTATTTATTGATCCTTCTTTGTTGAATGTTTGCATCCATACCCTTCGCATATTGTTTTTATAATTATTCTATTATGGATGGTTGTTCTTATGCCACGTATTCATGTATCAAATACATCGGTTGTACTTGTACTTGCAATTCTTCGAGAAGCGGTGTTTGGTTTGAGCATTGTTCTCATAAAACATTTCCTCCTCCTCTCTCTCTCTCGGACCTCGTGCTTTAGATCTCGTTACACAATATTTTTCCAACATCCCAACAATCCCCATCCTGCACACATTGCAAGACCATTTCAGTTGACTTCGTGTGTTGTCATACCGTGCAAAAAAATTCATTACATACCTTGGCATGTGAAGAACATTTCTTCGTTGATCATTCCTAAAGCAAAGCTCTCAAAAACACATGAATTTGGGTCGGTGCTAGCAGGCGTTTATGGCCTCTATCTCCTATAGAGAAATTAACACTAGACCTTGCACTCGGCTGCGTGGACTCGCCCACACCAAGTCGTGTTTTTCGAAAATTTTCTAAAATATAAGCCAAGTTTCCATTCCTAACTACGTCGTGAGCGGAGTCATCATGGTTTGTTCGACCTGAATAACGTCGAATTACTCCCTTTTGTATTCTTGGTTCCTATATTTGAGAAAATTCCCAAAGGATAAGGCCTCCCTTCCACCTTAATATGGATCCCAAACCACCTCCTCCTCTCCTATAAATACATCCTTCCCACATATTTTCAGCTAGCTGAATAGTCCTTACTATAGTCGGGGCGAAGAACAAGGTAGAGAGGAATCCATGGTCGAGAGAGGGTTTGTAGGGCTTGTTGCCTCACCAACTCCGATCCCCCGATGGATGCTTGAGACGTGTTTGATTGAACCCATTGAAGGAGGCCTAGAACGTCAAGGCTTCACAATTGTAAACTCCTTTTCTCTACTTATTAATACATGGTCGGCTTTTTAGTTCCCGTAGTTTACATTTAATATGTTTAATCTTATGCGATATGTTTGATTCTCTTTGACCAATCAAATAGTTATGAATGCAAAGAAAGTTTCTATATTTTGTCACTTCTCTCCAATCCTTGTGTAGGTAAAGAGATATTACCACCGTAAGGACCACGATGTGTGAAGACAAAGATCAAGAGATCGTTGTTACAAGCTACGACAAGAACGCCGGACCAAGGTAGGTCATTTATCCCAACTCATTTCCATTCATAAGCTATGCATTCTGAAAGATTAGCAGATGTCCCCTTGTCTTTCGTAGACCCACCTGTACTAGAGGGATCACCTCTATCTCGAAGTGGGAATTTACCTACACAACACTTACGTTCCCTTTTTCAATACTCTCAAGATTACGTAATAATTAGTTGACTTATCCAACTAAATTGTTTCAACAAATTAGCATATACTTTTGGTTTAGGATGTAAAATAAATCTCAGTAGATAACAATTTATACCTTATTCGAGTTTATGAATCTCGATTTCCATTATTGAAATCTCTGCGATATTTCGCTATGCCATTTATTCAAAAGATGTATAGGAACTTTATGAGCTCGATTTTTTTTGTACAATTATTCTCTTTATTAGAATTTCTCGTCTATAATAATTTTCATTGTTGAATTTCTTCAATTATTTTTTACATACAAGCATCTAATCATTTGAATCCCTAAATTGTGGCCATGTGAATTTAACAATTTTTCATCGTTTCCTCAAATTCTGACTTGTTATGTTGTCGAAGAGTTCATGTAAGAATTTTTCTTGATTTTAATTAACATTTTCTTTGATTCTTTTAAGTTCCTCATATTCTTCATTTTATCGACTCCAAAATCTCTTTACTTACAAGTTTATTTATCCGTGATGGTCAAGAAGGGTAATTATTACCTACATTTCTATTTTTCTTTATACTCTCAATTGTTGCTATTGTTTGGAATCTATGCATTATTACTAATTCCTTAAATTCTATTCTATGCATAACCTTTACCATAATGCCTCGCTTTTACAACTTTTGTTGGGCATGTATATATATCCAATAGTGACCTAGTAACTTTGGATTTCCTTTTTCAAAGTTGGTTCAAGAACCTCTTTGGGGACTTATTTTATTATACATCTGAATAATTCTCGTAGATATTATATACTTATAATTTCCGGGATTGAATCCCTAATTTTGTATAAATATTTCGACATACATTTACTTGGACAATGTATGTATATGGATCTAAGTCTCCCAACTTAATATAATTCAGGATAATTTAATATACTCTAATTCGCATTAGACAGTTATTTTTATCATTCCTCATATAATGTATTCTATAAGATCTGTATCTCAATTTAGTTAATAAATTATGAATTCCTTATCGTAATTTTGACATAATATTATGTCTTATGCCTAGTATCCAATATTCAAATTTTACCACGTAAGAGAAGATTTGTTCTAAATGTTCTAAATTCACGTTCATTACTAGACAATAATTGCTTTCATTCTATACTATTTTATTTTCACGTGATTTTCATGGTTAGTAAATTAATTTACCGTATTTATTTTCTACATAAACTGATTCAGATAGTTCACCTGACTCTAGATTTAAACCTACTTCAAGGTTTAGAAATTTTGGAGAGTTGGTACTCTTCTCTCATAGTTATCTCATGGAACACTACGTATCAATGCTATATTTATTATAGAAGATTTTAGTTAAATGCACGGATCTAACAATTTACAGTCAAAATAGAATTTTTTCTACATTATTTTCATACACAGAATATAATGCTTGGATAGATCTAGCTAATTTCTTTTCCCCTACTTCTCCAACTTCAATATACTAACACAAATACAAGATAAAAATGAATCAAATTGTGCATACCAATTCTAGTAGACTATTTTTCCACCCAACCCTATGAGCTATTTCTCCACAAAGCCTCCCCTCGAGCAAGAGATCGTAATTAATTCAAGTAGCAGATGCAAACTCTCTGTCTACCCAAAATTTTATTATTTAAGCATGCTTTCCCCATTAGCTTGTTTCCATAATTGTGTCCAGTTAATCGAGATGTTGTTTTCATTTTTTTCCCTAGGCTTTCCTTTTTGTTTTTTCCAATATTACTTCTATTTTGAACACTAGCTTTTTCCTCTTTCTAGTTTTTATTCTTCCTCTTGCCAATAACTTTCCTCTTTACCGGGGTATCTTTTTTTAGATTTTTATCTCCAATCTAATTTTCAATATTTACTTTATTTTCTCCAAGAATTTTTGGAGAGAACTGAGAAAGTCTTGGGAACCTTATCCATCCCTCATGGACTTGGATTCCTTATCTCTAATTATGCTTTAGTCTTTGCACAATTATTTCCATTTTCATTTTATTAAGTTTAAATAATAAAATATGTCCACGATAATTTTTTCCCTTGGGTCCACTCGACCTTTTAGGGATTTTTCAACTCGGCTCTAATCAAAAAACAGAAAAAGTGGTGATATTACATATTCCCCCTCTAAAACAAAACACCGTCCTTGGTGTTGGAAAGACAAAATATAATTTCACTTTTCAAACAAGAATGGATATTTTTCTCCTTTTATATCTTCATCTCACTCCCAAGTAACTTCTTCGGTACAAAGTGCCTCCACTACATTTTCACTCGCCACTATTTTGTTCTAGAGCTTAATTTCTTCCCGTGCCAAGATGTGAAGTGGCTCGGAATAAATTCCCTTCTCGGCTCCACCTATACCACATTCGAATCAATGACATGAGTAGGATCATGTACATATTATTTTAATAGTGAAACATGAAAAAAAATCGTGAACCTTTACATGTGACTAGGTAAAGCCAACTTGTATGCTACTAGCCCCACTCTTTTCTAGTGCACTTAAAAAGGTCCAAACTAGCGTGGTGCTAATTTTGCATGTACAAATTTTCACATGTGTACAAAGTACTCTTTCTTTGGGCTTGATTTCTCTATTAATTCTCTTTTATCTACGTATTTTTTATGTCCGTCTTGTGTTGCCTTGATCTTTTGTTGAATTTTATTTATAGTTCTTTCCATTTCCCTGCAATGCATCGAGTCCAAGTATTAACTTATCCTTCCGGTTGACTCTAACTTAGAGGCATGTGGCACTTTTCTTCCATATAATGCTTCAAAGGAACTCATCTTGATTGAGGCTTGGTAACTACGATTGTAGTCAAACTCCTCGCTGCATGTAGAAGGTCTTCCCACTTTGTTAGTTTTTTTTATCACATACACTCTCAACATGTCTTCTAAAATTTGGTTTGAGTTTTCAATTTTTCCATCGGTTTGGGGATGGTATGCAAGACTAAAGTTCAATTTGGTACCCATTCCCCCAAATAGAGTCTTCCAAAAAGCTGAAGTAAACTTTGCATCTATGTCTCATATGATCATTTTAGGAATACCCATGTAAGCTTACAATTTCTTTCATAAATACATTAGCTACTTGATGTATAATATATTTTTATAAGGAGTTCACATTGGGGATGTATAATATATTTTTATAACAAATCAATCCCTTCGGTTTTTGAGTATATCCCACTATCTCATTTTCCGCAATTTGTCTTTGAATTTTTCATAGTTTGGGTCTTGACTCCTTACTTCCTAAATCAATCCTTCAATTTCAAATTTTGCACTACTCCCAACGCTATTCAAATTTTAACAAGCATATCCTACTTAAATCATCTCTGCAATCTTATTTTCCTTTTCCTTTGATATGTTTGATCTCCATGTCAAATTCACTTCAAGGAAGGACAACCATCTGTAGCTTGTCTAGAATTTAAAATCAGTTGTGTGAAAAATTATTTCAAACTTATGTGGTCTCCCGATTAATAAAAAACTTTTTTCCTAACCAGCATAATGTCTCCACATATTCAAGGCATGTATTACAACAACTAACTCTAAGTCATACACACCGTAATTCTATTCGTGTTTCTTTAATTTTCTTTGACTCATATACTATGATCGAGCTTTATTGCGTGTAGAAACTCATCCTAATCCCTTTTAACAAGCATTGATACATACTAAAAATCCTTGATTTGGACTCAACAATATTTAGAATAGGAGCACAGCCAGAGTTTAAGTTTTAATTCTTCAAAACTATATTGACATTTTTCTATCCACTCAAACTTCACTCATTTCTTCTGTGGAGATGTGATAGGATATGCTAAGGCTAAAAATATTTTTACAAATATCCTATAGTATCCCGCAATTCCCATGAAAGATCTTATGGAGGAAACATCAATAGGCACAGTGCCAATCCATGATAGCTTGTATCTTTTCTCACTCCACTCGTTAATCCTTTTTCTCTCGAAATTATATGGTCCAAGTACTGAATTTTATCTTTATAAAATTCACATCTGCTAATTCTAGCATACAACTTATGTTCTCTAAGGGTTTGTAATACAATTATGAGATGTTATTTATGCTCAGATTCATTCTTATAATATACTATAATGTCGTCAATAAATACCAGAACAAATTTTTCTAGATAATTACTTAAGACACTATTCATTAGGCACATAAAGGTAGCATGTGTATTATTCAATCCAAAAGGTAGAACTACAAACTCATGGTGTCCATATCTAGTTCTAAATGCAGTTTTATTTATGTCTTCATCTGTAATTCTCAGTTAATGATAGCCTTTCCTTAAATCAATTTTTGAAAATATTGTGGCTCTTTTTCACTAACATCAAATAAATCATCTATCTTGGGTAGAGGATATCTATTCTTGATCATTAGTTTATTCATTTTTAGTAGTCTATACACATTCTTAAAATGTACCATATTTCTTTTTAACGAATAGTACCGTTGCTCCCATGGGGATACACTTGGTCTTATAGCTGCTTTCACCCGTGCCAGTCTCTTAGAGCTTCAGATAATTCTAACAAACTGGGTACTCATTCCGTATGGGGCTCTAGAGACTAGTGTAGCTCTTCGTATTAATTCAATTGAAAAATCAATTTCTCTTTTAGGGGCTAAGTGAGGAATTTCATTCCGTAAATACATCCTTGAATTCTCTCGATGATCCAAGCACTTTTTCCGCAAGCTCTTTTCTCAGTTTTCTATCCCAATTCTTCCACCTGTGACAACATAAGCATTTGCAGCCCTTTCTCACCATTCCTTTTCAATCGAGTGTTGAAATATGTCTAACTAATATTAGTTTGGGTTTCCCCCTTTCCACTGGATAATTGGTTTTCTCTCACTCATATATACGCTGTGTTATTATTTATCTAAACAATCTAGTATAGATTTATGTTTTTTCTAACCATCCCATTCCTATTAACACATCATAGGAGCCTAGAGGAAAATATTCAAATTCAGCTTTTAGTTTCATACCCATTTAAATTTACATCAATATTTAGTAACTTATGGGTCACTTTTCTTTTTGTTCCCTGTAGATAACTGAACTAACCATGCTTGCTAAAAAAATTTCCTGACTTTAATTTGCATTTTTTCCACCATCTAAGGACTTATATAACTTAAATTTTCTCCTAGATCTATCAAAACATAAATAGTTTGTTCCGTAAATCATACCTTCTATTCCAACCATGTTTGATTGGTGTTCAACTTGACGTATCTTCCACTACAACACTAATTTCGGGGGATATTTCTTGCCACGTCATTTTCGTAGTGTCATCTCTTAGCACTTCGTATGTTATGAATGGTTTGGTGAGGATAGTCTCATAGCAGTATGAGGTTCTCCACAACCCCAACACTTTAGTGGCTCCTTCTTTTTTACGTCCCATCTATTTTAATGTTTCCATCTACTTTTTTTATATCCCGTTTTGCTAGATTGAGCTGATTGATTTTCTCCATTTTTATTAAACTTTTTCCTTTGGTGATTTTTTTTCCAAAGTTCTTCAAGTATGTTGGTTTTACTCTTTTTCCACTAGAGTCACCTATTTTCTTTTGTTCTCATGTATTTTTCGCTTGTCCATTTTCTCGCCTTTGATTCGTTGATAACACAAGATTTCCTTGTGTACAACTTCTATCCATTTTCTCGTGGGCTTATCAAATTCTATCCTCTACTTGTAGATAGTAGGTAGGAAGTTTAAAAATCATTATAATCTTGGCCTTCTCTTCTCTAATATAAGGTACATAGCGAAACATGTTGTTAAATTTGGTAACAAACTCATCGATGGTAAGCTGTCCCAACCTAAGCTCATGAAACTCTTTGGCTTTGCTCATCATAGTATCGTTCATTCGTATATCTAGATTTAAATTTTAGTTTGAAAATCTTCCCAAGTGACAGCTTTTCTCATCTAGCACATGCACCATTTGGTTTCTTTCCCCACCACAAGGTAGCCTTACCTTGTTGTAGGTAAATAGTCAACCTAGCTTTCAAAGTTACTTCCATGTTCATAAAAGTTAAAGATAGTATTTTACCATGTTTATAAGCAGTTTCTGCATCTTCCTCCTTCCCACCATCACAAGAGGGAGTGTTTTATTTTTCAAAATTCTCCTTGCAATTCTCTTTTTCCTTCTAGACCGTTGTGTAAAGGTTTAACCATCCTCACTATTCTTCCTCGAGTGGTTTTTAGTTTCCTTTCTCTTTCTACCAAAACCTTCACATTCGTGACTAGTTCCTTGGAAGTTAATTCTCTCGATTAACCTTTCTTGCTTCTTCATTGGCAACAGCATAATATTTCATTGTGGGTTTTCAGTTGCATCATTTATCTTTGCATTTGATGTATCATGGTCCAAGAACGGACAGCAGTCGACCGGTGGATTTTCTTCGTTCCACCCGTATCTAAATACAACTCATCCCCTTCACTCATGGTTTCAAAGTCTGTACTGTTTCCGCACTAATCCACCGTACACAAAAGTAAATATTAGTGTGTATTTGTTTTAAAAAAAATAATTACAACAACGAAAATTCTTGGATTTTATTTTTCTAACGTGAGCACACATTTAGGCTCAGTTGTTTTCACATGGGCTTTGATACCATTTGTAAAAAAATCAGCTTCCAATATTTTTTTCTATTTATGGAATTTATATCATTCACCTACAAATCAGTAATTAATGTTTTTTGTCACACCCTCGACGAACACTATTATCTCACATACATTCTATTTTTTTGTACTGCTCTAATTAATTGTTGAGTTTTCATTCAATAATTATCACCAATTATATTTTATTCTCAAATATTCTCAATGACATTTCTTACTCCTTGTTTTATTAGACCATGATTGAGATTTCTGTTGCTTTTTCTAACATAATACTACTATCATGATTTTTATTACTATTGAAATCTTCTTCTTAGGACCATAGCCCAAAGACCTATTTCTAATTGGTTTCCCTATCATTTAGTTGACCAACTCTCTACCAATGGATAATTGTAAATTGTAGTTAAGGTTTTATCCTTAACTCTAATATATAATTAATTCCCCCAATTTTACTCATTCCTAAGTTCTATCCACAACAATATAATGGTCCATTCAACACAATCCATATTTTAGTTAATATCCCTTATATTTACTAAGGTGTTAACGATACACCTCTACGGAACTCCGCACTTACTCCCTTTTGACACACACACGCACACACACACACACACACACACACACATATATATACATGAAACCTTAGTTTCGATTTTTCCTCTTTGAATTTACATGTCTTCTTTGTAGTTTTTCATTCCATGTCATATATGGACCTACGGGAAATATATATATTTATATGATATGTATATGCATAACATTAATTGTTCTCACGAGTTATCCACGACATTCACTATGGGACATGTCAATAGTATACCAACCCAAATTTGGCATTTATGAATGGTTTAATGGAACTCCGGCTTCGTATGAGGTTTACACCCAAATATCTCGAATTGTATTATTGTCTCGAGATCTTATTTCATTTATTCCAGTAGTACTTAGTTATGAAATATGTCACATGGCTCGTCCCCTTATTATTTAACCCTCTAGCTACGAGCTTAATCTCCATCGCCAGCTATGTTCTCTACATGGACGATTGAGATATGACCGTATCTATGGTTAGGGTTTCTTCCTCCATTACATTTTTTCTATATCTTTCTTTTCCTACTATTCATCTCCATTAAGAAGTAGGGTTTCCTACTTTTATTATGTCAATTTAAACAGTGCAGTATCTCGTATTTTTGTTTCGTTTTGATCTCGAAATGATTATTTTACCACATTATCTCTGAAATCGATTCGATTTTTCCCGTCGTGGTCGCAATGATGGGTTCTTCTCCTATAATGTTGTGTCCCTTCATGCAGCCTCCTTTGCTCAATTTCGTATACCATGCTGACAACGCAATGGTAGAAATATCCTTTGGCATGCAAAGAAAGTGACTTCCCTTTTCGCGTATTTCTCAAATACGATTATTCCTTTAGATACCATCCCACAATTGGTTGATAATTTCTATTTTCATGTTTTGAGCCAATCGTATTTCAGTTTTAGGTCCATTATGTCCTCTTTTTATATTCGATTTCCAATTAAATTGGTAACTATCTAATGCATTTTAGTTAAAATGCAGTGTGTGACGCATTTACCACGTGAGAGCCATTCCCTCTCCCACATGAAGATTTGTTCAACCGCTCACCTCCTTATGACATTTACAATCCTTCTTAGGTAAAACGTCGATGCCTCCATAACATTACTTCCTTTTCTAAATTACAAATCTGGTTTCTTTAATTGTTTACTACTCGTTTTCTTTCGAGAGTGGTTCTCTCTCCATTTGGAGAATCATAGTACCTTCATGGCTTTACGTTCCCTTTTTTCAATACTCGTAGGCTTACATAATAATTATTTGACCTATCCATCTAAAATTTTTCAACGGTTAATGTATACTATTGGTTTATGATGTAAATAAATCTTAGAGATAATAATTTCTACCTTATTTTGAGTTAATGAATCCCCGATTTCCATTATTGAAATCTTGTAGATTTCCACTATGCCATTTATTGAGTACGCGTAGGAACTTCTATGAACTCGATTTGTTTGTACAATTATTCTCTTTATTATAATTTCTCATCTATAATGATTTATCTTATATTGAATTTCAATCATTTGTATAGACAAGGTCTAATAATTTGAATCCCTAAATTGCATGTGAATTTAACAATTCCATGTTTCCTCCAATTTGACTCGTTATGTTGTCGAAGAGTTCAGTAAGAATTTTCTTGACTTTAATTGACGGGGTTTATATTTGATTCTTTGGTTACTCGTATTCTTCATTTTACTCGACTCCAAAATCTCTTTTACTTACTAACCCTTTTATTTCTCTATGATGGTCATTAAGGTAAGTATTACCCTACATTTCTCCATTTGTTCTTTATACTTTCAATTATTTCTATTTTTTGGAATCTATGCACTTACGTACTAATTCCTCTTTAACTTCTATTGTGTGTAGGTAACCTCTACCGTAATGCCTCACTTTACAAATTTTGTTAGCAAGTATATATATATCCAACAATGACCTATTAACTTTGCATGTCCTTTTTCTGTAGTTTGTTTAGTAACCTACTTGGGGACTTCTTTATTATACATTTGAATAATTTCAAAGAGATTATATACTTATAATTCCTAGGATTGAATCCCCAATTCTTGTATAAATATTGGACATATACTTTTACTTGGAGAGTATATGTATATGGATCTAAGTCTCCCTCGACTTAATCTAATTCACAGATAATTTGATATAATCTAATTCCAGTATTGAGGTTATGTTTACCATTACTCATATGATGTATTCTATAAGATTCTGTATTTCAATTCAAAGGCTTAATAATTTATGAATTCTCATCAGTAATTCGTCGTATAGAATATTATGTCTTATGTCTAGTATCCAATCTTCAAATTTACTCGCAGTAGAAGATTTGTTCTTAATGTTCTAAATTCACATTCATTACTAGGCAATACACTTGCTTTCATTATGTACTATTTATTTAACATATTTTCATGGTTACCATATAAATTATACCGTATTTATTTTCTTCAGCATAAATCTGATTCGGATAGTTCACCTAACCGCGATTTCAACCTACTTCAAGGTTTAGAAATTTTGAGAGTTGGTACTTTTTCCTTTCATAATTATCCGTGCAACACTATAGATCTATGCTATATTTATTATAGAATATTCCCGTTAAATGCACAGTATCTAACAAATTTTTACAACAAATAGAATTTTTCAGCATTATTTTCATACACGTAATATAATCCTTTCACGTATCTATAGCTAATTTCTTCTCCCTTATTTTAACTTCAATCTTAATAACATACAATATAAGATAAAATGAATTAAATTGTGCATATCAATTTCCGGTATACTATTTTCCACCCAACCTATGAGTTTTTTCTCCACAGACTTTCCTCCTCGAGCAGCAGATCAATTCATTCTAGCAAAGGAAAACAACCTCTTGTCTACCCATACTTTTCTTATTTAATTATGTTTTCCCTGTATCAACTTGTTTCCATAAGTACATCCAGCGTTAATCGTGGATGTTGTTTTCCTTGCCTAGGCTTTCCTTTTGTTTTTTCCACAAAAGTACTTTTTAAAACTAGCTTTTTTCCTCTTTGTAGTTTTATTTCACCTCTTCCTAATAACTTTCCTCTTTTTTATCGAGGGTATATTTTTAGATTTTTATCTCCAATTTAATTTTCAATATTTAATTTATTTTCTCCAAGGATTTTTGGAGAATGGGGGAAATTCTTGGGAATCTTAGCCATCCTCAAGTGGACTTGGATTCTTGATCTCTAATTATACTCTAGTCTTTCTACACAATTAATTCCATTTTAATTTTATTAATTTTAAAAGTAATAAAATATGTGTCCACAATAATTGTTTTCCCTTGGAAATCAACTTTGTTAACTTTTAGGACTATTTAATTGTCTAATAAAAGCAGTAACTTGGGATATATATATATATATATATATATATATATATATATATATATATATATATATATATATATATATATAATTAAGGTGGAAATTAAGATTTTATATTGGTTGTATGATTAGTATTTATTAAGGAATGAAATGAAATACATACTTTCAACATAACACCGAGATATAGTGAAAGAAATGAACTTCAATTAATTAATAACAAGTACTAAAAATTGCTTACATGGAGAATAGAAAAAAACTAGCTCGTAGAATGGTAGCTTATCTCCGAAAAGAGATGTAACTGGGACTACATGCCTCTCGAACTATGTTATAATGAGGCTTGAAGCTCTTTATATCATAAAGAAGAACTCGTGAAACCTTAACAATAGGATATGAAGCTACAAATCGGCTTTTGGGCCGCAGATTGGGGTAAGGTGGGATCACCAAATTCCCGTGGTCATAACTTTGGCATAAAATATTAGTTTCGCTATCATAATACTTCATTTCGAAAATGTCCACGAGAAAAAAATAATGTGAAACAAATATTGGCACTTTTTCTGCCTCTCTTTGTTTTCCCAAAATGTCATTTACGACCTCAAAATGGCTTTGGAAGTTTAGGAAACAACATGAAAAATTGCAAAAAATAGAAATATGTGCTAGAATTAAGGAAACTGAAAAGTGAAAAAAATGTAAAGATATGGTATACCCGAATGTGTTGCATAATCTTTCTTGTATGTGTTGCATGATCTTCTTGTATCTTTTTCCTATAAATTCGTGTTTAATTACTAAAAGACATATGTAAATATGCTAATACATTAAATAAATGATTAAAGGTATCTTGAAAATAATTCAAAATTGGTCATTTAAAAAACAAAATTACTCATTCACCCCTCCCCTAAGTAATTTCTTATTTTTCAATAAATATGTGTATTAATCATACATCTAGTGTATTGCATGGAGTTAGTAAGTTGTTGAATTGAAAACTTTATATAGGTACTAGGGTGGTAGGTGTACTTGTATCCTAGCTTGATGGGGGTAAAGTGTGAGAATGTGAGATGGTTGATGAACACATATATGTGAAACGATGTCCTAGACAACTAGTGGATATAGGGGCTAGTTACCCCCGTACACCAACTTATATGGTAACATTTTTTATATGGTCTTACGATGCATTCATTAAGACTCAAGTTAAAATCCCTACGTCATTTTCAATAGGGGGATTTTTAGGGTGGTTTAAGTAAACATGACATAGTCAAGTTACGAGTGGTTTTTGAAAGCACTAGGTTTATGAAAACCCATGGTATTTAACAGTACAATAATAGTATTCATGTGGAAGATAGCCTATCTAAAGCCTAAAACTACTCTAGGTAAATTTCTCTCATGGCTATTAGTTAGGATCCCAAGAAACTATGTCTTTAGACAATACCACTTCTCTTAGTTTCATAATCCTAATATAGAGTCCAACATTTTGAATACATGTAAGCAAAAGAGTACCTTGATGATGTTAACATATTTAGCTTCTGTTATGGTATTCTAATAGATACCAACGTAGGTTTCAATTTTTTAATATATTTTTTACAATATATTAATAAGTTTCTCTTTAAGAAAAGGAAAAATGCAATTTGTTTGTTATAATTTTAATAGAAATGTTATGTGCTACTTATCTAATAAGGAAAGAAGGATACATGTGTATTGTTTAATAAATTTTATAGTTATTAGTAATGTAAGTTATAAATTCAAGGAATTCATATCCATTATGAAAGACAATATCCTATAAGTGGAGGGGAACAAATAAATATCACTCATTTAGGTCATAAAGCGTAAAATATTGAGTTTTTTTTAATAAATAAATTCAGCGGCACACTAAAGCGTGAGTTTTCAGAATTACTATATCATTCAAGCTATTTATTACTCGTGTGTATATGGAGTTGTGAGTTGGATGTACTAATATTTGCATGTATTTTTTTAATTAGATGTACTAATTCTCTTATGTATAGGTTTGATGATTATGTCAATTTTGAATATTAGTAAGGGTGGAACATAAGCAAGACTTCCTAGTACCATTGGTGTGTGTATTGGACATGAAAATCTAATAGTTTATTGAGGAATTTTGTAATGTTGCTGTAAAGTATGATTGAGCATGAAAATCTATATAGTTTATCAAGGAATTTAGAAGAACTTTAATTGTACATGTATATAGACAATCAAATCAATTTGTTTTGGGTCGAGTGAGTGATAAAATAAATGTAACCAAACAAATATAAGTAAAAATAAAATTATATAACACATTAATTAATAAAAATAACAACATGACTATTTCTGAAAAAGAATTCAATTTTATGGAATATAAAAAATAAGAGAGATTAACCAATACCTAAGAAACGAGATTCATCCTCCCACTGTCCCTAAATTCCACGTGTCAAACACAATTTTTGAGGGATACATCCGTGATTCATCGGGTCGAGCATGTTCGATCATATGGGAATCAGTTGAAGGCTACTAAATCGAATTCGCCCAACAAAGGAGTCCCTCTATAAATATGTGTCACAACTCCTTAAAAGCCCAATTTGGGCTGCTCTATCTTCATTGTTGTGTCTCTCTCTTGTTTTGGGTGTGTAGGAGTGTAGTAGCATAGGGTTTAGGAGCATTTTTGGAAGTGATATGCCTTGTTTTTCGTGGAGAGGGTGGAGTGGTTCAAGGGAAACACAAAGATGTGGGATGTGTTCCTTGATGGTATGGGTTTTGAGAGCGATGTTGAGTTGGGCGCAGACACAACTTGGATCTTAATGATCCAGTTGCTAAAACTATGTCACTCTTAATGATAGTGATACTCTTGAGGGGTCATCCCGCACACGAGCAGATGCAAAGATTGGATACAAAGGAGGAAGATGTAGAGGAGAGCAATGGTAACCATGAAAATGATGCTGATTTTGAGGACGGTAACTAATGAGCTACCTACTACATTGTATTTGTTCTATATTTTCTATTTCTATTTTCCATTGTCATTGCTAGTTAGAGTCTTCGAGACTTAGTATTTATGTAACACATTTTGATTTTGATGACTTAATGAAAAAAAATGTAGTTTAGTATTTATGTAACACATTTTGTAAATGATGACTTAAATGAGAAAAAATGCAATTTCTTGTCTTTCTACTATTGAATCATTGATGAATCTCGATGCATTTTTTTGTATGCATAACCTTATAACTTACAAATTTACAATATAAATCTAGTTATATGTCTAAATTTGTATCATCATAAGAATTTATGTAATATAAAATCATTAAATATGCCTATTTATATATATAAAGTGGCCGTGCGTGTCTTGTTCTGGAGAGTTACATTCCCAATGTTAAACACTCAAATTTTCATGTCCAGGGTGTCGAGTGTCCCTGTGAGGTAAGTTAGAGCACTACCTAATTTCTAAAACCGAATACCAAATTAATATATAAAATACTTTAGTTTAGTGAAATAAAAGGGTACTCCTACACAATACTTTGGCAAACCCAAAATCATAAAAACATCACAATTAAAACCCGAAACGATGACCTTTTTATTAACCTAAAATCATAAAAAACATCACAATCAAAACCTACAGCCAACGATTACCTTCTTATCCCAAAATATTCATGTGAGAAAAAGAAGTGATGTTAATGTTGTTGAGATAGCCGTAGGATCCACCACACAATTTAATACTATACATATTTCACACATAAAACAATGAGTCAGCAGCTCTCTTCAATTAATCTCAATCACTCTGCAAATCATAAAACTAACACGCTGAACCCTGCGAAGGGTATTTAACCTAAATTGACATGCACACACACTCTCACATAACCGAACTTGATCAACTCCCTTAACTCACTCTCTAAATCACTCACCAAATATATCTATAACTCAACTCAACAAAGATTCACTTAACTATTTGTCTAACTTTTTTCATGCGAAGCATTATATATTTTAACACTCCCCCTTAATTATGATTGCTAACCAAACATAAATCATGACAACTCAAACATGCATGTTGGTCCATGTCACGCCTAGGCTTACAACATCCCAAAAGGTTTCTTTTGTGAAACTCAAAAAAATCTACTATTAATGGCTTTGTAAAGATATCAGCCTAATTGATCACTTGTTTTACAAGACTTCCAAGTGAACTTCTCCATTGCTCACAAGTTCTCGAATAAAGTGATATCCAAAGCATCAATATGCTTGCTCTTTTGATGAAACACACTATTCTTGGATAATGCAATCATCGATGTGTTGTCACAATATATCAATGTTGATCCTTGCTATTAGCCGCTTCTGAGTCCATCCAATCACTCTTCTTAACCAGTATCGCTTGACATGTTGTTGAAGTTGTTGCTACATATTCTACTTCTCACTGATGATAGTGTCACAATAGGCTACTTATTAGATGCCCTATGCTATCACTTTCCGAACCGAGATGGAACACATAACCGGATGTGCTCTTTCGATCATCCAAACTTCCTCGCAAAATCACTATCTCGTGTATCCATTCAATTATTTCTTTTCTATTCTTGAATACATTATACCATAATCTTTGATTCCCTCGTTATGTATCTCAAAAATTCTTTTTCCAACACTCTAATGTGTGTGTCTTTTAGAGTCGCCATAAATCTAGAAATCAAACTTACTTCCCTCGCATAATATCCGTCTCTGTCGCCGTGAGATACATGAGGTCGACAACCAATATTTTGAATAGAGTTGGGATTGACATCTGGCTTCCCTTCATCATACTTACTTAAATTTATACCAAGCGTAACCGGGTGTAGGTATAGGTTTGGAATTATCCATCCCGAATTTTTTTCAACAAATCTTTTGCATACTTATTTTGGAAAATAAAAATTCCTGGATGTATTTCGAACTTCAACGCCAAGAAAATATTTCATGAGACCTTAAATCTTTCATCTCAAATTATTTTCATCATGGCTACTTTTTAAATTCATCTATCTCAAGATCACCTATCTCAAGATCACCCCGTAAAAAAATCATATCATCAACATATAAGAAAACTATCAAAATTTGTCCATGCTCATTTACCTTTGTGTATAAAGTAGGCTCAATGTTGCTTCGCAAAATCCATTATTGATCATATAACTATCGATTCTCGCTATACCATGCTCTAGGTACTTGCTTTATTCCATAGAGCGCTTTCTTCAATCTGTAAACTTTATTCCTTTTTTCCTTCAACTTCATAACTCCGAGAGGCTTCGTATGTACATTTACTCTTCTAGAACTCCATTCAAGAACACCGATTTGACATCCATCCGTATATAGTATTTCCACTTGTTCCGAGATGTTGTCGCTAGAAATTCTCTCTACACGCATCCAATCTAGCTTACTAGAGAAAAAATTTCCCCAAAGTCTATTCCCAGTTGTCGCGAGAATCCTTTGCTACAAGTCTTGCTTTAAATATGTCAATCTCACCTTCTCTCATTCACTCTTTTAGTATTGTACACCCACTTCACACCAATGATATTTTTATCATTTGGTAAATCAAATCCAAATCCCATGTAGCATTTTTTTTCAATTGAATTCATCTCTTCATCCATGGCTTGCACCCAATTGTCATCTCCTATTGCTTCTTGGAAATGAAGAAGGTTGGAATGACAAAAATGAAAAAATTTGCACTAACATCCAAATCATCATAAATATCTTTCAAAATTTCTCATCTTTTTCTTACCATTACTTCATTCATTACCCTGATTTGTTGCTTGAGAATTATTATCTATGGATCTTCTTGAAGATCCATGATGCTTCCGAAAATCTTGGAGTCCTCGCCGGTGTGACTCTTTTGTTTGGTGTCTCGGCTTCTCTTGGTTCTCGTTTACTACTTCTTCTTCTACACCATACTCTTCCATCAATGGTGTTTGTGCATCTAAGTTAGTGTGTCTACAATCCCATTCCATGACTCTTGTTCTTTGGACACAACATCTCTCCGCTAATGATTGTCTTCTTGGTGATAGGGTTATAAGCAATCATGTGTAAGCTTTTTATTGCTCACTATAACCAAGAATATACATTTTTCACTTTGATCATCTAATTTTCCTCTATATTTTCTTAGCACATGTGCATAGGCTACACATCCAAAAACTTCCGAAATGAGATGCACTACATGACATACTCGACTATGCTTTTCCGGAACTCGTGTTCATCGTGCTCTTTGTAGGAGATATTTTTATCGCATAAAAGCACATGCAAATCGCTTCTCGCCCAATACTCATTAGACAAATGTTTTTATTTCAACATGATCCTTGTCATGTTCATGATTGTTCAGCTTCTTTTCTTTGCTACATCATTATGTTGTGTGTGTGTATCTGGGTTGTAAACCCTGCCTTTTGATTCCATGTTGCTTTGCGTGACTCATGGAATGTCTTCGAATCATATTCTCCACCATGATCGTGATCTCAAAACCTTGATCCGACGATCACTTTGGTTCTCCACTAATGCTTTGAACTCTTTGAAATTGCAAAGTTTCGTAATTCCTCAAAAATTAAACCCAAGTCTTCCTCGCTATAGTCATCAATAAAGGTGAGGAAATATAGTCTCTTCCACCAATTGACTGTGTCCTCATAGGTCCACACAAGTCTGGGTATGCACCAATTCAAGTGGTTTCTTTGCCCTATAAGAAACTCTTTTCAGTAAAAATTCTTCACGTGTTTTTTACAAGATACAACACTCACAAGTGCTTGCGAGTTCTTTTGATGGGAGGTGAACCTCTCACCATATGTTTTTGCCGCAACAATTTTTAAAACCCATAAAAATGCAAGTGTCCAAACCGGGAAAGTGCCATAACTAGTAATAATCAAAACATGCGAAATTGTAAAAGAACTAACCCGGTCATTGGAAGTTCATAATTAGAGGAAAGAGTCTCTGTTCCTCGTCATTCCGGTGACCTTGTAATCAGTCTGCTTTTCGGGGGATTTCGTCGAAATAAATAACACATCGTTTCCCGAAAGATAGGTTTGTATCCTTTCTCACGTACTGATTGATCAAAGACTAATCAAATTGTGTTTGAGTCTAGGGACATAGTATACCTCTCCGATATGGCTCTTTGGCTCCCCGCTCGGGTCACAATGTTGACCACTATTTTTCCATCTACATCCATAGTCTCTGTCACCCCCAAATTTACCTTTGTCTTCACCGAGACATCCAAATTGGAAACCAAATGGTTGTTGCATGTCATGTGGTTACTCGCAAACAATGTCTAATAGCTAGACCCTTATTAGTATTCGTGCATGCATGGTGTTGCATGCTAGAAACATAGATTTAGTATTCTTCGTACTAACATTAGCTCTCCGATTGCTCTTGATCAACAATCTTCTTCCTACAATCAAGTGAGCATAATGACCAAATATATTGTAGTAATAACACTTTACCTTTGATTTGTTAGACCTTTGATTGTTATGAAAGCTTATGTTATTGCCGCTTCCACTTTGACGCTCATGATCTTCTATGCCATCTCTCGTGACCACCATAGTTGCTGCCTCATCCTCTACCTTTCAATCGACTCGCCTCGACCTCTTGAAATACAAACTTGAATTTTGAAGGTGGTTTCTAGAGTGAATCATTATTTCTGTCTATCCTTGCTTCATTTGGACAGTATCAACTCATCAACCCTGTCATTTTTTCCAAATCCTTCTTCGCTTCTTCTATGTACTGCTACCACAACACCAAACTTGGTAGACAAATATCGAAGAACCTTTTCTCAATCACCGGCTCGATATTTAACATCTTCACCATAGATTTTTAATCTGATTTATGACATACATGACCCTATTCATGAAGGAATCACTCTGCCCTTGTCTCCTTCATCTGCGCATTTTCAAAGTCTCTCCTAGTATTCTCGAACTTTGATAATATTAACTTTGGCCATACCTTGATAGCTTGTCACCAAAGTTTCCTCGATGCCTCTTTCATTGCCTAAGAAGTTATCATGATCTTCTGAAACACTAGTCGGTCCATTCCCTCGTCGGGATGCTGCCAGCAATGCTTGTGCATTCTTCCGCTTGTCTTTCTTCCATTGTTACCTCTCTGCATTATTGAGGGCTCGTTCCTCCGCATCATCTTGAGGTTCTACAAAACCCGAACTTGACGATGGTCCCATACATCATGCAATTTTTAGCATAGTCTCCATTTTAATATCCCACACATCATAATCTTTCCTGTGCATGAAAGAAAGAAGTTGTGGCTGAAAATTTGATGTGTGAAGCCATCTTGCCTCATTTCTCTAACAAAAGCCTTACTCTCTTTTTATGTGCTCGCAAAGCTTAATAAATAACCTTAAAACCCCTAAATTTTATAAAAAAAATTTCTTAATTTTATAATAATTTATAAAAAACTTTTAAAAAAACCTTTTGATTTTATATATATATATATATAAAATATTTATTACTTTATATATAAAAAAAAATCTAAAAAAAACTTATGAATAAAGCCCTTTCTTACGTGAACCGATAGTAAAACTTTTTGAATAAACTCAAAACCAAATCCACGTATTTTTCCGGTTTGATTCTCCCAAAAACCAAACATCAGCCACCTGTGTGAGCCTCTTAATATAAAATATGGTACCTTTTCGAAGAGGCTCACGCTCATCAGTATCAACTGCTTCTTTGACTCTTTTGGCTTCCTCTAACTACGTTGTTGTGTCGCATTTTTTTTAAATGTGTTCACGGCTATCGCCTCTAGTACAAATTTCTCACGGCTAACACAAAGTCTCTCGCAGTATCCGTAGTTTGTCTATCCAAGGATATAAATTTGACGAGATCTTCTCGCTTCTTGGCTCTTTCTTTTTTACCGGCTCGCATGACCACACTTGGATAGCCAAAAGATTTTGATCGCCATGATTAATATAAATATTTCATACAAGAAGTAATTATTTTCATTATTTTAACAAATGCAAAGAATTAGGGAGAAAACCATGCATACTTAAATTCGCCGCATAATAGAAATTATATCAATATTTAACCCTTTCTTACCATGGTTACCATTATTTTTTCCGCTTCCATGTACCCCACCATCTCACAAATACTGAAAGGTCCTTTACATCATGAATCGTTGAGCCAAAACCTTGTGACCACTTATCAACAATTTTCGAAGAATATTAGTATGAAAATATTGAAACAAAGAAATGATTCCATGTATTTGTGCGTTGGGAGAATTTTCAGAGATGGCGATATGTTACCGAGAGATTTGGCCATCCTTCCTCACAATCGTATGGAGAAGACCGACATTCATATGGAAGCGAAGATTTGGCAAGCCTCTCCCATAGGATTTTCCAAGATAGATTTTATCCATGTTGCTCCATGCGTGTTCTTTCCAAAATGAGGAAAGAAAATGCTATCTTCCAATGGGTCACACAAAGAATTGATTCAAATTTGTTAGAGGTACTCCTTTCCTGTGATTTTTGTTTCATTGGACCGGCCTGGGAACATATTGTGGGAACTTGAGTTATAGTATATTTAGAAGATGATAATTTAGACATGAAAATTTACAAGAGTTCCTATATCGGGTTGATATCGTCATCAGGGATGCCTACCGTAATATCTACTATTCTCACAAGAGGAGGAGATAGATTGGATCTTTTGCATAGAAATGTCTAGCTTACTAGGGTCTCATATGCGCTTGCCTTATCCTCGACCTCTCCGATGGAACTTCATCGTTTATGGATATTGATCCTATCAGAGGCGCCGCATCGTTGTGCTCGAGGAAAATAATATTGGATGGGGACAAGAAGCTCACAATAGTATGGTGATGTAGATTTATGACTCTGGGAATCCAATGCATGGACAAGCTTGTTTCCATGATCAATACCACTGCTTAATTTTCCCTAGTGGAAAGTGGTGTCTTCTCTAAGGGAAAATTTTTACTAGATTACCTCTAGGTAAGGTGTGCATTTGTCGCGTGATAGGATTTAGCATTGCAGTAGAGACGTTGGGAAGAAATTGGGATTGCCTCAAAGTGTTTTTTCTCATGTGAAAATCTACCAAAACGGTTTGAATTAGGTGGATGTGATGGGCGCAGTGGTGTTAATGGTTTATAATAATTCTTGTCACCGTAGTCGCAGATCTCGCGAAGTTGAAGGAAGGGACCAGTGCGTTCCGAAATGTGTGAATCGAATCCGATTGGGAGGCCGTAAGGCCTCTAACTTTTATATTGTCGTAGAAAATAGCGGCAGATGGACGATGATCTTCGATTCAGAATTCAAAATAATGATATGCAATCCAAAGCGAACATTAACAAGGCACATCACATTGCAGCTTCTCTCGTACGCTTCCACAAGCTTTCTCAGAATTTTTGTGTCGACTCTCAAATCCAACAATGCTTTTGACTTTAGGCAAGCCGATATTGAAATTAGATAATTTAATTGATAATAAATCAGTAGAGGCATTCAAACTTGTTGGAATTTCTCCGAGAATCCCAAAACAAATTATGGAGAGAATAATACTCTTCTTCTTAACACAAAGAAATTTAAAAAATTATTGCTTCACGTACGTAGATTCACACTTTGAAAATTTCTATTTTCATTAACTCATATTACAAGATTCTTCCTCGACTAAGGGATTACAAAAACTTAGACCTGCCGCAACAACGCAAAGGTTAAAACAACTGCTCTCTCTTCAAAAAATAACACTTTTGTATCTATGTAAAAACTTGCCTTTTGGGGCTCTCTCGTTTTTTCAGATCAACACCGCTATGTGTAAAATTTACATAGCCTTTCAAACTCTTTTTGTTTATATATGTCATGACATATAAAACATAAAAACAAAACTTTTTAAAATAAAAACTCAAAACTATTATAAGTACCTCATGGGGCCCTATAGGCAAATAACGCGCATATAAAATATATCATATGTTAAAAACACACGTATATGTTAAAACATATATAACAAAAAAAGGTTTTATAAAACCCTCGCGCGATAATAATAAAAACATTTAATTGAAAACTTTAACAACATTAAAAATTTGCAACCCGCCGACTTCGAAGAGAAATTTAACCGAATTGCAATCAACCATTTCACATTACAAAAGAGTCTTGTGAGGTCGTTGCTTTGGACGTGCGATGAATTATGAAATCCGCCTTATAAAAATACATCATGTCCGAAATTCTGGCTTCGGGGTACGATGAATTTTGTGTGCACGATGAACATTGCAATCGGCCCTATAAATCATATCGCGTCCGGATTTGGGGCTGCTAACGCAAGCCAAGCTTCTGTGACGTGAAAAACTCTTTTATCCATTGCGCCTCATAAATATTTTCGTGGTCTAGAAATTTGCAATGCAAACGGGCCAAAAAGAAACCCGCGTCTCAATCCACGGCCGCCGCATGTCCTCCAAACTTGGATCGGTTGTGGTGTGGGACCACCAAAACACTCCCCGCATACAAAAAAATATAAAACAACTCGTTTTATAAAAAAACTCGCTTCTCGTATTAAACCCAAACACAATGTTTCCATGTAAATGAAAAGCTCTATTTTTTCTTTTTTATCAAAGGACATAGTATGAAATAAAAACAACAAAGTTTCTGTAGAACACAAGATTGTAAGGGTTCACAAAAAAAATTGATTGTTCACCATTTTAGCAAGTGACTCTGTGTATGTAGTTTTTCAAACATATTTAGAAAGCGAAGCATTACTATACAGAGGGTAGTTTGAAAGTAACATTTCAACACTCCCCCTTAATTTCAACTCGCGTAGGTTATCATCGGGCCATACCCGTACATTTTCTCAAAAAATCAAAAACTCTTTCTCGCCCAACAATGGCTTGGTCGAATGTCTGCAAACTTCTCCCTTCGAGTTCTACAACTTGATTCTAAAACAATTTCACCATTGTTCACTAGCTCCCCGATGTGAGTGAAACTTTGTGTCAATGTGTTTTGTTCTCTTGTGAAACACAAAATTCTTGGATAATGCAATAGATGAGTCGTGTCACACAAAAAATCACTATACCTTTTGCTTTCTCTTGGCTTAAACTCCTTTAGAATCCTTCTTCTCATCCAAATTTCTTAACACGTTTGCTATTGTAGCCGCCACATACTCTCGCCTCTAATGTAGACAATGCTACACATGTTGTTTTTTATAAGCCCATGAAATGGCTCCTCGAACCCATGTGAAAAACATAACCGGAAGTGCTTTGTTTCTAATCATCTACACTTCAGTATTCAATCACTATCGTTGTATCCAAATAAATCTAGACATGCATCAAGCAAAGATATAAAATACCAAACCTTTTTTGTTCCCTTAACATACCTCGAATTATCTTTGCCGCCCGCCAATGTGCTTCTTTTGGCCTCTCCATGAATCGTGAAATCAAACTACACGCATGCATTACATCGGGCCTAGTATTATTAAATATACATGAGGCTTCCAACTATGCTCTTGTACAAACTAGGATCAAAATCCTTTCTTCTATCCTCTCTCGCCGAGTTTTAATCCCATCACCGTGGGGAGTGATTGTCGCTTACTTCTCCCTCGCGATATTAAATCTTTTCCAACACTTCATTAACATATTTTTCCGTGAGATAAAAAACCCATTTTAATTTTTTCTCTACTTCTATTCCTAAAAAGTACTTCTCAAAGAAAACCCATATCGCTCATTTCAAATTCATCTTTCATGATCGTTTTAAAGTTTTCAACAAGGCAATCATCATTGCCTCTCGAAAATTACATCATCAACATATAAAACAACAATTAGCATTTTACCATCTTTTTCTTTTCTTTGATGTAGAGGGTGGGCTTTCCTCACACTTTTCAAATCCATTTTCTAGTAGATAGGAATCTATCCTACCGTATCATGTTCTTGGCACTTTCTTCTGCACCCCATACAAGAGCTTTCTTCCTAATCTTCACACTTTTTGCTCTTGGCATTTCTTTTCGTAGCCTGGAGGTTGTTCAATGTGAAAGCTCTTCCATTAACACTCCATTTAGGAATGTTGACTTCATGTCCATTTGGTAAACTTTCCACTTGTTTTGTGTCAGCTATGGACAACACTCGCCCTCACGTGCTTTCCGATTCTTGTTAATCGTGTGAAATTTTCCTCATAGTCTCTCCCATGCCGTCGTTATAACCCTTTGACAACAAGTCTAGCCTCTCGTGTCTTTCAATTTTTCCTTTCACAGTTACTCTTGGTCTTGTAGACCACTTTAACTCCAATAACTTCTTCACCTTTTGGGAGTTCAACTAAATCCCATGTCTTGTTTTTCTTCTATGGCATTAATTTCCTCATCCATAGCTTCTATCCATTTCATATCTTTAATAGCATCCTCAAAATGAATAGGATCATCAACATGACAATAGGTAAGCAAGAAAGAGTTCATACCTTCATTTTCTCCGCTCTCGCTTGTTCATAAATGTCATTTAAATTTCTAAACTTCTTTCGTCTTTCTTCATTTGGTGTATGAGAGTGCTTGAAGCAGAACTCGAATCTTCTTCCTTGTGGTGTGCTTGGAGAAGCACTTTTCATTTTCGCTCCTCGAAGGGTGTCTCTTGTCTGTCCTTGTGTTGGTGCTTTCTATTTGGGGATGTATTTACAGCCATCTCTTCATCACTTTCTGATCACGAGACAAACAATTTTTAACATTCATTGTTTTATCTATGCTTCCATCCCAAGCTTCCTCTTCAATGAACTCGAACATCTCTCGCTCACAACAAACTTCTTGTGGGATGGGTTATATAACCTATAAGATTTGGATTCTCACTATATCCAATAAAAATACATTTCTCCCCCTTGTTTTCCAACTTCTTCCTTAGTCGATCAAGAATGTGTGCATAAGCCACACATCCAAAAACTTTCATGTGTGTGACACCTTGCTTTGTGCCACTCCATAGCTCTCTTTAGGAACTTTGTTCATGACTAGCTTTTGTTGGACACCTATTCAAAATGTGTATGCTGCATAATGCATAGCTTTAGTCCAATAATAATTCGGAAAATGCTTTGCCTTAAGCATACTCCTTACCATATCCATGATTGTTCTATTCTTCCTTTCGGCAACTCCATTTTGCTGCGGGAGTGTACCTAGTTGTAAACTCGGCTTATGAATTCCATTTTCTCTACAAAAACGTAGAAATTCTTTGGAGATATTCTCACCTCCTATATTAATCCTGTAGGACCTTTGATATGCCATCACTTTGTTTCTCTACAAGTGCTTTGAAATTGCGTAATATTTCAAACACTTCACTTTTGTTTTTCAAAAAAATAAACCCAAGTTTCTCTAGTAAAATCATCAATAAATGTTAACATATAGTGGCTACATAGCAAGTGATGGAGTTTGCATTGGCTCCACATAAATCCGAGTGGACAATTCTCGAAGGGTTCTTTTGCCCTTATGCTTTTCCTAGATGGAAAATTTTCTCTTTTGTTGTTTCAAGATACAACCTTCACAAACGCCTGTCTCGGTTTCTCAATCAATGGAAAACCTCTTACCATTCCTTTTATGTTCAACAAGTTAAGACCTCCAAAGTTGAGATGTCCAAATCTCAAGTGCCACAACCAACTCTCATCTTTTGGTTCGCTTTGGAAAGCCTCTTATGTCACCGCCGCTATTTCTTCTCCATTTTTCAAATCTCGGGCTCTCATCCCGAGAGGGAAAATCTAGTTCCTTGTCATCTTTCACTTCAGACAATACATTGTTTGTCTGGGTGGTTTATCCATGATGGTGCATACATCATCCTGCCAAAGAAAACATTGTACCCTTTTGAACAAGCTATCCAATACTTAAGAGGGTTACATTTTCATCTCTAGTGAACATAATATGGATTGTGTTTTCTTTCATTTTCTTGTTAATAAATCTCTACTTTCTCCTTTTCCCATAATAGTAAACTTTACTATATGTCCCTAATGTGACTTGTGATTTCACATTTTGATAAAAATAGTTATAACATAGAAAACATGGCTATGTTTCCGGTCATATGGTTACTACAACCGTGAGCCTATAAACCATAAATCTTCACTCTTTTCCTCACGCATATTACAAGCTAAAAACAATTTATCTTGGCCGATATTTTCTCTAGTGAAATTTGCACTTGTTCTATTACTCATATCATGTCGCTTTCTTCCTACATTCATTTGCATAATGCCCATTATTTTCTACAATAATGACATTGGACATTGGGATTTATCATACCTTTTTCCTTGAGCATGTTTCTAACCACTTTGTTGGTCGCTGCTAGTTAGCCTTGGTTTTGATTTGGATTTCGCCCTTCCTTGAGAATTTGCTACAGACTTGTTTCTTCCACCTTCCGTTTTTGGCTTTTCGCCTCTTCCTTTCTTGTTTCTCCGGCTTGACCTCTTCCTCTTCCAAAGGACATATGGGTCTTAATGGCATGCTCTAGAGATGAGTTTTCATTTCTACCCAATCTCTCGCTCATGTGTCATCGTGATGCATGTAGCTCATCAACTAAAAAATTTTGTGAGATCTTTTGTCTCTTCTATGGTGGTGACAATCACATTAAACCTCGAGGGTAGGCTCCTCAATAGTTTCTCCACAATCCTCCTTTCTTCAAGAATCTCTCCATGAGACCTTATCCGTGTGACCATTCCAATCACATGTGTGAAGAATGAGTCAATGTTATCTCGACTCCTTCATGTAGAGAGTCTCAAAATCTCTCCTCGCGAATTGTAGTTTTGCTTTCTTCACTTTCTCCATGCCTCTCGATATGGGCTGTCTCGGAGAGTTTGCCATGTTTATTTGGATCTCTTAGCTACTACTATCCTTGGAAACACACTCTCATGCATCGCTTGATACAAAAAGTAGAGGGATCTAGAGTCCTTCTTCTTCTCATTGCTCTCTCAATAGTTCCTTCTCTCTCGCCCGAGTTAAATCATTAAACTCATTTTCATCCACTAGTTCTTCAAAACCATCCTCAACAATTCTCCCATAAGTCTTGGGAAGCAAACAAGGCTCTCATAGTTATTGCCCAAGAGTCATAGTTTTTCCCATTAAATTGTGGGAGCTAAGTATTACCTATACTCATGCTAGTGTTGGCTCCAACCATTCTTGGCACTCTCTAACTATGCTTCAAACACTTGACTCGTGTATTTTAAAATAAACTCATTGTTTCCGCAAATCAAGCAATACAAATAAAATTGTCCCGAGAAATACCTTTGGATTATATTTGACTCGAGTCTTCACTCCGCCGGAGAAGCTACGCAACAAAGAAATCCTTCCTTCAGCTTCTTTCGACACCTTCAAAGAGCCCGCGACTAGCTCGATACTACATGTTGGAATTTCGAGAATTCCGTAACAAATTATGGAGAGAATAATACTCTCCTTCTTAACACAAGAGAAATTCTAAAAATTATTGCTTCTGCGTAATAGAGATTCACACTTTGAAAATTTCTATTTCATTAACTCAAAAAAAAACTATTACAATATCTTCCTCTCGATCGAGGGATTACAAAAACTTAGACTGTCAAGGTATAACGCAAAGGTGCTAAAACAACTGTCTCTCTTCAAAAAATAACACTCTATCTCTCGTGTAAAAACTTTCCTTCGGTTCTCGTTTTTCATAACATTGTTATGTGTAAAAGTTACATAGCCTTTCGTACCTTTTTGTTTATATATGCCGTGATATATAAAACATAAAATAAAAACCTTTTTAAAAATAAAACTAAAACTATTATAAGACCTATGGGGCCCTATACAAATAACACGCATATAAAATATATCATATGTTAAAAACATACGTATATGTTAAAACATATATAACACAAAAGGTTTTATAAAATACTCGCGCGATAATAAAAACATTTAAATGAAAATCTTTTAACAACATTAAAAACTTTGCAACCCGCTCTGGACTTCAACGTAAATTTAACCGAATTGCAATCAACCATTTCAAGTTACAAAAGAGTCTTGTGACGTCGTCGCTTTGGACACATGATCAATTATGAAATTTTCCTTATAAAAAGACATCGCGCTTTGAAATTTGACCTCGGGGTATGCTCGAATTTTTGTGCGCGATGAACATTGCAATCAACCATATAAAGCATATCGCGTCCGAATTTGGGGTTTGTCGACGTAAGCCAAGTTTGTGACACGAAAACTCTTTATCCATTGCGCCTCATAAATAATTCGAGTCCCGAACTTTCGCAATGCAAACGGGCCAAACAAAAACCCACTCCAATCCACTGGTTGTCAGCGTGTCCTCCGATTGACTGTCATGGTGTGGGACCACCAAAACACTCCTCGTACACAAAATTTACTCGTTTATATATACTTGCTTTCCGTATTAAAACCCAAACACATCTATTTCCATGTAAATGAAAGCTCTGTTTTTCTTTTTACAAAGGACAGCGGCCGAAAAAAACAACATACTTTCCATAAACATAGGATCGTAAGGGTTCACAAAAAAAATTGATTGTTCACCATTTTTAGCAAGCGTGTTTCCGTGTGCATGTTTTTTCAAACATATTTGGAAAAAGCGGCCATCGGTATGCTGTGAGTGGCGACTGAAAGTAACATTTCAACAGTCAACTTTTCGCTTATATAAGTTGTTTATAAATTCGTTGTCTCTCATCATTTTTTAATTAAGGTGTTTGTAAATTTGGGCTTGCCCTATCAAATTAGCGTTGTATCAAAGCTCTTACATACCGCAGATTCTACGAGATTCTCCAATTCCTCTCAAAGATGTTTAGTTGTTGCAAAGAATTTTTCAATATTTTGTCTCTTACTCGTTTTAATTTTTTTATTCTTTTAAGGATATGTAAAATTGATTTGGAAACATAAAATGGAATGAAATTGTATTCATCTTTGTCATCTCAATGAACACGAAGAAGGAACATGCAATTGGGGTTTGGGGTTTCCATTTATGTCCACACGAACAATGCAATGCGATAGTGGCAAAAGAGTTTAGCATTTCCGATGGCTCTTTTATCATTATTATCATTAATAATTTATTAAATATTAATACGAATTTACTTTAATTTTAATTTATTAAATATTCACAAAGCATTATGTATAATGTAATGAACTTTTAATTTTTGAAAATTTTTTACAATAGAATTATATTCGTATATATAATATATTAGTATTTATATATCATTTAATTTATGTAAAAATAAAATTATATTGATAAATATTAATTTTTATGTATTATTAATTTTATGCACAATTTAAAATTAAGTTGGTTTCCTATGGATGAATCAATGATACAATGTTATTTTTTTATAAACCATATAAATTTTTGATATTTTATTTACAAAGTTCATATTATATTATATACGTATATAAATTTAATATTTTTAATAAATTATATACTAATATATTATCTTAAAAAAATATAAATTTAATATTTTAAATAATTAGATTTTTTTTGGGTTAAGGATATCAATGTATGTGTTAATGAAAAATATAATAATAATGATAGTTATCATCTCTACAAGGAGTCTTTTCTTGTCTAAGTGTTTTCCACCAGGGTAGGGGACAGAGCATTGCCATCCCATTTGGCCATGCAACAATTGGTAATACAATGGTTGTTTAATATGAGTGTGCTTTCCATTTTTTCACTCAAATGCCATTCTCATTAAACATCACCATTGTAGCCCTCATTCCATTCACATTTTCCTTGACTACACTATTATCACCCAACCTATATGCATAGAGTGTCTCTTTGGGTGAAGGATCACTCTCAAAGAGTCACCAAGCTATGGAAATTATGGTCCGAATCTCAACACTCCAAAGTTATAATAATGTTAGCCATTAGGGAAAAAGTGGATCTATAGGAATAACTGGACAAGGAAAGAAAAATTGTAGTGAAAATACCCTAGTTGTCCATGTGAAAGTCTATGGTAACTCTTAACTTTGGAAAACCAACCCATCATAAAATAACTTTGTACATCCGAGGTAGCTTCTCTCAAGTCAAGCATGGCCATTCATTTCCTTCCTTGTTTTCTATTCAGTTTCTTTACTCATGGCGTTCTTGGTTGGGATATGCCAATCCTTATAGCCATTCAGCTTTTGTCACTATTGTTGACTCTAAGTTACTTTATTTTCATCGGGGCTACTCCTCCCCTCGATTCATCACATTATCTTGTGATACTCCCTTAGGTTGCACTTCTCCCCCCATCCCTCTACTATTCCACTAACTTCACTCATATGTCCGAGAAGCATGCATCACTTTATCTTGTTCACTTGGAACATTCTACCACGTATCTGTCTTCTTTTGATACCCCCTCGTGTAACTTTACCTCTTGTCCTTACACATGTACATCCATCATGCCTTACCAATGAGCCCAAATCCATAGGGGAGTTCCACATTACCAGGAATGTGCCGTTGAATGAAATACATGTATTCGCCACACATTTGAAAAAATATTTGCTCAATTTTGAGATCTTACCTCAAAGCCCCATCCAAGAAGAGGCCTCACCCATTCTAAGTGGAAAGAGACTTCAGGCAGTCACCTTCTTAGAGATTATGATACTAGTTGACATGTTGTGTAAGTGCCCGATATTGGACATAAATGTAGGTGCTTTAATCAAAGTGCATGCACAAAGTGGAACTATATTAGCATATGAAATTCCTCTTAGGAAATGTTCTCCTAGTTCAACATGAGTGGCAAGAGAAAATATCCTCCTCTCTATGGAGCATTCACATAGGCACATGATGAAACTAGATCATCGAATCGAGCGTATTGAGAAGAACACACACACTCCCTCCCCCGAGCCCCTCCTCCACCCACTAGAGGCACACCAAGTGAAACAAGGAGCTAATGTAGGTCACAGCAATGGGGCCTAATTCAAGTCCTACTTAGTCTCTTGTCATGTCTTTGGTTTATAAATTTACTATTTACTTAGTTTTCTTTCCTTAGTTGTGAAGGCTCATATTTTAGGTTCTATATGGTAAATTTTGAACTTGTAGGCAATCCTGATGTCTTTTTCCCTTCTAAGGAAAAGTGAATGTTTCAGACATAGTCGAGTTTTTCCTTGAAAGTGATTGACTTTATTTTGAAACTTTCAATGTTTTCATTAAATTTCTAATTTTAAAGGCAATATAAATGTTACCCCACATACTAAAATAATACAATTTTTGTCATTTAGTAATACAATTTTGTATTATAAATATCATATTAATAATTATAATTATTTATTGAACTTGCATGAATTTATCTTAGTTCACATTATAAATAATTTTTCTTTATATAATTAAATTAAAATATATGATAAAATTTAATTAAAAATAAAATGTAAAGGAAGCTTTCTTCTATATTTTTTTCTTTTACTAAAATATCCAATATTTCCCAACCTTCCATGCATATTTAATATAATGTTTTTGGTTATTAAAAATTATTAAATTAATATAAAAAAAAATTAAGAAAAGTATGTATGTGCATTTCCTTATTTCAACTTACAAGAATAATTCTATTGTTGTCACTGAAGGGGAGATAGATTGGATATTTGCATAGAAAATTTAGCTACTAGGTCTCATAGCACACATGCCTTATCCTCAACCTCTCCTATGGAACATCATTGCTATGGATTTTGAAGCTACCAGAGACATTAGCATTATTCTACTCTTTGGAAAACAATAGTTGACCAAAGTACAAGAAGCTCAAAATTGTATTGTGATGTAGATTTATGACTCGAATCCAATGCATGGATTGTGGTCTCCATGAAAATCCCATTTCTTATTTTCCCTAGTGGAAAGGGCTTTCTTCTCTTAAGGGAAAATTTTACTAGATTACTCTCTAAAGTTATGTGTTGTCGCTACTAAAAAACCCTCCAAAATTTTGGCCTCTGCGCCCAAATTCTGCGACCTCTTTTGTTCTTGCATATTTCCTTCACAAGCATTAAGACTCATTACATGTGTTTTCTCTAAGATACATTTGGACCCTTTTGCAAGAAAATCAAAGTGTCATCGCTTTCACGTGATAAGTGTCGTACATTGCAAAAAACATTGCTTTAGTGATTTCAATGGGTTATATTTGTGGAAATGAGGTGATCCTACCATATAAAAAACTTTCACGCTCATTTCAAAAGTTTTAAGCATTAGTCACACAAGGCTGTCAAAGCCGTGAGCCTCATCATCGCAGTGTATCTTTGGTGTCGTACGTGTCGTAAGTTGTCACAAGGTTGTCGCACTAGGGGAAGTTTGTTGTTCATGTGTCACAAATGATCTATGATGTGTCATCAAATGTTCTAAGTGTGTTATCACGCGCTTCAAATATTATCACTGTTCTCACATCACCTTCATTGATCCCACACTTATCCATATCCGAAAAACTTCTCGACTCAAGCAACTTAGCCTCATTTAGCCTTGTGAACTCCGCATTCATAGTATTAGCCCTCAAGTTGTAGCCTTGCCTCTGGGTGAAGCCTACGCAATGTGGGTCTGCATTTCCTTCGACCCCATAAAACTTTTGTAATTCCTATCTCCTATCCAAATAAGATTTCCCATTAAAAAATCACAAGGCAATCAAGCCTCGAACCCCGAGCTCTTGAACTACTCAATTGCATAATAACTCGGCATCCTCTCGCCGTCCAAAACTACACAATGGGAAAAATCGATGGGTCAAGCCCTCATCCTAGCTCCCTAAGCTCCCAAAAACGCAATGTTTTTTCTCATTCCTGCCTTGAATTTCCCATTTCACAAAGTCTCAAGTCTTAAACTCAACCCTTTACTTCCTTATTTTCCAAATTTTGCAATCACCGAGCCTCTCCCTCACCTCTATCACTTAGTTCCGGCTCAATGAGTGTGGATCATCATGCAACATGTTAGACTAGCGATTTTTGACCGATGACGTCTTGTCGGGAGTGAATTGAAGATGAAAGTACTTTATCATACCATGGAAGGGATTATGAAGAAGGAGATAGAGAAGGAGAACATGCTAGAAGACACATTTGTAGCTGAATATGCAATCCGGTCAATTAGAGAAAGGAAAGGGACACTAGTTTTTTATCGTAGCTTAAGATATAATATCATCGATGTGACTCCCTATCTCCAAGCCATATGAGGTGGATAAAAGACATTTTTAAGAAAAACATAAAGTAAGAAGCAACAAGAATGACTTGATATTTCCATGCCATCATATAGTCCATCTCATTAGTTTCATTCCATGTCATGTCATGAGCTTCACGCATATGCCACATCATTTTTGTGGATTATCTAAATTTCTATTCGAAAATGTACTCTAAATTTGAAGTCCAAATGACATGTGTAGAATTTTAAGAGTCATGTAAAGTCGAAAAGTCGTGGTAAGTCAAACAATCATGACATTAGTCAAAGATTCACAAACAAAGGTAGAAGCATCACCTCCCCATTTGTTATATATACACCCTCATAGTATGGGAAAAGGAATTTTCACCTTGGCTCCTCTCACAAGTCATTAGAGAGACATGCTAGTTATTTTATGGAGAAAGGAGTGCTCCCAATGCTCCACTATTGGAGCTAGTGGGTGTTTGTTGTATATATGTGTCTTGGGAATTTTCTTTAATATCATAAGCATCGATGGCTAAGACATTCTTCATGCATGGATTATGAATTTTTGTAAGATTATGTTGTGAATGTTTGTAATTCATGTCACACACATGTGCTAAAGTAGTTGAATTTTTGAGTTATTTCTAGTGCTTATCATATTGAGAATTTGTTGTAATGGTTTCTACATTCGTTGCATATTTGTGTGAATATTCCGCTATATGTTAGACAAACCTTTCTTTTTTGTGTTGGTTGACGATCAGATCACATCTTTGTGGACTAGCCCATTAGGTATTAGAAATATCCCTCTCTTGTTTGCGTGTGTCTCTACTAGGGTGGTACTATTACCCTCTCTCTTAGGGGTTCACTTCTCTTCCCCCTACATTAGAATAACCTCTGACACACTTATGACTTAACACTCACCAGGCACACTTAATTTCTTTTTGAAGGCACATATGCACTCCTCTCTCTGTCTAGAGCTGAGAGCTAAGGAAAACCTTCAAGAAAATGGTAATCTGGTCATATTATAGATGGTGATCCTATCCCAAATGGTGTGAGGTATAATTGGGACAACATATCGGGTATCCCCTCTGAATGTTGGTAGGTCCAAGAATTGTTAACATTTTTGGTGCTAGAAGGAGTGAAGTTAACTTTCTATGGCCGAAAACTCCACCCACCCTCTCCACACTCTCGTTTGGTCAAGGCAAGTAAATATTCCCGACGATCTCCTCCACTAACATTCCCCCGAAGTTGACAAATATTATCACCTTGTTCTTGGAAAAACTTCGTGAAATCTCTTACGAGCATATTTGGGTTATCTAGCCTATAGCCTCACATTTTGCAAAGGCCATTGGATTGATCCTTGGATTATATAATATTCAATATTTTCCAAATAAGAACGCAAACCGTAGTCCTATTGGGATAGTGGTTTGCCTAACAAGTCATTGAATATTTAGTTCTCATCACCATTGAAGAGTTATCACTGCATCGAAGAGAACATAGAGAAACTAGAGTAGCCTCCATATTTCAACAAAGGTGACAAGAGACAACATTGTATTCTCAAATGACACATTCCACGCAGTTAGGGAAGTCATGAAGAGGAAGAAGAGGATCCTTTATATTATTACAAAAGAGGAGGAGTTTAGAGATAGAATATATGGTGGAAAAAGATATGTATTGGATTTCTCAAGCTTCACTCTCTCTACTAGGTGTGTGGCACAAGATGAAGAAACACCCGTGAGAAGCTATTAACGAATTATGATGTTGACAAAGCGATGAAAGTGGAGGAACATTTGGAAAACTTCTACCCGCATTTGAAAATGCTTTAGGTAGGTTACAACGATGTTGCACATATACTTTTCCCTTGTACCTTATATGGTAGAGCATATGGTACCACAATATTCCGCCGAAATTAATCCAAAATTGAGGGGATTTAAAAAATTCTGTTTCTTGAAAAAAAATTTGATGATAAAACCTCGTCCATGTTATTGAAAGAGTTGGGAAATTTCAATATGGAGTAGAAAGAGAAAGATAATATATTTTAATCTGGGAGAGGTTTAATTTCATATTAAATAAATTTCATATGAATATGTAAAAACCTCAGTGACTCATCACCATTGATTATTATACTTCTTCCCTTACGAACAAAAAATTCCGTATTTTTTTAAGCGAACCGTGAAAGAAATTCTAACATAAAACTATGAAGCCATTGAATTTGAAATTGAATTGTGTGCAATCGCAGTCATTGTGGATGATTAACTGCATAAAAATAATCCAAATACATGGGTAAAATGTCGTAGGGATCGTCAAGTAGAGGGACGCAAGGAACTCGACCGATGATCGATCAAGTATCTTTCCAATGAATTGGCAGTAGTTGAAACAAAGGTCAAGCGAGACCTCACCATAAGCAGAAAGCCTCCTAAATTCAACTTTATGAGAAGGATGCTATAACTCAGAAACATCAACAATCCAAGTTTGCACAAAGCTGGAATAGTTGTGTTGAACGTTGAAAGTATGGGCATGGAAAAAATACTATTTGTTTAATCAAGTGTATCATTCGTAGAAATACATGCCCGCAATGGAATAACACCATGAACGCTCTAGTTATATTATTCAACGATACAATTATTTCTAGGTGATCCATATCGAGATAGCATAAGGGAAGGATGTATAAATTATACAACAAGCATGTATATCATGGATTCAATCTATTCTAAAAATGTACTAAATTTAAATACCGAACCAATTCTAAAAATAAAATGTGGAATTAAAAACATAATCACAAATTACATCAAGCAAAGAAGAATCAATCAAACCACTAACATATGTATAATTTCCTAGGGAAATCTTGCTACCGAAAACCCCACTATCTTCTACTGTATATTCAACATGGATACATACGTAAAACAATTAGCATAGAACTCTTCTCACTAGATCCCTCTTGTACTCAGCTAATTGTCTCACATTATCTCGTATAAAAATGACCAATACTTAGCCAATTTACTACCTCCGTACAACTCCGCTCTTTCTTGCATAATTTGTGTGGAATGCAATCTTTATTCCATACAATTTTTTTCCTTCCTAAACTCGTGCAAGGATCATGGGAAATATAATGGGTGTTTGGTTTCATGGGTGAAACCCTATAATCCTACAACCTGATACGTCAACTTCCCTTTCACCTAGATCTCAACTAGGTCTCCACCTGGATCCGATATGCATGCGTAACTAATAACTCGTGAATTAATTAATATTTAATTCACTTGATCTCTCACTAGTGTATCAAACTGAGCTGAAAAATCTAGACAGATATCGAGTTTAACTCACTTAACTCGAGTTAAACTTATTACAACCTCGCATTAATTAATGCACCACCGCACTTCGAACTCGTTACAACTAGAATTACTCGCATGCCTAACTAACTACCTCTAACTCCTACAAAATTTATGAGCTAATTCTATTTTATCACAATTCAGCTAACTATTAAAAAGTTATTTTGAGATTATATTACATTTTATTGTCCATATTAATGAAGGGATAAAAGAAATAGACATGCACCGTAAATTTGTCCCACAATAGTGTAGGTGCTTGCTAAGATGTGTGGTCCCACAACTAGTGTAGGTGCTACTTGACCTCTCGGGTCCCACACTAGCGTGGGTGCTGAAATTTTTCTTTTTGAACTTCAACACTCCTCTCAACAAGAAATGGATTTTCCTTCACCCCCCATCATACCTCTATGGTATTCAAATTTTCTCTCGGTGGGTGCCTTTGCTAGAATATCCGCATCCCGATCTTTTGTGGGAAATTGTACCGAAGTAACACTATTTTGCCCTTGCACACAATATCCGAGATGGTTGAACCATACATCCGTGTGCTTGGACCTATCATGAAACACAAGATTAATCAAGATTTTAATGGAAATTTGATTATCACAATGTATCAATGTCGAGCATCCATCCGAGAACCAAACAAAACCAACCAAGATCTTTTCTCATCCAAATAGCCTCACATGCAACTTGAATTGCTACCATGTACTCGCTTCAAATTCGAACCGAGTGGCACGGATCCCTTGCTTCCTCGTTGTACCAAGAAACTATTGTTGATCATATTTTGAAGATCCCTCCTCATGTGCTCTTTTTTTCTAATGGGTTGCTTGCCCAATATGCATATGTAAAGCCTTGAAGCTTCACTCCCTTTGTCTCGTTTGTACCATAGACCATACTGATGTTCCCCTCAAGTATCTCTTAAGACATGCTTCCCCGCCTTCCAAAAGAGCTTGGTAGGCTTAACCATAGCTTGACTTAGTTGGTCAAATATGTAGCAAATTTCTAGTCTCGTTTTCACTAGATACATCGCTGAACTCAACTAACTACCCGTAGATAGTAGCATCCACTACCTCTCCAAGTAACATCCTATTTCCTCCAATTTCACAGAAGAGGAGTATCCATGGGTGCAAAGTCTCCATGTGAACCTTACTCAAGATTCTTTGGCGCACTTACCTTGAGAAACAAAAATTTCACCATCCCAAGTAGTCATATCTCCCAAACCAAGGAAATAATGGAGTCCCATGTCCTTCATTTCTAACTCCCTTGCAATATCCTCCTAGCATGAGTGTACCAGCTCGCTCATCACTAGTAAAAATTAGATAATCAACATAAAGAACAATAATCAATAATAACTTTACCCCCAACCAAAAACTAGTACATGTTCACATTAGCTTCATTTTTGGTGAAGCCCAATCCAACGAAATAGTTTTCTATCCGAGTGTACAAAGAACAAGGTGCTTGCTTCAGCCCAATACAAGCGTTTTCTTTGAGTCAACACACATGCGACCTACTATCAAAGATCTCAAAAACATTTTGGTCGTACGATGTACACTTCTTCCTCAATGACTCCCATTGAGAAAATTCACATCCATATGATGAATGTGCGCTACCCATCTGCGATGAGAGTGCAAGTGATGGATCTAATGGAAGAGTACCCGAGTACCTTGCAATAGGCACAAAAGTATCATCATAATCGATCCCATCGATTTATGAGAAACTTCGGCCACACAATGCGCTTTCTGTACTTCTCACACTCCCATCAGCATCTTGCTTTTATCTTGTAGATCCATCTAGGATCCAACCACCAATTTTTCTACCAAAGTCTTGGGACAATATCCCATTCATTGTTCTTGTACAATGGAGTTACACTATCTCCACCATTGCATCAACCCAAATCAGTTTGTTGCATCGCTCTCCTAAAAAAAAGATGGTATCCAAGAATAACACATTTTCTCATACATGTATCCACTAAACCCGTGTCTAGAGACTCTCGCTCAGCCGTCACACGTGAAGTAGGGGGCTCCTACATTTTCTCACAGCATCAGTCGTCTCAATCTATCGCCTTTCGTGGTGCGCCTTCTCTCATTTCTGATAGATGACTCGCACGACTAGGTTTCCACACTCCATGATCCTCCTCATGTGGTTTCTCCAAATCTTGAGGCTCATTCTTGGAACCAAGAGTTCCTCCTCTCGCATCCAAGTCTAGCTCCCTCTCAAGGAACAACCGCATGGGTTTCTCCTCATCAAATTTTATATCCCCTCGCACAAAAGTCATTTTGTTGTTTGGAAAATACACCCGATAGTTGTGGGGTGTTTCAATGTACCCCACAAAAATCTCGATCTCGGGCTTGTGGTTCCAACTTCTTCCGGCATTTTTGGTCACATGCACATAAATAAATGAGCCAAAAATCTTAAAATGTGAAAAATCGTGGTTTCTCACGTTGAAAGCCTCTTATGGTGTACTCATGCCAAGTATCCTATGAGGACAATGATTTTGTACAAATAGCTCACAATGTTGCATGCGTTTCTACCCATAGATGCATCAGTAGGGCCTTCATCATGCAGAACATCACTCTTTGCTACACCCACAATCATTGTTTTCTTTCTTTCAGCAACCCTATTCTGTTGTGGGTTATGAGGTGCTACCCAGCTCTCTTTGAATTCCTTCTTTGCCGCAAAAGTTCTTGAATTCGTTAGAGATGTACTCACCACCATTATCTCTCCCTAAGAGCTTTCACTTGCTTCCTCGTGTCTTTCTCCACCGGTGCCTTAAACCCGAGAAACTTTGAGAATGTTTCATATTTCTTCCTCTACATGAAGTAGATCTAGCACCTACGAGAAAATTCATCAACAACTATCACATAGTACTTACGTTTTTTTGTCAAAACAATAGAGAATGGTCCATGCGTGTTTGTGTGAACTCTCTCAGTGGATCCCCAGCTCAACTCTCCCTTCTCATGAAAGTTGGCCTTTACATATTTTCCCATAGTACATCCTTGCATGTGTCCGACTATGCAATTTACCGTTAGAAGACCAAGATAAATATTTTTTGCATGAATTTCAAGGCTCCATGGGGAAACAGATGGGCCCAATCTCTCTGTGCCATAATTCGCCGTCATCTCGTCTCACCACTTTGTCTTCCTTTCCCATCAATTTAGACAACCATCTACATAAAACCTTGTAGAGATTCTTAACTCGAATCCCTATCTTCTTCGCTTGTCCTATTGTTTTGTGTGTGTCGCAGAAATATTTTCCTTCACTAAAAACAACATCATAGCCTATATCCTCCAACATTGTAACCGAGACTAAATTTTCCTTCAAACATGGTACATGTGCATTACATATTTTAATTGAAAGGGCTTAACCGATCGTCTCTCGGAAGGTAATGGTGCACTCAATTCCAAAAGAGCATTGTACCACCCGTCATCACTCCATTTCAATATGCATCTCTGTAGATCCTTTTCCTCCAAGCTACCGAAAAGTTCCTTGTCTCCCATCATGTGAAAGGAAGCACCACTATATAAAATACCACATATATCTAGCAATGAACTTGACACCATGCATGTGATCAATGAGAAGTAAGCTTAAAATTGTAGAGAAGCGAAGCCTCACCAAATACATATCCTCCAACCTTCTTGTTCTTCTTATTTTGTGGAAAGTTAGTATCATAATTCCCATGCTTGTCACAAGGAAAAACACTTCACTCCTCGGACATGTCCCACTTCTTGCCATCGTTGGACTTGGATTTGCAATAGAATTTATTCCCCTTCCCCTTATTTTCCTTTTCCAGCTAGCCCAATCTTCTTCATCTTAATTTTAGATGAACATCAATATCCGGTGTTCCGTCGAACTCCCTCCCCGCACCAAATCTGACCACAATCATTCCCAATTAGGTAGCTTCTCCCTTCCATTGATATATTCTTGATAATCCGTGCCAAATCTTGGGAATTTCTAGGGAGAGATAAACTCACAAAATCATCATCAACGATATTTATGCCAACGCTCACCGCTCATCCCTACATTGGACAAACTTTGTTAAATATTTTGGCATGGACTCACCTTTCTCCATCTTGATCTTCCGAGTTTATCTTTGAGTGCCAATTTCCTATGGTCACTACTCTGCTTTTGAAATAGATCTCATCAAATACTTCCACATTTCATATGGTGTGGCTTTCCCATGGAGGCTTGAGATAATGTGGTCTCATACTCCCTCTAGTAGGATCCTCCTCGCCTTTTTCGTGTTTTCTTTTTTCCCATGCATCAAGATTTGCAGCATTTTCCACAATGGGTTTAGGAACATCATTGTCAATGAATTCCTTCAAGCCATTGTCTTCGAGTACTACCTCTATCCTGGTCCTTTCGAAGAAATATAGTTAGAGAGTCGCCATCGAGTGCATACTCCAACCTCGCCAAGCCATTGAAAGCCATTTCGATCCCGAATCAAGCTCATAGCACCATAGAACATTCTTTTCCGCAAATTCGAATTCTATCCAATAAAAAACTAAACTCCTCCCGCATTTTTGTGATTTCATGTGCCCGATACCATGTGGAAATTATACAACAAGCATGTATATCATGCATTCAATCAATGATATAACAATGTACTAAAGTTAAATATTGAATCACGTCTACAAATAAATTGCGAATTAAAAACATAATTGCCAATCACATGAGGCAAAGAAGAATCAATAAAATCACAAATACGTATAATTCCTTGTGGGAAATATTGCCGGCTAAAAATCCCATCATATTCAATTGTATATTTAGCATGGATACATGAAACAATTACATACAAATATTCTCACAAAAGTCATCATGTGCTCAACTAATTGTCTAACACTATCTCGTATAAAACAAACCAATACTTAGCCAATTTACTTCCTCCGTATAGATTTCCTTGCTTTGTGCAATTTGTGTGGAATGAAACCCTATTCCATAGGAATTTTGGCCTTCCTAAGCTGTCGCAAGGATCATGGAAATCCAATGGGTGTTTGGTTGCATGGGTGCAAACCCAATAATCCTACAATCGATAGTCAAATTCCCTTTCACCTATATCTCAACTCCGGGTCTCCACTAGATCTAACATGCATGCAACTAATAATAGTAAATCCTTAGTTGCATGTGATATCATTGATTGTGAATTACTTAATCTTTAATTCACTTGATCTCTCACTAGTGTATCAAACAAGCTTACAACTAGCACAACTGATTTTAACTCACTTAACTAAGTTAAACCGATTACAACCTCGCATTAACAAATGCACCATCGCACTTTGAATGGTGTTACAACTAGAATTACTCGCATGCCTCACCAACTACCTATAACTCAAAAATTCATGAGCTAACTAATATCATCACACTCAATTAACTATTAAAATTTATTTTGGAGATTATATTCCATTTGTATTGTCCATCTTAATTAAGGGATAACTAAAATACACATGCACAGAAATTTATCCCACACTAGTGTCGATGCTACTAAGACCTATGGTATCCACACTAGTGTAGGTGTTTTTTCGATCTCTCCCTCGGTCCCACACACAGTACTGTGGATGCTAAAATTTTCTTTGTTGAACTTCAACAAAGGAAGAGACTTCTTTGCTAAAGAAACTACAAGTGTTTGGCATGTAGTAAAACACTCAGCCTTTATATAAGCAACTGAAAAATAAGACTATCGAAGAACCGCCATAGAAAGTGAGGGACTTGGTTCAAAAGACAGCAATTAATATAAGTTGAGAATGTTGGAGCACCGTAGCTAAAAACAAAATAGACAAGAAACGATAGCGCATAAAACACATCACATAAGAGACACATGAGTTTTACGTGGTTCACCCAACCATTTCCGGGCTACGTTCACCAAACATAGGCATCGGCAATTTTATTAATCAAACAAAGAGATTACAAACTCTCACACCCTCTCTGCAAAACAAACGTATGGATACATGTTTTATAGCAAGGAGAATCTAAACCGTACCTTCATAAATCCTCTCAACTCAAATTTAGGATGGGATGAATCTTTCCTCCCAACTAAATCCTGGAGTTAATCTAGCAACAAAATTCCTAATTTTTAAAGTCACCCTACCGAGATTTTTGACAATTTAAAATAAAACTCAAAAATCTCAACAATCTCCACCTCGACAACAATTAGCCCTTGATGTGCCTCGTTTTTATTTATTATTTTATCTTTTCTCGCAAGCCAAGAGAAGCCAAACACCAACACAAACCTTCTCCAACAAAAAACTCGGTTTCGTGAACATGTCTCCGCACAATTCTTCCTTTGTATGCACCTTTTCAAGAGAGACTCCCTTTCGCAATAATCGTCTTACAAAATGGTACTTAATTGGAATATGCTTTGATTTACTATGATAGTGCCGGATTCTTAGCTATTTTATTGTACTTTGACTATCACAAAGTAACCCGATGTTGTCCCGTAACCTACCGAACTGCACCAAGCAAAACCCTTTCAACCGAAACCGCCTCTTTGCAAGCATGAGAAGCAAGCAATGTATTCCCTGCCGTGCAGTGGATAAAGCAACAATGTTCGTAGCTTTGACATCCGTACTAATAGCTCCACCCGCAAGAGTAAAGACATACCGAAGTTGACCTTTCTCTTATCTAAATCACATTCGCAAAATCAGAATCAACATACCCGCAAACAAATTCACTACTCTTATTGTAAGTGATACAATAACTACTTGTGCCTCTCAAATACCGAAGCACCCATTTCACCGTTAACCAATGCTTCTTTAGCCGTGATTTCTCCATATACCGTCGACAACCTCAATCGCATGTGAAATATCTCGTCGAGTACAAACCATCGCATACATCAAACATCCTACTACATTGGCATATGGAATTCGAGACATATAATCCTTTTCTTCATCGTCAGATAGGGACATAAATCTGGAAGAAAGCTTAAAATGGGAAGCAAAAAGGGACCGACACGAAAGCTTCGACATTATTCATACCAAAACCTCAAAAGTATCTTCTCAACATACTTCTCCGTTGTGATAGCCACAGTGCTACTCATTGCTCCCTCGTCCCCGAAAAATCGTCCATGCCCAAAATCGCTCGTCGTCGCTCCTAGATCTTTCATATCGAATTTCCTTGCCATCCGAGTCTTCAACTCGTTGATTTCATCAATGATTTTGTCTTGCTACAAAGCATATCGTCAACATACAACACTAAGATAATGAACATGCCATTTTTCAATTGCTTGAAATACACACAATGATCATATTCACTTCTAACATATTTCGTACTCAACATGAAAGAATCAAACTTCTTATACCACTACCGAGGCGACCGCTTTCCAGACCATATAATGACTTCTTGAGCCATAGCACAAATTTATTATTGCGATGTCGAACAAACCTTCCCTATGGTTCCATATAAATCTCCTCATCTAAATCTCCGTGTAGAAATGCGCCTTTTAACATCTAATTGTTGCAACTCTAAATCGTTGCAAAGCCACGAATGCTAACACAATTCTAATTGAAACAATTTTAACCACCGGTGAAAAAAATCTCATGAAAGTCAATACCGGCTTTCTTCGAGAAAACCCTTTTGCAACCGTACTCGCGCTGTACCGAATTACTCTTCCGTATCATTCACACCCCGTTTCAGCTTGAAAACCCATTTACACCCCACAGCTTTTCCCCGTCTTTCGAGCTCAACCAGATCCCATGTGCCAGTATTCTTTCACCTAAGGCCATCATTTCTTCATCAGGCTGCTTTCCACTTGTCACTATTCGAACCTTCTATTGCTTCTCGATAGCACGGAGGTTCATTGTCATTAGCGGTCAAAACAACCGAAGTAACATAATCATCATACCTTTCTCGGTGGCCGGTTGATTCTTGTCGACCTCCTTAAGGATGTTTCGGTTGAATACCATCCGTAGGAACTTCTTGCCAATCGACATCTCGAGACTTGTTCATGATCTAAACCCGAACCCCCGTTCATATTACTCGACTAACCCCGTTCATGACTAGTATCCGAACTATGGTCATCATGACTATCATTAGAAGTGTTGTCAAACCGAATGTGCTGAAAATCAAATACATCATCCCGTTTCAATTTACTATCTACATCTAACTCGTACAAGAGAGGATTCATTAAACTTTACATCTCTCGTTGATGATGATTTTTAAGCGGTAGTAGGATCCCACAATCTATATCCCTTTGTTCCATCACCATACCCAACAAAGATATACCTTTTAGACTTTGGGATCTAATTTAGTTCACCGATGTTTAGGCACTAGAGCATATGCATCACAACCAAACACTCGAGTTTATAATAGTCACAAGGGTGTCCTTTCCATACCTCTTGCGGAATCTTGCAGCCTATGGCCGTCGATGGGAGACTCGGTTTATCACATAATAAGTGTGCTACCGCTTCCGTCCACAACTCCTTCGCAAACCAAATACGTATTTAGCATACTCCTTGCTCTCTCTAGAAGAGTCCTCGGTTTCATGCGTTCACACTCCATTTTGCCGAGGAGTATAAACCGTAAGGTCTTATGTCTCTCGATCCCCGCATCCTCGCAATAGCTTCGTCAAACTCCTTGGAAGTAAACTCACCACCATTGTCAGCTCTTAAACACTTTATTGTTCTAGACCGATGGATGTTTTCTACCAATGCTCTAAACTCGCTTGAAAACTAAAAAAACATCAGACTTCCTTTTCAACATGTAGACCCGACACCTTCCTAGAAAACGTAAATCTATCAATGAACGACACAAAATATGACGAGCCACCATAGGACGCCAGTAGGGTCGGACCCCAAAACATCCGAATGGATAAGGTAATCAAGTATGCCTTTACTAGTATGTTTGCATCGTTTTAAATTTTTTTGTTTACTTTGTTTTCTCCAAACAAGCAATGCTTGCGTAAATCTAACTTTCCGTACTTCGCATTTGGAAGTAACTTGCGATCAACCAAAATTTTCAACCCTCCTTTTCGCTCATATGGCCCAACCTTTGATGCCATAAGAGCATCGTAACTACCGTCATGTTCGGACACCGTAGACACATGAACTCGACCCTCGCTCTTCCTTCTAACCGAAACAAAGCATTTCCCTACTTCTCTTAGCTTTCATTACTAGTAAAATACCTTTATAGATTTTCATAACTCCAATTCTCTTGAATTATAGTTTTATATCCATTTGTGTCAAGTGCTCCCGAAAGTGAAATTACAGATTTTTTTCTTAAGTCCGGAACATGTCTCTACATCTCGTTAACAATTTAGTTGTGCCATCAAACATTTGCGCTTGTATACTCCTATTCCCACAATATTAGATGTGACATCATTACCCATGTACACGACTCCATCATTAACCGATCTATACGTCTTAAACCATTCTCTATGAATACACATGTGGTTTGATGCACCTCGGAATTCCAACAAATCCAATGTTGATCATGATTTGACATATTAATAGACAACACTTCGTCGCTCATACCGCATCAAGACATGCCGAACTCCCGTATCTCGTGCGCATTTTCCTCCTTCTTCTCTGTCGAAGAATCTCGCTTTGAAGTTTATCGCTTGTCGGCGTCCCAAAGAGGTCCTCTTCTTCAAGTGCCCCGATTTGCCACAAACCAAACACTTTACTTTTTTCTTCTTCCCTTTAGACTTTGAACGAGAGTTGCTATGCTTACTCCCTACGTGAGTGTCTCTCTCTTGAGCTGATCCTCCGGCCATCATTGACCTCCGATGTAGAGGTGTACTCGCATTCGACTTCTTCCTCATCTCCTCGTACAACAAGGCTCCAACCACATCATCAAACTCAAGGACTCAACATGCAGATTTCAAAGCTTATGGAAGTAACAAAGTGATCCCATGATTCGGGCAATGAACACAATAGAGTTATTGCCTTATCCTCTCGAATCAACTTTTACATCTAGACTTTGTAATTGTACCACTAGAGTATTGAAAACATTCAGATGGTCGTTAATCGAGGTACCTTTCCTTCATCCGCAAACCATAAAGTCAGTCAAGCTTCAGAGAATCTCGTTTGTCAAAAATTTCGTCATGTAGAGCTCTTCGATCTGATCCACAAGCCTCAGCGGTCTTCTCTAACACAATGTTGAATAGAACGTCATCCGCCGTACATAACCGAATGGCGCTCGAGCTCGTCATCCAACTCATCCCATTCATCCTCCGTCATGGAAGAAGGCCTTTTGCTTTTCTCCCCACCAGCCGCTTTCGCCACGCCTTGTTGTACTGTGGAGATCATGCATCTCTTTACCCTTCCGTATCTGGGTTGTTTTCTTTCCATTGAACTTCTCAATTTCAAACCGGGCATTTTGAGTTTTCGCCATCTTGCTTTTAAAAAACACAAACAATCTCCAAATCCAATTTTCAAATAAAGAATGCCCTTTTTAATTAAAAAATGACATAAAAATATAACCTTCACTTTTAAAAAAATGCCTTTCACTTTCTTTTAAAAAAAAATATAACCTTCTAAAATCCATACTCATATGCAATTGGCATTGGTATTTAATAATTACCAAAAGATAATTCAAATCGATAAAAAACACCACCATACAAATCGACTTTATTACATGTCATTTTTTTCTAATACCATTTTAATAAATCGATTTATATATATGTGACTCTTTAACAAAACTCCAAATCGATACAAGATTTAATTGGCTCACAAGCATGCGCATTGTCAAAAACCACCGTACTACACAATTTAGTGGACTCCAAAAAATTCGTGGGCCATACCTCTCGACTACTTCCTTTTCTCGCATTGCAATTCGGAAAGAATGCTCAATGCCAGATTCACCATTAGTGCCCATCCCAATTACAATAAGGAAAACCCCATTTAAATCGATTTAGTGTTCGTCTTTTAAAACATTGTAAATGAAAAATCGATTTGTATGAACCTTGGAGATATGGCATGTTACAGTAAAATAGGTACTAATCAGTTACCTGCCTTCAGCATCAACGTCTTTCTCAAGATGCGCAGGTCCTCCACCGCATACACGCTTCTGGGCAAGCATGCGTGTGTCTAGGTATATATCACCGCGTGTTCCACGTATCCATTATACACTAAATATCGAATATATGTGGCTCGGTCACATCAACTTTCCCACGCTGAGCAAAGTTATCACTAGAATGCACACCAACGGACTCTCGGCTCGGGTCATCAACGCCGTTCAAATGCGTTTCTCATCTAAACACCGGCCTCACGGCTCCTCTCAACAAAGCTCGCAGCCGGGCCGCCCTTCACAACGCCTCGAGTTCTTTTGGCATACGCGCTCGTCCACCGCCACGGTGCTAACGGCAAACGACCAAGCAACGCACAAACGCTCACTCCTCTCCCGTCTGCGCCACGCCTCCAACATGCTTCGATACCACTTGTTGGAGCACCGTAGCTAAACAAAATAGACAAGAAATAGCGGATAAAACACATCACATAAGTTAGATCGTCAGGAGTTTTATGTGGTTCACCCAACCATTCCGGGCTACGCTCCACCCAAACATAGGCATCGTGCAATTTTATTAATCAAACAAGAGATTACAAACTCTCACACCCTCTCCAAAACAAACGTATGGATACCGCTTTTATAGCAAGGAGAATCTAACAGACTCATAAATCCTCTCAACTCAAATTTAGGATGACTAGCTCCCTCCCAACAAACTAGAGTTAATCTAGCAACAAATTCCTCAATTTTTGTCACCTACCGAGATTTTTGACTATTTTAATAAAAACTCGAAAACTAACAGCAGAAGCCAAGGTTCCTGTCCGTACTAGAGTTGAAAAGGTAGAAACCGAAAGAACAATTGTTAATAAATCTCATATTGTCATCTCAACTCAACTCATAACACTCAGTGGAAAGTCCAGAGAAAAAATATTATAGTGAATAATACTTCCTCCAACACTAAAATAAAACCAATATCTATTGAAGTATCAGATAAATTTACTCCTCTAGACACTTCGACGGCTACGATATGCTCGATTATAACATAATTGAATACATGAAGAAAACTCATGCAAACGTCTCACCCCTTTGAACTTACAAGGATCACGAGTCGTCGAGAACTAATTTTCCGCGCTCTTGAACATTTTTTCCTCATGTGACAATGTTGCTTTACATAAGACTGCAAGTCTTTGGGTTCCTTAGAATCACACGTTTCCCTCCATTTTTTTTTACTTTTGAAAATTTTAATTCTAATGTGAAAAAATTTCTTAGTTGATTCTAGTACACTCCATAAATGTAATGTTGTTATTTGTGGCTAACAAAATCAATGCAAAATGGGATAAGACAAATGCATAGATCATTCAAATCGACAAGACTCTCTTCCATGCTATTGTTAAACTTATAAATCTTCTTATCCACTTATCATCTAATCAACGAGTTCACTAGTACATAAATATAGTAATCGTGGACATCCGTGAAGCATATGGAGTATTGCTAAATAAATACTCAAGCCAAACGAATTGCAAGGGTATTTTGTGACCGATCGGTCACATTTATGGCTTCTATACAAGGGAAGAAACAATCAACTATGGGTGAACTTAAAGCCTTACATGAAACACATTGTTACACCCTTCGATGGAAATAATGAATCGGTTTCTTTCAGCAGAATAATCTTTGGAAAATTCTTCTTGGATACCGACATAGGGTGCTACCTTTTCTCAACCTTCCCGTACCACCAAACACACAAGCTTGGATCTCCTTCCTCGTCCAAATGGAGTGGATGACCTTTTTTACAATAGATAGTACTACTACTACTACTAGTTTAGGGCCTAGCTCTTGTACATATGATGTTTTTTTATTTTATATTTTGACGAAAGCTCAAAGACACGGGAGGGCTCTAGAGCCGGTTGTGTTTTAGTAGACCCATGACAGCAGAAAACATTTTATCTCAAGCTACTTGGAAATTAAAGGTGGTACTAATAACACCGATGAATCAAGAATCACTCATTATGGCCTGTACAAAATGCCATTGACCTCAATGTCATGCAGCACTTAAAGTAGTAGTGACCTTAGAAGTATTTTTTTACGAGAAGTATGTAACATATACATTGTGTGTCACCTCATTTCAAAAGTTATCACTAATGTGTATGGCATTTAATTTCTCATTTCCACGATTTTATATATTAAATTTGTTCCTAGAATGCATAACATAGTTGTAGATGCATTCACAAATGTTGTTGGTTGGTTGTCACCTCTTAGGGACAATTTTTATGTTGAAATTATTTATAAGACATTTTTCCTTGATAATATTACTAAATTTCATGTTTTTAATGATGACCAACAACATCGCACTTCATGAAACCATTGATGTATTCAAATATGCAGATATTGATGAAGACGAGCATGAACAAGTGTTGCAAGATTTGGCGTGCGTGAACAAGGAGAACCTCATGTCTGAAGGGCATGGTATCATTAGAAAATATGTATGACTTGCGTAATCTCTTTAAACAACTAGTCAATGCTAGGACCCATAGTTCAACATTAGTGTACAGCATGAACAAATAAATCTTGGAACACAAAAAGATCCCAAGTTTGTGCATATTAGTACATATTTCACACCACAAGAGTATAAACATCAATTCATCTACTTATTCAAGCAATACCAATATTTTTTTCATGTGGATATATGTGATGAGCTCAAAACTTATGACATGCGAATCATCTAACACATTATTTTGATCAAGGAAGGGGAAAAGCCTTTTCCAAATGTAGTTGTGAAAGGTGCATATGATGCTTTGAGCCCCTTATTCAGTAAAATGAAATGAAAACATGCATAGATGCTTTCTGGATCATCTATATAGCTGTGACATTCAACTTGGGTATCTAATCTAGTCCCAAAACCAAGAAGAGGTCCCGGAGAAATATGCTTATGCGTATTTTCTAAATCTTAATCCGCACCTTAAACAAAGACAAGACTAAAATCCCAGCTTTGTCTATGTAACATACACATAGACAGATCTGGGGGTCATAAAATTTCTTCACTAGATGGATATTTGAGATACAACTAGTTTCTCGGTCTCGCATCCCGGAAAAACTAAAAAACTACTTTTCGAACAAAGTGGGACACATTCACATTCGAAGAATTCCATTTGGGCTAGTTAATGTTGGTGTGACATTGTATCATGCGTGGAAATCACATTTTTATAGTTTGATTGGATAAAGTGTTGTGGTATATCTTGAATATGTCATAGTGTTTTCAAAGAAAATATTTGACCACTTACACCATTTGAAGAGAATTTGAGTTGTAATGTTGAAAATTCAACAAGAAAAATTTCCGATTTAATTTTCCCTTGAATTACTAATTAGGAGAAAATTGTAATTATACATCACAAGATATCTTTAATAAGTTGAATAAGTTATTTTCAATTAGTTAGCTTAGTTAATTCAATTTTTGGCCCTAACTTGAGCTATGTATAATGATTCCTAAATTTTGTGGAGCCACGTTGAGTTAATTTCAGCTTGTAACAATGTAATTCAATTAAATTGAGTTAAATGTGTTTAAACTAGTTCCAATTTGTAGGAGAAACAGTAGGAGGTCTAGTCAATGGGGTGAAACTTCAAATGTTCAACTAGTTAACTAATAAATCAGCCTTAATTAACTTCATGTATGCATGAAATCCAAGTTACCTAATTGAGATTGGACTTCAAGGGTAGTTTACTATCGCCTGTATAATTATCCAAGTTATACAAGTGGTGATTGTTCTCAGCAGAAGGACCTATAGGGATTACGTAATTCAAGATGGGTATTTCCCTAATTAATAGGGAGTTGATTCCTTGAGAATAAATGTAAGGAAAAAAGATCTTGGAAAGAATCATAATTAGTTAACTCTTTTCCGCAGTCATTTTGTGAAGGAATGAGATAGATTATAATTGTGCAAAGGTCATTCGTAGCTTGATAAAGAATTTTATTTCTTATCTATTTTATAATTAATTCAATACAGGATAGGAAGGTGTTTTGAGTAGGTGTTTTCCCCTAGATATATCCACGTGTATGTGTATTGATTCATGTCACAGATTTTGATATAGCTTCTCAATCGTGAATTTATTTTCATGTATGAGTAGAGTAAATTTTAGGGTATTATGTTTTAGAACATTACATGAGAATTATTGAATATAAAATTAATTTCTAAAAGGTATAAAAATATATATTCACAATAGAGAAGAGAATTTGAAGTTATTATAGGAGATTCGAATTTTCAAGGTCGTATTGCGTGTTTTCTCCATGACTAAGTATATGAATTTGATCCATGTGGATATTGGTGGCTACTTTGGCCTATTCCACTGGGCACAACCATTGTCTATTTCGAATTTTCTTTTCATGTTTGACACAACTTACTATTTTTAGCATTTTTTTCAGGTCTTGAACTTTAGGAGCCGTTTTGAGGCCATAAACGACATTTTTTGGGCATTGCTTTTCCGACGAATTTAATTCCATTCCAATATCTACATTCGCGGGTAGAAGTTGTAAATTCTCAAATAAATTTTTCTAATGATGTATCGTGTGCATCAAACAAGAGATAGTATGCCAAAGTTACGAATCGGGAAATTGATGTCCCTAGCTACTCCCGATGGGGCCCATATTCCGGTGTTTCATCTTTAAAGGTTAATTTTTTTTGGATGTTTAGGGTATTCCATTATTTCTCAATGATATATAAGCCTTCAAACCTCATTGTAACACATATTTTAGAAGCCTTTAGCCACCACATCTCTTCTCGCAGCTAAGCTACCAACGCCCTAGCTAGTTTATTTCCATTCTGCTTATAAGAAAATTTCAGCTTCTTCGATATTAATGAAATGAAGTTTTATTTACATTGCATCGTTGTATTTATGGTTATATGTGTATTATATTGTGTTTCTGCATAAATCTGGATCAATGCTATTAGGAGTGGTCTCGATTTTTGTTATCCTTCTTTGCTTGTCCTCAACGAGGCTCGGGGGTATAAGGAGTTAGGGCTCGATCTGTCTGAACCTTTGCAATATTAGCCCTCGCAAACCCTAAAAGCCGCCCAAGGGGGACAAAAAATATGAGTGAGCATGAGATACTATCAAAATATTTCTCGAGGAGGCCCCCAAAAAAAATCAAAGGAACGCAATGATAGATAGTCTTTTACCTGCATTCTTCAACGATCGCCCACTGGTGGTGCATCTACATCTCATTATAGTTCACTTTGGAGGCGCGACTCCCTTTTAAGGTACAAGTAAATCTTTGACATTCCCATATTTGAAGGTAAAATAGATGCATATGCCTTAGATATATGGTTGAATCTATTAGAAGATATTTCTCAATTCGTAGACTTTTTCCGACTAGGGGAAGATTATTTTTTTCACTCCTCAAAGCTACCCCCCATGTTAAGGACTCTGTGGGAAACCTACTATGAGAAAAAGGACAAGACATAACCCCCTTTTGTTCTCAACCGTACCCACTTTGAATTCTTTCCGAGATTCCATCAAGGACCAATATTATCTCATGGGGAGCTATGAGGACAAGTACATACAATGGATAACGCTATAGCAACAAAGGGATCAAGATGTGCATGAGGTGACGAATATGTTCCATACCCTGCACAAAAAATTGGGTATCAAAGTGTTGAAGCCTAGAAAATCTCTCGCTTCAAACATCGGAAAACCACCCTGCGTCTGTGACCTCAAGATGAGCCTCCTTTTCCATTTGGAATGGTGGCTCCAGATCGGATTTAAAGGACCAGCTTTCCTTGTAACTAAATGGATTGATTGGATGGGTGGAAATGGGACTAAAATAACTCGAAATAAAACTATCTAATTTAAGCTAAATACCGATAAAGAAACTCTAATACTAACTCCGAGTAATTATATGTGAATACAACTTACGATTGTTTCAATTCAACAATAACCATGAAAAATGTGTTATTAATTAAATTGAAATATGCGTAAAACAAATAGAAGATAGCTCGTTTAAGAAATTAAACAGTAGTTATATAAACATATTAGCATTCATCATCGTATACCATCTACATGTAATTATGAAAAAAATAACTGCTTTCAATTATACTCGTAAAATGATATAAAAAAAGGAAGTTATGGAAAAAACCAATATACATATAAATGATAGCAATTTTAAGATGAATATCATAAAACAAAAGAGATCAACAATGAAATATATATATAAATACCTCGTCTCATCTTGATGAATTCAAATGCAATCGATACTCTATCCAAAGTAACTATAATGCAAAACCAAATTTCGTGGTATCTAAATGCAACACTTCAAAGATAATTTTCACATGAAAATCACTCAGCATGTGATCCTTTTCTAAAAATATATAAGACAATGGAGTACAGTAAATGCAATCTCCAAGTCCAAAAATATTAAGATCTAGGACCCCTCTCTAAATGCATGAGAGTGGTTTAAATATCTACTTAACTAACTCTAAAAAATAGTTTTATTACAAAAACGTAAGGATTCACTATATCAATGACCGTCCTTTTTCCTAGGCTAAAATACAATGAAATTAAAACTAAATCTATCTATCTATGAACTTGATTCTTTGCTCTTGCAGCATCTAGCATATTTTTGAGAAGATGCTGTGACCGATCTCTCTGAATTCAACTGTCCCCGAAAAGACAAGACTCGCAAGCGTAGGAGCAATCTTCCCCGTAGCATTGATGATACAATTGAGTGCAATGTGCTGATCGTGTGGCTTCACCAAGTACATCTAGTATGAGTCCCAATTCAATCTCTGTACGACTTCTTGGATGGATTTTTGCTCTTTATTCTACCTTTTGCCTCCATTCTTCTGCAATTGATTTGCCTGTGGGAGATAACCTTGTTTGTTTTTTTCTACTTGTTCACTTCTTTTAGTCCACTCCTTTGTGCATTCCCTGCCAAATTCGCGTGTTCTTTTTGGAAAAATCTTCCATGAATTTTTTGTTGTAAGTGGCCCCGTGGTTCTCGATAGCCTTATACATTAATCTCACATCTTCTATGGTGAATGACCCAATTAGCTCTTCAAATGGAGTCTTGAATTGCCCTGTCCGAAATATCAAATGACCGGCCCAGTGACCCATCTCACCATGTCTCGTGTATGGGAGATCCGCCAGGGCCTTGCCGCGTCTGCGTAAATGAGCAAGCCAAGTCTCTAAGAGTTGCTTCGTACGAATCCTTGGAACCTCGTTTGTAGCTACAACTTTTATCACCACAGTGGTTTTCATCTTCTAACATATTGTACATTCCCTCCTCAAGTGGATATACCGACGTCCTTGTTACAAAGCGGTGTCTCACAGTATAGAGAAGCCATTTCTTTTTTCTCGTAATCCTTGAGCTCTTCTCCTTCTTACCCATAGTGTTTAGCTAAGCTTAGTATAGTGGTCCACTCCTTCGTGTCACATCGCGTTTTTACGATTAAATGAGAGTAATGATATAAGAAAGGTGATGAGATCGTCTATGAATGTGAATGCGGATGAAATATAATATTTAAATTGTGAAATGACTTTCAATCTAAACACAATCTCTTTTCACATTAATAATCAATCCAATCATTTAATATAATCATTAAAGCGCATAACGGACTTGACATATGGGAAGATTTCCTCGGGATATCGCGCCTACATGAATCTGCGCCATTGCGATTTGTGATTTGTATCACAATATCGCAATATCGCAATATCGCAAAATGAAATCATTACAGTCATAAAAATAGAGAAAAAACGGGAATTGCGCAATAGCGCAAAGCGCATATCGCAAAAATCACAAAAGCGCATATTTGAAAAGAGCACAAAAGATATTCATTAATCATTTATGTTTTCTGCGCTATGCGATCTGCGACCAATGCATTTTATCAAAGATATATACCATTTTGTTTATGGATGCGCTATCTTGTTTAAAGAGCAGTTTTATTAAAATCTATCATAAACTTAAGATTTTTGCAATATTCTTTCAAAGGGATTTCTATAGGTTTACGATAGAAGGTTTTATTTTCTAAGGCAAACAAATCCTAATTGTTTTTGGATTTTTAACTAAGGGTCCCCATTTTATTTAGTATTATTACTAATAAAAATAAAAAAAGGGGGGTTTTTGTTAGCCACAACAATTGGCGATTCACTGGAAGAAACAGTTATCTCTGAAAAAATAAAATGAACATTCTATATTTAGTAAGTAAAGATTTTTAAAGATAATAAAAACTATCTTATGATAATTCAAAATAAAAATGTAACTATGAAAAAGAAATAAAAATCATTTCATACTTTCTTTCTAATTCCTCAAGAAAAATAAAAACATTTTGGGTTATCTCAAAGCTTTTGATTGGTGTTAATAATGAAGTAAGTGGATTTTCTCCAAGTTTTGGTTTTATAATATACTCTATTGCCATAGGTATTGGTTCTCCACGTTGTAAAACGTTTATAGTCTCGACAGGGTTACCTTTAAACCATTAACCATTCATTGTCCCATCCAACTAAAATTATGACCTTTTAAAAGATAAATTCATAAGATCTATTATCTCATGTTTTTTTTCTTTTATTTATTTTTATTTTAAGAGCCATTGTTCTTGTTTGGTGGCCAGTTGATAACAATGCCATTCACTAGTTATAATTAAACTGAACAAGTTGGCTCGTGATGAGACCCCTTGTCTTATATTTATAAGCCATTACCATGTTTTGGTATGCAGTGTTGATAATGTCAGTTTTATTATTCCTTATGAACATGGTGAGTCAGGCTCGTAATGAGACCTCTTATCTCTTAAAATTTTCGTATAATTTCTTAGAATTACATTCTCAAAAAATCACAACTTAAATGGATGGGGTGAAATAGTTTTATCCTTAAGAATCAATGGATGACAATTTTTAGAGTTTTTTGAGTCTCCAAAAATTTTTTGGAAAATTCTTTTACTTTTACGATATAACCTTTCTCTCGCTCGATGAACTTATGATGATTTACATTCTTCTCAAGTTTTCAAAAGATCATGTAAATGTGATTGAAATAATCTTTTCAAAGTTTAACATTTTATTTTAAACTATTCAAAAACTGTAATCATTGCTTTTTAAAAATTCTTATTTACACAAAATAAATATTTATAATATTTTTCCGAAGAAATTTTCTCAAATAGTAAACAGTCCATCAGAGACTTATAAACAACCTTTATTTGAAAATGAAAACAATCAAAAACTTTGCAGAAAATATACAGTTTAAGAAGGGGTTACCTCCTTAGGAAAATAATTTCTTCAAGATAAGCCCATTTATACGAAGATATTCTCTCTTACCTGTTAGATCTTGGAGTATGAATGTATTTGAGCCTATCTTCTCAACAATCTGAAATGGTCCAAGCCACATTTTCTCCGAAATTCTGCAGTATGTTTACCTTTTTCTTCGTATGCTTTATCCCATTTCAAAACAAGATCACCAATTGATAAAAACTTTGAGCCGATAGAACTTGCATCAAAAGAAGATTTTACAAGCTGTTGATGTTTTTCATGAGTAATTTTTTCTTTATCCCTATCCTCTTCAAGTTTAAGGATTTGATCATATCTCAATTGAATGGATGAAGAAGGATTTTCTTCAATAAACTGCACTAGGGCCAATGATGGAAGAGTTAAATTCTGATGGTACCACGCCTTCTTTTCCATAAACCAGATTGAAAGGTGAAGTCCCTATCGAAGATTTCTCAGTGATACGATCAGCCCATAACGCAAAGATTAAAGATTTGTGCCAATTCTTTTGATTTTGATCAACAATCCTTTTAATGATTTTGATAAGGTTTTTATTAGTGGATTCAACGAAACCATTACCTTGTGGATAATAATTCTGCCGAATATTTTAATTTAAAACCTCTTTTGATCTGCAAAATTCAATTAAAATATTTCCTGCGAGAAGTAAGAAGCATTATAAAACGTATGAGCTTGAGGTACACCAAACTCCGGTTATGATGAATTGATCTATGAAATCAATAATTGCATCGTAATTGGCTACCTTCAACGGGATTGCCTCTACCCATTTCGTAAAGTAATCACTTCGTCAGAAGGATGTACTTGTATAGCCTTGGAAGAATGAGGTACTATTTCACCAATAATAATGTCAAGTCCCCCATTGTTCAAATGGTTGCTCAATAATTACCGGGTTGCAAAGGAAAAAGTCAGTTTCCTTTGTCTTCCACTTGTAGTTTGACAAATTTGGCACCTCCTAACGTAATCATGCGTATCTTTAAAAAGGGTAGGCTGTCGCAATAAATCAGATGTGAATTATTTTGTGAGTCGTGGTATCACCTCAAAAATGACCTCCTCGCTGGTCCATCATGCAATTCCCGCAAAACCTTTTCAAATGCCTTTCCGCCTTTTTCCAAACATCTTAATAAAATTGAATCATAATTTTTTCTAAACAACACATTATCAATGATCTCATATTTAATAGCCTTTTAACCTCAAAGCGCGTTTACTCTTATAGGCTGAGATTAGAAGGAGCATACCCATTTTTCAAGTAATAGATAAGATCAAAGATACCGAGATCCCAGTATCTCGAAACATTTATCTCGACTTACTTGAATATCTTGATTTGAATCTTGATCTTCTCGGTATGTTATGAGCTCCCGCCAATAATCCGTAAAAACCTTGTCCTCTAACAATCTTAGCTAGTTTAATATCAATATCATATTCTTGCAAGGTCATACCCAAAGCTTAGCTCTCTTTTCTCCTTACTTCTTTTTGAATTAATAATTGTCTCACTACAGAGAATGGGACAATGATTTTTGTATGTGTTTTCAAAGAGAAAAAAGGTCCGAAATGTTTGATTGATTTAAACACAAAGAAAGGCTTTTTTTTTCAACATCGAATAATTAAGTCGCACTCCTTGGGTAGCATTCGAGCTAAAGAAAGAAATAGGTGCTTCGAATCTTCTAGATCATTGAGTTGTGTTAAAACGAGCTTCGCATAGGATGTTTCGAAGTAGAGCAGTGATAGCAAAGTAAAATCTTTTAGAAAAATATAGAAATTCATCAAATGTTGGTGCATTAATGATCACTTGTTTGATTGAATCAAAAGCTTATTTTTCTTTATGCAGCTCATTTGAATATTGAATTTTTCTTTGGATCATATTTTGCATAGGTAAAACAATTAAAGAAAAATCGTGAATAAATCTCTTAACAAAATTGATCTCGTCCAAGAAATGATTGCATGGATTTTTTTGTTATGTGGTAAAGAAAATACGTAAATTTCTTTTTACTCTATCCGGATCAATATATATACCATCTTTTGACACAACAAATCCTAAGAGTTTTCCTTCATCTAAAGCAAAATAAATATTTCTTCGGATTCTAAAGAAACACCAAACCTTCTACATCTTTCAAATATTTGTTTTAAGTCATGTATATGATTGGCTCTTTCTTTTTGAAAATCACCTATGGCCACTGTCATCAAGATAAACAACAAATCGACTTTATTGATCTGACCTTGAATGCTATGTCCATGGCTCTTTGAAAAATTTGTCCTCGCATTTATCGTGACTCAAAAGGCATTTTCCTCGATAAGCGTAAGTTCCCCCATTTTGTTCCTTCAGAGTTTGTCTTCTTCAATCATCGCTATCCGCGGTGAACTAAAACTTCGGATTATAGCCCGAAAACACATCGAGAAAAGACATAAGTTCGTAACCAGCCTACCTTTTGAAGTATCTGTTCCATGGTTGGCAATGGGAAATTGTCTTTTAAACATAGTCCTTGTTTAAATTCCCGAAATCATTACTGCATTCTTATATCACCAGTCTCTTCTTCCCTTACGGTGTACCATATTGGAAACCCAATTAGAGTGCCTGATCGGAAAAATGATTTTGGCTTTCAAAAAGTTTATTGAGTTCCCGATTTGATTTGACTTTTCGAGATTTGGATGGATCTTTCTCAACTTTTGTTGAACATGAGTTTAACATCGTGAAGCATTGGAATCGTGTATTGAATAATCGAAGTATCATACGTTTTTAGATCATCATAATTCCAAGCAAAAACGTTTTTATACTTGTTCAGATCATTTTAATGAACGCATTCCTTTCTCTCGGTGTTAAATTGAGTCCTAAGTTAACTTTTTGAGGTTTTAGAATCGCAATCCAAGATTTACTAATTCAAACTTCAAAGTGGAACTTTGAAGTTTTGAATTAACAACTTTCTTGAATCGTCTCTCACGTCATATAAATCCTCTAATTTAACAACAGATTTTGGAATGGGGTTTTCATTACCTTCTAAAGCAATTCTGTAAATCATGATCATCTTCATCAATAATTTGCTCATCATATGATTTCTCTCAAGTCATGAAATTTAGAATATCTTGATCGATGATAGAATACTCTCCAAGTTTGTAACATTATCTGGGACACATGGACGAAAAATCAATTTACCGAAAACCCTATCATGACTACAATCTTCAAGAGGGTAAGAGTCTAGATACAACATTGCAACTAAACAAGTCATATCGATGGTACTCGATTCCTAGGAATAGGAGGAAATATTGAATGCTAAAAAATGAGTGGTGAGGTCTTGTACTAGGGTTTGATAGTAGTTTAAGATGTCCTAAAGGCAATGAATAGTATTCCCTAACTTGTTTAATGACAACCTCTAATCACCAAAGACTTGCAAGTATTTGTAACATCTAACCCTATAGCTTTATAAAGTCCTTGAACTTTCAAGACTTCATATTCTCAGTAAAGATTGTTAGTACACTCAAATTCTAACCCGCATGACGCATGGTTTTCTTCCCCATTTGGATCAATTAAAAATGCATCCAAACTCTCCAGCTCCATCACTAGACTTCGATCCATCGAAATATAACGACCAAAATAAAGATTTGTCTATTGGCTTATCTACAATTACATCGTAAATCATTTACAATTTCGGTAGAATTATATTGTGAAAATTCTTTTCTATCTCGAGAAACAAAAGTATTTACGAGAAAAAGGTAGATCGAGGAGCTTTGAAATTTCCAAGAAATGATTCAACAGAATAACCTCCAAGTTAATCATTTTTTGTTGGAATGCCAGGTTCAATAGGTTCATTCAAATTCAACCATGATGTGAGTCATATGTTTCTCTCGTTCAATTTTGATTTGATTTGGTTTCCTTTGTAGGGAAGCCACATGTGTGAATAATCGCCGAGATGTAACCATTAAGTTTCGCAGACTACGGTCGCTCGAAGATTAATCCGCAGAATCTGCCAGAATATCGTCAAGAATGAGAATGTCAATTCTTTGGACAACTCCTAGATCCGAGGCTAATTCGATAGTAACTCTAATTGATTTCTCCTACCACTTGGAATGGTAGAGCGATCCAACCGAACGATATGAATCACAGATTTCGTGGTTCGATATTTAATTTAGCATAGACTTTAAGTAGGCATTATATTGGAGGAAGCTCCGTAATCAATCAAACAATTGTGCAGATTTTTTATTGTACATCTCATAAGTCAAAAGAAAAGGAGGAGTTTGAGAATCTTGACTTTTCCCCAATTAGCATGCGTATTAGTAGCATCTACCTTATCCGGTGGCGATTACTAGTTCCTCTCGGCAGCTTTTTGCAACTACACCGCTTGGTACATGAGCAATTGGTGTAGCGTTAAGTTCTTTTAATAACAACTTTTGCCGGTGCTTTTATGGTTTGCCGAGTTCATGTAAGGAAATGTTGGTTTTGATCATTTTCATGTCCTCAACAATGTTGTATTCCATGGGTTCCTCGAAACTACTAAAGTCTTTATTGTTGATGGGAGAGGATTAGAAGAGGATGGATGTTTTTGAGAAGGCAATGAAGAAGTTTTTCTTCACAATGGGTTTGTCTTTGGTACTTGGAGTTGTAATTTTACTTTTTAGGAATCCCGCTTGTAATCGGTCTCTACTATGGATTTACTCCTAGTACTTACATGCATAGCTTCTCTCACTATCGTAATTAGGGAGAATAAAATCCCACATTCCATTTAATTCGGCTATTTCTTCATTTTCGTCTTCTTGATCCGATACTACAAATGTATATTCTTCTTCTTCCTCTTCTTCTAATTCTCGCATTAGAGGATTGCATTAGGATAGTTTAGATTCAACTTGGTTCCTTCAAATTTCGAATGGTTTCTTGGTAGAAGTTTCTGCACCTACTTGTTTTTTAATTTCAACCATTTCATTTGATATGGTTTTAAGAACTTTCGTAAACCTTCCATGTCATATGGATCTTTGGCCTTTTTCTTTGAATCATCTTCTCGAAGCCGACCTTCTTTGATTTCCTTTTCTTCAAGAGCATTTTTCTTTTCCAGTGAAGTGATACGTTTTTCCACTCGTAAGCTGATGCCTTCTTTTTATATTCTCGCCTAATGTAGGTTTTGCAAATTTGCGTCTCACGAAAAATTGCTATGTTTGAAGGTAAGGTCGTTATGTACCATTCAATTCGCGAATTCGCTTTCACGGGGTTGTGAATCCGTATGAATTTTGTTCAAAAAGTTTGTTGAATCTAAAGTACTTAAATTCTTTGATAGGTTCCTTGGGTTCTATTTTCAAATTTGAGAGATCATTGAGTAAAGTTGCAATTGACAGAGTCATCTCCTAAATTTGGTTAAAAAATGATCTCGTAAAAATGTCCCAACTTTTTATAGATCCCGATGGTAATGAAAATACCATGATCCCGCCGTTCCTTGAAGAGTGTAAGGGAATAGTCTAACTACAACATCTTCAGTGTGACTCCATTCAAATTAATAGCCGACATAAAGTTATTGATAGTGTTCTTTAGCTTGAATGTTAAGATCCGGGCTAAACTTCTGGAAGCCATTTTTCCAGGTATCTGTCCTGGTAAATCATGTAAAGGTGCAACCATGTTGAATGCTCCGGAGTAGACCATGGTCTCTCATGGCCATTTTTTGGGATGACTATTGGAGGGATAGTAGAAACTCGGTGTTTGAATAGAATTTGTTGGAATAGATGATGTTGATATTGATGATGGATTGGAGGGAGAAGATGTTTGTGGAGATGATATGGACATGAAAGGATTTGCTTTGTTGAGAAGGGATTTCGGAAACAGCTTATTTGAATATTAGAGATTGAACTTACCGATTCCGATTGGGTTTTTCTTGTCTCTGACCTCTACTAGGTAAATGGAATTATTTGGGAGAAATACCAAGTTTTTTCACTTTGAAGCCTAGTAAGTGGTTTGGAAGAAACAAATTTTGAAGTTACACTACTCTTCGTATATATATAACTTTCAAGAGATAATGAGAATCCTTTCAATTTATGAATTAGATCTTTGAAACTTCTCAGAGACTTAGGATGTTGATCGTCCGAATGCTTGAGATTTGGTAGTGGTGGTCCGAATATTTTCCTCGCAATTTCTTCTCTAGGATTTTGAATTTCGTAAGAAATTGAAGAAGTTAATGAGGGTGTTTTGGTCTCGAATGGCTTGGGATAGAGATTTACTTGCCATTCATAGCTCGTGCCCTCCTTCTAGCGCCAAAAATGTTGAAGCCTAGAAAATCTCTCGCTTCAAACATCTGAGAAAAACCACCCTGCCGGACCTTAAGACAGCCCTTTTCCATTTCCGGGAATGGTGGTTCCGACTGACTTAAAGGACCGAGCCTTTCCTGTAACTAAAACTCGTGGATTGGATTGGATGGGTGGAAATGGGACTAAACTAACCTGAAATAAAACTATCTAATTTAAGCTAAATACCGATAAAGAAACTCTAATACTAACTCCGGTAATTATATGTGAATACAATCTTAAGATTGTTTCAATTCAACAATAACCATGAAAATGTGTTATTAATTAAATTGAAATATGCAGTATCAAATAAAGATAACTCGTTTAACAAATTAAAAAAGAGTTATATAAACATATTGCATTCATCATTGTATACCATCTACATGTAATTATGAAAATAACGTTTCAATTATACTCGTAAATCGATATATAAAAGGAAGCGTTGCGCAGAAAAACCAATATGTACATATAAATGATAGCAATTTTAAGACGAATATCATAAAACAAAAGAGATCAACAAGAAATCGTATAGAAATACCTTACTCATCTTGATGACTTCCAAATGCAATCTCGATACTCTATCCAAGAACTATAATGCAAAACCAAATTTCAAGGTACGTAAATGCAACACTTCAAAGATAATTTCGCATGAAAATCACCGGATGTGATCCTTTTCAAAATATATAAGACAATGGAGTACATAAATGCAATCTCCAAGTCCAAAAATATTAAGATCCAGGACCCCTCTCTAAATGCATGAGAGGGGTTTAAATACTACTTAACTAACTCTAAAAATAGTTTATTACAAAAATTAAGGATTCGGTATCAATGACCGTCCTTTCTCCTAAAGCTAAAATACGAAATTTGAAATTAAAAAACTAAATCTATCTATCTATGAACTTGATCTCTTGCTCTTGCAAATGCATCTAGCATATTTTTTTGAGAAGATGCGGTTTAGACCGACTTCGTAATTCAACCGTCCTCGAAAGACAGACCGGCAAGCGTAGGAGCAATCTTCTTCTTCTCGTAGCATTGATGATACAATTGAGTGCAATCGTGCCGATCTGTGTGGCTTCACCAAGTACATCTAGTATGAGTCCCAATTCAATCTTGTCGACCCCTCTGGATGGATTTGTGTCTCTCTTCTCCGCCTTTTGCCCCATTCTCGCTTTGCAATTGATTTGCTCCCGTCGGGAGATAACCTTGTTTGTTTTTTCTTCAATGGTTCACTTCTTTTTAGTCCACTCCTTTCAGTGCATCTCTGCCAAATTCACATGTTCTCTCCTGGAAAATCTTCCATGAATTTTTTTGTTGTAAGTCGCTCGTGGTTCGGCAGCTTATACACGTAATCTCACATCTTCTCTATGGTGAATGACCCAATGAGGATAGTCTCTTTCACCAAGTGGAGTCTTGAATTGGCTCGTCCCGAAATATCGCATCGTCCAGGACCCATCTCACCATGTCTCTGTATGGGAGAACTCCTTGGCCTTGTCTGCTATTCTATGCGTAAATGAGCAAGCCAAGTCTCTAAGAGTTGCTTCAGTACGAATCCTTGAACCCTACCGTAGCTACAACTTTTTATACCTCAGTGTTTTCATCTTCTACCGTATTGTACATTCCCTCCCAAGTGGATATGGTCACCGCATCCCTTGTTAGTGCTGCGTGTCCCAGCGTGATAGTGAAGCTTTCATTTCTTTGTTCTCGCAGCTTGAGCTCTTCTCCTTCTACTCCATAGTGTTTAGCGGAAGCTTTGTATAGTGGTCTCGCTCCTTCGTAAGCCATCGCGTTTTTACGAATTAAATGAGAGTAATGGCATAAGAAAGCTGATGAGACTGTTTTAAATGTGAAAGTGGATGAAATATAATATTTTAATCGTGAAACGACTTTCAATCTAAACACAATCTCATTTACCATTAATAATCAATCCAATCATTTAATTTAATCATTAAAGCGCATAACAGATTTGATATATGGGAAGATTGCCTTTGGACAACGCGCCTACATGAATCTGCGACATTGCGATCTGCGATTTGCTGCACAATATCGCAATATCGCAATGTCGCAATATCGCAATATCGCAAAATGAAGCCATCGCAGTTATGTAAAATAGCGCAAAAGCGGAAATTGCGCAATAGCGCAAAAGCGCACATCGCAAATCTCGCAAAAGCGCAAAATTGAAAATAGTGCAAAAGGTATTCATTAATCACTTCTGTTTTCTGCGCTATGCGATCTGCGACCAATACGTTTATTGTATAAGCTTTTGGGATCGCATTATCGCAAAAGCGCAAAATCGCATTTTCAGTTTTATAAAAGATATATATCATTTTGCTATGGATGCGCTATTTTGTTTAAAGAGCAATTTTATTATAATCTATCATAAACTTAAGTGTTTCTTAATGTTCTTTCTAAGGGATTTCTATAAGTTTATGATAGAAAGTTTTATTTGAAAAGGAAAACAAAATCTAATTGATTTTTTGGATTTTTTAACTAAGGGTCCCCATTTATTTAGTATCATTACTAATATTAAATAAAAGGGGGGTTGTTGCTGGTCACAACAATTGGCGATTCACTGAAAGAAACAGTTATCTCTGAAAAAATAAAATGAACATTCTATCTTTAGTAAGTAAATATTTTTTAAAGATAATGAAAACTATCTTAGGATAATTTAAATAAAATGTAACTATGAAAAAAAAAAATCATTTCATAATTTCTTTCTAATTCCTTAAGAATAAAAACATTTTGGGTTATCTCAAGCTTTGATTGGTGTTAATAATGAAGTAAGTGGATTTCTCCAAGTTTTGGTTTTATAATATACTCTATTGTCATAGGTATTGCCTCTGCTGCCTGCAGACGTTCATAGTCTCGACAGGGTTACCTTTAAACCATTAACCATTCATTGTCCCATCCAACTAAAATTATGACTTTTTAAAAGATAAATTCATAAGACCTATTATCTCATGTTTTTGTCTTTTATTTATTTTTATTCTAAGAGCCATTGTTCTGGTTTGGCAGCCAGTTAATAACAATGCCATTCACTAGTTATAATTAAACTGAACAAGCTGGCTCGTGATGAGACCCCTTGTCTTATATTTATAAGCCATTACCCTGTTTTGGTATGCAGTATTGGTAATGTCAGTTTTATTACTTCTTATGAACATGGTAAGTCGGCTCATAATGAGACCTCTTATCTCTTAAATTTTCAAATTTCTTAGAATTACATTCTAAAAAATCACAACTTAAATGGATGAGGTGAAATATTTTTATCCTTAAGAATCAATGGATGACAATTTCCAGAGTTTTTTGAGTTCCAAAACTTTGAAAATTCTTTACTTTTACAGATAGCCTTTCTCTGCTCAATAAACTTATGATGATTTACATTCTTCTCAAGTTTTCAAAAGATCATGCAAATGATTGAAATAATCTTTCAAAGTTTAACATCTTATTTTAAACTATTCAAAAATTGTGATCATTACTTTAAAAATTCTTATTTACACAAAATAAATATTTATAATATTCTTCCGAAGAAATTTTCTTAAATAGTAAACAGTCAATCAGAGACTCATTAACAACCTTTATTTGCAAAAACAAAAACAATCAAAATTTTGCAAAAAGGAATATGTACAGTTTAAGAAGAGGTTACCTCCTTATGAAAAGAATTTCTTCAAGATAAGCCCATTTAAAGGAAGAGATTCTCTCTTACCTGTTAGATCTTGGAGTATGAATGTATTTGAGCCTATCTTCTCAACGATCTGAAATGGTCCAAGCCACATTTTCTGAAATTTGGTATGTTTACCTTTTTCTTCGTGTGCTTTATCCCATTTCAGAACAAGATCACCAATTGACAAAATTTTTGAACCGGTAGAACTTGCATCAAAAGAATATTTTACAAGTTGTTGATGTTTTTCATGAGTAATTTTTTCTTTGTCCCTATCTTCTTCTAGTTTAAGGATTTGATCATATCTCAATTGAATGGATGAAGAAGGATTTTCTTCAATAAATTGCACTAGGGCTAATGATGGAAGAGTTAGATTTGATGGTATCACAGCTTCTTTTCCATAAACCAGATTGAAAGGTGAGGTCCCTATTGAAGCTTTTTCAGTGATACGATCAGCCCATAACGCAAAGATTAAAGATTTGTGCCAATTCTTTTGATTTTGATCAACGGTCCTTTTAATGATTTTGATAAGGTTTTTATTAGTGGATTCAGCCAAACCATTACCTTGTGGATAATAATTTTCTGAATATTTTAATTTAAAACCTCTTTTGACTGCAAATTCAATTAAACTATTTCCGGAGAAGTAAGATGCATTATCAAAGACAAGAGCTTGAGGTACACCAAACCTGGTTATGATGAATTGATCTATGAAATCAATAATTGCATCAGAATTGGCTACCTTCAACGGGATTGCCTCTACCCATTTTGTAAAGTAATCGGTTGCAGTAAGGATGTACTTGTGCTGTTTGGAAGAATGAGGAACTATCTCACCAATAATTTCAAGCCCCCATTGTTCGAATGGTTGCTCGATAGTTACTGGTTGCAAAGGAAAAGCTGGTTTCCTTTGTCTTCCACTTGCAATTTGACAAATTTGGCACTTCCTTACGTAATCATGCATATCTTTAAAAAGGGTAGGCCAATAATACCCAGCACGAATTATTTTGTGAGTTGTGGTATCGCCTCCAAAATGACCTCCTGCTGGTCCATCATGCAATTCCTGCAAAACCTTTTCAGCTTCAGTCTTTTCAAGACATCTTAATAAAATTGAATCATAATTTTTCCTAAATAACACATTATCAATAATCTCATATTTAATAGCCTTTAACCTTAAAGCGCGTTTACTCTTATAGCTGAGATTAGAAGGAGCATACCCATTTTTCAAGTAATAGATAAGATCAGCATACTGAGATCCGGAATCTGTAGCATTTATCTGACTTACTTGAATATCTTGATTTGAATCTTGATTTTCTGGTATGTTATGAGCTCCTGCCAATAATCTGCAAAAACCTTGTCCTCTAACAATCTTAGCTGGTTTAATATCAATATCATATTCTTGCAAGGTTGTTACCCAGTTAGCTCTCTTTTCTCCTACTTCTTTTTGAATTAATAATTGCCTCACTGCAAAGAATGGGACAATGATTTTTGTATGTGTTTTTAAGAGAAAAGGTCTAAAATGTTTAATTGATTTAAACACAGCAAAGGCTTGTTTTTCAACATCGGAATAATTAAACTCAGCTCCTTGCAAATTTGAGCTAAAGAAAGAAATTGGTGCTTCGATTTCTTGATCATTGAGTTGTGTTAAAACGGCTGCATAGGATGTTTCAGTGGCCAGAGTATACAAAGTAAAATCTTTAGAAAAATCCGGAGTATTCAATGCTGGTGCATTAATGATCGCTTGTTTGATTGCCTCAAAAGCTTCTTTTTCTTTATGCATCCATTTGAATATTGAATTCTTCTTGATCATATTTTGCATAGGTAAAACAATAAAAGAAAAATCAGGAATAAATCTTTTAACAAAATTGATCTGTCCAAGAAATGATTGCATGGATTTTTTGTTATGAGGTAAAGAAATATCAAAAATTTCTTTCACTCTATCTGGATCAATATATATACCATCTTTTGACACAACAAATCCTAAGAGTTTTCCTTCATCTAAAGCAAAGAAATATTTCTTTGGATTTAAGGAAATACCAAACCTTCTACATCTTTCAAATATTTGTTTTAAATCATGTAGATGATTGGCTCTCTTTTTTGAATACACTGTTATGTCATCAAGATAAACAACAACTGATTTATTGATCAGACCTTTAAATGCTATATCCATGGCCCTTTGAAAAGTTGCTCCTGCATTTATTAGACCAAAAGGCATTTTCTGATAAGCATAAGTTCCCCATTTTGTTCTTAAAGTTGTTTTTAATCTGTCATCTGGATGAACTAAAACTTTATTATAGCCCGAAAATCCATCGAGAAAAGACATACGTTCAGAACCAGCTACCTTTTGAAGTATCTGTTCCATGGTTGGCAATGGGAAATTGTCTTTTAAACATGCCTTATTTAAATTTCTGAAATCAATACAAATTCTTATATCACCATTCTTCTTCCTTACAGGTACCATATTGGAAACCCAATTGGAGTGCCTGACTGGAAAAATGATTCTGGCTTTTAAAAGTTTATTAAGTTCTGATTTGATTTGACTTTCGAGATTTGGATGGATCTTTCTCAACTTCTGTTGAACAGGTTTAATATCAGGAAGCATTGGAATTGTATGTTGAATAATCGAAGTATCATATGTTTTTAAATCATCATAATTCCAAGCAAAAACGTTTTTATATTTATTGAGAAGTTTAATGAACGCATTCCTTTCCTCTGGTGTTAAATTGAGTCCTAAGTTAACGTTTTGAGGTTTAGAATCAGAACCAAGATTTACTAATTCAAACTTCAAGGTAGAGCTTTGAAGTTTAGTATTAGTGACTTTCTTGAATCTGTCTTTAATGTCATATAAATCCTCTAATTTAACAACAGATTTTGGAATGGGGTTTTCATTACCTTTTGAAGAAATTTGTAAATTATGATCATCTTCATCAATAATTTTCTCATCATATGATTTCTCTGAAGTCATGAAATTTAAAATATCTTGATCATGATAGAATACTCTCCAATTTGTAACATTATCTGGGACAGATGGACGAAAAATCAATTCTACAGAAAACCTATCAGGACTGCAATCTTCAGCAGGTGGGAGTTTAGATGCAACATTAGCTAACAAGTCAGCTGATGTATTCTGATTCCTAGGAATAGGAGAAATATTGAATGCTAAAAAATGAGTGGTGAGATCTTGTACTAGGGTTTGATAGTGTTTAAGATGTCCTGACAGGCAATGGATAGTATTCCTAACTTGTTTTATGACAATTTCGGAATCACTAAAGACTTTCAAGTATTTAACATCTAACCCTATGGCTTTATAAAGTCCTTGAACCAAGGCTTCATATTCTTCGGTATTGTTAGTACACTCAAATTCTAACCTACATGACAGCATGGTTTTCTCCCCATCTGGATCAATTAAGATGCATCCAACTCCAGCTCCATCACTAGACTTCGATCCATCAAAATATAAAGACCAAAATAAAGATTTGTCTATTGGCTTATCTACAATTACATCAGAAATATTTACAATTCTGGAATAATCAGATTGTGAGAAATTTTCTATCTGAGAAACAAAAGTATTTACAGAAAAAGGTGATTGAGGAGCTTCGAAGTTTCCAAGAAATGATTCAGCAGAATAACCTCCAAGAATATTGTTGTTGAATGCCACAGGCTCATTAGGTTGTTCGAATTCAGTGACAGTGTGCGTCATATGTTTTTCTCATTCAATTTTAATTTGATTTGGTTTCCCTTTGTAGGGAAGCCACATATGCGAATAATCAGTCGAGATATAACCATTAAGTTTCGCAGACCAGTCCCTGCTCAAGATTAATCCATAGAATTCAGGAATATCAGCAATCAAAATATCAATTCTTTGGACAATCCTAGGATCGGAAGCTAATCTGATAGTAACTAAATTGATTTCTCCTACAACTTAAACTTTAGAGCGATCCAATTGAACGATATGAACCGCTGATTTCTGTGGTTCGATATTCAATTTGGCACAGACAGAAGTAGGCATTATATTGGAGGAAGCTCCAGAATCAATCAAATAATTGTGCAGATTTTTATTGTACATCTCATAAGTCAAAAGAAAAGGAGGAGTTTGAGAATTTGACTTTTCCCCAATGAGCACAGTATCAGTAGCATCTACCTTATTTGGTGGCTTACCAGTGCCTCTCGCTACTTTTGCAACTACACCGCTTGGTAAAGGAGCAATTGGTGTAGCGTTTAATTCTTTCAATAATAGCTTTTGCTGGTGTTTTAGTTTGCTGAGTTCATGTAAGGAAATGTTAGCTTTGATCTTTTTCATGTCCTCTACAATGTTGTATTCCATAGGATCTGACACTACTAAAGTCTTTGTTGTTGATGTAGGCGGATTAGAAGAGGATGGCTGATTTTGAGTAGGTAATGGAGAAGTTTTCTTTACAGGGGATTTATCTTTGGTACTTGGAGTTGTAATTTTCTTTTTAGGAAATGTTTACACTGGTTCCGCTGTAGATTTACTCCTAGTACTTACAGGCATAGCTTCTTCACTATCAGAATTAGGGAGAATAAAATCCCACATTCCATTCAATTCAGCTATTTCTTCATTTTCATTTTCTTCATCTGATACTAGAGATGTATCTTCTTCTTCTTCCTCTTCCTCTGATTCTGCATTAGAAATCACATTAGGAGGTTTAGATTCAACTTGGTGTCTTCTGAAATTTCGGAATGGTTTCTTGGTAGAAGTTTCAGCCACTTGTTTTTTAATTTCAACCATTTCATTTGACATGGTTTTAAGAACTTTCTGTAAACCTTCTATGTCGTATGGATCTTTGGCCTTTTTCTTTGGATCATCTTTGAAGCTGACTTTCTTTGATTTCCTTTCCTCGATAGCATTTTTCTTTTCCAAAGAAGTAATTCGTTTTTCCAGTGCAATAGCTTCTTTCATATTCTCAGCTAATGTAGGCTTTGCAGCTCTGTCCACGAAAATTGCTATGTTTGAGGGTAAGGCAGTTATATACCATTCAATTCTGACTTGTTCACTGGGCTGTGAATCTGTATGAATTTTGTTCAAAAGTTTGTTGAATCTAGCGTTGAATTCTTTAATGGGTTCCTTGGGTTCTATTTTCAAATTTGAGAGATCATTGAGTAAAGTTGCAATTGATCGGTCATCTCCAAATTTGGTCAAAAAATTATCTGCAAAAATGTCCCAAATTGTTATGGATCCTGATGGTAATGAAAAATACCATGATCCTGCTGTTCCTTGAAGAGTATAAGGGAATAATCTAACTACAACGTCTTCGTATATGACTCCATTCAAATTAATAGCCAGCATAAAGTTATTGATATGTTCTTCAGCTTGAATGTTAAGATCTGGGCTAAACTTTGGAAGCCATTTTCCAGGATTGTCTGGTAAATCATGTAAAGGTGCAGCCATGTTGACTGCCCCTGGAGTAGACCATGGTCTCTGTGCCATTATTGGAACAACTATTGGAGGGGTAGTAGAAACTGGTGGTGTTTGAACAGAAGTTGTTGAAATAGATGATGTTGAGATTGATGAGGATGGAGCAGATGATGATTGAGGAGATGATGTGGAAACTCCTGTACTTTGTTGAGAAGGGATTTCGGAAACAGGTATTTGAATATTAGATTTTGAACTTATATCACTTACTGATTCCGATTGATTTTTTCTTGTCTTGACTCTACTAGGTAAAGGGAATTATTTCGGAGAAATACCAAGTTTTTCACTTTGAAGCCTAGTAAGAGGTTTCGAAGAAACAAATTTTGAAGTTACACTACCTTCAGATATTTCAGACTCTTCTAGAGATAATGAGAATCCTTTCAATTTATGAATTAAATCTTGAACTTCAGGAGACTCAGGATGTTGATTGTCTGAATGTTTTGAGATTTTGGTAGTGGGTGTATGAATATTTTCTGCAATTTCTTCTCTAGGATTTTGAATTTCAGAAGAAATTGAAGAAGTTAATGAGGGTGTTTTGCTCTCAGAATGGCTTGTGGATAAATATTTACTTGCCATTCATAGCTCAGGCCCTCCTTCTAGCGCCAAAAATGTTGAAGCCCAGAAAATCTCTGCTTCAAACATCGGGGAAAACCACCCGGTCGGGACCTTAAGACAGCTCATTTTCCGTTTGGTATGGTGGCTCCGACTGGATTTAAAGGACCAGTTTCCTTATAACTAAATGGATTGGTTTGGATGGGTGGAAATGGGGCTAAATTAACTAAAATAAAACTAACTAATTTAAACTAAATACTGGTAAAGAAATTCTAACACTAACTCGGGTAATTATATGTGAATACAACTTAAGATTGTTCCAATTTAACAATAACCATGAAAATGTATTATTATTTAAATTGAAATATGCAGAAACAAATAAAGATAACTCTGTTTAAGAAATTAAACAGAGTTGTACTAGCATATTGCATTCATCATTGTATACCATTTATATATACTTATGAAAGATAACGTTTCAATTATACTCAGAAATGATATATAAAAGGAAGCGTTGTGAAAACAAATATATATAAATGATAGCAATTTTAAAGCGAATATCATAAGACAGAAGAAATCAACAGTGAAAGGATAGAAATACCTCATTCATCTTGAAGACTTTCAAATGCAATGTGATACTCTAATCCAGTAACTCTGATACAAAATCAAATTCCAAGGTACAGAAATGCAACACTTAAAAGATAATTCCGCATGAAAATCACCAGATGTGATCCTTTTTAAAAATATATAAGACAATGGAGTACAGAAATGCAATCTCCAAGTCAAAAATATTAAGATCCAGGACCCTTCTCTAAATGCATGAGAAGGGTTTAAATACTACTTAGCTAAATCTAAAAAGAGTCTTATTACAAAAATTAAGGATTCGGTTCAATGACCGTCCTTTTCCTAGGCTAAAATACAGTAAAATTAAAACTAAATCTAACTATCTATGAACTTGATCTTTAAACTTGCAGGCATCTAGCATAGTTTTGAGAGGATGCGGTTGACCGACTTCAGAATTCAACTGTCCTGAAAAGACAGAGTCGGCAAGCGTAGGAGCAATCTTCTCTGTAGCATTGATGATACAATTAAGTGCACTGTGTTGACTGTGTGGCTTCACCAAGTACATCCAGTATGAGTCCCAATTCAATCTTGTCAGCCCTTGGATAGATTTTTCTCTTTCTTCTGCCTTTTGCCTCCATTATGTTTGCAGTTGATTTTCCTGTGGGAGATATCCTGGAACAGTTTCAGGAATCAAATTAGCTTTGTGTAAATTGTCATTTACACAATCAGTAAGAATGTTTGCCACTGTAGCCACCTCCTCTGCTGCTTTTTCTGCCCTTCTAATTTGTGCATCCCAGTTATTGGAGTTTTTTGCTCTGTTATCAATTTTGCAATTTCATCTTGATTTTGCTTCACCATTTTCTCATATCATACTTCTAGCCAAAGTAGTTTCTTTTTATCGATTTGTCCTTTCGCAGTAGTTTTCCTCTGTGCTGAACACGCTCCTCATCTTTTTCTTTGCTCAGCATCAAGTGCCTTGAATTTGGTCAATATTTCCTTATTTTGTCTTATAGTTATTTCAAGTCTCTTCGACTCCCGTCTTTTCTCAAGAAGAGCTTTATGTTTCTCTGAGAACTCCTGACCTTCAACAGCTTCTTCTTTAATTTTCAAAGTTCTATAGAGGCTAATTTTGGAAAACTTACATACCTTATCTTGTGGAAGAAACTGCGTCAATTTTCCCACTTGGATGTTTGAACTTGTGAACAACGTCTAAAACATCCTTTTTTGGTACTGTCCACCCGTGTTTATTTTTCTTCAATGGTTCATCTCTTTTGGTCCATTCTTGTGTGCATTCTGACAAATTTGCATGTTCACTGGAAAATTCTTTCATAACTTGCTTATTATAAGGCACATGAGGTTCCGGCAACTTATACATCAACCTCACGTCTTCCGTGAAGAATGACCCGATTAGCTCTTCAGATGAAGTTTTAAATTGCCCGTCTGAAATATCAGTGCTATCCAGTACCCATTTTACCATGTCCGTATATGGGAGAATCCTTGGTCTTGCCGCTATCCTATGCAGAAATGAACAAGCCACGTCTCTAAGGGTTGCTTCAGACGTATTACTGGAACCTGCTGTAGCTACAACTTTTATCACCACAGGGTTTTCTTCCTCTAACAGATTATACATTCCTTCCCAAGTGGATATACCGGCATCCTTATTACAAGCGGTGTCTGCATACAGCGAAGCCATTTCTTTGTTTTCAGAACTCGAGCTTTTCTCCTTCTTACCCATAGTGTTTAGCGAAAGCTTTGTATAGACGTTTGCTCCTTCGTGCCTGCGTTTTACGAGTAAATGAGAGTAATGGCAAAGGTAATGAGACTGTTTTAAATGTGAAAGCGGATGAAATATAATATTTTAATCATGAAACGACTTTCAATCCAAACACAATCTCATTTACCATTAATAATCAATCAAATCATTAAAGTGCATAACAGATTTGACATATGGGAAGATTGCCTTGGGATAGCGTGCCTACATGAATCTGCGACATTGCGATCTGCGATTTGCTGCGCAATATCGCAACATCGCAATGTCGCAATATCTTGCAAAAGCGCAAATTTAAAAATAGCGCAAAAGGTATTCATTAATCACTTCTGTTTTCTGCGCTATGCGATCTGCGATCAATACGTTTATTGTATAAGCTTTTGGGGTCGCATTATCGCAAAAGCGCAAAATCGCATTTTTCATTTTATAAAAGATATATATCATTTTGCGATGGGTGCGGTATTTTGTTTAAAGAACAATTTTATTGCAATCTACCGTAGACTTAAGTGTTTCATAATGTTCTTTCTAAGGGATTTCTCTAAGTTTATGATAGAAAGTTTTATTTGAAAAGGGAAACAAATCTTAATTGATTTTTTGGATTTTTTAACTAAGGGTCCCCATTTATTTAGTATTATTACTAATATTAAATAAAAAGGGGGGTTGTTGCTGGTCACAACACTTCCATAAGAGCTCCACTCACAACACAAGTGAGTGTCAGGCTAAGTAGTTGCTAGTGGCCAAGATGAGGGCATCTGAATCAGATGCATGCTCCAACTCTGAATCAGAACCTGACAAAGGGAATGAAAAAGGGAAGAAAATTATTGATGTGGAGCCCAACGTCACTGTTGCCACTACGAAGATCGAGAAGGAGGAACCAGAAGATCCAGAGGAGGCAGAGCATCTCTTCCACTCCCAGATGTGGGTAAAGGGTTCCCCACTACGATTCATTGTCGACAATGGGAGTCAAAAGAACCTCATTTCAGCAGATTTCGTGAAGCGTTTGGGCTTACCGACCACAGCACACCCACAACCATACACCATCGGGTGGCTTCAACAAGGACAGGATCTCTATGTCAGCCAGCAGTGCCGCCTTCCCTATAGCATCAAGCCTTTCATGGATGAGGTATTGTGTGACATTGCTCCTATTGATGTTTCTGATGTATTATTAGGCCAACCATACTTGTGGAAGTGACATGTTGTGTATTAGTCCCGGCCTCGCGCTATTATTGTTACTTTGGAAAATAAATTGTACAGAATACCAGAGGTACCACTGCCTCGCAATATCCCTTTGGTTACTGCAAAACAATGCAATAAGCTCATTTTCCAAACCAGGAAAAAAAATTTCCTGATGATCTGCCCCCAAGGCAAGAGGAATACTGTGGCCATGACCTCCAGACATGGCTCCTCTGCACGAAAACAAAAAATGGACAAGGTTGTGGAGGAGTACGGGGACATCTTCACCTCTCCCACAATGGTGCCTCTACACTGCCAGGTCAAGCACCCCATTGACCTGACCCCAGGTGCGCCGCTACCCAATGGACCGATCTATAGGCGCTCTATTATGGAGAATGATGAAATCAAGAGGCAGATTCAGGAGCTGCTGCAGAAAGGTCACATCCGACCAAGTTCATCACCCTGTGGAAGCTCGATCATGTTGGTATAGAGTCAAGTCACCAAGGGAGGAGCAAAATAAAAATTATGTTGGTCGGAATCTCAACCAAAGGTGTTCGTAGAATTGAAGCAATGCCTCTATTCTGCCCCAGTGCTCACATTACCAAACTTGCAACAACCATTTGAGATCGAGACAGATACCTTTGACTATGCTATTGGGGCAGTTCTTACTCAACAGGGGCATCCAGTGGAATATCACAGTGAGACATTGTCTGACACAGTTCGAAAGTATCCCACTTATGATAAAGAAATGTACTCCATTTTGCAGGCTTGTCAACAATGGAAGCATTAAATTTTGGGGAAGGATACAATCATCCACACATACCATCGACCCCTGCAGTTCATACAGACACAAGGGAAGTTGTAGAATGATCGCCATCAAAAGTGGTCCACATATCTGCAACAATTTCATTTGAACATCAAGTACAAGAAGGGTAGCACCAATAATGTTGCAGACTACCTCAGCTGACCACTGATCATGGCCATAACCATAGTTCTCAAGTCTTGTGGGCATGAGACTTTTGATTGGCCACTTCTCTACAAAGCGATCCAAAATTCAGCTACACATACAAGGAACTCTTGGGGGGTATGCAAGTTCGAAATTTTCACCTACAAGATGCACTGTTATGTCACCTGGGACACCTTTGTGTTCCTTCAAGTGAGCGTGCCAAGATGATATGGGAAGCGCACTATAGTCAAGTTGCTGGGAATTTTGGGGTTGAGAAAACAGTGGCAGTACTGCAGAAGTATTTATATTGGCCAAACCTTCAACAGGATGTCGGGAAGTACATTAGATCCTGCACTTCTTGCGCCATTGTTGAACCGACCATCAAGAAGCAAGGGCTCTATACTCCACTACCTACCCCTAGTCGACCTTGGGAATCCATCTACATGGATTACATGTTAGGCCTTCCTTCTACTAAGCATGGAAACGACTGTGCTTTCGTGGTCATCAACATATTCTCAAAAATGGCCATTATGGCAGCCTGCAAGAAGAATATCACAGCAGAAGCCACTGCTAAACTCTTCTTTGAATGAGTGTGGGTGCACTTTGGGATCCCACAGCCTATCATATCAAATCGTGACAGCAGGTTCCTTAGCACATTTTGGTCCAGCCTCTGGTCAATGTTGGACACCAAGCTCACCAAGTCCACAGCTTTCCATCCCCAAACTGATGGCCAGACAGAGGTCGTCAATAGGATGATTGTACACATTCTCCGCATGTAAAATTCAAAGCATCCACGCACATGGGATGAGAGCCTTCCCTATGTACAACACAGTTATAACCCTGCTCTCCACAGCTTAACCGGCCACAGCCCCTTTCAGGTGGGCTTTGGATTCCAGCCACTATGTCCCATTGACGTAGCCATGTCATTTACAGCTACTGAGGCCGATTCGTCTCATGTCCAGTCTGAAGCTGACAAAGTAAACAACTTCATCGAGCGCATTCAGCACATTCGCCAACAAGTTCATGACATATTGGACAGAGCCAATGCTAAGTACAAGCAACGACATGATCAACATCGGGTGCCACACAACTTCCAGGTGGGAGAAAAAGTGTGGCTACATTTGCAGAAGGAGCACCTCACTGGACCCCACCGCAAGATTCGCCCACTCCGATATGGGTCGTACACCATCACCAAGGCTGTAGGGAATAATGCCTTCAAGTTGAGTATTCCACCATTCCTTGGTCTGCACCCAGTGTTCAATGTAGACCGCCTTCATCCCTACTTCCCACCTCTATTGGACACCTTTAACATTGAAGAAGAACTCACACCAAAAGAGTTAAACTCGGACTGCATGGAACAGGCCACCACAGACTGTATCATGGACATGAAAATAAAGAACACTCGCTGACAGAAGATCCAACTATATCGGGTTGTCAAAGTTGGCCAACTCCTGCACCAAGGTAAGTGGTTCACCAGGGACCAAGTTCAATAGAATTTTCCTCGTCTCATGGAGGAACTCAATGCAATGGGGACCATTGCTTCCTAAGGAGGGAGGAATGATCTAGGTGTATATTGGTGGCCACCTGCCTATTCCACTTGGGGGCCTCACCATTGTCTCTTTCAGTTTTTTTCACAAATTACTATTTTGAGCAGTTTTTTGGGTCCTAAACTTCTGGAGCCATTTTGAGGCCCCAAACGGAGATAGTATGCCGAAGTTACGTCCCTGGGAAGTTGAAACACCAATTTACCCAAACGGGGCCCATAGTTTTAGCACTTCATCTCCTAGGGTTATGTTTTTAGACGTTTAGAGTTCTCCATTGTTTCTCCATAATAAGTAGGCCCTTGAGCCTCATTGTAACACAATTCAGAGGTCTGTAGTCGCTACATCTCTTCTCAGAGATTCACTACCAGCACCCTAGCTATTTTATTTCCATCATGTTTGTAAGCATATTTATGTGATTTTATATTAATGAAATGAAGCCTTATTTCCACTGTATTTCTATGTTTTTGGTTATTTTTGTATTCTGTTGCATTCCTGCATAAATCCAGATCAGTTACAATATTTGGGTACAATAGCCTTTAATTTCCAAGAACTTTTCTTGAAACTTTTTTGGGAAGGAAATGAAGTTAAATTAATGGGTATCGCGGGGAAACTAGGAAATATAATTAACTCTATTGGCATGGAAAAGCTTATAAACAAAGAAAAAAAAGGTGTAATTCCACAATTATGCTCACTAGAGTTTCAAACATCGAAATCATCTTTAAAAAAGAAAATTCTAAGGTTCAAGTAGTGGAAGATCACATTGAGCATCAACAACAATCTATCCAACTCTTAAAGGATAATGTGACTTTGGCGTAGAATTAAATGGAACAACAGGAATATCAACATCATAGCGAAAGAAGTTTTGATGTAGGTAACTGGGTATTTTTATGGCTACAACCATTCAAACAAATTTCGCTCAAGAAATATAAGAAGGATAATAAATTATCACTGAAGTATTATTTTCCTTACAAGGTGTTGCAAAAGATTGGTACTATGGAATACAAATTGGAGCTTCCGACATTTTCCTGAGTGCACCCAGTTTTCCATGTCTCATGCTTAAAGAAGGCTATAGGCGACAAGCTCCCAATTCAAAGAATATTTCCAGAACTTGGTGAGGAATGAAAAATCAACCTGAAGCAGCCATGAAAACAAGAACTCGACAGCTATGAAATCGATCAATTTCAGAGTATCTCATCAAGTGGAAGGAGTTACCCGCTGAAGATTCCTCATGGGAGGATAAGAATTTTATACAGAAGCATCCAGAAATATTCAAGTGTTGAGGACAACCTTTTTTGAAGGAGTGGGGCATGTTAGGTCCCTATAAGACTAGTGTATCCCCTTATTATTATTGTTAATTTATCCCCCTTGTTGTTATTTTTGTAACCATGTAGTCCCCATAATGTTATTATTGTGCCCCATCGAAGCCCACTATTGTTATTATTCTGCCCTTACATTATTATTATTATGTTAGCTTTGATTATATTGTGACCCTTTTGACTCCTATATATAGAAATGAGGTTTTTTTCATTTGTATCATGCAATAACTGTTCATTTATGTAATGTAAAGGAGGTTTCCCCATCGAAGAGGTTGATTTATAAGTTGTTGATGGGTGAAAATGTGAAGATGGGTAACACTTTTGTGAGAATTCGGGGCAGAAAACTTTTTTCCTCCATAGTTCGGTCGAACTTTGACAAAATTTCAGCCGAACTATTCAGGATTTTGGTCGAACTTTTGAAATTAGTTCGACCGAACTTTGTTTTCTGTTTACATTAACGACGTATTGACGACAATGGCAAACATATTTTTCGTCAGAGTTTGGAAAACTGGCAAACAAAGTTTGGCCGAACTTTTAAAATAGTTCGACTGAACTATTATTTTATAAATATATCGCCCGCAAACTATTCTGGATTTTTGTTCACATTTTTCCCGTGCGAATTGAGTTGATTTGTTGTTGTCCCTCGTGAATTGACTTGATTTGTTGTTGTCCCGTGCAAATTTAGTCAATTTTTTATTGTCCCACACGATTTTAGTTGATTTTCTATTGCGCCGCGGGAGTTCTGTTGATTTGCACCGCGCTGAGGACGTAAGTTATGGTAAATTTGTTATTTTCTGTAATTTTTTTGTTTTTTTTTTTTTAATTTGATTTTTTGTTCGCAGAGATCTTCCGTGACGTCTTTAGGGTCTTCAACGTCTTCATGGATCGTCTTCAGCATCTTCTGTGTCTTCTGCTGCGACTTTCTAGGTGCAACTTTCTGGTAAGTTCAAATAGAAAATAGAATCAGATTTGATGATTCCAATTAGGCCTGGAATTTCAAATATATTTTTCTTGTCAATTGAAAATTTGAAGACGGTTGTTTGTTTTCCATGCCTGTCAATTTAAGTTTTCAGTAAATTTATGACTGTCAATTTTTTTGTGTTACATATTAAAAATAATTGCCAAAGTTCTTGCAGTTTGCAGTTTAACGTTCTCCCTATGAAAAAATCTTCCATCATGGCCACTAGAACACCAAATTTCTTCTTGTTTTTCATTTTGTCTCATCCTCATAGCTACAGTCCCTAGCCTAGTTATTTTGTCACAATATAAATTCAATAAACATCCCCTACCTTTAAAATATTTGGGTGGAGCATCTCACTCATCTCACTTTAACGTCACTTCATTTTTCCGTCTTTGTTTTTCAAAGTATTTATGCCCATCATATCTAAACTTTTAGCCAGTTCAGTTTGGATAACATAATCGTTTATAGGGACACAAAACAAGACTCTTTGTGAGGCACAGGCAACCTCAAGAGAACACCAGTCGAAGTGAAAATAAGGAACAGGTACAATCCATTTCAATTAGTTTTGATATGAAAGGCAGGATGCCATATCAATGAAAGTATACAAACAACTTGTATATATAAGATATTGCATATCTAAGTTGAACAATTCTACGCAGTTTATGTTAGTACTCCATTACTTTCATAGATATAGGACATGATACTCTCTACTTTTAAACTATACTAGACTCCTCTTGGTCTGCTTTTATACCCCTAATACACTGGGATGAGGGTGTAGCATCTCACTCATCTCATTTTAACATCACTTCGTTTCTTCGTCTTTGTTTTTCAAAGTATTTATGCCCATCATATCTAAACTTTTCCCTCCCAAAAGTTACAACTATTAATACAGACATATGTGTGCCATATGCCAGAATGCCCAAGCCACCAAGAATGGGCCAACTCAATCAATTCATCTAGTGGTTTTTTCATATTTACCTTTGTATTCAAATACTCTAATACAACCACTACAACAACTATGAGAAGTATTCCATGTTTCAGGTCACTTGACCATCTGGAAAACTAGACACTAAAAAAGCATTGACTGCTAAGAATTGATTTTTCATTAAGGCTAAATTCTCCGACAAAGAATTGATTGTTCATATCTCATATTAAAAGTAGTTAAATTAAATTTACTCAGAATTTAAGCCTCTGCTTAAAAATATTTAATATTTCTTATCATAGTATTTCTTGAAATTCGTTCATGATATCTATGGTTGCTCACCTTCGTTGAATATTAAAGAATAGCCAATTTATTTCTTGATAGCTTAGAGAATAGCCAATACTAGTTATGTAATCTACACTAGTCTATGTGTTCTATTCCTTGTGTTAACTAGTGTAATGAGATATTCTAGTATCATGCAAGTGGTTACATTGTATTCAGCCTTATGGAATATGTACAACCTTTGTTAGAATAGGTAACAGCTTATGTTAGTTATAGTAATCACAATATTGGGATCAATGGTCTTTCAACATGCTATTATTGGTGTTATTAGACTCGTAGACCTCATTAAGGCTCATTGCATTCAGCCTTATGGAATATGTACAACCTTTGTTAGAATAGGTAACAGCTTATGTTAGTTACAATAATCACAATACTGGGATCAATGGTCTTTCAACATGCTATTATTGGTGTTATTAGACCCGTAGACCTCATTAAGGCTCATTGCTTCTGCTAAGAATTGACTGTTCATATCTCATATTAAAAATAGTTAAATTAAATTTACTCGGAATTTACAAAAAAGATTTAATATTTCTTATCATAATATTTCTTGAACTTCCTTCATGATATCTATGGTTGCTCACCTTCGTTCAATATTGGGTAAAATATCATGGTCTTATCTTAATTTCTATTCTAATTCCCTTTCATAACTTTGATTTTCATTTAATATTTCTTATCATAATATTTTTTGAACTTCCTTCATGATATCTATGGTTGCTCACCTTCGTCCAATATTGGTTTAAAGGTCATGGTCTTACCTTAATTTCTATTCTAATTCCCTTTCCTAACTTCCCAACTTTTATTTTCATTTAATATTTCTTATCATAATATTTCTTGAACTTCCTTCATGATATATATGGTTGTTCACCTTTGTTCAATATTGGGTAAAAGTTCATGGTCTTACCTTAATTTCTATTATAATTCCCTTTCCTAACTTCCTAACTTTGATTTTCATTTAATATTTTTTATCATAATATTTCTTGAACTTCCCTCATGATATATATGGTTTCTTTCCTTCGTTCAATATTGGGTAAAAGGTCATGGTCTTACCTTAATTTATATTCTAATTCCCTTTCCTAATTTTGATTTTCCTTTTGACCTTGGAGACAAACCGAATCATTATATTGGGTAAAAGGTCATGGTCTTACCTTAATTTCTATTCTAATTCCCTTTCCTAACTTCCTAACTTTGATTTTCATTTAATATTTCTTATCATAATATTTCTTGAACTTCCTTCATGATATATATGGTTGCTCACATTTTTTCAATATTGGGTAAAAGGTCATGGTCTTACCTTAATTTCTATTCTAATTCCCTTTCCTAACTTTTCCTTTTTTCATTATTGGGTAAAAATTCATGGTCTTACCTTAATTTCTATTCTAATTCCCTTTCTTAAATTCCTAACTTTGATTTTCATTTAATATTTCTTATATCATAATATTTCTTGAACTTCCTTCATGATATATATGGTTGCTCACCTTCATTCAATATTGGGTAAAAGGTCATGGTCTTACCTTAATTTCTACTCTAATTCCCTTTCCTAACTTTGATTTTCCCTTTGAACTTGGAGATAAACCCAATCATTAAATATGATAGTCATCCCTTCTAGGGAACTTAGTATGGGTTTCTTAGTGGTTTTGATCCCTTATGATGATGTGAGGTGGTGTTTCAAACATGGGAGTAACTTGTGTTTGCATGTGCTGCTCACGGGCCATGGTTTATTTTGTGGGTTATAGAAGGTTTAGTTCTACCTCCTAAGATAAACTTTCTAAAAAACTTACCTTTATTCCTTAAAGTCAAAATAGATCTATACTAAGAATTACTCTTTATATGTATTTTTACCATATAAATTCTAAGGATTACTCTTTATATGTATTTCTACCATATAAATTCTAACGATAATTAATCACATATATATGTTAAAGTAGAATATGAAATAAGCCCTTTTTACACTTGGCTTGGCTCGTGGGTACATAGATGTGTGGGTTTCAGAATGTGATTCACATGAAAAGTAATAGGGATGGATTTAGTGGAACCCTTTTATAAGATGAGGACTCAAACAATTGTGATATTTTCCCTTCTTTCCAACTTAGTCCATCCTTCTAGAAAAACCTCTTTTAATGAAGGAGATATATCCATATTTATCCACTAATATTTGTTCACCAACAAATATTCCATTTTGTACTTTTATATCTCAAAACTATGCTCATTGAATTTATGCATATATATCTTTAAACTACTTGAAACTATTTTATTACACCATAGGAATCATTTCGAGAAAAACACATTAGCCATAAAAGTTTCTCATTGAAACCAAAAGTGACTTGATACAAAACATAGGTCTTAACCTTATATAGTTAATTGTTTCAAATAGATTTTTAATAAATTAAAAAATATTCAATGTAATACACATGCACACATTAACATATAATTGTGATTTTTTCCCTTCTTTCCAACTTAGTGGACATCCTTCTATAAAAATCTCTTTTAATGAAACAGATATATCCATAGTGATCCACTGATATTTGTTCACAAACAACTCTTCCATTTTGGTTTCTTTTGTGGGTTATAGAAGGTTTAGTTCTACCTCCTAAGATAAACTTTCTAAAAAACTTACCTTTATTCCTTAAAATCAAAATAGATCTATACTAAGGATTACTCTTTATATGTATTTCTACCATATAAATTCTAAGGATTACTCTTTATATGTATTTCTACCATTTAAATTCTAGCAATAATTAATCACATATATGTATTAAAGTAGAATATGAAATAAGCCCTTTTTACACTTGGCTTGGCTCATAGGTACATAGATGTGTGGGTCTGGAAATGTGGTTCACGTGAAAAGTAATAGGGATGGATTTAGTGGAAACCTTTTATAAGATCAGGACTCAAACAATTGTGATATTTTCCCTTCTTTCCAACTTAGTCCATCCTTCTAGAAAAATCCCTTTTAATGAAGGAGATATATCCATATTGATCCACTAATATTTGTTCACCAACAACTATTCCATTTTGGACTTTTATATCTCAAAACTATGTTCATTGAATTTATGCATCTATATCTTTAAACTACTTGAAACTATTTTATTACACCATAGGAATCATTTCGAGAAAAACACATTAGCCATAAAAGTTTCCCATTGAAACCAAAAGTGATTTCATACAAAACATAGGTTTTAACCTTATATAGTTAATTGTTTCAAATAGATTTTTAATAAATTAAAAAATATTCAATGTAATACACATGCACACATTAACATATAATTGTGATTTTTTCCCTTCTTTCCAACTTAGTGGACATCCTTCTAGAAAAATCCCTTTTAATAACGCAGATATATCCATAGTGATCCACTGATATTTGTTCACAAATAACTCTTCCATTTTGGACTTTTATATCTCAAAACTATACTCATTAAATTTATGCATCTTTATTTTTAAACTAGTTAAAACTATTTTAATACACCATAGGAATCATTTCGATATATCTCCCATTTTAATGGGGTGTATCACATTTCGAGAAAAACACATTAGCTATAAAAGTTTCCCATTGAAACCAAAAGTGATTTGATACAAAACATAGGTTAACCTTATATAGTTTAATTGTTTCAAATAGATTTTTAATAAAATGAAAAATATTCAATGTAAAACACATATTATTTAGAAACAAAAAGTAATTTGATACAAAACATAGGTTTTAACCTTATACTATGTTAATTGTTTTGAAAATAGATTCTTAATAAAATAAAACATATTCAATGTAAAACACGTGCATATTAACATATAATTGTGATATTTTCCCTGCTTTCCAACTTAGTCCATCCTTCTATAAATATCCCTTTTAATGAAGCAAATATATCCATAGTGATCCATTGAGATTTGTTCACCAACAATTATTCCATTTTGGACTTTTATATCTCAAATATATGCTCATTGAATGTATGCAGATCTATATATTTAAACCCTTAACTATTTTATTACATCATAAGAATTATTCGATATATCTCCCATTTTAATGGGGTGTATCACATTTTGAGAAAAAAACACAAATTAGCCATAAAAATTTCCCATTGAAACCAAAAGTGTTTTGATACAAAACATAGGTTTTAACCTTATATAGGTAAATTTTGTTTCAAATAGATTCTTTTAATTTAAAATGAAAAATATTCAATGTAAAACACATGCATTCTTATACACCCTTATGTCTACGTAAAGTAGTTTGAGTGATTCCACGGGTCCTCTACACCCTTCATGGGTATAATTGGGACATGTAGTGAACTAACTTCTACAAGTTCTATAGGCAGAGTCTCTAAAGGGCCAGGTAGCCTCTGGATCTCATCTTTTATGAAGATGACATATCTAGTAAATGCCCCTAGAGTCAATCTCTGGAATAGATCTAAATTCAAGTTTTTCATTTTCATATCCATGGTCTCAAAGAATAAGAGAGAAAAAAAAAACCTTTTATATTCAATGTAAAACATACATGCAAAGTAACATATAATTGTGATATTTTTCCTTCTTTCCAACTTAGTCCATCCTTCTAGAAAAATCCCTTTTAATGAGGCAGATATATCCATAGTAATCCACTGATATTTTTCATCAACAACTATTCCATTTTGGACTTATATATCTCAAAACTATGCTCATTGAATTTATGCATCTATATCTTTAAACTACTTGAAACTATTTTATTACACCATAGGAATCATTTCTAGAAAAACACATTAGCCATAAAAGTTTCCCATTGAAACCAAAAGTGATTTGATACAAAACATAGGTTTTAACTTATATAGTTAATTGTTTGAAATATATTTTTAATAAAATGAAAAATATTCAATGTAAAACACATGCACATTAACATATGTAATTGTGATATTTTCCCTTCTTTCCAACTTAGTGGACATCCCTCTAGAAAAATCCTTTTAATGAAGAAGATCTATATCCATAGTGATCCCCTGATATTTGTTCACAAACAACTATTCCATTTTGGACTTTTATATCTAAAAACTATGCTCATTGAATTTATGCATCTATATATCTTTAAATTACTTGAAACTATTTTATTACGCCATAGGAATCATTCCCATATATATCTCCCATTTTAATGGGTGTATCACATTTCGAAAAAAACACAAATTAGCCATAAACGTTCCCATTGAAACCAAAAGTGACTTGATACAAAACATAGGTTTTAACCTTATATAGTTTAATTGTTTCAAATAGATTTTTAATAAAATGAAAAATATTTGATGTAAAACATGTATAGTATTTGGAAACAAAAAGTAATTTGATACAAAACATAGATTTTAACCAAGTATATAGTTTTAAATATTTTGAAAATAGATTCTTAACAAAATGAAAAATATTCAATGTAAAACACATGCACATTAACATATAATTGTGATATTTTCCCTTCTTTCCAACTTAAGTCCATCCTTCTAGAAATATCCCAAAACTATATTTACGCTCATTGAATTTATATCTCAAAACTATGCTCATTGAATTTATGCATCTATATTTTTAAACTACTTGAAACTATTTTATTAAACCATAGGATTCATTTTGATATATTTCCCATTTTAATGGGGTGTATCACATTTCGAGAAAAACACATTAGCCATAAAAGTTTTCCATTGAAACCAAAAGTAATTTGATACAAAACATCTAGGTTTTAACCTTATATATGGTTTAATGTTTCAAATGGATTTTTAATAAAATGAAAAATATTCAATGTAAAACACATGCATTAACATATAATTGTGAGAAAAACACATTAGCCATAAAAATTTTCCATTGAAACCAAAAGTAATTTGATATAAAACATCTAGGTTTTAACCTTGTATATAGTTTAATGTTTCAAATAGACTTTTAATAAAATGAAAAAGATTCAATGTAAAACACATGCATTAACATATAATTGTGATATTTTCCCTTCTTTCCAACTTAGTGGACATCCTTCTAGAAAAATCCCTTTTAATGAAGCAGATCTATATCCATAGTGGCATTGATATTTGTTCACAAACAACTCTTCCATTTTGGACTTTTATATCCCAAAACTATGCTCATTGAATTTATGCATCTATATTTTATTACACCATAGGAATCATTTCGATATATCTCCCATTTTAATGGGGTATATCACATTTCGAGAAAAACATATTAAAGCCATAAAATTTTCCCATTGAAACCAAAAGTGTTTTGATACAAAACATAGGTTTTAACCTTATATAGGTAATTGTTTCAAATAGATTCTTAATTTAAAATTATGAAAAATATTTAATTTAAAACAAATGCATTCTTATACTTCTGTATGTCTACGTAAAGTAGTGTGAGTGATTCCACGAGTCCTCTACACCCTTCATAGGGTATAACTAGGACTGGTAGTGTTAACTTCTACAAGTTCTATAGGCAGAGTCTGTAAAGGGCCAGGTAGTCTCTGGATCTCATATTTTATGAAAGGTGAAATATCTAGTAAATGCCCCTACAGTCAATCTCTGGAATAGATCTAAATATAATTTCTTCATTTTAATATCCAATGTAAAATAAATTCATTCTTATACACCCTTATGTCTACGTAAAATAGTGTCAGTGATTCCACGGGTCCTCTACACCCTTCATAGGGTATAACTGGGACAGGTAGTGAACTAACTTCTACAAGTTCTACAGGCGGAGTCTGTAAAGGGCTAGGTAGCCTCTGGATCTCATCTTTTATGAAAGGTAACATATCTAGTAAATGCCCTTATAGTCAATCTCTGGAATAGATCTAAATAGAAGTTCTTCATTTTAATATCCATAAAACACAACCACTTTAAGGTAAATTGTGTACATGTGTCATTTCTCCCACAAACTAAAGGCTTCCTACCATTAATTCTAGATGTGAATTCTACCATAAACTTTTTAAGTCAAACTTTAAGATAAACCATGCACATGTCATTTATCTCATGATATTGTGTCATTTCTCCCATGCATTTGCAATAAATGTCAATTGAATATATATATTTTTATTGAATTTTTATTGAATTTTTTTTTATTTTATTTTTATTTTTTTTTATTTTATTTTTTTTTTCAGGAATAAGAAAACCATTAAATATGGTTGAAAAATGGAAATTATGCATAGAGTTTTCTTGCTATCCCAATCCAGGGAAAGCAGTGATTACATATGTGCTTTCCAATATTGCGACTAGCAAAGTCGTCCAAAGGAAAATGAACATATCTGGAAGAACAACAAACAACGAGGCATATTATATTGGATTAATAGAAGGCTTGGGAACAACTATAGAGTATGGATCAAATGGAGTTGTAGTTTTCACCAATTCTGAACTTGTGTGCAACTAGATGAATGACGTGTACCAAGTTAAGAAGGAGAGGCTAAAATAACTGCATGGAATAGCAAAAAATATTGTTAGCCAATTTCAATTTTTTAGTATAAGGCATTGTAAAAATGTGAATAAGATGTCTGTTGATCTATTGTGTGGGGCAATGCCAATTCATGATTCTTATATCAAAGATGAATTCTTAATAGATGAATTAGAATTATACGAGGCAATGCCAATGCAAGATACGTCTCTCAAAGATGAATTGGTTTTGAGACGCTCTTCTTCAAAAATTCAAGATTCATCTCTCAAAGATGAATTATTTTTGAGACGCACTTCTTCAAAAATTCAAGATTCATCTCTCAAAGATGAATTAGTGTTGAGATGCTCTCCTTCAAAATTTATTGATGGAAATTGTAACATATCTTGGATATGTGTATGTTGTGTACTTATAAATGCGTCTTTTTTATTGACCATGTGTTTTTTCAATTATATATCAAGTGTGCTCCCACCATGCCATGTAAAGCGCAACTTTTTGAACTTCACATTTTTATAAAATTAAAATGCGGGGACTGCAACAATTTTTTGTTTAAATAGAGTTTCACTTCTTTTTTAATGACAATGTGTTTTTTCAATTTTATACCAAGTGTGCTACCACCATGTAAAGCGCAATTTGGTGAAAGTATCATTTTTATAATTTCTTGTTGCTTAAATTGAATTTCACACATCAATTAGTGCCTTGAAAGTTGTGTTTTACATAATTTGTGTACACTAAATTACATTAATTTTCTGAAATTTATTTTGAATTTATTTTAAATTAGTCATTTAAAAAAATAATTGTAAATGTCCACCATATATATATATATATCATGGAGGATAACGATGAAGATCAACAAAATCCCATATCTCTACAAGAGGGGGGATCAGGGATCGAGGGATGTTCATGGTATTTAAATATAATATTAAATCACCATACATGTGTGTACATATGGAATTGATTTTTTATCAACTTTGTGAGTTAAATTAGTTGAACTAATAAGTTTCATTTTTTATTTTTTAGGAGCTAATAAGAGGAGAAGGTTCTCTATTTCATCCATGGATCATGCCCATGGTTCACCCATTCGTGGTATGGTTTAAACGCAATTTAATCAATTAATATGTACGTGTGTATTTATATGAATGAACGTATTTTTCAATTGATTATAAATTCGTATTTGTTTATGAAGCTTCTCTCTCGTCTCAAGAGGTTGGTGGTGGTTCAAATCCCCTTAGAAGGCTATCAATAAGTGCTAGCAGGTTGCGTGAAGGTGGTGATATTTATTCCCCCGGAGGCCAATCAACGGCTGGTGGTGTTGGTTCTCAGCAAGGTCATTCTAGTTCTCAACGGTTTCAGGGTGGGAAAGATGATAGCCAACCATGTCAAGGTTGCCATCAATTTCAATATTTTTTTGATTCAATTTGTACAAATTTGTTTACATGTGTTTTTTCTAATATACAAAATTTTATGTATTGATACAGAGGCTGAAAATGTTCCAAATGTTGGTTAAAAAAGACACAGGGCAGAACGCTACATTTGAGAAGAAGGTTGTCCACCCACCACGACTTATCCGGCTGACATTTCTAATATACCATGGGAAAGAAACATCGCAACGCACCTTAGAAAGGTGTCAACAACTTCATGCAAAATTGTAGAGAGATCTCGTGGCTTTGACTCTACCTATTGAGAGTCGACAAAGCCTCGAAATAGATACACATTCTTTAGGCGAACTAATAGCTGTGTACCGAAATCTTGGGCCAGTGACTGATACATTTGTAGAATTCATGAAAAAAATAAAGGAAAAAGTAATGGGTCCCAATAAATGGGAGGATGTAAAACAAAGAGTTACAACAAAAAATGTAAAGTCAATGTTTAATTTCAAAGAAGGGTAAAAAATAAAGATGTTGAAGGTGCAATATTTCAAACACCCCAATATAGCTCACTATTTGTATGATAAGCACCTTGCGGCCTATGGAAGACTCCCATGGAATGATGAGGTTCCTCTTTATTTTGAAAAAAAAAAATTATGCAGAATTCTTTTTGGAAATGAAACCCAATTACAACGACCTTCTGTCTGAATTTTTTGGTCCTGGGAAAGGTCTATTGTGTGACCGTAGGCGTGATGTTGAGTTGTCTCGCCCGGAGCCACCATTGGTTAGTCGACCTTTTCAGGTCGAAAATTTGCGGTCAGAGATGGATGTCACTTCTCAAATTATTCGAGAAGCAAGGGATAACGTCATCGACAATGTTCACAGTGGATTGGGTGGAGTCGATGTTTGCCTGAATCGACAAAGAGCACGTGAGAATGCACGCGCCAATTTTTTGTATTGTACAGATGAAGAGATTGACAACATGAGTGTTGAATATCTCAGAATATATGCAAATAATTGTCATTATGGTTTGCAAGACCTAATTCTTCATGAGGAAGAGGTCACATGAATGGTATGTGATAAAGGTTAGGGTTCAATTATTTTAACACATAAATGTACAATTTGTAATAAATACACATGTATATGTATACATTTATTTGTATGTACATTAATCTAACAAAAATGTATCATTATATGTTAAAACACCATTTGCAGTTGCCATGCATGATGAATGACGAAAATGTTAATATCACGTTCGGAGCTTCTGGTTCAAACAATGAAGATGGGTCTCACCATCAAGATATGTTAACAAATTTTAGTGCTTTTTTTTGATATTTTTAAAATAAATAATTGTGCACACATGTACATGTACATGTATATAATAATAAAATGTTTTAACAGATTATGATTATGTCCGATGTTTTTGGGATGGAGGTACCTTCTTCTTCCTTGGGAGATGTACCTTCTACTTCCTTAGGAGATGTGCCAAATTGACAACAAGTATGAACAATTTTTCACTTTTAAAATTTATGTTTTCAAGTTATATATATTCCACCTCAAAAAGTTCCATTAAAAAATGAGATATATCTATGTCTTGAGTTATTTTCTTTGGAATTTTAGGTTTTTGGAGATTTTCTTTTGGAGCCTCTCTTAAGAGATGTCCCAAATTCACCTGCAGAAGTATTCAATTTTTCACTTTTAAATATATATGTTTTTTTAAAAGTTATAATTTATAAATTTCAAATTTTAAAAGTTTTATTATAAATTGAAATTTTGATCTTGAGTTATTTTATACTTTTAAAATTTTGAATTTTAGGTTTCTATAGAAGATTCTTTAATCCACGGACTCTAGCGATGGAGATAGGAACATCCACACTATTTCAACCATTTGAACAAGTTGTCTAACTTTTTTTTTAATATTATTGAAAATAAGTTTATATATACATGTGCATTTTCATCTGAAAATTTTTAATATATATATATATAACTGTACATGTGTATTATACAGTTTATTGTTGGAGATGTTCCCATGGGGGAAGTTGTAACAGGCAAGCAACAAATGGAGAGGGAAACTCATGAGGTATTGCATAATTTTTTTTTTATATTTTGTTTTTTACATGAAGTTCTATATATTCTCACTCATTTTTAAAACATCAAATTTTAATGTTTGTACGTGCATTGTGTACAGGTTCCCCATGCTTCGTAAGATAGCGCACGGATTCAAACTCTACTAGGAAAGGCACTACATCCATCTGTATTTGATGGACATGATTTCTAGATTTGATTGAGATTTATAGTCTTAAATTTACTTTTTTATATATATTCTCTAGATGCACAGTTGAATATGTACATATAACTTGATACTTGATACTTGTGAGATCTACAATTTTTGGACATATATTTATATAATTTGTTTTGTTTTTAAAAGTTAAGTTTTGGATGGATGAAGTACTTTTGGCATGTGAATGTGAAGTAATGTTGTTATATAATTTGTTTGGTTTTTAAAACTTAAGTTTTGGCATGTGAAGTAATGTTGTGATCTATAATTTTTTGTTAAATTAAAGGTTAAGTTTTGGATGGTTTCAATCTACATTTGGCATGTGATATAATATTAAATGTTTTTATTGGATAGTTGAACTATAATTGGCATGGCATGTGAAGTAATGTTGTGATATAATCAAAAAGTTTTTAAAACTAAAGTTTTAGATGGTTGAAGTACATTTGGCATGTGAAGTAATGATGTGATCTATAATTTTTTATTAAATTAAAAGTTAAGTTTTGAATGGTTGATCTACATTTGGCACATGTGATATAATGTTAAATGTTTTTATTTGATAGTTGAACTACAATTGGCATGACATGTGAAGTAATGTTTTTATATATAATCAAAAAGTTTTTAAAACTCAAGTTTTGGATGGTTGAAGTACATTTTGCATGTGAAGTAATGTTGTGATCTATAATTTTTTGTTAAATTAAAAATTTAAGTTTTGGATGGTTGATCTACATTTGGCATGTGATATAATGTTAAATGTTTTTATTGGATAGTTGAACTACAATTGGCATGACATGTGAAGTAATGTTTTGATATAATCAAAAAGTTTTTAAAACTCAAGTTTTGGATGGTTGAAGTACATTTGGCATCTTAAGATTGCTTTTGATCTCTACATACTCTTGTTTGAGTGAAAAAATTTCCAATGGGAATAACATAGCTTTTCAATGCAACTAACCATATCAATTGAGCTCTAATTGAAAAAAGAGTAAAGAAAAGTTAACATGCCAACAAAACATGTCAGCAAAATAACATTCGTGGTTTTCATTTTTATTGGAATAGCTAAATCATATTTTAAGGATTCTCCATCCAAAAACAATTTCAATGAAGAGAATCCTTAATATGATTTAGTTATTCCAATAAAAATAACAACCAAGGATGTTATTTTGTTGGCTTTTTGGTTTTTTTAAACTTTTTGTTCAAATAGAGCTCAATTGATATGGTTAGTTGGATTGAAAAGCTATGTTATTTTCATTGGATTTTTTTTCAATCAAACAATAGTATGTAGAGATAAAAAACAATCTTAATATTACTTTCAAGTATAATCAAGTGTTCCAAACATTTTCCCACATGATGATACCTTCATTGACCTCTAAAAAGTAGTTCATGGGCTATATGTTCTACCTCTTTCCCATATAAATCCCTTTAATTTTGATTGGAAATATAAGAAGTAGATATATGTTTGTTGAATTGGGGTCAATGTCATTAATTCACTCAACTAGGTAGCCTTGTTGATTTATAAATTGGTAAATTGATGACATTCAGTTAATTGCATTCTAGAACATATATATATATATATATATATATATCCAATACGTGCACAACATTTTTCATCAATGCACATAGAACATATCCGACCATTGGACAGACAAATTTTGTACTAGATTTTCAATCAGGAACAGAGATGTGGGTCAAATCCCACCAAAAGTCAGAGAAGTGCTCCGAGTCTCTTGTCTGAAAGGAATATTCATACAAAATTATATTGTGGATGATTTATTTACACTATGGATACTTTTTACCAAGAAATACAACAAGAAAAACTAGGCGTGCATTCAGTTCGTGTATATATCTAGTACGTGCAACATTTTTCATCAATGCACATAGAAAAAATACTTTCAATTAATTGCATTCTAGAACATATATATTGAGTAAGTGAAACATTTTTCATCAATGCACATATTAAAACTTCTAGAAAAGTTAATTGCATTTTAGAATATATATATATATATATCCAATAATGTGCAACATTTTTCATCAATGCATGTATAGAAAAGCTACTTTCAGTTGATACTAGAGTGTGCATGTACCAAAACAATTTGTACATGTGCAAACACTTGCACAGATAACATAACAAGGCAGCTCAATTTTTAATTGAGTATTGGAAGTTCTAGAACATATAATCCAAAGAGAATAAATTGTTGGGCAGTTCAATCAAAAAAATTCCAATGGAATGCCATCTTCAATAATCCGTTCATGATCGGATTTTGACATTTTCCATTTCTTAATTTTTGTTTTTTTCTTTGATTGAACCTCTATCAACTTTATGCGTGTTGCACACACCAAGTGACTATATTGACAACTTATGAAATTAGGTTCATAGTCTTCAAAGTAAAAAAAATCCCCACTTTGATTAGTTTGTCTGAAAAAATAACCTTTCAGTATAATAGATCCTCTTTCATATGGAAATATGTGATCATTATAGTCTTCTAATAATTTCATTTTTCATTCAGTGCAACGCATCAAATAATACTTCACATTTTCATCATTGTCAGTAGGTGCAATTACAGCAAAAACATCTCCTGCACAATAAAACAAACTTAACAAAATTATACATATTCAAATTTATTTCTAGATCTTTATCATTAGAAAGAAATTCAAATGTTACCTTCTCTAACAAGATCAGAAACTCGATCACCATCGGATGATATTGTAGTCTCCTATGATTGCATTTCTTCAAACATTGCAACGGACATTTTTCCCTTTGTATTTAGCTCTGTATGTTTCCAATCTTTTACATACATTTTGTTTTCACAAACGTCATTGGATTTTGTGTTGTCTATGCAAACATAACAAAAACAAGAATATTTTCTTTTATCCAATGCAAACACATTTCTGGATGACTTTGTTTTAATTGAATGCAATTTTCGAGTCCCTTTTATTGTTTCAACGTCATTTCCAATTGATCTATCTACGTCTTCGATCCCAATATGCCAAAAAAACCTTTATATGGAAAATTTAAAGAAGAATGTAAATATGATATCAAAATAAAATCAAAGATAATCATTGTGATAAATGTACACTGTTTAAAATTAGATATCCAATAAAAATTAAATTGAATGTACCTTCGCACTTCCCTTGATTGGTTAGTCTCATGGCTTAGAGCAGCGATGCACCATTGAACAACTTCTTTCGCGTCCACAAGTCGGCTTGCAGAGGGGTTCATTTGATATCTTCGAAGTGCTCGTTTTATGCATGCCCTTGCACCGTCATGTTCTCCTTTTCCATGGCCAGTCTCAAAGAAATTCCAACAATGTTTAATGCAGGTTTTCTTATGAAGACAACACAACCAAAAGAATGATCATGCAGATTTGAATTGACCTGCGCATCCATCTGACCATATCCAATGTTCATTGAATGTTATTCCACAATTTTTCAAGGAATCATAAATTTTTCCAAAACAATGTTGTACAAAATATGTATCATGTGTACGATCGTCACTGATATAAAAGTGATATTCTTTAATAATATGTCGATTTTCACTGGTACTTTCTATATGATCGACGTTTTGTTCAGCATGTCTATATAGAATATGGACGAGCATGGAGACTTGGTCAGAATGATAGTATTCACTCTGAATTTCTTTTTGTGGAACAAATGTGTAGTTTTCTGCAAAATCAATTACTGACAAAATGGTCCCTGGTGGAAAAAATTCACGGGAATTTTTGAATTGCAAGTCTTTCCATCGAGCTCTATGGGAATGCTTGGTGTATTTGTAAATTTTTTCCTCAAAATTTCTCAAAAAGTCTATCACAAAAATTTCTTCTTCTCGTAATTCAATTCTTTTAACACTATTTTCACCTTGAATCGATGTATGGATATATTCATATCTCTTCCATTTCACTTTCATGTTGGACAATGATTGATCATTTATATCAGTATGATATTTGTTTTGAAATTTAGTCAAATTTCCACAATCATTGCATTTTTTACCACCAACACATTTCTTTTCGTAAAATAGTTCATCGCTTTGTCTTTCACATAGAATTTGAGATATGAAATCATAGATAGTGGAAGGAGGAGGTGAATCCTTCCAAAATGTTCTACCAAAATCAAGGAATGTGTCATAATATAACTCAAATTCCACATGATAACGGCAACAACAAGTGTCACGTATGGTGATAGGTTTTACATACCATGGTTTTTGTTGAACAAAAGCACTGATTGAAACATGAATTTCACAATTCTCTTCTTTGAACTTATTGAAAAAATCTATCTCATTGTTTTCCAAGAAATGTTTTTCATGTTCTTCGTACTAATTTCGTGCTATTCTTCTTCGCATCACATGCCTTGCAGTTGGCGAAACACGTGAATTGTTCTTCCAATATTCATATATTATTTTTTTAACATTTTCTCCAAGTCTATCTTTGTATGGTTGCCTAAAAATAGCTCTCCAAAAAGCGAGTTCATCATTTACGTCTATTTGCAACCGAAATTTTCGATGTTTGTGCAAAGTTTTTCGCGAGGTTCCTAATGCTCGTGCCATATATTTTACCAAGAGATTCTCTTTATTACTTGATGAAACCACTGCCATATGTATTGCTCTACGTACAACTGAAACATTTTTCTGTCTAGATCTTCTAATTGAATTTATAGCACTATTTATATTCTGTATCACATTTTCCTTCATTTTTTTATCTTTGGTTGATTTTCGAATACCCAATAAAGTCATAGCTTCTTTTAATTTCCTTAATGATAGGAGACCTTTCAACATTTGGGCTTGAACTGTCACCTTTTCCTTTATGAAATACTTATCAAAAATGTGGTTAACACGATATCTTATATAATGGTCAACTTTTTTATCTCCATGTGTGTGAGTGTCAACATTTTCTAACATCTCATCATCGACATTGATTTCATCTGTACATATTCGAATGGATAGTACATAATAAGTTTACATATTCAATAAATAACTAAATTAATACATATATGTATAATTTCAATAATACGTGCATGTGTTCAACATATATATATATATATATATATATATATATATATATATACCTTGTTATTCAATTTCTTCACTTGAATTTCTTTCAACATTTTCACCATCTTCAATCATTGGTCCAATATCTCTTTCACTTTATCTTTCAAAATTTTGTATCTCATCATCAATGTTTTGAGGAATATCTCTCTCTCTGTTTACATTGCAAAATATTTTTCAAATTAGTTCATCAAATAAAAATTAAGCTTCACATTTTACACTAGGAAAATTTTAAATATATTAGAATCATAATATTTACATTTACATACTTGCTTCAACTTCTAGTTGAGGTTGATTTTCCCCTTCAATATTTGAGAGTGCTTCTATCTTTCTTTTGCGATTTTGTCTCGTCTCTTCACTACGTTCCTCAGGGTCTCTTTTTCGATGATATTTTCTCATACAATTCCTTAGATTTCTCATGATAATAGAGTATGAAGTTCAAAAAATTTCCTTCAAAAATTTAGACAAAAACTAAATAAAAAAAAACATCACAAAAGATTTAATTTAAAAATAACTCATTTAAAAAAATTTGCAAAAAATACATACTCCAATCCAAAGCATACTTTAAAAAATTCAAGAAAAAAATGTCTTATAAAAATGAAATGAAGCTCAAAATATTTCCTTCCAAGTCCTACAAAAAAAATTCATTTAAAAATTTAGACAAAAAATCATTTTAAAAAATCATTATAAACAATTTACTTCAACCCAAAACACGTACTCTAAAAAAATGTCACTTCAAAAAATGTCTCAAAAAAATGTCCATTGAAAATTAATTCCAAATTCATAAAAAATGCCACTTTAAAAAATACTTCAAAAAATATCACCTTAAAAAATACTTCGAAAAAATGTCCTTTCAAAATTAAGCCCAAAACCATACCTTCAAAAATAATGAAAATTAAGCCCAAATCCATACTTTCAAAAAAAATGAAGCCCAAAAAACATCCAAAAAACTATATCACATACCTCCAAGAAATGTCCTTTGAATGTACCTCCAAGAAAGTCCTTCAAAAATGTTCTTTGAATGTACCTCCAAGAAAATGCCTTAAACACAAAACAATTCTTTGCAAAATCAGACCAAATGTACAAAAATATGTGAAAATAATGAATGCCTCCAAGAAATGTCCTTTAAATGTACCTCCAAGAAAAGTCCTTAAACCCAAAACAATTATTTGCAAAATCATACCAAGACCTTTGTAAAAATCATACCAAATGTGCGAAATATGCGAGAATAATGAATAATTTCGTGGCAATTTATATTGCCATGAAATGTTTTTTTGGAGGGGCTCCGCGGTATTTTTCGGCTGACGGAAATTCAGGTAAAATTTCGGAAATTTTTTTTATAAAAATTTCGGTCGAACTTTTATGTCGTAGACATAATGGGCCATGGGCGCAAAAAACAGTTCAGCCGAACTTTGTTTAAGAGTTCAGCCAAACTAACGCGTCACCAATTACACAGAATGAAGTTCTGAATATGTATCTGCAACTTTGGACTAATTAAACTCCATGAAACATTCTGAATTAACTGTCGGAACCAAGACAAGCATTTTTAGAATTGAATCTATTTTAAGGAAATATAACTTTTATGGAATTTCATAAATATTTACTAATTTTAATTAATTTTGTAATAAAACAGGTGCAAACAATTTCTGAAGGTCATTGTGATTCGATGAAATCAAAATTTTGTATCTTCCAAAATACATTGTAAAAAAAGTTGAAAAAACTATGGTGCATTACATTGGTCTGTCGTCTCTAATGGGTAGGTTTAGATTTTTAGTTTATAACTTATATGATAAGAAATTTCTTGCGTCGCGAAACATATTCAAAATATACAGTTTTTTCATATTGGACTAGTTCAAAAAATTCTAGTAATTATGATATACATCCATTGGCTTTGAAATATGACAAAACTGAAGTAGTCTCTGTCTAGATTGTTGTAACACATTTTGTTTCTCAAAAACACAAATTTTCAAAGAATACAACATTGCGTATTAACATGACCTCTTATGAATCCTTTGATTGTTAACAAATACACACTCAAAGAAATGCTAAGTTGACATATCAAATGTGTATAAAAAAATTCAAAAAAATAAGTGATAGAAAGCTAACAATTTTGGACAACTTTTATTTTTATCGCAAAATGAAATTCTAAACAGAAAAATTGTTTTAGCTTGAAAAAAGTTGAAGAACCGAAACAAATGAAAGGTTTTTCTCAAAAAAGGGCAAAAAGTGTAACCCAACTTCACATTTTCATCCAGGTGCATAGATTTTTGAAATGAGTGATCATCGATGTAGACATAGGCTTGTAACCCTCCAACTTCAATATCCTTAGAATATTAGTTACATAATTTCCTTTTCCTAGAAATATATTCCCATCCTCATTCCACACATGTATCTTAAGAAAGTAATGCATCAACCTAATGTCGTTTGTCTAATACTATGAAGCAAAGTCCTAATTGCAAAAAAATATCACTCTCTCCTCCCCTATCATGAATAAATCATCTACATATAGCAAAAAAATGAGAGGTTCCCCAAAAATAAATATATAATACATGTCTGGATTAACATCACTCTTTACATATCTGGATTAACCTCATTCTTTTCGAAACAAGTCTGCTGCAATTGTGATTCAATATGTGAGTGTGAAGCTCTTAGAGTTTGCTTAAGTCCATAGAAGGGTTTCTTCAACCTGCACACCTAATACTCTCTCCCATGAATATTTAATCACTATTGTTTCTCAATGTACACCTCCTCCTATATAATCCCATTCAGAAATTTTTCCTTCATGTCCATATGGTGTATCCTCCACCCCATATTTGTTGTAATGGAGATTACTGCTTTGATCAAAGTGTACCGTGAAATAGGTGTGAACGTCTCCTCATATTCCACTCACTCCAAATTTTTGAATCCTCTTGCCACAAATCTGCCCTTATATTTCTTTATGTTATCATTCACAACATACTTGATCTTGTATAACCATCTAGAAGTCACCACTTACTTCCCCTCAATTCTCAGTACCAACTCCAATACATTTATTCTTCATCATGGAAGCATACTCTTACACCATGTAATCTCTTCAGACTTGTTGATCTATTGCATCCTTGAATGAAGAAGGCACTACCTCTTGAATGTTTCTCACCATAGCCCAATAACCACAAAACCTTTTTGGTGGTCTAATCTCCCTCACTACACTCCTCAAATTCCCCATTAATTACTTTTCCTCTTGCAACTTCTTTACGTTCCTCTTTAAAGGAGTTTTATAATCATGTTCATCCTACTCATCTACCAAATATGTATATGACAACTGCACACTCGAAGACTATCTACCAAAACATTAAGTAGCTAAACTAGGTGTGCTAGTACCTAGTGATTGAGTACTCTCAGAACCTATAACAATTGATGTTGGTGTCCCACCAATGCAAAAATAACCTATGCCACTTAAATTTTGTGACCTTATACTGTAAGGAACTTGTGACTGAGGTCCCTACTGCTCTCTTAGTTTTTTCTCCAAGTATTTCTAGAAGGCTCTAATCTCCTCAAACTTGACATCCTTCCTCACATAAATAATTTTCAAGGAAGGGGTGTAAATATTATAGTTCTTGAATGTCTCACTCTATCCCAGAAATATATCCCTCTCTGCGATGGGATCCAAATTCTTCCTATTCTCCGCAGGAACATATGACCATGTAAATCACCCAAATATCCTAAAGTTCACAACCTCTATATTCTCCCCTGACTAAGCCTCCTAAGGAGTCTTCCTCCCCAATGCGTTGTGAGAAATCTATTTTTAACATAAATAATAGTGCTACAAGCCTTAGCTCAAAGTAAAAACGGAAAACATTCATCATGCAGCATGGCCCTAGATACTCCCATGATGTTCCTATTCTTCAACTCTACAACCCCATTTTATTGAGGGTTTTATGATACTATCAACTCTCTCTTGATTCCTCCTTACTCACAAAAATCCTTGTATGAAATGGAGCTATACTCACCCACATTATCCAACCTTCACACTTGAATATTCCTTCCTATCTAGTTCTCCACAAGAGATTTGAACTCTTGGAATCACTTGAATACCTCACCCTTGGTCTTCATGACGTATATCTAGGTCTTCTTAGATAATTAATTTATAAAAATAACATATTACTCATATCAACCAGGATGAAATGAATACACATCACAAGATACATTGAAATGAACCAAATAAAGTATACATTTTGTCCTGTTATCACTGCTTGGAAATTCCACCCTTGTGTACTTCCTAAGATAAACACCCTCTACATACCTCTCCATGGTTGATATTGAGCTTTGGTAATCTTTTGATAAACTCCCTCAAAATCATGATATTTCCATGATGCAAATGATCAATCCTCCTATGTCATAGCTCACACAACTCTTTGTTGTTGCTTTTAATACACATCAAGGCATAACTAGGATGAAACATCAATATGTACAACTTCCCCTCTCTGATCCTGATCACTTTGGGTGAAGTGATGTTGTACCCATTAAGGTAGATGTGTACCTTTCCATGTCTGAAAAACACCTCAAATCCCTTATCCTTTATGGCATAAGTTGAGATCAAATATTTCTTTAACCCAGGAACACAAAAAACATCCCTCAGTGTCCTCAATGCATATGATTCCCTATCATATGAAATAGTCCCATGACCAACCTCCATGACCATGGTTTCATCACCAAGTATCACCTCACGAACAACCCCATCCTCAATGACCATCATATAAATTCTCCCTCATACCTAATATGTGGACTGTGGATCCATTATCAAAGTTACAAGCATCTAAAGAGTCTCTGTAAGAATTAATACAAGTAACAAGGAAAAATCCTTCTCAAACAAAGAAAATAACTCATCTATCTCCATAGAAGTTGGAATTTTCTTCTTCATTTTCTTCTTCTTCTTCCCTACGCATGTCACTACACAATGTCCATTCTTATGAGAAGAAAATCATTTAACTTTTATCCTATCCTTCCTTTGCTCAAAATTCTTTTTGGCCCCACCCTTGGTCCCCTTTTGGACTTCTTCTTGCCCTTAGCTACAAGGGCCACATTCTCCTCACCATCTCAAATTTGTTGTCTAGAAGAGAAAAGCCGAAGTCTCAACTCCTTTTGTATGAAATCATCCCATAGTCTTTCCCAGTTTGGAAAGTTATCCCTAGAAAAAATCCCACAAACAAAGCTATTCCATGGTCTATAAAATCCATTTAAGGAAATTATAACCAGCTCAAATTCATTCACTCCATCTCCAATAGCGCCCAACTCATCATGTATCTATGCTATTTTGGTAAGGTATGAAAAGGTTGTGTCATTCTTTGTCATCTTGGTTCTCATTAGTTTCTCCCTAAGTACCATTTTCCTATTTTTATTTGAACTATTATATATTTTTCGAAGTGCTTCTCAAATTTCAAAAGCATGGGTTTTTCCTGTGATTTGAGGAATCACATGGTATTTATCTGCATCAAGAAGAATCCTCTTTTCGTTCACCTTCTTCTTGTTGCAGCTGTTCAACTGAACTATATCTTAAGAAAAAACACACAAATTTTGTGTGATATCCCACACCTCATTCTCCTCCAATATCTGCACAATCCTCTCCCTACATGCACTCAAATTTGAGGCTCCTTCTAATATATCCTCAAATCTCAAACCAGTAACCATGAAAAAAGAAAAAAATTCCTTCAATTGTTGAGAAAAATATCAATATAAGGTGTTGTCCCAATCATTGATTCAATCTGAGCAACTGAGCTCTGATACCATGTTAGAAAACCGCTCTAAAAATTCACTACAATTTAAAATTATCTTGTGGAAATTTCATTAAACACTTTTTCAACACTTAGGCTGAAATTGCACTAAAAAATTACACTTAGAAAATTGCATTCACTCAAAAAATTCAATTCTGATTTTTATGAAAAAAAACATACATGGGAAATTATGAACTTATAAATTAGCAAAAAAATCAACAAACCATGAAATTTTACTCAGAAATTTTTGGACAAAAGTCCCGAGAAAAAAAACCATAGGGAAAACTAGTTTGGGAGAGGGAGGATTTTATTATTTAGCTTCAACAATCAAACTTTACACAATTGAATATAATCGAGAAATTAAATTATAGGTTGATCTCAATTTATGAGCCATAAAAAACCCTCAAATTAGTTATACAACCTACCTCAAAGTGCGTACCCTCATTCTCAAAATCATACGACCCATATAGAGTATACAACCATGAATTCAATGTCAAAATTGACTTTAAATGCATGAAAATAACTATTTTACAGTATAACACTCCTTAGAGAATCATGCCACTTTGTTTCCTCAAATTTTGTGCCCTTTGACTACTACACTAGCTACATATTCTTAATTTTATGGTTTGCAACTAATTCTCACACTTCCTTGGGATATTTGCTAACACTCTTGTCTTGGAATATGTGCCACTTGACTGTTATATTCAACAACTCATCCTCCTTCCTTCAACTCTACCTCTACCCCTTCTCTTTATTCTCTCACTCAGCAATTGGAAATGAGCTTCTCCTTGATATTCATATCACTATAAGGTTAAGAGAGGGTGTCATTTGGCCTTCCAACTATCCTCTAGGATCAAGGACTAAGATTTAATCTTGGGCCCCTATTGATCCAATGGTTGTGTTTTAATATCTCATTGACATTAATAAAGTGTAATTTTGTCATTAACGTATATCTCACTAATTTAAATTAAACTCCAAGTCAATTTAGGAAAATTTCCCACATGCTAGTTCCAAGCCTGTATGGAAAACACTTTTCCTAGATAAATTCTAACATCAAGTACATCTTATTTTGAGTGACTTCATGTGTTCCCATCCAAGTCCTAAATTTTTTATCCTACACTTTAGAATTTTCATAAAGCTTCCCATATCATTATAAGGCATCAATGTAACGTATCTATATTATTTTTACTCGTGCATCCTCCTAGCTTAAATCTCAATTTTTTTTCTCATCTATCTACATGAAAAAACTCATCCCTTACTCATGCACACAACCCAAATCTACTACTCATACACCCACATCCAAAATTTTTCCCTCTCCCCATTAAATGAATTCCATAATTCATGCAATTCATCCCCTTAAATGTTGGACACGTTTTCCAGGGAGATGGGAGAAACCTCTACGAGGTGATTTGTCCACAAATTCCATCCTCAAGTACTCAGCCCATTTCTCTCATAACTATGGAAGGTGTTCCTCCCACAAACTACATGAAATGATTGGATTGTCAAGTTAAGAAAGGTAATAGAGGATAATTCTCACAATTTAATTTGGTATTACCAAATTAAAGTGGAAATGGTGGCTAGGGATAGTTAGGCATGTTGAAAAACCTTCATGTCCCCTTGATTATTCCTTTCCGATGGTGTCATGGTCCCTATAGGATTTAATTCCTCAATCAACTGCTATCACACTCTTACTAGATAAAGGATATGAAATTGTCAATTCTAACATATATATATCATCATGACATTTTAATTAATTATCCATGGAAAAATTAAAACAATTATTAGTGTAATTAATTACACAATTAATCATGGGATTAAAATGGGGAAATGAAGAGGGAAAGTTTTCGTTGTGAGAGTAAATATTAGAATTGTTTTCTTATCTCTCCTTTGTTATGAAACCAACTCATAAAATAGAAGAAAAGAGATATCACTGACTTAGAAATAAGCCTCTTCGAGGGATCAACCTCCTTTACATTACATAAATGAACAATTCTTGGATGATTCAAATGAAAAAACCTAAATTCTATATATAGGAGTCGATGGGGTCACAATATAATCCTAGCCGACCTTAAAATAGTAATGTAAGGGCACAAAAATAACAATAGTGGGCTATTATGGGGCATAATAATAACAATATGGGGACTACATGGGTACACAATGACAATAAGGGGGCTACACTAACAATGATAAGGGACTACACTAGTAATATAGGGCCCTAACATGCCCCTCTCCTTCAAAAAAGTGTTGTCCTCAACACTTGAATAATTCTGAAAGCTTTCGTATAAAATTATCATCCACCTCATGTGGAATATCCAATGGGTAAGTTCTTCCACTTGATGAGATAATCTAAAAGTGATCGATTACGTAGCTGTCAAGTTCTTATTTCCATGACTGCTTCAGGTTCCAATATGATTTTTAATTCCTCATCAAGTTTTGGCAATATTGTTTGAACCAAAATTTTGTCACCTATAACCTTATTTAAGCACAAAACATGGAAAATTGGGTGCACTCGGGAAAATCTAGGAAGCTCCAACTTCTATACCATAGTACCAATATTTTTCAACACCTTGTAAGGACCATAGTAATTTGGAGATAATTTATTATACTTATTAGCTTTCTTGAGGGAGATTTGTTTGTATGGTTGTGGCCATTAAAATACCCAGTCGCCTACATCAAAACTTCTCTTGCTGTGATGTTGATCTTTGTGTTGTTTCATTTGATAATGTGCCAAATTTAGGTTATCCTTTAATATTTGGAGAAATTTTTGTCGATGCTCGATGTAATCTTCCACTATTTGAACCTTAGAAATTTCTCTCAAAAATGATGTGATGGATGGTAGATGATATCCACAAATTTCCAAAAATGGGGTCAACCATTGTGTTTGTTTCTCAGATACAAAGCAATGAATATATCCTTCCAAACATTTTTTCACTGTCTCAGTTTTCCCATCGGATTGAGGATGACAAGATGAGCTATGAGCTACTTGAGTACCCAAACAAGAAAATAATTCCGTCCAAAATTTTCCAGTGAAAATGGGATCTCTATCGCTTACAATAATCTTTGGGTTTCCGTGTAGCTTTTGAATTATTTCCATAAATGTAGTATCAACTGTAATCACTTTAAATGGATGAGATAATGCACAAAAGTGTGCATACTTGGTAAGTCTATCAACTACCACCATGATGACACTCTTTCCTTTGTACTTAGGTAAAATTGTGATAAAATCCATTGAAACTTCCTCCCAACGTTCATTCAGAATGGATAAAGTTTGTAGCATATCTGGGGTCTTAATTGTCTCAACTTTATGTTGCTGGAAATGCCAATATTCTGCCATAAACTTTTGAATATAAGATTTAAGGCCATCAAAAAAAAAAAAAAAAATCTTCACCCTGTGGTAAGTTTTTAAAAATATCGATTTTTCTCCTAAAGGACAGTGCAATTCCAAAAGAATCTTTTGTTTTAGTTGGTAATTCTTACAAATATATAAGCGAAATTTTTACCATAAGGAATCATTTTTCCAACTAAACTTATCAAATGTACTATGATCTTGCTCCAAATTTTGAATGAGTATCCATAGTTCTTCATCATTCTTCAATTCCTCCCTTACTTCGGTTATCGAATTGGGTTGGATAATAAAAATGGCACAAAGCAATGCTTCCATATGCTCATCCTTTCTTAAGAGTGCATCTGCAACAACATTTAGCTTCCTTTTTTTGTAGATGACTTCAAAGTAATAACCCAACATATTTTTGATCTATTTTTGCTACTTTTCTGAAGATATTCTTTGTTCCAAAATTATTTAAGACTATCATGATCAGTTTTTACCTTGAAGTGTCTTCCCGTTAGGTAAGGTCGTCATTTATTAAATCATGTAGTTTTTTCAACATTTCCTTCTCATAAATAGCTTTATGTAAATACTTTCCTTTGATTGGGAAACTTTCAAAAGCAATGGGTCTTCCTTCTTGCATTAAAAAAACACCAATTCCATTTCCTGAGGCATCACATTCCACAATAAAGGTTTTTGCGAAGTCTGGCATAGCTAAGACCAGTGCTTGTTACATTGCCTTTTTAAGATTTTCAAAAGGCTTAGATGCTTCAGGAGTCCATTTAAATTCATCTCGCTTCAATAATTTTGTTAGAGGTGCTTCTATTCTCCCATAATTCTTAACAAACTTATGATAATACCCCGTTAACCCGAGAAATCCTCACAACTGATTTATGCTTGTGGGGACTTTCCATTCCTTAATGGCTTTAATTTTGTTAGGGTCTACCTTAACACCCTCCTGAGATACAATATGACCCAAATATTCCACCTCTTGTACTCCAAAGAAACATTTGGATGTTTTTTCATATAATTGTTTCTCCTCCAATAGTTTGAGCACCCTATCAACATGTTGAACATGATCCATCCAAGACTTGATGTAGATTAGTGTATCATCAAAAAATACTAACACAAATTTTCTTAGGAAGCGTTTGAAAATGTAATTCATTTGTTATCACCCAATTTTTATTTTTTTTTAAACATGATATGTCAGCTCCATTTTGATCATTGTCTAATAGTTTTGAAATTCATTTTAGTATGGTTAAGGGTATCTCATAGTTTGAGAGGTTTAGTGTTAATCATTAGAATTCAAATAAGGTCTTTGTAGGTCCATTTCATGGTAAAACAAAATTCACATTTTTCATTCAAAGGTCATTCATGTAAGTTTTGGGTCAATTTTCTGCAATTAGCAACAAATCCACAGTTTCGTCGCATCGTTAGTTCAAAAAGTTAGTTTTGTGCTACGAAAGCGCTGCTACTTTCATAGCGCAAAGTGCAAAATTTACACTGTGAGTGCTATGAAAGCATGGTTTCGTAGCTATCGTGTCAAATAAGCTGAGATTTGTCAGTTTTAGTTGGGAAATGACATGATAGGGGTATGGTGAGTTAGTTAATTACCAGATTCGATGTACCCACTTGTCCTACAGTCATCTATTCATGATAGGGCATCAATCAAACATCATTTTGTCATGAGATGACATCTCTAATTCAAATTTTTTCCTAATTGAGTCATCCATGTTTCATTTACCTTCACATATGTTGTCCAAGCTCTGAAACCGTAAGGATAAGTTTATGGTTTTTCCATCCAAAGACAACTCTCATAAAATCAAGTGAGGATGTTCATCTAGTCAAGAGAGGTTGCTTTACAGCTTTTAGAGAAACAAACAGGTTTTCTACAAAAAACATGGCAGAGGAAAAGAAGGTCTACAGAGGGGGACATTGTCTAAGATACACACCTGAGAATGCAAATGCTGTTATGGAGGATCAAATGGTAATGGAGGCTTTTAGCAAAGCTGGAAGTCTCAAATTTTGTGAAAATCTGCATGGGTGCCACACTCAGGTGTCCAAAGAGTTTGCTTTACATTTTAGTGGAACTACTACAAAAGTTGGGATGATAAATATGCCAGTTACACCTTAGATCATAGTTGTTGTGAAAGAGATACCAAGGGGATAGAAATCTTGGTTCAAAGGTTTAAGGTTTGACATGGAGCCATGCAAGGATTTTATGAAACCTGAATATGAATACATGGAATTGAACAATGCAATACCCAGAAGTTGTATCAAGGACAAATATGCAAAGCTACTTTTCAACATCCAAATATATTTCACATGTAAAGGCAGGTACCATAAAGTCTATACTTATCATTTCAAATTGTTTTTGCATTTCAAAGGCATGATATCATTAAATTTACCCTTTTACTTGCATAGAAGCCTTGCCAAAATGGATGACAAAGTCCAAGCTAAATCTGATGGTTGTGAAAATTCTATATTTCATCATTGTTTGATAAAGTTGTTGGTTTTAAATGAGCTCCAGAAAATAAATAGAGATTGGTCTTCATTTTTATTTATGAGTGGATTTGAAATGAAAGCTTTAACCCCAGCCAGAAACCCTAAGATTAAGGGGAATCCTTCACAACCAATAGCAGAATCTAGTCAGCCAGTGGTTACTAAGGAAAATAGGTTTGTAAAATTGAAACCAAGGAAGCAGGTTGAATATAGAACTAAGAAAACATCAAGGCTTGTTGCAGAAACCTTATCACCTCCAAAAAAAAGTGTATAAAGGGTCAAAGAAACAAAACAAAAACAAGTGACCAGTAAGCAGGAGACCCAAAGAAAAACAAGAAGTCAAGTATCAGCATCAAAGGGAAAAGTAGTTGTTTCAATGGCATAGAACAGTCCAACGATGAAAGGAAATTTGAATGATATACTGCATGCAATTGACATAGAAGAATCACCCATTGTGTAGGAATATTTCATTGAAGTGAATGAACCCAAACAGAGAAAAATGAAATCAGCAAAGAAATTGGAATTTGAAGGTGAGAATGCAGCTTTTTTTTTTCAAGCTAGGAAACCTTTAACCAAGCATGAAAAGAAATTCCAAGAAATTAGTAAAGTTATCCAAGTAACTATTGAAGCAGCCAAAGTCCCTTAAAAGGTGATTGATCTCTCATCACCTATAACAGAGCATGTAGTCAACAAGGTAGAGAAGAGAAAAGAACTCATGTTAGAGTGTCAACTGTTGGAAGAAAGGTTGAAGCTAGAAAATCAAGAGCTGGAAATGATGAGAAAGAGGGCAAGACATCACATCATTGAAAATATGGAATTCAATAGGTTGAAGGTTTTTTGGTAAGGTAAAAATTTGTTAGGTCAGAGATCCCAAGCAGTGCACAACAGTTCTTTACATGGACAGTTCCAGCCATTAAAGAAGAAAAGTTTGTTAGAGTGATCAACACTCATTTGAGAGCAAGTAACAGAAAGCTAACAGGACAAGTGGAGGATTTGGAGCTACAATTAAAACAGTCTCAAGATGAACTAAAGAGCAGAGGTAAAAAATGACAAATTCAAAACAAACTCTAAATGGAAAATGAGGATTAAATTTTGTGAAGATTATGTTTTTAGTCCAAATAGCTAATGGTTTTGATGAAGCCAATGATCTTTTGAAGTTCTGGTATCTTTTTGTTTTAAATTTTTTGAAAATATGGTTAAAACTTCTTGCACGGTAGTTTCTTAGCGCTTGTAGTGCAAACAGGGTGAAATGCGCTACGAAACTGCTATAGCAGCTTTTTCACCCTTTTTCTTATCAAATTTTGGAGGGAAGACCAGGTATTTTGATTTTAAATTTCTAAGGAAGTTATATCAAGTGAATATAAAGGTAAATATAAAGGAAAGGAAGAGAAATTTTGAAGGAAAATGTGTAAACATACTGCGCTACAAAAAGCGCTACGAAACTGAGCTACTTTCGTAGCGCAAGTCTGTTTTCATTATTTTGAGAAGTTCAAAGTGATTTCGCATAGCTGGCATGAAGGGGTGACTTGGGACATATTCTAATAATGTTCCTAAAATCAATTAGCCTTGAAGTTATTAGTTGGAAGTGGTCATAATATGTCAAGAAACTAAAGGGATCCTAAGCCTAAAAACAGGGGAGTAGTTTCCTAGATTACAGGGGATCAACATCATCAACATTATGATTATAACAAGTTGAAACTCATCATTAGGATTTGACTTAATGGAATGATAGGTGGCAAAGATGTGTTTAAGTTTATATAAATTTGTTTTGAGTAGAACCAAAAGAGTTCTAATTCTATTTGTAATAGGACTCTATGTTAGTTTTACAACTATTTTTGTAATAAATACCATGTTTTATTGTTAGAATAGGTGTCAAAGCATGGGAATTCGATGTATCTAGTTATGGAGAAACTAATCTCATTATGTAAGTGATATATAAAAGATCAAGAAGTCGAAATAGAAAGGGTTGGACATTTGTTAGAAAAAATATTGTGTTTTATTGTAAGTGACTGTGTTCAGCTTAATACAGAATTTCTACTTAGATAACTCAAGATTCATGAGGAGTTATTTTATGTTCATGTTCTGATGGAATATTTTCAATATCCTATTGAAGTAGTGTTTGCTTATTATACTCATAATTCATCAATGATGCTCTGACTTCCTTCATAGACAAACTAACTGTGTGTTTCACTGTTATACATGTGTATTCCTTGACTTGAACTCTGAATGCCTTGACTTCCATGCTAGGTAGATTGTTTTTGTTATGCTAAAGCTATTATGACTCCATAAGCCCAATGTACACTTTCTAATGTGATTTACAACCATTTTATATCATTTATCTATTTTATCCCACATAGAGTTAGCCATCTACATATTTATCAAAAATCATAAACCCTTGAGAGAGCCCTCATAGGTTGAGGAGGCTAAGCCTCAACCAAAAGATTGGTTTGAAATAGTTACATGAGATTAACTTGATTGGCAGCCTATCAGGTCTGATTTTGTTATAACATTTTGGTGCGTCTGCTGGGAGTCTGAAGACTATACTTTCCCGAGATTTTGAAGCTGAACTTCTGAAGTTAGCAGGAGCTTAGGAAGCTTTTTGAGGCTGTATCTACCTTGGTGACTCCATTTAAATTTTATATGATCAAAGGTGGCTTCGAGAAGGAGATACACGAGGAGTAATCCAGACCCAGATCCACCTACCATCATGGACAATCCAAACACCATTTCAAGAGGCAGTCAAGGCATTTCTGAAATACCAGGTACTCCATCTCATTTGAAATCCTTGTCCTCTGAAATATTAAGAAGTCCCGAAGACAAAAGAGTTGATTATAAAATTCATGAGGTTTTTTTTAGATCAGAAAATGAAAAGGAACTAATTGAAATTATCTTAGACTTACATAAGAGAGGAATTGACACCTCAGCTCTAGTAACCCAAGAAGACAAAGAAGAATTCTGGGAAGCTGTTACTTCAGAGTTGTTGTTGGAAAATGAGTCTTTAGAAAAATTGAAGGGGCCTAATCCTTTCGAAGTATTGTTGAAAACTAAAGCTGGTTTACCTTTTCCCAATTGGAGCTCAATTGTTAGTGTCTTACAAAGACCAAGTAGTCCTCCTCATATCAGTTTGTCATCTACTGTTTCTAAGTTTCCTAAATTTACCACAGTTCCTCTAACCATGGTTATAAATCCACTTGCTGCAACTGCTAGATACGCCCTCTTGTCCTTCATGCTGTCTTACATGACCTCCCTAGTAAATATGTTGTTAGAATTAAAACCTGGGGAAGTGATGAAAACATTACAACAGAGGATCATGTAGATCAATTTAATGACTTTATAGACAGGGAGGAGGTTGATCATGAAGATGTCAAATTGAGATTGTTTGCTCAGAGTTTTACTAGTGAGGTTAGGAAATGGTATAAAGCTCGCACTCCTGGAAGCATTCATGATTGGAATGAATTTGAAGATGTTTTCCTAAGAAAATGGGGAAATAAAACTAATCCAGTACAAGCCCTCACTGAGTATAATACCTTAAAGAGAGTTGTTGATGAAACTATCCAAAACTTTTCAAAAAGGTTTAATTAAGTGTTAGATTCTATTCCTGCCCGTTTGAAACCACCCGAAGCCTTAGCTCAAATGAGATATGCTAAAGCTTTTGACTATGATTTTTCCATATTGTTGAGAGAAATATAATCCCCTGCACTTGTTGAAATGCAAAATGATGTTTTGAAAGTGGAGGTTAATTTGATAGTAGCTAAAAAGTCAAAAATGGGTAAGGCTAAGTTGAAATAAGAAGAGAAACCTTCATCCTCTACCCCTCAAGACAAATTGGATTCAATGATGAAAACAATGGAAAAATTGATGGATAGGTTAGCCCTTGGGAATACATCTTCTCCTCCCACACAACATGAACCTCAATTCAAAAACCCTCAATTCAGGAGACCCCAGAATCAACAAAGACCAAGGGAGAATAGAAATATATAGCCTGATCCTCCAGTGAGACCTAATTTTCAGCAGAATTTGGTTGATGAAGAATATGACCCTGAATTTCCTGAGGAGTCTATTCAATGTTTTGATGAATAAATGTCAGGAATTTTCTTGACTAAGGAAGAACATGATCAATCAAATCGAAACAATCATGAAGAGGAAACATCATACTATCTAAAGGGGTATCAACATGCTATTTTTGAGATGCAGAAACAATATAATCTCAGAAATAGGAATGTGCCTATCATTGCAAACAAAAAACAACCTAAGAAAGATGCACCTAAGGTTGCTGATGGATAGAAGGATACTCCTAAGGTCCTTGAAGGTAAGAAAGATACACCAGTTGTCCTTCCTACCAAAGAAGCTGAAAAATTTGTTTTTGTTTTCAATCTTGAGAATGAAATTTCTAAGATAAAAATATCAGTCCCTTTTGGTGAGATTCTCAAGATAGAAGAATATAGAAGCAATATTTTTAAAATGCTAAACTCACAAACTGGATCTACTGATATCTTGAATGTATTAGAAGATCATCCGACCGTATATTTGGGCCCAAGACTAGAAGACGAACCAAATGAGGAAGTTCCTCCTTTTAATGTGAGTCTTAGCATTCACGACATGAAATTGCATAATTCTATGTTGGATTTAGGGGCCTCTCATAGTATTATGTCCAAAGTAATCATGGAAAGCATAGGGTTAGAAATAAATAGGCCATACAAAGATTTCTTTTCTTTTGATTCAAAAAGAGTTCAATGCATTGGTCTAATCAAGGATGTTGTTGTTGGTCTGACGCAAGTTCCTGCTAAGACTGTAGTCATGGACATTGTTGTAGCAGATATTCCACCGAATTTTGGTATGATGTTGTCAAGGTCATGGGTAGAAAATATTAAAGGTACAATGCATATGGATCTTACTTATGCTACTATTCCAGTCTTTAGGGTGCAAAGAATATTGTATCGAGAGACAAGGATGGCCTACATGGTGAGTAGCGAAGATAAACCACAAAAATTTCCAATTTATGCTCTTGATACTGAGCTTGGTTCTGCTATTCTTTTCAATTAATTGACTAATGAAGCGGAAGAAGAAAAGAACGCAAAAAATAAGAGTTATGAACTTCAACAGTTTGAAAATCAGCAAACAGAAGGTCAGCGAGTCAGCAATAAAGGGGAAGAAGGTTGGTGGTCATTGCATTTAGATGGGTCAATAGGCAAAGAAGGAGCAGGATCAGGGATCTGGATTAGAAATCGAAGTAATGAAAGTAAGTTCCTCTCCTATAAACTGAACTTTGATTACACGAATAGCATGGTTGAATATGAATCCTTGATTTTGGTTCTAGAAGTGTTGAAAAGAATGAATGCTCAAAACATTTCTGTTTTGGGAGATTCATAATTAGTCATAAAATAGATTGAGGGTGTTTATCAAACAAAGGACACAAGGATGAGAGCATATAGGAATTTGGTTTTGGACATGTTAGAAAACTTTCAAGCGTATTCATTCACAGTCAAAACTAGACAACAAAACTCCATTAATGATTCTCTTGCTATCTCTGCAAGCCTTTTCATTATTCCTATGCACTCCATAGAAAATTATGAAGTTGAAGTCCACCATAGGCCAGCCATTCCTGATAATATTACTCATTGGCAAGTTTCTGAGGATGATTAGCAGGTGAAAATTTTTATTGAGCTGAAAGAAGAATTTGAAAATGTACAAGTAGATCAGCATAACATGTTAGCTGATTCTAAAGGGAATTTTGAAGTTTTTCAACTAAAGAATAATTCCATACCAAAGGGACTCATACCTCTAGAAATTTTTTTTGATCAGAATGATGTTTTTAAAGCTCCCAAGATGCAAGCTGATGATGAAGAAGTTGAGAGTTGTAACCTTGGTACTATATCTATGCCCAAAATTATTAAACTTTCAAAATTTCTTTCAGCTGATATGAAGTTTAAATATGTTGAAATGATGAAAATATTCATAGATTTCTTTGCTTGGAACTATGTTGATTTTAAAGAATATGATCCTGCCATTATTCAGCATACAATTCCCATACAGGAAAATAAAATACCTTTCAAGTAGAAGTTAAGGAGGATCAACCCACTTCTCATGCCTTTGATTGAGAAAGAGGTTAAAAGTCGTTTTGATGCTAAAATCATTTTTCAAATCATATTTTCAAATTGGCTTGCAAATTTGGTTCCGGTTAGGAAGAAGAGTGGGGAAATCAAAATATGCATTGATTTCAGAAATCTGAATAAAGCCTCCCTGAAGGATAAATATTCTCTCCCAAAGATGGATCAAATTTTGAAAACTATTTTCGGTTCTTAGAGAATGTCTATGCTTGATGGTTTTTTAGGTTATAATCGGATCCTTGTGCATACTGATGACCAAGAAAAAACAACCTTTACTACACCATGGGGTACTTTTATGTATGCCAAAATGCCATTTGGTCTCATGAATGCGGGAGCTACCTTTCAGAGGGAAATGGACATTTCTTTTTCTTAAGAAAATGACAATATGGTGGTTGTGTATCTTGACAACATAACAATATTTTCAAGGAAGGAAGAAGATCGCTTGAAACACTTGGAAATAATTCTGCTGAAATGTAGAAGGTTTGGGATCTCTCTAAATCCCACCAAAAGCATTTTTGCTTTAACTTCAGGTAAATTACTCGGGCATATCATTTCTAAATATGGAATTAATATTGATACAAGTATGGTCAATGCAATTTAGAAGGTGGATTTTCCAAGAAGTAGGAAGGAGATTCAATCTTTCCTTGGAAAAGTTAATTTTGTAAAGAAATTTATTCCTAATTTTGCTGAGATTGTGAAAGAAATAACAAGTATGCTGAAGAAGGGAGTTGATATTAAGTGGATAGTAGAGGCAAGAAACTCATTTTAAGAGATCAAACGAGCACTCACACAAGCACCAGTATTGATCATTCCTAATTTTTCCAAGGAATTTCTGGTTTTTACCTTTACATCAGAGAATACTATCGTCAGAGTTCTGCTACAAAAGGGACAACAAGGTATTGAGAAAATGATTTCTTTCTTTAGTAGGACATTAGCCAATGCTAAAACGAAGAATAATATATTAGAAAAGCAAGCCTATGCTTTGGTGAAGGCTGTCAAAGTTTTATATTTTTCATTCTCATATTGTGGTGTTTGTTCCTAATATTGTTGTGAAAGACATCCTCACTCAAGCAGACCCTGATGGTAAGAGGGGGAAATGGATTTCCCAGTTGCTAGAATATGATATTGAGATTAAACCGACAAAATTGGTCAAAGGGAAAGGCTTGGCGAAGCTGATGGCACAGTCAAACTTTGATTGTCTTGATATAAATTGGATTGCAGAAATATCAGAAATTTCAGATGATGATGAGGAACTAGTTCCTATTGAAGAAAAATGCATCACCTCAAATTGGTACAAGGAAGTTGTTTTTGTCCTATAGCACCATCAAGCACTTGCTAATTTGACAAATTCCAATGCAAGGTTTGTTAAGCTGAAATCTTTGAGATACTTTATATTTGACAGAAATCTGTTTTGGAAGGATACTGGCAGAATTTTACTAAATTGCTTGCTGGAGGAGGAGGCTGATAAATTCGTTGAGGAATTTCACAAAGGGGATTGTGGAGGTCACAGTTATTGGAAGGTGACAGTGAAAAAAAATTTGAGAGTTGGGTTTTATTGGCCAACAGTGTTTAAGGATGTATCCAAGAGGGTTGTTGCCTGCCATAAATGCTAGATTTTTTAGGGTAAGAAGAAACTTGTACCCTTATCTTTGATGCCTATTTATGTAGAAGTGCCATTCCAGCAGTGGGGAATAGATTTTATCTAGGAGATTCATCCATCATCTACAGGTCAGCATCGTTGGATTCTTACAGCGACTGATTACTTCACCAAGTGGATTGAAGCAATCCTAACTGGGCAAGCAAATGATTTTGTGATGATCTCTTTCTTAGAAAATAATATCTTATCTAGATTTGGTTGCCCCATGAATATTATAACTGATAATGCACAAGCATTCAAGTCTAAGAAGCTAATCAATTTTTGTCATCAATATCATATTACTCTCGAGCATTCTACAGCATACTATCCACAAGGAAATGGCCTTGCCGAATCTTCTAACAAGAGCATTTTAAGGATTATTAAAAAGGTGTTGCAGGAGAATAAGAAAGCTTGGCATTTGAAGCTGAAGTATGCCTTATGGGCTGACAGGATATGCACAATGCGGTCAGTTGGAACTTCACCATATGAATTGGTATATTGCACTGAGGCTATTTTTCCTACATCACTAGGATTACTTGTTATGAAGTTGATTCAAGGGCTAGAAGAGGAACCAAATGAAATCCAGAGAAGAATTGATCAGATGATAGCTCTGCAAGAGAAAATGAATGAGGTTTATGATAGCAATCAACAATCTCAAAACAGAATCAAGAGGACATTTGATAAGGATATCAAGAAAGAAATTTTTCAAATTCAAGATGAAGTGCTAAAATGGGAGGCCTGAATTGAAGGGAGAGGCAAACATGGTAAGTTTGAGAACTTACGGAAATGTCCTTTCAAAATCACTGCATTCCATGGAAACAACACTTACATATTGCAGGAGATAGATGGAAAACCATATCATGGAGGACTTGTCAATGGCAGGTTTTTGAAGCATTATTCTTCCTAAAATATGATGGATTGTTCATGTCATTGTATATATTCCATTTTATAATTTTTTCTGCTAATAATGGAAAGAAAATTTAGCAAGCTTGAACCCGAGGTGAAGGCCATTAGATCTTGAGGAGGAAGCTTGGAAATTTCAAGGTTTTTACATTTTTGGTCAAAAAAATGGATAACAGCATTGGAACTACTAGTTCTTAGTATACCATAGGGGAACACTATCCCAAGTGGAGCCACTATTATCACCCAAAAAAAATAATTTATTTTTATTTTTTTAAACATGATATGTCAGCTATGTTTTGATCATGGTCTAATAGCTTTGAAAGTCATTTTAGTATGGTTAAGGGTATGTCATAGTTTGAGAGGTTTAGTGTTCATCATTAGAATTCAAATAAGGTCTTTGTAGGTCCATTTCATGGTCAAAACAAAATTCACATTTTTGTTCAAAGGTCATTCATGTAAGTTTTGGGTCAATTTTCTGCAATTAGCCACAAGTCCACAGTTTCATAGCACCGTTAGTTCAAAAAGTGAGTTTTGCGCTATGAAAGCGCTGCTACTTTTGTAGTGCAAAGTGCAAAATTTACACAGTGAGTGCTACGAAAGCGCAGTTTCTTAGCTATCGTGTCAAATAAGCCGAGATTTGTCAGTTTCGGTTGGGGAATGACATGATAGGGGTATGGTGAGTTAGTTAATTACCAGATTCGATGTACCCACTTGTCCTACAGTCATCATATTCATGATAGGGTATCAATCAAACATCATTTGGTCATGAGGTGACATCTCTAATTTGAATTTTTGCCTAATTGAGTCATCCCTGTTTCATTTACCTTCACATATGTTGTCCAAGCTCTGAAAGAGAAAGGATAGGTTTATGGTTGTTCCATCCAATGAAAACTCTCATCAAATCAAGCGAGGCTGATTCATCAAATCAAGTAAGGCTATTCATCTAGTCAAGAGAGGTTTCTTTACAGATTTTAGACAAACAAACATGTTTTCTAGAGGAAACATGGCAGAGGAAAAGAAGGTCCACAGAGGGGGACATTGTCTAAGATACGAACCTGAGAATGAAAATGTTGTTATGGAGGATCAAATGGTAATGGAGGCTTTTAGCAAAGCTAGTTTTCTCAAATTTTGTGAAAATTTTCAAGGGTGCCACACTCAGGTGTCCAAAGAGTTTTCTTTACATTTCAGTAGAACTACTACAAAATTTGGGATGATAAATATGCCAGTTCCACCTAATATCGTAGCTGCTATGACAGAGATACCAAGGGGACAAAAATTTTGGTTTCAATGTCAGAGGAAAGTCCAATTATGAAAGGAAATTTGGATAATATACTGCATGCAATTGACATCGAAGAATCACCCATTATGCAGGAAGATTTCATTGAAGTGAATGAACCCAAACAGAGAAAAATGAAATCAACAAAGAAATTGGAATTTGAAGGTGAGAATGTAGCTTTTGTTTTTAAATCTAAGAAACCTCTAACCAGGCATGAAAAGAAACTCCAAGAAAGTAGTAAAGATATCCAAGTAACTATTGAAGCAGCAAAAGTCCCTAAAAAGGTGATTGATCTCTCATCACCTATAGCGGAGCATGTAGCCAACAAGGTAGAGAAGGGAAAAGAACACATGTTAGAGTGTCAACTATTGGAGGAAAGGTTGAAGCTATAAAATCAAGAGCTGGAAATGATGAGAAAGAGGGAAAGACAACACAACATTGAAAATACTGAATTCAAGAGGTTGGAGGCTATTTGGGAAGGTCAAACTGTTGCTAGGTCAGAGATCTCAAGAAGTGCACAACAATTCTTTACATGGACAGTTCCAGCCATTAAAGAAGCAAAGTTTTTTAGAGTGATCAACACTCATTTGAGAGCAAGTAACAGAAATATAAGAGGCCAAGTGGAGGATTTGGAGCTATGATTAAAACAGTCTCAAGATGAACTAAAGAGCAGAGGTAAAAAATGACAAATTCAAAACAAACTCTAAATGGAAAATGAGGATTAAATTTTGTGAAGATTATGTTTTTAGTCCAAATAGCTAATGGTTTTAATGAATCCAATGATATTTTGAAGCTATGGTACCTTTTTGTTTTAAATTTTGTGAAAATATGGTTAAAACTGTTTGCACAACAGTTTCGTAGCCTGTAGTGCAAAAAGGGTGAAATGCGCTATGAAACTATTGTAGCAGCTTTTTCACCCTTTTTCTTATCAAATTTTGGAGGGAAGACCAGGTATTTTGATTTGAAATTTATAAGAAAGTTATATAAATTTAATATCAAGGTAAATCTAAATGAAAGGAAGCTAAATTTTGAAGGAAAATGGGTAAATAGACCATGCTACGAAACTGTGTTGCTTTCGTAGTGCAGGTCTGTTTTCATTGTTTTGAGAAGTTCAAAGTGGTTTCGCACAACTGGCATGAAGGGATGACTTGGGACATATGCCAATCATGTTCCTAACATAAATTAGCCTTGAATTTATTAGTTGGAAGTGGTTATAATATCTCAAGAAACTAAAGGGATCCTAAGCCTAAAAACAGGGGAGCAGTTTCCTAGATTACAGGCGATCAACATCATCAACATTATGGTTACAACAAGTTGAAACTCATCATCAGGATTTGACTTAATGGAATGATAGGTTGTAAATGATGTGTTTAAGTTTAGATAAATTTTCTTTTAGTAGAACCAAAAGAGTTCTAATTCTATTTTTAATAGGACTCTCTGTTATTTTTACAGTTGTTTTTGTAATAAATACCATTTTTTATAGTTAGAATAGGTGTCAAAGCATGGAAATTTGATGTATCTAGTTATGGACAAGATTATCTCATGATGTAAATGATCTATAAAATATCAAGAAGTCAAAATAGAAAGGGTTGGACATTTGTTAGCAAAAATACTATGTTTTATTGTAAGTGACTGTGTTCAGATTAATAAAGAATTTCTACTTAGATAACCAAAGATTCATGAGGAGTTCTTGTATGTTCTTGTTCTAATGGCATATTTTCAATATCCTATTGCAGTGGTGTTTGCTTATGATGATCAAAATTCATCAATGATGCTTTGAATTCCTTCATAGGCAAACTAACTGTGTGTTTCACAGTTCTACATGTTTATTCCTTGACTTGAACTCTGAATGTCTTGACTTCCATGCTAGGTAGATTGTTTTGGTTATGCTAAAGCTATTATGACTCCATAATCCCAATATACACTTGCTAATGTGATTTACAACCAGTTTATATCTTCATCTATTTTTATCCCACATAGAGTTAGCCATCTACACTTTTATCAAAAATCATAAACCCTTGAGAGAGCCCTCTTAGGTTGAGGAGGCTAAGCCTCAACCAAAAGATTGGTTTGGAACAGTTACATGAGATTAACTTGATTGCCACCCTATCAGGTCTGATTTTGTGATAACATCATCAACCCTTTAAATGTAGAAGGTGCATTGGTAAGGCCAAAACACATGACTAAAAATTCATAATGACCCTCATGAGTTTGAAATGATATTTTCAGAATGTCTTTGTTCTTCATTCCAATTTGATGATATCTTGAATGAAGACCCAACTTGGTGAAATAAAATGCTCCATGTAATTCATCCATTAATTCATAAATCATGGGAATGGGAAATTTATCTTTAATAGTGAGCTTATTGAGATCTATATAATCTGAACATGTGCACCATGATCCATCCTTCTTGTGCACCAATACTACTGGAGCATAAAAGGAACTTTGACTATGTTGAATTATACTAGCCTCTAGCATCTCTGCAATTATACGTTCAATTTCGCTATTTTTGAAATTAGGATATCTGTAAGGCTTGATGTTTGGAGGAACACTTCCTGGAATCAAATGAATAGCATGACCATGATTGAAAATAGGTGGGATTGATTTGGAAGTTTCAAACACCTTGGAATGATTGTCCAAGACTTTTTGGAGATCTGGAGAAATATATGATTTTGATGTTGGAAAATCTAGTGAGCATAATTGTGCAATGACGACTCAATTTTATTTTTCAGAAGCTTTGTCATGCCATTATAGCTTATTATCTTTCCCATGTTCCGTGCAATACCCCATAATTCAGCTTCCTTTCCTTCCGATTTTTTTTAAAGAAAATTTCTTGAAAATTAAAAGCTATCGTCCCCAAAGATTGTAACCATTGTACTCCTAGTAAAAAATCAGCACCACCCATTAGAATGGTGTTGTGAAACCAGCTCCAAAAATAGAAGAAAAGAGATATCAACGCCTTAGAAATAAGCCAGTTAGAGGGGGAAACCTCCAATACATTACATAAATGAACAATTCTTGGATGATTCAAAATACAAAACCTCCTTTCTATATATAGGAGTCCATGGGGCCACAATGTAATCCTAGCCGACCTAACAATAATCATTTAAGGGCACAATAATAACAATATGGGGGTTACAGGGGTATAATAATAACAATAAGGGGGTTACACTAACAACAATAAGGGACTATACTAGTAATATAGGGACCTAACATGCCCTCTCCTTCAAAAAAGTGTTGTCCTCAACGCTTGAGTAGCTCTGGGTGCTTCTGTATAAAATTATCATCCTCCCATGTAGAATCTTTAGTGGGTAAGTTCTTCCACTTGATGAGATACTCTAAAATTGATCGATTCCGTAGCTGTTGAGTTCTTGTTTCTGTGACCGCTTTAGGTTCCAATATGATTTTTCCTTACTCATCAAGTTTTGGCAATATTGTTTGAACTGGAAGATTTTCACCTATAACCTTCTTTAAGCATGAAACATGGAAATATGGATGCACTTGTGAAGAAGTAGGAAGCACCAATTTATATGCCATAGTACCAATCTTTTGCAACACCTTGTAAGGACCATAGTACTTTGGCGATAATTTATTGTCCTTCTTAACTTGCTTGAGGGAAATTTGTTTGTATGGTTGTAGCCGTAAAAATACCTGGTCTCCTACATCAAAACTTCTCTCACTACGATGTTGATCAACCTATTGTTTCATTCGATTTTGTGCCAAATTTAGGTTATCATTTAATAGTTGGAGAACTTCTTGTTGATGCTCGATGTGATCTTCCATTGCTTGAACCTTTAAATTTTCTCTTAAAGATGATGTGATGGATGGTGGATGATATCCATAAAGTCCCATAAATGGGGTCATTTTTGCTGCAGTATGGAAGGAAGTGTTATCCCACCATTTTGCGAGAGGTAAAAACTTGACCCATTGTGTTTGTTTATCAGATACAAAACAACAAATATATCCTTCCAAACATTTATTTTCTATCTCAGTTTGACCATCAGATTGAGGATGATAAGATGAGCTATGAGATAATTAAGTACCCAAACAAGAAAATAAATCCATCCAAAAATTTCCAGTAAAAATGGGATCTCTGTCGCTCACAATAACCCTTGGGTTTCCATGTAGATTTTGAATTGTGTCCATAAATGTAGTAGCAATTGTACTTTCTTTAAATGGATGAGATAATGCACAAAAGTGTGCATACTTGGTAAGTCTGTCAACTACCACCATGATGGCACTCTTTCATTCGGACTTAGGTAAACCTATGATAAAATCCATTGAAATCTCCTCCCAACGTTGACTTGGAATGGATAAAGGTTGTTGAAGTCCTGGGGTCTTAATTTTCTCAACTTTATTCTTGCTGGCAAACCAAACATTCCTCCACAAACTTTTGAATATCATATTTAAGGCCATCCAAAAAAATTTCTTTCTTCACCCTGTGGTAAGTTTTTAAAAATCCTGAGTGTCCTCCTAAAGGAGAAGTGTGCAATTCTAGAAGAATCTTTTGTTTTAGTTGGGAATTCTTACAAAGATATAAGCGATCTTTGTACCATAAGGAATCATTTTTCCAACTAAATGTATCAGATGTACTAGGATCTTGCCGCAACTTTTGAATGAGTGTCCATACATCTTTGTCCTTCTTCCATTCATCTCTTGCTTCAGTTATCCAATCTGGTTGGATAATAGAAATGGCACAAAGCAATGCTTCCACCTCTTCATTCTTTCTTCAGAGTGCATCTGCAACAACATTAAGCTTTCCTTTTTTTGTAGATTATTTCAAAGTCATAACCCAACATCTTTGTGACCCATTTTTTCTTCTCTTCTGAAGATAGTCTTTGTTCCAAAAATTGTTTAAGACTATCATGATCAGTTTTTACCTTGAAGTGTCTTCCCATTAGGTAAGTTCACCATTTCTTTAGTGAATGCAGTATTGCTAACATTTCCTTCTCATAAATAGGTTTTGTAAATACTTTCATTTAATTATATGAGTTTCAAAAGCAATGGGTCTTCCTTCTTGCATTAAAATAGCACCAATTCCATTTCCCGAGGCATCACATTCCACAATAAAGGTTTTTGTGAAGTCTGGCGTAGCTAAGACCGGTGCTAGGCACATTGCCTCTTTAAGATGGTCAAAGGCCTTAGGTGCTTCAGGAGTCCATGAAAATGCATATTTCTTCAATAATGTTGTTAGAGGTGCTGCTATTTTCCCATAATTCTTAACAAACTTGCGATAATACCCTATTAACCCAAGAAATCCTCGCAACTGCTTTATGGTTGTGGAGACTTTCCATTCCTTAATGGCTTTAATTTTATTAGGGTCTACCTTAACACCCTCATGAGATACAATATGACCCAAATATTCCACCTCTTGTACTCCAAAGAAACATTTGGATGTTTTTGCATATATTTGTTTCTCCTGTAATAGTTTGAGCACCCTGTCAACATGTTGAACATGATCCTTCCAAGACCTGTTGTAGATTAGTATATCATCAAAAAATACTAGCAAAACGTTTCTAAGGAAGGGTTTGAAAATGGAATTCATCAACCCTTCAAATTTAGAAGGTGCATTGGTAAGGCCAAAAGGCATGACCAAAAATTCATAATGACCCTCATGAGTTAGAAATGTTATTTTCGGAATATCTTCAGTCTTCATTCTAATTTGATGATATCCTGAACGAAGATCCAACTTGGTAAAATAAATTGCTCCATGTAATTCATCCAATAATTAATCAATCACAGGAATGGGAAATTTATCTTTAATGGTGAGCTTATTAAGCTCCCTATAATCTGAACACATGCGCCATGATCCATCCTTCTTATGTACCAATACTACAGGAGCAGAGAAATAACTTTGACTAGGTTGAATTATACCCGCCTCTAACAATTCTGCAATCATACATTCAATTTCGCTCTTTTGGACATAAGGATATCTATAAGGCCTAATTTTTGGAGGAACAGTTCCTGGAATCAAATTAATAGCATGAACATGATCACGAATAGGTGGGAGTCCTTTGGGTGTTTCAAACAACTTGGAATGATTGTCCAATACTTTTTGGAGATCTACAGAAATGGATGATTTTGATGTTGGAACTTCTAGTGAGCATAATTGTGAAATTACACCTCATTGTTCTTTCTTTAGAAGCTTTTTCATAACATTAGAGCTTATTATCTTTCCTGGCTTCCCTGCAATACCCCGTAATTCGAATTTTTTTCCTTCTGAAAAAAAATTCAAGAAAAGTTCTTGAAAATAAAAAGCTATCGTCCCCAAAGATTATAACCATTGTACTCCTAGTACAACATCAACACCTCCCATAGGAATGGAAAGCATTAGACTATTCAATACATATTCCCCCATGGTTAGCCTGATATTATGGCATTTTACAGAGTAATTTATAGTTCCTCCATTTGCAATCATCACTTGACATTTTGGTGTTGGGTATAGGAAACAATTCAATTCCTTGGCTACCTTACAATGAATAAAATTATGGGTACTACCAGAATCAATCAACACTATTAACATTTTTCTTCTTGATATTTCCTTCTATTTTGAGAGTTTGAGGAGTGGTAATTCCTACCAATGCATTACATGATATGGTCGGACTCATTTCTTCCTCTTCTAGGGTTGGTTTCTGGAGTATATCCTCTTCTTGTTCATTTTCTTCCTCTTCAAAATCTATGTAAAATAATTTATTCTCAGCACACTTATGAACTTTAGTGTATTTGCTATCACAATTGTAGCAAAGCCCTTTTGCTCTTTTTTCTTCCAATTTTTGTGGTGCCAACCTTGTAGGTTGTGGAAATCTAGGCATAGCAACACTTCCTTCTTTATAGAAGTGAGTGGTAGGCTTCCTTGTTGCCATAACTTTACATTGAATTTTTCTTGCCAACCTGAATGCCTTCTCTAATGAATCATGTTCCAAAATGATAACTTCATGTTGGATGTTATCCTTTAAAGTACCTATGAAGAGATCAATCCTATGTTCCTCTCTAATATCATTTACCCTTATATTCAATTTTTGGAAGTCCTTAATGTGCTCCCCCACTAAACCCTTTTGTTTGAGATTTATCAATTAGATAAAGAAGGTGTTGCTCTTTGTATCCTCATAATGTGCTATCATTTCCACTATAAAAATTGACCAAGTGACAATTTTTTTATGGGAGCAAAGCCATCGATACCATACAAATGTATTTTTTTCTAAATGTAAAGTTGCAATACGTACCTTTTGTGTGTTTTGCACATTATGGAGATCAAAATATTTCTCCATCTGTAGTATCCATGTTATAGGATCCTTTCCATCAAACTTCCTCATACCCATTTTTGGAATATGGTGGTTCTTCTCACCAACATTAGAGTTTATGGAATCACGATTAACATTTATTTTTTTCTCATCATGAGTTTCCTCTACTATCTTTTCACCATTAGGAAACATTTCTTGTATCAAAATTTTCAAACCTTCCATGTCTGCTTTTAGATCATTCTTCATGTTTTCCATCTTAGCTTCCATGTCATACATCTTAGATTCCATGCCAGCTTCCATGCCATCTATCTTAGATTCCATGCCTTTCTTCAAACCATCCATCTTAGTTTCCACACCTTTCTTCAAAACTTCCATGTCATTTTTTGTTGCTCTTTGTGAGAGCGAAATTTGTTGCACTTTCTCTTGTAATTTTGATATGTCATGTTGCTATTCTTCATCTTCATGAGTCATAGTAGAGCCTTCTAAAGGCTTAATGGGTGTTGAATTCTTTTTAGGGGCCATTGTAGAAAACAATACTGATATCTATTCTACAATATGCCCTTGGAATCAATTCAACTTGATTCTTCAAACAAGACTTATGAAAATTGGAAAAAAAAATACACACCTTTTATTTTCTTTTGTAGAGCTCTATATTGAAATAGAATTATCTCTATAATTGAAGATCCTCAATATTTGAAATTTGGCCCTGTATTAGTCCTCTAAAGCTTCTTTCAAGTGCCATAGTTCTAACTTGATTTGGATTCTTCAAGGAAAAGTTATGTCCAATGTCCAACAATGACCTAATTATGGACTGGTTCAGTAGAGTGAAATTGTACGACTTACCACGTGTCATTGTTTGCTCCTTTGGTTCTGAAATTTATAGACAAGAAACCACAGTTTGTGTAATTCCAGCCACTTTTTACAGAATTCCAATTTGATGCTCAGAGAGAGAGTTATGAAGATTTTCCCATGATCACCTCTTTGAGATGAAATTAGGGAGCCTGAAAAAGACCTAAATTCCACATATCATATCTCCGAAAATATTGTGAACCAAACTTTGAAATTTTGTGACGATGTTCCTCAGGCTCTCAACTTCGCACTCTAAAAATTTCAGCTTCTGAACATTCTTAGAGAAAATGTTATCGCGAAAATTCAGCGATAACCTGTTTAAGTGAAATTCAGGAGCCTGCAAAAATCCCTACCTTCCACATATCATATCTCCGAAAATGTTGCGAACTAAGCTTTGAAATTTTGCGACGATGTTTCTTAGGATTTTAGCTTTGCACCCTAAAAATTTCAGCTTCTGAACCTTCGTAGAAAAAAAATTATAGCAAAAATTCCATGACGACCTATTTGGAGCAGTGAAACCCTAGAATCCAAAGCTCTGATACCAAATGTTGTGAAACCAGCTCCAAAAATAGAAGAAAAGAGATATCAACGCCTTAGAAATAAGCTACTTCGAGGGGGAAACCTCCAATACATTACATAAATGAACAATTATTGGATGATTCAAATTACAAAACCTCCTTTCTATATATAGGAGTCCATGGGGCCACAATGTAATCCTAGCCAACCTAACAATAATAATTTAAGGGCACAATAATAAAAATATGGGGGTTACAGGTGTACAATAATAACAATAATGGGGTTACACTAACAACCATAAGGGACTATACTAATAATATAGGGACCTAAAAAATGGAAAGAATTAGACTATTCAATACATATTACCCATGGTTAGCTTGATGTTATGGCACTTTGCAGAGCAATTTATAGTTCCTCCAATTTCCACCATCACTTGACACACTCGTGTTGTGTATAGGAAGAAATTCAATTCCTTGGCTACCTTACAATGAATAAAATTATGGGTACTACTCGAATCAATAATCACTATTACATTTTTCTTCTTGATATGTCTTTCTATCTTGAGAGTTTGAGGAGTGGTAATTCCTGCCAATTCATTAAAGGATATGATCAGATTCATTTCTTCTTCCTCTAGGGTTGGTTCCTAGTGTATATCCTCTTCTTTTGAAGTTTCTTGTGACTTTTCTTCCTCCTCTTCACAATCTATTTAAAATAATTTATTCTCAACACACTTATGACCTTTAGTGTATTTTCTATCATAAATATAGCAAAGCCCTTTTACTCTTTTTTCTTCCAATTGTTGTGGTATCAACCTTGTAGGTTGTGGAAGTCTAGGAGTAGCAACACTAACATCTTTATAGTTGTGAGTGGTAGGCTTCCTTTTCACCAAAATTTTTCTTTCATTTTTTCTTGCCAACTTGAATGCCTTCTCCAATGTATCAGGTTCCCAAAGGCGAACCTCATGTTGGATGTTATCCTTTAGAGTCCATATGAAGACATCAATCCTATGTTCCTATGGAATATTACTTACCCTTATATTCAATTTTTGGAAGTCCTCAATGTGCTCCATCGTTAAACCTTTTTGTTTGAGATTTATAAATTGGCTAAAGAAGGTATTTCTCTTTGTATCCTCATAATGTCTTATCCTTCACAAAAATTGACCAACCGATCAGTGGTTTATGAGAACAAAGCCATTGATACAATATAAACTGATTTTTTTATAAATATAAAGTTTCAATGCGTATCTTTTGTTTGTTTTTCGTATTATGAAGATCAAAGTATTGCTCCTTTTGTAGTATCCAAGTTATCGGATCCTTGCCATAAAAATCCCTCATCTCTATCTTTGGAATATTGTGGGTCTTAAATCCAACATTAAATTATATGAAATCATGATTAACATTTATTTTGTTCTCATCATGATTTTCCTCTACTACTTTTTCGCCATTAGGAAGTTTTTCTTGTAGCAACTTTTCCAAAACCTTCGTTCAAACATTCCATGTCCTTCTTCAAATATTCTATGTTTCCTTCTATACCATTTGTCTTAATTTCCATTCCATTCTTCAAACCATCCATCTTATCTTCCACCCATTTCTTCAAAATCCATCTTAGCTTCGACTCCTTTCTTCAAACCATCCATCTTAGCTTCCATGTTCCCTTCTATACCATCCATCTTATCTTCCACGCCATCCATCTTAGCTTCCATGCCATTCTTTAAACCAAAAATCTTAGCTTCCATGCCTTTCTTCAAACTATCAATATTAGCTTCCATGCCTTTCTTCAAACCATCCATCTTAGCTTCAATTTCATTTTTTGTTACTCTTTGCGAGAGTGAAATTTGTTGCACTTGTTCTTGTAATTTGTATATATCACGTTGCACTTCTTCCTCTTCATGAGTCATACTAGAGCCTTTTAAGGGCTTAATGGGTGTTGAATTATTTTTAGGGGCCATTTTAGAACCCAATACTGATATCTATGCTTCAATATGCCCTTGGAATCCCTTTAAATTGATTTTTCAAACAAGAGTTATGCAATTTTAAAAAAAAAATGCACGCCTTTTTCTTGCTTTTGAGGAGCTTGATATTGAATCTAATGTATCTCTGTGATTTAAAATCCCCAAGATTTTATCTGCATTCCTTTATTATCCCTCTGAATCTTTTTTTCCAATGCCACAGGTTTGACCTGATTTGGATTCTTCAAGATAAAGTTATGCCCTTTCTCCCACAATGACATAATTATGGACTAGTTCAGTAGAGTGAAATTGTACGTTGTACAATGTATCATTGTTTCCTCCTTTGACTCTAAAATTGATATACTGGAAACTAAATTCCATGTGATTTCAGCCACTTTTTATAGAATTCCAATCCTATGATTTGAGAGAGTTATGACGATTTTCCCAAGGTTACGTCTTTGAGATGAAATTTGGGAGCATGAAAAAACCCTAACACTCACATATTGTATTTCTGGAATTCTTGTGAGCCAAGATCTAAAATGTTTACATGAATTTCCCCTATATGTCTTCGCAAATGGGTTTTTTTAGCATCTGAGCCTTCGTAGAAAACAAGTTAAAGAAAAAATGCCACAATGACCTATTTGAAGCAACAAAGCCCTAGAATCTAAAGCTTTGATACCAATTGTTATGAAACCAGGTCACAAAATAAAATAAAAGAGATATTAACAACTTATAAATAAGCCTCTTTGAGGGGGAAACCTCCTTTACATTACATAAATGAAAAATTCTTGGATGATTCAAATGAAAAAACCTCCTTTTTATATATAGGAGTCAATGGGGTCACAATATAATCCTAGCCTACCTAACAATAATAATGTAAGGGAGCAACAATAACAATAGTGGGCCAATATGGGGCACAATAATAACAATAAGGGGACTACATGGGTACACAATAAAAATAAGGGGTCTACACTAACAAAAATAAGGGACTATAGTAGTAATATAGTGCCCTAACATCCTTTGGAAAAATTTTGAGACCAAAATCATTTTATTAAAGAGGTGTGATATTAATTAAAAAAAAATGCAAGCTATATATTCATCTTGAAGAACAAAATAAGGAGTTAATTCCTATGCCCATCATAATTCTTCCTCAACAGTAAATCTAAAGAGACAAAAATATTAAACCACAAAGTGATGGTAAAGAGGAGAAAGTGGTATGAAATGGTTGGTTTATGGATGCAATTTGGATGATACATGCAAATTGGAGTCCATACAAAATTTAATTTTTAGCCCCAAATGAGTATAAGGGGTGTGACACTATTGGTTCTGAAGTTGTTTATATGGAAATTTATGTTTCAATCAATGGAAGGCTAATTCATTCACATCATTATGTCTATTATTTATCAATGGAATTTTTTTTTTCCACTACGTTATTTAGATGAAGGGAGCGTATTGAAAATTCGACAAGTGGTATGGGAAGTCAAGCCTTGCTTGAGATAAAGTATTAATTATTTTTATCAAGGGAAGAACATACATCATGTAATCAAGATTAAAATGACTAATTTGTGAGGCTCTGTGCAATACCTATGCAAATTCTCATTTGATTCATATAAGAAAAATACACATGTATTATAAACATGGAACCTGAATAGTGGGAAAAATAGCATGGGGACTCATCCATGTCAATGAATATTGTGAGTTCTTAGATAGATCAAGACTAAATACAAAGAGAAAATTGGTCTCTCAAACCACATCAATGAGATTCATGTCAATAGGATCCTATCACCTATGGGATCACTCTTTCATAAATTAAATTAAAGGCCTAACCTCCATTTGGGACTCATTTCTCCCATGATGATTCCTCTTGTGCATTAAAAGATACAAATTACTAAATATCCTATAATTGATTCTTATTGTTGGCTCTAGTGTTATTGATGGTATGGAATGAATAGCAGGAGGAAAAATAAGAGGGTGGTCACTCATTTTGGACTAGTTAAATGAAGATGAAATGGCTCATGGAATTCATTAATGACAATAAAACTACAGTGATTCAAGGTATTGAGACTATAAGGTGAAGATTTTATAACATCATGTACGAGGTATTAATTCTTATAGTCTCTCACATATTATCATTAAAGAGGAAGATCTAACTAGGACCTTTGCATTTGTAAGTTTCTATGATAATATAGTGTTCGAATCAAAGAACAAGACAGATGGAAGATTTCCTTCAAAACAAGGAACCTTTTGTATGAGTAGTTATTCATGCCATTTGGCCTATGTAATGCACCATCTACATTTATGAGATTAATGAATGATATACTATGCCCTTTTATAGATTCATTTGTTATTGTCTATTATGATGATATACTGGTATATAGTGCTACCTTGGAGGAGCATATTTCACATTTGACACAAGTGCTAGAAACATTGAAGAAGCACCAACTGCTAGCAAATATCAAGAAGTGCATGTTTACATAATATTACTTGGTGTATCTAGGGCATGTGATCGGTGGAGAAGATATGAAGATAAATCCTTCCAAGATGGAGTCAATAATGAAATTTTCAGTGCCTACTAATGTTTCTAAGTTCAGGAGTTTCATTACGAAAACATAGTACCTATGAAAAATCATAACATCATTTCGAGTTGTAGGATTAGTGCTCCATGTGATAATAACAAGAGAAAAGAGTTTCCAATGGGTAAAATGTCAACAAAGGGCTTTTGAGCCGCTAAATAAGAATATTAGTCAAGAACCAATTCAGAATTACCAAAATTGCAATATCCCTTTGAAGTGGAGAAAAATTCAAGTGGATATGCTATGGGAGTTGTCTTGATGCAGGGAGGAAGGCATGTATGGTACCATTTTAAATTTTTTCATGGGGAATTTCTTAACTACCCTACGTATGACAAGGAACTCTATGCCATGGTGCAAGTTGTGAAGAAGTGGAAGCTCTATTTAATGGGAAAGGAGATAGTAATCTACACAGATCAACATATATTATAGTACTTGCAGGCCCAGAGTAAGCTACAACATACCAAGCATTACAAGTTAATGGGGTTTTTGCAGCAGTTTCATTTAGTGTTCAAGTATAAGAACGACATCACAGAAAAATTGGTTAGCATGCTTTCAAGGCCACCCACATCAGAGATTAAAAATTTTTGGACTCTTATGCAAATGGATCCATTCACCCATGATGCATACATAGAGGCATATTCAGAGGATGAGGAATTCAAGTAAGTGTATCAACGATTTCAAATTCAAAGTCATGGGCACGAAGGAAAAAAAACTATTTAATACCATCTCTAGGATGAGTTATTCTATAGGATGGATAAGTTGTGGGTTCCTAAAGGTGAGTGATTGTAGCTGAATAGAGAGGCTCATGCCTTAAAGGTTGTAGGGCACTTTGGTGTAGGGAAGACCATGACTAACTTGCATAGGTATGTGTATTGGCCTAAGATGCAACATAAGATAGTTAGGTTCCTAAGAGGATGCTTACTTTTTTGTACCAACAAGCCTAGTAACAAGAAACATGGTCTATATCATCCCTTACCTGTACCTACTCGTCCTTTGGAAAGAATTTTCATGGACGTTATGGGAGTTTTGTTGAAAAGAAGGAAGGAACATGACTACCTTTTCATGGTAGTTGAGATATTCAATAATATGTGTGTTCTAATTCCCTATAAAAATACCATCAACAGGAAAGAAGAAACAAAATTGTTCTTTGGACAAGTGTGGGTGCACTTTGGGATACCTAGGAGCATTATTTTAGATAGGGATACAAGATTTCTCAATGCATTCTAAACTACATTGTGGGATAAAATGAACACAAAGTTGAAGAGATCTACAACATTCCATGCACAGACATATGGGCAGACATAAGGTTAAAATAATTGACTCTAGAATAGTCTATATTGTAAATCTAGTTAAGAATTGATGTAGTCAAAATTAACTACTAGTAGGCTATCAGATTGTGTTATAACCAGGACACACTAGTCCATTATTTTGAGAGCATTTTGTTCGATAGTTAAGCAAACATATCCAAGAGAGATAGGAGGTAGAGAAGAAAGAGAGGATTTTTTCATTGTAGGAGCATACGGGACACAGGAATTACTTCCTTGTACCTGCATTCTTATTTCGAGACAGAGAAAGAGAGCGAATCAAACTCATAAGAATTTGGTGCAACTTTTGAGTGGGTACAACAAGAAGCATTCGAAGAACTGGGATGAAATTTGGTATATATACAACATTCTTATAATAGATTTGTCCACATTTCTAGAGGAAAGTCCCCATTTGAATTTTCGTTTGGATCTTTTCCACATTCACATTTGGATATTGCATATGGGAAGTAAGGAGGAGTGAGGGAAGATATTACAAGAGATTCTTTGAAGGCTAAAAATTTTATAGAGAAGATTAGGCAGTTCCATCTACAAGTATAAGAAACATTCCAGAAGTTACAGGAGAAGTATAAGGGCATGCACGATCATCACAGAACAAAGAAATCGTTCAAGTTGGGCAACAGGGTATGGTTACATATGAACAAGGAGAGGTTGCAGGGGCCTAGTAAGAAAATCAAGGCTCTAAGATATGTTCCATTTCATATACTGGAAAATGTGGCTGATAATGCCTATCAACTTAGTTCACTACCATAAATGCGCATTTACTTAGTTGTGAATGTAGAGAATTTGAAACTCTATGATCGTTCCATGCTAGACTAGGAAGAGGAACAAGTCCAACCCTCTGTGGAGGATTTGGGACCAGATGCTCAAGAAGAGTTGACAAAAGGTACAACGTTGCATAAGAGGTCCAGAACTACAAGACAAGGGAAACATTGTTGGGTGTCTGTTATATTCTTTCCATGACTAGCTTTAGGCAAAAAGCAAGGGGTAAGAGGGGGTGGTGCAAAAATGGGGGCGCAACCCCCCTGCATGGGATTAGAGGCAGCACCTCGAAAAAGAAAATTTGGACCCTATATTTGGTGGGCGGACCTGCCTATGGTTTTGTACATGGGTTTTCACATGGTTTTGGGCATGATGGTTTTCTTCCCATTGTATTTTGTGGATACAATCAAGGGAACTACACTTATGTTCTAATCGAAGGTTAATGAATTAGGGTTTATGAATTATTCAACATGTATATATATCTATTGTAACATTGAATGGCATATAATGAAAAATAAAGCTAGTAGTCCCGGTTTTGTGATCCAGGGGAAAATATTTGTGTATATCTATTTTATGTTTTATGCTCCCACTATTATTTATTTTTGGTTTTAAGAGTTTTTTTGCAGATAATTTTTGTACAGGGTTAAAACCTACAAGCATGACCTTTGGCAGATTGGGTTGAAGGTATAACTTCCAAGAAAAGCTAAATGGTACACCAGAGAGAAGGTGGCCCGAAAACATTTCATCACCTCATTCATTAAAATATTTTTGGGACAAAAATCATCCCAAAATGGGGAGGTGTGATCTAGATTGGATCATTATATTTTTTTTCATATGTCTCGATGCATTTGCAGAGGAAAAATTGGATGAATCATCTCACAGGACCATCTTTACCGGTGGGAAGCAATTTTGAAAAGTAGGGTCTGAAACCTTCGAGGAGAATTTTTAGGAATCAAATGGAACTTTTTGGGGGTAAAACTTTTCATATTTAGTGCATCACCATTTCATGTTATTCTACATGCAAATAGATTTCTAACAACACAAGAAGCATGTCTATTAGAGTTCGTATGCAAAAGATATGCCACTTAGAAGTTGACCTTCATGTTTTAACACTTATAGTTCGGGAGGATGCTGCGTAAGCCCCCATTATTCATGGAAAATTGGATATCCACGTTTTTGTGATGTAAAATACTCGACTCTAGAATATTCTATATTTTAACTCTAGTGAAGATTTGATGTAGCCAAAATTAACCACTATTAGGCTACAAAACCATGTTATAACCAGGCCACTAGGAGGAAGGGGCATTACATTCTTTCGAGAGAATTGTGTTCAATAGTTCAGAAAATATAGCCAAGAGAGATAAGAGGTAGAGAAAACAGAGAGGATTTTTTCACTTTAGCAGCCCAAGGGCCACATACATTACTTCTTTGTACCTGCAACCATATTTCCAAATAGAGAAAGAGAGAAAAGAGACCTCACCTTCCAGTTGGGTTTTCTCCTTAAAGGGTTTCCTAGAGAGGATATATTGTGTATTGCATGTGTGTGTGAGATTATTTTGTCATTATTTACTTTTCTGCATAATTTTCATTCACGTGCATGCACTAATTACTGTTAAGTCTACACATTTATGATTTTAATAAAATTCTAATAGTGTAAAATTTCAGTATTTTAATATATTATTATTAGATTTGTTATGATGAAATTTCCATTGGAATATCCACGACAGTATACGGATCACGAGAGTACCTTTCATGGTCGCAATAAATTTCTAACTTTGAGTAGGATGGGAAAAAACTAGCTTTGTCGAGCTAATCTTGCTAACAAGTTGGCTATCCTCTCTTTGAGATGAAATTAGGGAGCCTGAAAAAGACCTAACTTCCACAGATCATATCTCTGAAAATATTGCGAACCAAGCTTTGAAATTTTGTGACGATGTTCCTCAAGCTCTCAGCTTCGTGCTCTAAAATAAGCTGAACCTTCGTAGAAAAAAAATTATAGACAAAATTCCGTGATGACCTATATAAGTGAAATTCAGGAGCCTGCAAAAATCCCTACCTTCCACAGATCATATCTTCGAAAATGTTGCGAACTAAGCTTTGAAATTTTGTGATGATGTTCCTCAGGATTTCGGTTTCACACCCTAAAACTTTCCGCTTCTAAACCTTCGTAGAAAAAACTTTATAGAAAAAATTCCACGATGACCTATTCGGAGCAGCGAAACCCTAGAATCCAAAGCTATGATACAAAATGTTGTGAAACCAGCTCCAAAAATAGAAGAAAAGAGATATCAACACCTTAGAAATAAGCCACTTCAAGGGGAAACCTCCAATACATTACATAAATGAAACATTCTTGGATGATTCAAATTACAAAACCTGCTTTCTATATATAGGAGTCCATGGGGCCACAATGTAATCCTAGCCGACCTAAAAATAATAATTAAAGGCACAATAATAACAATATGGGGGTTACAGGGGTACAATAATAATAATAAGGGGGTTACACTAACAACCATAAGGGACTACACTAGTAATATAGGGACCTAACAAATGGAAATAATTAGACTATTCAATACATATTACCCCATGGTTAGCTTGATGTTATGGAACTTTCCAGAGCAATTTATATTTCCTCCAATTTCCACCATCACTTGACACACTCATGCTAGGTATAGGAAGCAATTCAATTCCTTGGCTACCTTACAATGAATAAAATTATGGGTACTACCCTAATCAATAATCACTATTACATTTTTCTTCTTGAAATGTCTTTCTATCTTGAGAGTTTGAGGAGTGGTAATTCCTGCCAATTCATTATAGGATATGATCAGATTCATTTCTTCTTCCTCTACGGTTGGTTCCTAGTGTATATCTTCTTCTTTTGAAGTTTTTTATGAATTTTCTTCCCCCTCCTCACAATCTATTTAAAATAATTTATTCTCAACACACTTATGAACTTTAGTGTATTTTCTATCATAAATATAGCGAAGCCCTTTTACTCTTTTTTCTTCCAATTGTTGTGGTATCAACCTTGTAGGTTGTGGAAGTCTAGGAGTAGCAACACTTCCATCTTTATAGTTGTGAGTGGTAGGCTTCCTTTTCACCAAAATTTTTCTTTCAATTTTTCTTGCCAACTTGAATGCCTTCTCCAATGTATCAAGTTCCCAATGGTGAACCTCATGTTGGTTGTTATCCTTTAGAGTCCATATGAATACATCAATCCTATGTTCCTATGGAATATTATTTACCCTTATATTCAATTTTTGGAAGTCCTCAATGCGCTCCATCGTTGAACCCTTTTGTTTGAGATTTACAAATTGGCTAAAGAAGGTATTTCTCTTTGTATCCTCATAATGTGTTATCCTTCATAAAAATTGACCAACTGATCAGTGGTTTATGAGAGCAAAGCCATTGATACAATAAAAACTGATTTTTTTATAAATATAAAGCTTCAATACGTACCTTTTGTTTGTTTTTCGTATTATGGAGATCAAAGTATTGCTCCATTTGTAGTATCCAAGTTATCGGATCCTTGCCATAGAAATCCCTCATCTCTATCTTTGGAATATTGTGGGTCTTAAATCCAACATTAAATTATATGAAATCATGATTAACATTTATTTTTTTCTCATCATGATTTTCCTCTACTACTTTTTCGCCATTAGGAAGTTTTTCTTGTAGCAACTTTTCCAAAACCTTCCTTCAAAACTTCCATGTATTTCTTCAAATATTCTATATTTCCTTATATACCATTTGTATTAACTTCCATGCCATTCTTCAAACCATCCATCTTATCTTCCACCCATTTCTTCAAAATCCATCTTAGCTTCGACTCCTTTCTTCAAACCATCCATCTTAGCTTCCACCCATTTCTTCAAAATCCATCTTAGCTTCGACTCCTTTCTTCAAACCATCCATCTTAGCTTCGATGTTGCCTTCTATACCATCCATCTTATCTTCCACGCCATCCATCTTAGCTTCCATGCCATTATTTAAACCAAAAATCTGAGCTTCCATGACTTTCTTCAAACTATCAATATTATCTTCCATTCCTTTCTTCAAACCATCCATCTTAGCTTCAATTTCATTTTTTGTTACTCTTTGCGACAGTGAAATTTGTTGCACTTGTTCTTGTAATTTGTATATATCACGTTGCACTTATTCCTCTTCATGAGTCATACTGGAGCCTTTTAAGGGCTTAATGGGTGTTGAATTATTTTTAGGGGCCATTTTAAGACCCAATATTGATATTTATGCTTCAATATGCCCTTGGAATCCCTTTAAATTGATTTTTCAAACAATAGTTATGCAATTTAAAAAAAAAATTAGACGCCTTTTTCTTGCTTTTGAGGAGTTCGATATTGAATCTGTGTATCTCTGTGATTTCAAATCCCCAAGATTTTATCTTCATTCCTTTATTATCCCGCTAAATATTTTTTCCAATTCCACAGGTCTGACCTGATTTGGATTCTTCAAGATAAAGTTATGCCCTTTCTCCCACAATAACATAATTATGGACTAGTTTAGTAGAGTGAACTTGTACATCTTACCATGTATCACTGTTTCCTCCATCGACTCTAAAATTGATATACTAGAAACTAAATTCCATGTGATTTCAACCACTTTTTATAGAATTCCAATCCTATGCTTTGAGAGAGTTATGACGATTTTCCTAAGGTTATGTCTTTGAGATGAAATTTGGGAGTGTGAAAAAACCCTAACACTCACATATTGTATCCCTAAAATTCTTGTGAGCCAAGATCTAAAATGTTTACATGAATTTCCCCTATCTGTCTTCGCAAATGGTTTTTTTTTTAGCATCTGAGCCTTTGTAGAAAACAAGTTAAAGAAAAAATGCCACAATGACCTATTTGAAGCAACAAAGCCCTAGAATCCAAAGTTCTGATACCAACTGTTATGAAACCAGGTCACAAAATAGAAGAAAATACATATTAACAACTTATAAATAAGCCTCTTCGAGGGGGAAACCTCCTTCACATTACATAAATGAAAATTTCTTGGATGATTCAAATGAAAAAACCTCGTTTTTATATATAGGAGTCGATGGGGTCACAATATAATCCTAGCCTACCTAAAAATAATAATGTAAGGGAGCAACAATAACAATAATGGGCCAATATGGGGCACAATAATAACAATATGGGGACTACATGGGTACACAATAACAATAAGGGGGCTACACTAACAATAATAAGGGACTATAGTAGTAATATAGTGCCCTAACATCCTTTGGTCAATTTTTGAGACCAAAATCATTTTATTAAAGAGGTGTGATATTAATTAAAAAAAAATGCAAGCTATATATTCATCTTGAAGAAAAAAATAAGGAGTTAATTCCTATTCTCATCATAATTCTTCCTCAACAGTAAATCTAAAGAGACCAAAATATTAAACCACAAAGTGATGGTAAAGAGGAGAAAGTGGTATGAAATGGTTGGTTTATGGATGCAATTTGGATCATACACGCAAATTGGAGTCCATAAAAAATTTAATTTTTAGCCCCAAATGAGTATAAGGGGTGTGACACTATTGGTTCTGAAGTTTTTTATATGGAAATTGATATGTCAATCAATGGAGGGCTAATTCATCCACATCGTTATGTTTATCATTTATCAATGGAATTTTTATTTTCCACTAAGTTATTTAGATGAAGGGTGTGTACTGAAAATTCGACAAGTGGTATGGGAAGTCAAGCCTTGCTTGAGATAAAGTATTAATTATTTTTATCAAGGGAAGAACATACATCATGTAATCAAGATTAAAATGACTAATTTGTGAGGCTCTGTGCAATAACTATGCAAATTCTCATTTGATTCATATAATAAAAATACACATGTATTATAAACATGGAACCTGAATAGTAGGAAAAATAACATGGGGACTCATCCCTGTCAATGAATATCGTGAGTTCTTAGATAGATCGAGACTAAATACAAAGAGAAAATTGGTCTCTCAAACCACATCAATGAGATTCATGTCAATAGGATCCTATCACCTATGGGAGCACTCTTTCATAAATAAAATTTGTTGGCAATATGATGCAATGTGTTGTCCTTGATGGCAGCCTACCTGATGAAGTTGTTCTTGATGGAAACTGACTTGATGAGTTGTATTTGATAGCAACCTATTTTCTAATGATGTATCTACAGATTAGTTTAGAAATAGCAGAAGAAAGAATTTCCAGTAAGTGCCAGAGAAATATAAATAGGATATTTCACAAAGAATACGCGGGTTTGTAACATCCAAGTCGCGTATGTATGTGGATTAGTACGTCCCAAGTCGCGTATGCCCTTTTGTGCTCCAAAATTACAATACCAAGGGGCATTACCATGGTTTTGGCACACAGTATTGAGCGTTGTATGGTTTATTTGATTCCGTTCAAGAATACCATCACGAGTGTTGTGTTTTTGGCTCATGGTATTGGTAAAAGCTAAATCTATTTAAGGAGAAGAAGATCATAGCGCAAGGTGTGCATGAGAAAAGGTTGTGGATGAATAAATATCTCTAAGGAATATATGCATGGATGAAATCTGTTCTTAATTGATAGATCTGAATCTATGATGCACCCATGGATCTGAGGATGGTTCAAGATCACTAGATCTGATGATGATAAATCTCTAAGATGATCTGCAGAAGAAGAAATGGTGAAGATCTGGCGCGAAGTATGCTGAAGATAATGAAGAAATCTGGGTAAGTGTATAGATCTGATCTGTTTTGCAAAGTTTTTCATTTACAGATCTATACACTAGTTTGTCTCGGCAAAAATTCGTGCATACGCAGGTTCTCTTAATGAAAAGTGCATATAGGGTTTTCTGATGAATAAAATACACAGAAGTATACGCGGGTTGGTGTGCAGGAAAGCGCGTATGTACGCGGCTTCAATAAAGAAAAGTAGTGTATGCTCTTTGAATTAATGAAAGATTAGGGTTGAGTTTGTATCTGCATATCTATTCTGAAGTCTGGGTTATTTCTGATATTCTGGTTACAGTGGTCTCACTGTTCTGTTTGAAGTATTGGGCAAAGTATGTTTGTTGATGTTATGTAAAGGGTTGTGTTGAAGCTGTTTGATCCATTATGAAAATTGATGAAACATGGTCTGCAGTGGGTCTGAAGGTTGAAGCCCTCAGTATGGAAGTAGAAGCTTTCAACCAGTAGAAGCTGGTGTTGAATTCAGGGGATCGAAGCTCCCATCCAGGAGAGGCTGGAAACAAGTTCAGGGGGTTGGAGCTCCCTTCCAGTTGCAGCTCGAAAATGAGAGAAGGTTTCAGCCTTCTGCAGGTAGAAGCCCACGTACTGATATGAGTCTGCATCAGTACTATGTTGTAAGAATTTTTCTAAATAATAAAGATTGAAGACAGAGACGACAACAGCGGTGGTTTTCTCCCGAATTGGGTTTCCACCTTAAATTTTGGTGTTCATGTGTGTGATGCTTTATTCTGTTGATTACTGTTCATAACCTGATACATAACTGATAAATCTGTTTATAAGATTGCTTCTGTGAATTGTCTTTAATTCTGGAAAGATAAATCAGTATACGCTAGTTTCCTTCTGCATTTCCGCGTGTATACGCTAGTTCCGTTCATAAAAACTGCGTATGGAAATCTTCTCAAAGAAAAAGTTGAATTTATATTACAAGATCTAAATACTTATTCACCCCCCCCCCCCTCTCAGTATTTTTCCCAACAATTGGTATCAGAGCAGTTCCTTCTGAAAAAGCTTAGCCACTAGAAGGAAGATCAAGCAAGATGAGCAATCAAGATGGAACAGCATCTATCAGGCCTCCGCTCTTTAACGGAAACAATTTAATCTTCTAGAAAACAAGGATGAGATCCTATCTTCATTCTCTGGGAGCAGATGTATGGGAAATTGTTGAAGGAGGATATCAATATCCAGCTGCAGTACCAACAGATTCGACGGAAAGAAAGAATTATGAAACCAATGCAAAGGCGGTCAATGCTCTATTGGGAAGTCTGACTGAATCAGAATTTGTCAAAGTCATGCAGCTGAATACAACAAAGGCAATATGGGACAAAATCATTCTAAGTTATGAAGGTGATGCAAAGGTAAAAAGTGCTAAACTCCAAACTCTCGGAATTCAATATGAGAATCTAAAAATGGATAATGAGGAGAGCATTGCCAATTTCTTTTTACGTCTTGATGATATTGTAAATCGTATGAGAAATCTGGGAGAAACAATAACCGAATCTATTTTGGTTGAGAAAGTCTTAAGATCACTAACGACAAAATTTGAGTCAAAATTTTTTGCTCTTGAAGAAAAGAAAGATCTTCAAAATCTTACCGTGGTGCAACTTCATGGCATACTAACTGCATATGAAATGAGAAGAGGAGGACCATCGGAAGTCAAAGAAGCAGTCTTTAGAACTTCTACAAAAGGGAAGGAAGTACAAAAAACAGAAGGATCAGGATATATCTCAGAAGAAGATGAGATAAACTTTGTAAAGAAACTTCAACTTGGCACAGGACGGTTCAGAGGTAAGCTTCCTTTCAAATCTTCTGATTGTGGAAGAGTTGGTCACTATGCTACTAAGTGTCCTCATAAAGAAACACATAAAAAGGGGAAGGAAGTAGTAAGAAGGAATAAGAATCATTATAGCACTAGAAAAAGTTACTATACTCATGAAGACAGTGATGGGTTATCTGATAGTGAGGAAGAATGTGAACAAGATCTTAGACTTCTCATGGCATTTGAAAAATAATCTAGAGAAGAAAAGGATACTTTTTTGGATGCTCTAGAAGACGATGATTTTCTTGATGAAAAAAATCAACTCAAAATTTGCTTAGAAGAGAGTAAAATAATCATAGAAACTCTGAAAAATCAGCTTGAAGAAAAAGAGAAACACAATGAGAAATTAGAGTGTGAAGTAGTAAGTCTAAGAAAAGAACTTGAGAAAGTAAAGACTCTGAATCTTAGATTTGCTAAAGGATCTGAAACCTTAGATGAGATTATCAAGGTACAAGGTTCTCCCCTTATAAAGACAGGTCTTGGATATATCGGTGAATCTTCTCAGGCTTCAGCACCAAATTATCTAAAAGCAGCTACAGCTTGTATACAACATGCTGCCACTCAGCAAGGGAATAAATAATCTTTGCAGGTAAAGCATGATCATCTCAATTCAAAGAACACTAACAGGTATATCTTTCAAAGAAACACAAATCAACAGGTAAATTCAAGTAGGAGATTTCATGATCGTAGAAATTTCTTCTTCAATGGACAATGTTTCTCATGTCACAATTTTGGTCATAAAGATGTTCAATGTGTTGCATATAAAACCATCATGACAAGAGAAGCAAGAAAGAAAAGGATTGATATTGAAACAAAGAATAATACCTATAACAACTTTTCTCCTCTTCTAAATGAAGTTGAATGTGCTTATTGCAATAACTTTGGCCATGAAGAATCTGAATGCAGGAGCAAAATTCAGCCAAAAGAGCATTTTCCTTCAAGCTCCAAAGTATGGAAAAAGAAGGAATTACAGGTTGAAAATTGTGGCATAGCGTTATTTGCAGAAGGTGAAGAAAATAAATGGTACATTGATAGTGGATGCTCAAGACACATGACAGGTGACAAAAACAAACTTCTTGCATATAGTGCTCTAGAAAAGGAAAAGAATGTTACATTTGGAAATGATACTCCTACAGTCATTAAGGGAAAAGGGTCTGTTTTTCTAAAAGAAAAGGTGAAAGCTAATGAAGTCATGTATGTGGATGGATTAAAGCATAACTTGTTAAGTGTAAGTCAAATGTGTGATCAAGGAACCGAAGTTGTCTTTAGTTCAAAAGAATGTGTGGTACGTGATCTTGATACAGGTAAAACAATTATAAAAGGAAAAAGAACTCCAAGCAACCTGTATGTATTGAAGAAATGCAAAGAACAATGTTACTTGAGTAAATCTTCAGAAAACTGGCTATGGCATAGAAGGTTGGGGCATCTGAGCTTCTCTCAAATCAACAAATCAAGTAGACTTAAAGTTGTTCGTGATCTTCCCAATATTACTCTACCTGAAAATATCATATGCAAATCTTTCCAATTCGGTAAGCAAACCAGAGTACAATTTAATGCCAAGGAAGGATCATCAAGTAAGCCTCTTGAACTCATTCATACTGACATATGTGGACCTATGAGGAAAAATTCACCACGTGGTGAACAATACTATATCTTATTTATTTATGATTTCTCTAGAATGTGTTGGATTGGGCTGCTTAAACACAAAGATGAAGCATTTGAGAAATTTCATATCTTCAAAGCACTAGTTGAGAATGAATTAGATCTAAAAATCAAGTGTCTCAGATCTGGTCAAGGAGGAGAATATACATCAGATGAATTCCTTGAATTTTGTGAACAACATGGCATAAAAAGACATTTTTCTATAGCTGGCACTCCACAACAAAATGGTGTTGCAGAAAGAATGAATAGAATAGTTCAACAGATGGCTAGAGCTATTCTTGATGATTCTGGAACACCTGACACATTTTGGGGAGAAGAAGCACATACAACAGTAAACATTCTCAACAAGGCACATGTTCGTGTAAATAGTGATAAAACTCCATATGAACTCTGGTATGGTAATCCTCCCACTGTAAAGCATTTTAGAATATTTGGAAGCAAATGCTTTATCAAAAATAATGATGAAAAAATTGGCAAGTTTGAACCCAGAGCAGATGAAGGAATACTTCTTGGTTACTCCTCTAGGAGTAGAGCATATAAATGTTACAATAAAAGACTTTGGAAGATTGTTGAATGTATTGATGTTGTTATTGATGAGTCTCCTGCAACTCCAAAAGAAGAAAAACAAACAACAGATGAAGACGATGATGACATATATCCTTCTACATCAAATAGAAATGATATAGACAGTGAACCCAATGAAGAACCCGAAGATGAATTATCTGAAAAAGCTCCATCCAGATATGTTCAAAAGAATCATCCAGAATCTCAAATTTTGGGAGAAAAGGGATCAGGTGTACAAACAAGAAGGACTCTTGTGGGATCTTCTAGCTATCTGGCATTTCTATCCACTATTGAACCACAAAATGTCAATCAAGCTAGCAAAGATGAATGTTGGATTCAAGCCATGAATGAAGAGCTTGATCAAATTGAAAAGAATCACACTTGGGAATTAGTACCAAGATCTCATGACAAAAATGTCATTGGAACTAAATGGATATTCAAAAACAAGTTAAATGAGAATGGGGATGTTATAAGAAATAAAGCTAGACTTGTTTGCAAGGGGTATGCTCAACAAGAAGGTATAGATTTTGAAGAAACTTTTGCTCCTGTAGCCAGACTTGAAGCCATAAGAATGTTTCTTGCTTTTTCAAGCTTCCAACAAATCAAAGTTTATCAAATGGATGTTAAATATGCTTTTCTCAATGGTGATCTAGAAGAAGAAGTTTATATAGAACAACCAGAAGGATTCATTTTGGGAAATGATGAAAAACTTGTTTGTAAACTTAAAAAGGCTCTATATGGTCTCAAACAAGCTCCAAGGGCATGGTATTATCGTCTTGACAAATATCTTCATCAACAAGGATTTTCAAAGGGGTCCGTTGATAGCAACTTATACACAAAAACTGAAAATAACAAACTATTGATTATGGTTGTATATGTTGATGATATCATTTTTGGAAGTACTGAAGAGTCTATGAGTCAAAAATTTGCTTCCGATATGCAGCAAGAATTTGAAATGTCTTTACTGCGGGAACTAACATTCTTTCTTGGCTTGCAAGTACAACAAGCAACAGATGGCATATTCTTATCACAAGCAAAATATCTTAAGCAAATCTTGAAGAAGTATGGCATGGAAGATTGCAAACCTGTAAGTACACCAATGATAACCGGATGTAATATCAGTTCTAATGATGATTCCCCCACGGTGAATCAACCAGAATACAGATCTATGATAGGAAGTCTACTTTATCTCACTGGGACAAGACCAGACATTATGCATGCCGTTGGGATTGTTGGACGATTCCAAGCTAATCCAAAAGAGTCTCACCTTCAGGCTGTGAAAATAATATTCAAATATCTACAAGGAACTCAAGACTTTGGACTATGGTATCCAAAGAATGTTGATCTTACTCTTCATGCATACACTGATGCAGATTGGGCCGGAAATGTTGATGATCGGAAAAGCACTAGTGGTGGTGCATTCTATATGGGACCCCGCTTAGTATCTTGGTTTAGCAAGAAGAAAAGCTCTATTGCCTTATCTACAGCAGAAGCAGAATATGTGGCTGCCGCATCATGTTGTACTCAACTTCTCTGGATGATGCAAACCTTACAAGACTTTCAAATCAAATGTTCACCTCCTATCTCCATTATGTGTGACAATACAAGTGCCATCAATATCTCAAAGAATCCTGTTATGCATTCCAAGACCAAGCACATTCCCATCAAATATCACTTCTTACGTGAACAAGTGCTTGAACAAAAGGTGAAATTGGAGTATGTTCCCTCCAAAGAACAAGTTGCTGATATATTTACCAAACCTCTACCTAGGGAAGTGTTCGAATATCTCTGATAGCTAGAGTAGTCTTTTGCCATGTAGATAATTTGATCTACTTAAATTCAGAAGATTAAATTGGATACGCAGATTTCATGAAGCATAACATGATAGAAAGTATTTACAGAAGGTAAAACGCGTACGGGTATTTTATTGTAAATTTTGTCTTTTCAAAGATTCTTCCATACCATGTTGCTATTTGGTATCTCTTGTGGTGTTCAAGTTCTCATAATTCTGTTTCATTCTCTAATGTTTCTTGATAAATATGCCTCGATGATTTGCTGTTGAAAGTGTTCAGGATGCACAGACTAAGGGGGAGCATTGGTCTTATGGAAAGAATGCATTGTTGGCATTCTCATTATTTGTTGTCATCTAATCTCATGTTTGAGATTCTTTTGGTCTTCATTGTATAGGTCATGTAAGGACTTCTTCATTCTTTCTAAATCCACTTGGTTGGATCATTGATATAAGTATGATTCCTTGGTGATAGTAAAGGTCATAGAGTCATGTACTTCATTGAAAAATATGTTTGAAGATTCAGCATGAACTCAGGGGGAGCCTGGTAACTTCAGTGCACATCAAATCTTCAGAGCTCTTCTTTATACAAGAGAAGAAAAACCTTGTTTTGGTTTTGATCCACCCTTTGCCCTTGATGTCAAAGGGGGAGAGTATCATGGTTTTTAATGGTTGCCATCATGTCCAAAGGGGCATATTGTTGGCAATATGATGCAATGTGTTGTCCTTGATGGAAACCTACTTGATGAAGTTGTTCTTGATGGAAACTGACTTGATGATTTGTCTTTGATAGCAACCTATTTGCTAATGATGTATCTACAGATCAATTCAGAAATAGTAGAAGAAATAATTTCCAGTAAGTGCCAGAGAAATAATAAATAGGATATTTCACAAAGAATACGCGGGTTTGTAACATCCAAGTCGCGTATGTACACAGATTAGTACGTCCCAAGTCGCGTATTCCCTTTTGCGCTCCAAAATTACAATACCAAGGGGCATTACCATGGTTTTGGCACACAGCATTGAGCAATGTATGGTTTATTTGATTCCGTTCAAGAATACCATCAGGAGTGGTGTGGTTTTGGCTCATGGTATTGGTAAAATTTAAATCTATTTAAGGAGAATTAGATCATAGTGCAAGGTGTGCATGAGAAAAGGTTGTGGATGAATAAATATCTCTATGGAATATCTGCATGGATGAACTCTGTTCTTAATTGATAGATCTAAATCTATGATGCACCCATGGATCTAAGGATGGTTCAAGATCACTAGATCTGATGATGATAAATCTCTAAGATGATCTGCAGAAGAAGAAATGGTGAAGATCTGGCGCAAAGTCTGCTAAAGAAAATGAAGAAATCTGGGTAAGTATATATATCTGATCTTTTTTGCAAAGTTTTCCATTTACAGATCTATACACTAGTTTGTCTCGGCAAAAGCGCGTGTATACGCGAGTTCTCTTAATGAAAAGCGCGTATAGGGTTTTCTGAAGAATAAAATACACAGAAGTATACGCGGGTTGGTGTGCAGGAAAGCGCATATGTACACGGATTCAGTAAAGCGAAGTAGTGTATGCTAATTGAATTAATGAAATATCAGGGTTGAGTTTGTATCTACATATCTATTCTGAAGTCTGGGTTATTTCTGATATTCTGGTTACAGTGGTCTCACTATTCTATTTGAAGTATTGGGCAAAGTATGTTTTTTGATGTTATGTAAAGGGTTGTGTTGAAGCTGTTTCATCCAGTATGAAAATTGATGAAACTTGGTCTGCAGTGGGTCTGAAGGTTGAAGCCTTCAGTATGGAAGTATAAGCTTTCAGCTAGTAGAAGCTGGTGTTGAATTCAGGGGGTCAAAGCTCCCTTCTAGGAGAGGCTGGTAAACAAGTTCAGGGGGTTGGAGCTCCCTTCCAGTTGAAGCTGGAAAACGAGAGAAGGTTGTAGCCTTCTGCAAGTAGCAACCTGCGTACTGATATGATTCTGCATCAGTACTATGTTGTAAATTTTTTTCTAAATAATAAAGATTGAAGACAAAGACGACAACAGCGGTGGTTTTCTCCCGAATTGGGTTTCCACCTTAAATTTTGGTGTTCATGTGTGTGATGCTTTATTCTGTTGATTACTACTCATAACTTGATACATAACTGATAAATTTGTTTATAAGATTGCTTCTGTGAATTGTCTCTAATTCTGGAAAGATAAATCAGTATACGCTAGTTTCCTTCTGCATTTCTGCGTGTATATGCTAGTTCCGTTCATAAAAACCACATATGGAAATTTGCTCAAAGAAAAAGTTGAATTTATATTATAAGCTCTAAATACTAATTCACCCCCCGCGCGCCCCCCCCCCCCCCCCCCTCCCCCTCAGTATTTTTCCAACAAAATTAAAGGCCTAACCTCCATTTGGGACTCATTTCTCCCATGATGATTCCTCTTGTGCATTGAAAGCTACAAATTACTAAATATGCTATAATTGATTCTTATTATTTGCTCTAGTGTTATTGATGGTAGGAAATGAATAGCAGGAGGAAAAATAATAGGGTTTTCACTCATTTTGGACTTGTTAAATGAAGAGGAAGTGGCTCATGGAATTCATTAATGACAATAAAACTACAGTGACTCAAGATATTGAGACTAGAAGATGAAGCTTTTATAACATCATGTACGAGGTATTAATTCTTATAGTCTCTCACATATTAACATTCAAGAGGAATATCTAACTAGGACCTTTGCATTTGTAAGCTTCTATGATAATATAAGAGGAAAATGTGCCATTTTTAGATGGAGAATCCCCAGTATGGGCTTCTCCAACATTAAATCTTCTGTTCTAGTCATGGATTTCCTATTAGAATGTTTTTTTTTTTTCTAAATACATGTTCATACTTATTGAATAATAGAAATTAAAATAGAGAAAAATAAGTTATTAACCAACATAGGGTTTATGTGTCGATGAATCATTTTTCCATGGCTTGATATACTATGGATCAAGTGATTATTTCCCAACTAGAATAATAATTTTTTGGGGAAAAAAAATTATAATAGGTGTTATTTGATTACTTAGATGGTTAGAGATAGACTAAATCCATGACTAGAGGAGTCACACTTAAAATAAGACCATATTTTCTTGATCATAGATATTCCACTAGAATAGTTTATGATAATAGATATTATAATATTATGAGATATTATATTATAAACTTCATTTTCTTAGATCTAAAACTTATTACTAATAGCCTAGTGCTCAAATTTATGGAAAATAAATAAAATATGAAAATGAAAGAACAAGAAAATGAACACACAATCCAAAAAAATCAAGATAATACATGACTTGTGAAACTTGATATAAGAAAAACCCTAACTAGAAGGTGAGGCCTATGATCTTCTCTCTTTTCTTTGGTTATGAAATACATGTAATAAAAAGGATCACTCACTACTAAATTTCCTTTGAAATTATGGGTTGAATAGCTATTACCAAATATTCTACCTCCTATATTATGATCTAGTATCCCACTCCTAGGTGCTCTAATCAAATCTATAAAAAGTACAATGTTAAAATAATGGACCCCCTTATTTTCGTAGAAACCAAATATTTAAACATTATCTTGATAGTCATCTAGGTTTAGGGTTAATGTTTTTGTATGCTCAACTCTTAATCAATGTTAGGGTTTTAGACCCTCTAGAATATTCTTAAAAGCACATATGCTACTAGGCCCACATGTGAGTAATGGGAGCTAACATGGCACCCAACTAATACCATGGTGGTAATAGGATAGGCCAACTTGCAAGAGGCGTGAATTTAGCATAGGAACTTTGATGGAGGGTTTTCACACCACGAGAAATATAAAAGTTGAGGGGCCAGTAGATATTGTTAACGCTGGAAAATCATACAAGAAAAGACGAAATTATTTAATGTCAGGCAGAAGGATTTACAGGGCTGAGAAACATTAGAGAATCTACAAATTATTTAAAAATATCTAAGGTCTAAGGAAAAATCAAATTTGAGCAAGTCATAAATGCTTTTTAGCGCAAAAACCTTCGAGAAGAACACCTTTGCACGCCTTTTGACCCGAAATGCATGCAATCCTGGGAGTGGTGGAAGTCACTTTCCGGGACCACAAAAAGCACACTACAAGACAATTATTTCACACTTGAAGCCACCTAAGGAAAGCCACCAAATCCTCCTTAGACATCAATGAAATAATTGTTACAATGAAATAATTGTGACACATAATGGAATCATCCCCCTCTCTTTAGTCACCATCCACAATGTACCAAAAGAGGGAAGGAGGATTTGAATTCTCCTATAAAATTCCACCAAGAGATGAACAACTTGAGAGCACATTGTTATGCTGGCCAGAATTTCCCCAAGAAATACCAGTAGTGTATGATCTGGAGCTAAGATAGAGGGGACTCAATTGTTGGCCATCCAACAAGTTCAGTCCACCATAGTAGAGAGAGGGATAATTTGCATCAAGGCAAGCTTGGAAGTAAAGACATCCTTGCTTCAGGACTTAGAACCCAAGTTCTAACGGCTCCTTGGCATGTGGGTTAAAGTTTCATCCTCATTTCCTAAGAGTACTCAATAAGAGGGGTCGAAAGAGACACCATTTGGATTATTTTAGTTGCTTGAATCTATTCAGAGATTTTTTTTTATTTGTTTTAGTTTTAGTTTAGTTTTGGTTTGAATATGCATGCTATTTGTTTATCTAGTATGTTTATGTTTTATCATGTTCCACTAATTTGCTTGACTCCACTTATTTTTCTGCCCATGACTGATAACTTAAGAAGGTAAACCACACCCCTTAAGTTGGTGTGATTTCGTACATGCATGCACGAAACACACTAACACAGGATTGGCAACTCTAGTAACGTTTATTTCCAAGTTTATGTGGTTGTGCCTTTTTGCAGAGACCTCTGTCTATGCTATGGAATGGGGCTAAATTTCCCCCTTTTTCTCTTGCAGTCCCTAGTTCATCCCAAGTCACAGATTGAAGCAGAAAAACTCCAAAAATTACATTTGTGGGAATTTTCACGCTTTTCCCTCCCACAGACGCACCTAGGGCACCCGTTCAGAGATGACCTGGGCACAGAAATCGTGCTTGTTTCAGCCTTTTGCGCACAAAAGTTAGAATGAGAAATTTCTCCCATATTTTTATCTTTTCCTTCTTATAAAGTGCTTGGCAGCCCATAATACATATGCTAGCACTGGTTGAGGTACCCCGAGCTTGCTTAAGCTCACTGTTAGCTTCTTTTTGTAGGCTTAGTGTCTATTTTATTTCAAGTTGATTTTTGCAAAGTTCACACATAGTTTAAATATGGGGAGAAATTAACTTGCATTCCAAAAAAAAATTATGTTTTTCAAATTTAGGTACCAACACACCTAGATAATTAGCAAAAGTAAGTGGCCCAAGTCCACGCATGCTTAGGTAGTTTATTTTTTCTAGTCTAAAAGTTATTATTTTAGTTCAATTTTTGCACTAGGATTTCGGGAACAGGATCGAATTGTCGATAGAAGAGCAAGTAATATATGATTCCTTTGCACCCTTCAATGATCCTAGGCAATAATATGAATGCTCGCTATTCACAACTCACCATCTCCCTTTAGTTGATCACATAGATTAACTAGGAAAAATATAAAGCAGCCTATATCCGTGCATGTTTTTCTTTTGAGAAAGGAACAATACAACATAGTTCAATAGGGGATTTTGAAAAGGATCATCGCATATCTAGACATTCAAACTATGTTCTTTTCCACTTTTTTCTCACACACATCCACATAATAATAAAAGCAAATACACCTAAAACTAACTTAAAAAGCCTCACTAAATTCTCCCTATAGGGGCCAAAAAAGAATTTATAGTTTAAGTTAGGATCAAGGGGGTACGCATCCAATAAGCCACCTTGATCATTCTTCATCTTGAGACATAGAAGTTGAATATTTAGGGAGCTTCAAATCCATCTATCAATCCATGGAAAAGAAAACCGAAGCGCGACAGAGACCTGATTCAGAGGGGGTTAGGCTTAGGCAGTGCGTGTGGTATCAGTTGGGGCTACCTGACTCGGCTGATACTAGGTACTGTTAGCTAACTTACCAAGAAGCCCAAGACTCGAATTCTCACGTGGGACTGTGGTACTTAGTGGCCAAATTTAGGGCATCATTTCCCTATAGGTGATGGTGCAGGCAAGCATTAGATCCTTTACCCTTACCTTGGTGGATTTTCTTCAGCTAACTAGGGATGTCTCCAGCTCTTACGAGATGTTGTGCCAGCACTCACAAGATATGTTCTCAAGGCCCAGTTACATTCAAGTGTATGAGGACGATTAGGTCTTCTAGGATCTGAGTATCATACGTAAAATTTAAAAAAAACCACATTTTTTGATTGATTGATTACATAGGATTAATTTAAAAGGAAAATTAATTTTATTTTCGAATTGTTTTATGTATGCGATCATAATTTTTCCAAAACTAGACCTAGTCAACACCAGAATGGACCCAACGGCACCTCGTCGATCTATGCATCTTTGGGACCTCCCCCCATTATCGAGAGGGGTTCCAAGTCTTTCACCATTTGGGCGTCAAAGACGGAACACTGCCACCATTATTGGTTCGTCCTTTATTGGGAAATCCTTAGTTGGGAACCCTAGTTGGTCTCCCAACACCACACCACATACCACTCCTCCCTCAAACCCTAGGGGGTAGAGGAGTGATAACCATTTGGGGAGCCAGTCGAATACACAACAGTGTAGGTCGCAAATAAACCCTCTTCCTAACTAGAATTTTGTGTCTTCACAAGTTGCAATGGCTTCAACCTCACAATCACCTTTTTTTAGTTTCTTTGAATATACCATATTTAAATAAATTGAAGAATGACCCATTTCACACAACCCTACATAGCCTCCCATGCCCATGAAGCTCCCTTCAGATATTCCAAAGATCGAAGGAAAGAAAGCGGAAGAACCAGGTAATCATGTCATGACCTTCCACTTGTGGTGCTCAACAAATAGTATCATTGACGACACTATTCGATTGAGACTATTTTAATGCACTCTGACAGGAGTAGCAGTGAAATGGTACGTGGAACAACCCTTTGATTCACATGGAACCTTTAACGGCCTTGCCACTACGTTCCTAACATATTTTTATTTACCCATCCACCACGATTCTGGAATGGAATTACTAACACACTTTAGACAAACCCTCGCCATCCATATCTCGAACCATCCCCATGAATGGAGGCAGCGACGTAGTTTATATAAACCCAAACTCGATGATCGAGTACTTTTAGACCTATTCTTGAAAACTCTCACTGCAGAGATTTAGAAGGATGTGGCACAACAAAGGCCCATATCCGAAGAGGATGTCATCAACAAAGCCCAATAGCTTGAGCTGATTTATACACAGTTAGGATATATATACAATATCCTGCCAAATTCCCTGCGCCTGCAAACTTATAAAGAATTGCGAGGCACATTAAACTTTGTAGATGGTCTAACCAGGTCATTGACCTAAATTTACCTAGGCAGAAATAGTCAAAACCTCAGTTATACATATGGTTCTACCTAGAACGTAACACAACCTGGTTTTCAAAGTCATCATATGCCTCAGAAAAATTTGACCAATAGGACATGAGTGTATCACCATATAAGACCCTATCCTCCGGCTCATGGGACCCAGTATGCATATAGAGATAATGACGAAAGAGCTCTCCCCCCAATAGCCTGGTGCAAACTGGGGACCGCATTACACTCACTCCCCAGCACAAGACCTACCTACGCAGAACAATGCATAGGTGAAATTTGTGCAGCTTTCCCAAAACCAACCACACCAATCATATAATCAGGAGAAATACCCTCCTAACGTCGTTAAGAAAAAAGGAAAAAACAAGCCCAATGGGAATCCTGGACAAGGGGACAACAACGAGCAATGCCCACCACGATCTCATGATGGAGGCAACTCCAACCGAAATCAAAGCCAGGAGCCAAGCAATGCCCAACGACAGAGAAAAAGGCCACCTCTTTGAACAAACCACTCTTGTTTGATCTGTGGTGAGTACGACCATTATACTCACCACTATCCCAATCTCCCTAAGCTAAAGAAGCTGCAAAGTAACCAAGGACAAGGAGGATCTTCCAAACAAACAGTTGTGATGCAGGAACCTTTCCCCCATCAAGGGACAGTTAGCACTCAACAACAAAATCCCAACGACTCCTGAAAAAACAATCACGAAATCTACATGACTAGTGAAGAGATGCTTTTTCAAACATGGAATCACAATTACGAAACCCCACCAGACACCAACGCGTCAGGGGCTAGTACCATTGCACCAACTACACCTTTCACCATCTCAAAGATGCTTATTGAACCATTGCCAAAGATGGCTAAGGGACCAAATAGGTGAGCAGGAAACTATTCCAAAGCGGCCCATAATTATAACATCATGCACAATCTATCCCACTCTCCTGCTGCTATTTTAGCTTTGGAAGTATTGCAATCATGCCCAAAACAATGAAAAGCCTTTCTTCCTGTGTTAGGCGCTATTGACCCTACTGATATGCACCTAATGGATTTTGATTTAGACAAAGCCACCCCTAACTTCCTTTGATGGTCGCCTTTCAGATACTAGTGTCAGTTTAGAATATAACCATTCATCGATGTGTCATTGACGAGGGTGCATCCACGTGAATCATGTCAAAAAACATTTGGTAGAAGTTAGGATCTCCTGAATTAAAACCTTCAGTCATCATGCTTAGAGCATACGATGGTCGTCCTTCGACCCCTATTGGTCTCTACAAAAACGTCCCAGTATGCTTAGCCGAAAAAATGGTCCATATAGACATCGAAGGTCTTGGATGCTCATAAGAGCTATGTCTATATGTATCTATGTCAATAGGTTTCATCTTTCATGATTGTCTTGATGGAAGTGTAGATATGTTCAAACCTTATTGCCAGGCAAGGTGTTCATATTCTTTGAAAAACTTCAAAAAATAAAATAAAAAAATGTAAAAGAGGGGTATGCCCTAAAGAAAGATCAAAGGGTAAAGAATAAAATGGTCAAAAAAGAAAAGAAATGAACCCCGAGCAAAAAATAGAAAGCCAAGGAAAGTGCCCAATCTAAATACCTACTTTTCATCTGTTGTAATCAAATAATTGTGGAAACACTTGTAGGCTTTGCCACAATTCATGAATAAGTCAAATATTTATTTAAACTTGGCTTAGTCATATTTCAATTTCATGTTATAGATTAGAGAATAAATATCTAGCCAAACGGTTTAATCTTGGCGGATATCGTAGCTGAGTAGAGTGAATAAAGGTGCTCAACAGTTTTAATCCAGATGACATGTGGATGTAATAAAGGGTAGAAATAGATAGATTCATCATGTAAAAGAAAAGATTGAAAAGGGTTTTGCAAGTCTAAATGCACCTAATAAAGAAGACAACATGGTAGTGTTAAGTAGATAGGGTAGGTAGATAGTGCGCAAGTGTTATCTGATGAATAGATGCTTGCTACATGTTGGTTAATCATTTACTTTCATCACAAGTACTAAAGCGAAATACTGTTTGGAAAATCGACCAAGCAAAGTCAAATTCATTATCCCTCATCATTTTTCCCCCCTCGAGGTTTACTAATTTCCCCAAAGAAATCTTCGTGTTGAGATCAAAGGGCTCAGAGCTGTCGACTTAGGAGGGAGGTGGGACCCTCGCTAATGATCAAAGACCTAAGCACTTGAAATAATCCATCATTGATCTCTTCCATTTTAACTTTTCCTAAGTAAATCCTATTTTACTTAGGAAGCTGATACAACATTCCGCAAATTCCTCGAGACAACTTGTTTATTCTAAGCTTATTTGAAGATAAAATGTGCAGACGTTACTTCATAAGTTTTCACTTTCTTAGATATGCAGATGTTTTAATTCCTTAATCATATCATATTAACATTTTGACTTTATTATATTAATTCCCTAGTGAAATCCCTTTTTCCTATGTATATAACTCCCTTTTCTAATAAATATCCCCAAAAACCCTCTTATTATAATGTTTTACCAAAGTATATATAGTCACGCACATTTAAAATAAATACCACTTTATAAAGCCCTTTTGGTAAAAACTATAGCCTTATATATACATTAAAAGCACCTATGATGAATTGATTGCATTAATTTATTCATCGTATAATAAAAATATACAAAAACCTTTAGACATGCGGCAATTCGTGTTTAATATCAAAAACATATTAATAAAACTCCGCGGAAGTTTGGCACCAAATATTCTTGTCCACGTAGCATTCCACATGGCCAAACTCCGCCATGATCCATTTCATGATTCACGAGTTAATTAGTCATTTGAACCAGTACCAACCATTCCATATTAACTTCTCCCACAGATGATTAAGTTACACGATAAAACCTTTTCAAACCCAAGGCAGACACACCTTTGAGAGACGCACAATTTCACATCCTTTTCGGCCAATCGAGATCATCCCTCCTTTAATCAACGGTCAGTCAATCCAGCGCCCCATCCGAAGTGAGTTATTTAGCCGGCGGGGAGTGAGCGGTTTTTGACTATTCAGCATTCCACATTAGCAACGTCTTGTGGAATGACGCCATCGCGTTACACGCCCTCGTCCAAAAGCGGTGCGGGCAAAACTGCAGCCTCTGCCTTTGCTTGAAGCCCCACTCCCCGCCACGTCACCGCGTACGTCAAATGACGTCATCACCTGGCGACAGCTTCCTTTTGACTTGTTTTTAAGCCATTTTCGCGTTTTTTCGATTATTTTAGTTTACCGAAAGAGACGAGCTCACTTCTAATTTCAAAATTCTAAACGCAAATACACAGGTGAAGTGCTTCTTGTGATATTGAAGAACGTCCATCGTATTCATTACTGATGGAAGAACCGGTTTCACATTAAAAAATAGGTATTTATCATTCCGCTGCATGACTATGAAGTTAAACTTAGTTTCTGTGTTTTTTTCCTCTAAAAGTGATAGTCAAAAGTCCTCTACGAGTCCTCATTAGAATTCTAGACACCATGAGAATTTTCTTCCCAAACACCGCAATTTGTTCCAATTTCCTCTTTTGTCGGATATCCCGTCCGTTAACGAGAAAAGCTGAAACCTTCATTTTGAATCTGGCTCAAAATGGAAGCTAGCCACTCTAAATGTCACTCCTTTGAATGCTCCTCAAAGTTGGACTATTTACCTCTCTCATAAGATGATTTCAAATAAAAGACCTACATTTTGATGGGGAGTCACAGTTGAGCTTCTGTCGGCTGGGGAACGGAAGGCTCCTCAAAGACGAATCTTAAAGGGTTGTGAGAGATCAATCTCCAAGTGTTCATTCTCAGGTCCACGTTTTCCCTGAAATCATTCATTATTGTGTGAAGTGATCCCACACAAGAAGGCTATTGGCTCTGATCAAAGTGTTTTGTTCCACCTTAACACCTGGGGCTATCAATGCTGTGTTACAAGGTGGCTTGAACAAAGATCCGCCTCTATCCATGGAAGGGCTAATTGAGAAAACCAGGCTGATAACTCCGGAGAAATTGAGCTTGATAGCCTTCGATTGCTAGCCATTGCACCGAGCATAAATAAAGGGACTCCTATGGTTTTGCTTTTTCAATCAATTGGGAAGGCTTATTGTGAGATAATATCCTTTGTCTTAGGATTCAATACCGGTGAGTATGTTGGCAGATAACTGGCTTTGCTATCTATCTTTACCCACAGGCGACCTCTGAGATTAAGTATGATTATGCTTCAGCCTTCATTGCCAACAAAATCCATGATCAATTTTTAAGGCTAGATGATGAAAAGGTTTTCAAGTACTCTCAGGTTATCTATCATCTCATAATTTTCTATCACTCGAATAAATTCCCTTTCCATGATAGGAAACTTGATGCTAAAGGTAATCCCGAATCATTATTTTGGTCCCCATCATTCATTTGTCTCCAATTCCCTACTCTTATTAGGAATTCATTGATCGGTTGTACATCACGCTACAACCTTGTTAGCAATTTCTCCCCCCGAGGCTTAGTGCGAGATAAGAAAGACCACCGCAATTGTCGAAGAGTTACAAAGTTGGGGATTGGTATCGGCATATGGAAACCATACGATCATCGAGATTTATGGATGTGAATTACATCCATTCAAAGTTACCCGGATATGTACCAGTGAGAATTTTTGCTTTGGAATACTTTGAACGGATAGTTCTTCCAGATGTAATCCATTTTAAATGTAAAAGCATGGATTAAGGATCAAAACGATTAGGTCCTTTCATTTTTTGCAATTCTAGAGCTGAAAGAGATCTTTGAGCTTATATTAGAGAAAAAATTCCAGGACATCTTTCGTTGAGTCCCTTATGACCCCTTTGGTTTCATTTGTGAAAAGGTTAAAAAATAAGTCATCTCCTTATATACATCACGAAAATTACGACATAGAGCAGTATGCAAATCAAGATGAATGGGTTAAAGGAACACTTGTTGAAGAGGGAAGTGGAGGTGACAAATTGAATAAACTTATGAAAGATGTTGAGAAGAAATTTGACCTAGAAGCATATGATCAAATGCGGGGTACCCCTATATTGGCATAACTAGCAGCCACTCTACAACAAGCTATACGAGGAAAACTGACCCATCGGTAAACGACGAGCTAAAGGTAAAGGAAAAGAACCTATAGTTAGGGTCATTGAAACCACGGTCATGGCGGAAAAATCACGAGTTCCAAAACACCCAGAACAATCTACAAAGCTTCTCAAACATAACCATCAGAGCCTTCAAGCTCCGGAGATGCCAAACTCCTTTGAATGTGGAGAAACTCGAGAAAAAGAGGTCAGCTCCGGATACACCTTCAAAGGGAGCCCACAGAGTATCGAGCTAAAACACAAGTACGATCTTCCTCCGGATGCCAAGATCATAGATGAAATATTCGATGATGGCGTGGAAGATGGTACGACAACACATGCACGACGAAGTGAAAGCAAATATATAAGTCGAAAGGGATACAAAAGCAATGTGATACCTCTGAAGTATCTTCTTTCGTGATCGCCCAAAGACCAGAGACTGCGGAGACATAAAGAAAACCTTCATTGATATCAAAACAAGGAATGAACCATTAAAAATGAAGGTCTACGATCGCATATGAAGATGGCTCCTCACAATCAGCAAAGGCTGATGTCAGCATTTGATCTTTCACAAGGCAAATGCAAATGAGCCACTTCAAAGCTAAAAGGTGCCAAAAGCCAACTTGAGCAACAGACTACGATCGTAACAAATTTTGAAGTTTTAGCAAAAGATATCCATCCTTGGATCTGATAGAGCTTCATAGGCAAACAAAGAAATGGTTTATTCTACTCTCACCAAACAAAGCACATGGCAGCTTTTAACACTACAAGACTCCTTTGAATAAACTACTACCGCAACGTGAAGATTGAGAAAGAGCCTCCCTCACGGACGAGGACAATAGAATAAAGTCTCTAGAAGAGATCATCATTGGTTTGGGTCACAATCCCAAAGACACTACAAAAAGGTATTGGATGGCAACTGATAAAAAGAAAGAGGATGATATGGTTGCACTAAGAAAACGCGAAAATACCAGCCTCAAAGGCACCCCGGACACAAAGAGGAAGTACAAAAGGAAATTCACAAGAAGAAATGATGGAGTTGCTCTCTAAATTTGAGCTGAGCGACGAAATGAAAGCCGAGAAAGGAGGCGGAAAAGGCGTACGGAACGGGAAATTCTCAAACGGGCTCACGAGAACAGGGCACTACGAGGACAACGAGAACAATCATCTCGGGTGAATATTTCTAATTTGGATTGCGAGGATTTGATTAAACAGGATGGAGAGTTTGCGGCTGAAAGGTCAGCGTAAACTCCAAGAAGCAAAATTACAATTAACAAAATTGGAGGGAAAATGTGACGCAGCCAAAAGACGCAGTATGCGACAACCTCGAGGAGAAATAAAAAGGTTGGAAAAATTGGTTGAGGCTTTGCAAAAAGATCTTACGCTGAAAGCCTCTGAATGAAATAAATGATATTCTTTGGGACAACATCATTAATTTAATAAGAGATATTTGGCGCTTCCATTCAAAGCTATTTTTGAGCAAGAATGAGTTAGTCGAGATGGCCCAAGAGGAAATAAATAAAACTAGACATGAATTAAAGAGGCTGCTTGGAGACTAGCGACGCGCTCATTCGCTTTTGAATTCCGAGTAACAAAACAACGGCTAGCATTGCTAGGAATTGATGTGACACAGTAACGTGTAGTTTTGGAAAGCTGAAAGAGGTTTTCCACAAAAGAGACTCTCATACGAAAATCTAGAAAGTAGGGTGAAATATGCGATATTTTGGTCGACATCAACGTTTTCTGCGAGAAAAGTTTCAAGCTCTGCTCGGCAGGGAAATGCCAAGTCCCATGCTCACTGGAAGGATCAAATAGTAGACTTGGAAACTTATGAGAAAAGAATCAAAGCTCATGCTAAACAGCACACCTATGGGTTCTACTTGGCCTAGGTTTCTACTAGCTCCTCGAACTACATTGCGCACTGGCGGGAAGAGTATTTATGAAAAGGAGGAATCTATTTCATCTGGAGCATGAATTAAAAATATCTGTTCCAAAGCGAGCCCACTTTTTGTAAACTTACCGAGCCGGTGAAACTTTAAGGAAAGCTGGAAAGAACAATGATACCGGATGATCGGTGGTGGAAGGAAATGTCGTGAAATTTTGTAAAAAATGTCGTCGATAAAGCTTTATCTTTACTATTGAGCAAATGGTAAAAAACGAAATGCGAGATGAAAGAGTATCGGATGAAAGATTAAAAGAGTATCCAGTGAGAAGAAAAGTATTCAACAAGTCAAAGGAATACGCAAAGGACAAATGACAGTAGCCCTATTTTGAGCACTTATCACTTAGCACTTCCATGAAGAAAGGAAACGACGACATCAGCGTTACTCATTATTCTATTTTTCGAGACCATGTGTCTCTTGTTTGTTGTAAATATGCTTTAAAGTCAGCCGAATTATTGGCTAGGATAGAGTAAGATTGTTAGGATTATTTTTGTATAAATAAATCAAAGAGAGTGTTTAGTGGATTCTATTACTCACTGTTTGTAACATTGAGGTTTTCGGAGTAAACTAGCTTTTGGACAAATTTGCTATGTGGCTTCATCGGGATGACGTTTTGGGCTTCTCGACTTGTTGCGGGATTCATGTGTTGGACTTCGCCAATAAGTTTTCCAACCCTTGATGTTTAAATTTTATATTAGTTTATGCTATCATCATATCCATTTTACGAATAGTTTACATAAAGGATTGAAACGAGAATTTGCTTAATTGTACTGCTTTTCAAATGTGATTATTCTCGATGTTTTCTTCTGGATTAGTTATGAGCATGAATTCTTTCATTACTCATGTTTCTTGCCATTCACATTTTTGATTACCGTAACAAAAGAATCCTTCATTTCTCTTTGCTTGTAATCATTTCTCTCTTCCTCTTGGATCATGGTGAAAGATTCTTAGTTGCCTTTCATCCCCTTCAAGACCATCCATCCACTTTAAATTTTAAGGATTGTTCTCTGCCTAGGCCATCTTGCCCCGTAATACCATCTTGTGTTCGGAAAAGAAATCCCGAGAAAGCCATCCTTAGACTCCAGCCCAACGACGCGAAAGCGACCTTGCCCTTAGTTTGTGGATTCCACCATCCCAAAACAAACTTTGCATCTATAACTAGCCTAAAATCATTCGAAAAACAAAAGATAAATTATAAAGGAGAGAGCCCTCTGCGGATGCGTGCATTGGCTAGATTCTCGCATCTAAAAGATTGGTTTGTGGTTACCCGGCATAATTTCCTCTTACACAGCTTCTAGGAAAAACCCGAGTGATAACATAGTGGCGACCCTACTGATCCCGAATCATTATTGAGTACTATTGTTTGATTTATAAGCTATGACGTGAGTGCGAAGATCACCTGGACAGCCTCTTGAAATTGCTTTGCTCTGCAATTGCAAAAGTAAATAAAAAGCTCGCTCGCCATATCTCTCGATGTAGACTTATACATCGAAACTTAGTTTCGAAACATTCAATCAGCGACTCTAGTTTAATAAATCCTTGAGAAAATTTTAGAATTAAAAATCTTAGAATTTCTTAAAGAAATCATAGAAGTTGCTTTTGAAAATCTCACATTAAAATAATCATAGTAAAAATATTCAAAATTTGGTTTCCCTTTGAAAGAACTAACTTTTTCTTGCGAATTGTTTTATCAAGGGTTTAGATGCGATACTATGATGGTGGACAGAGGATCGGACACTCAGGGATTAAAATCATCCACCAGCGACTCCAAAATCAATTTCAATACTAAGACCTCGACTGGAGGAATGAGCTTGGAAGAACAATATGGAAAGATCGAGCTTTCAACTTTGGATTGTTATCCAAGACATTATGTTCTTTCTAAATTGATATGGTTTTCCAATGTATATTGTATTTTAAGAGAAGATCTTAGAGTAGTTTTTAATTTATCTCTTTTTAAAAATTGTAAATATAAAATCTCCATTCATATTTGAGCCTCATTATTCGACTTTTTGATATCACATTTTCCAATCACAGACATCGTTGATCGGGATCAAGAGCTTCAGGTTTCAGAGCAATTCCCACAGCCAAATAATCCATATTCCAAAGCATTAATAGTGATCTCTGGATGATTGTGGTTTATGCAGAAAAATCTTCCATTTGATGAAACTAAATGAATTCGTGGATGAGTTATCAAAACTTGATTTTGATGAGGATTTTCTAAGAGGTTCTTTCTTTCTTTTTAAATCTGAGAAAATGTTCTCCTCGGGAAGTTAAAAAATGGCTTCTTGATATAATTTCTCGAAAATTATGAAAAATGAAATCAAACTTTTGCATTCTCAAATTACGGTCATACGATTTTTCGAAATCCTAAAGAGTGCTTTCGAAAAATCTTCCTTCTCCAAAGAAAGAGGAAATTGTACTATCTTTTTGACTTGCATATTGAAGATGATTATTCTTTCAAACACAAGGTCGGAGAAATAAGTTCATGGATCTAATATTCATAATTCACCCGAACAATTAGTCATTAGAAGGCCTAGAAGTAAATAACATACATCATGCTTTTATTGAGTCCTATATCAGTTATACATGGAGAATGTTCTGAGCTTTCTAAATTTGCAAACATGTTTTCTCTATAAGGATCAGTCATACACCAAAAGTGGCCTTTACACATCATATCATTTATTATAAAGGCACATGATCGTAACCTACTTCCGATTTTGATCACAGGCAATCAAGTTGTCCATTTATTTTTACGGCCACTTTGATTGGCTTCATTGGCATTTTTGTATTACCCGATTCAGCTAAGATTTTAGTAGATTAGAATAGGTAACGAGTGCCAATAAAGTCTCGTAATTTTGAGCAATTTTTTTAGTGTTTCAATTTTCAAAGTCTAGTTTTTCATTAAGTTGGTTTGAAATTTTTGTGTGTCTGCTATTTTAGATCGAGTTTCTGGGTTGCGAGAAAAAGGACTATATCTTCAATTCAAGATTTTCAAACCACAAAGCAAATGCATGTTTGGGATTGGAACAAGTGCGTAAGATTTCCAGACTGGGAAACAAAGTTTTAAGTTTTCTCAACGGATGGTGACTTCTCGGAATTGAGGCTCGAAAGTGAAGGCCCTAAGTTCCAAAAGTTTTACTATCATATGTAAAATAAAGCTACCCCAGAAGGAAAAATTCCTTTACTTTCAGGACTTGAAGACATCCTGAGCATCCGATCTCATCTGCTTTCTTGACTTTCCACAAGGAAAAGTTTCTCTATCGCGAGTGGAGCCAGTGTTATGCCTCCTATATATCAATAGGTTTCATCTTTCATGATTGTCTCGATGGGAAGTGTGGAATATGTTCGAAACCTTCTTACTTGAGCAAAGTACAGTTCCATATTCTTTGAAAAAACCAAAAAATCCAAAAAATAAAAAATGTAAGAGAGTGTATACCCTAAAAAAGAAAGATCAAAGGGTAAAAAGAATAAAATGGTCAAAAAAGAGAGTAATGAACCCCAAGCAAAAAAATGAGTACGATGAAAGTGTGCAAGTCTAAATGCCACTACTTTTTCATCCATCGTTAATAAAATAATTGTGTGCGACTTGTGAAACTTTTGCCACAATTCATGAACAGTCATACTTTGTTTAAACTTGGCTTAGCCATGTTTCAATTTCATGTTATGAGATTAGAGAATAAATGTCTAGCCATGATGCTTTAATCTTGGGGGATAAGTAGCTAGGCAGAGTGAATAAAAAGGTGCTCCAACGATTTAGCATCCGAGCCCTTGGATGTAATAAGGGTAGAAATAGCTAGATTCATCATGTAAAGAAAAGATTAGAAAAGGGTTTGCAAGTCTGGAAATGCACCCTCTAATAAAAGAAGACAACATGGTAGTGTTAAGCAGATAGTGGCAGGTAGATGGTGCTTCTTCGCAAAGTGTTACCCGATGAATGGTGCTGCTACATGTTGGTTAATCATTTACTTTCATCACAAGTACTAAAGCGAGAAATACACTCTGGAAAATCACAGACCAGCGAAAGTCAAATTCGTAGCTCCCTCATCATCTCAAGAGTTTTACTAATTTCAAAAAGTACTAAGGTAATTTGAGATCAAGGGAGCTCAAGGCATTTCCTTGACACGGAGGGATCTGGACCCTCGGCCTAATGATCGAAAAGACCTAAGCACTTGAAATAATCCATCATTGATTATCTTCCATTTTTAACTTTTTCGTAAGTAAAATCCTATTTTACTTAGGAAAGCCCGAGTGCAACATTCCATAAAGGTTTCCTCACGACAACTTGTTATTCTAAGATTAAGTGTTGAAGATAAAATGTGCAATTGCTTCATAAGTTTTCACTTTTCTTCGATCTACAGATGCTACTGATTTTCCTTTGTCCTTTATCGTATTAACATTTGACTCTTATTATATTATAATTCCCTAGTGAAATCCCTTTTTCCTATGTATATAACTCACTCTTTCTAATAAATATCCCCAAAAACCCTCTTATTATAATGTTTTACCAAAGTATATATGAGTCCCGCACATTTAAAATAAATAATTCCCGCTTTTATAAAGCCCTTTTGGTAAAACCATAGCCTTATATATGTACGTCCGAGCCCTATGATGAATTGATTATATTAATTTATTCATCGTATAATAAAAATATACACCTTTCAGACATGCGACGGTGTGTGTTTATCTTATCAAAAAGCATATTAATAAAACTCAGCTGAAGTTTGTGCCATCGTACGTCCGTACGTGGCATTCCATGGCCAAACTACGCAGCACGATCCATTTCTATAGAGTCACTGCGTTATGATCATTTTAAAGGACCACTCAACAACACCATTCCGCCTATTAACTTCTCCCAGGGTGATTAGATTACACGTTAAAACCTTTTCAAACCTCACGGGGCGGTCACACCTTTGAAGTCAGCATGAGTTCCCCATCCTTTTGCACGGTAGCCGGATCATCCCTCCTTTTCAGTCAACGGTCCTCCCGATCAACTCCGCTACCATCCAGGTAACGAGTTATTTAGCCGACGGGAGTGACGGTTTGGATCATTCGGCATTCCACGTGGCAAGCGCGTCCTGTGGAATCGATGCCATCGCGTTTTTGTGCCGCTCGTCTAGCGATGCCGGTGCTTGCCGCTTGCCGCCTCACCGCATACGCTAGCGCTCTTCGTCACCGAGCACGTCAGGCACAGCGTCGTCACGTAAACGATGAAAAAAAACCTCTTTTTGACTTGTTTAAGCCAGTTTAAGAAGTTTGTCAGCTGTTTTGGTTTCAGAAAGAGACCGAGCTCCCGCTACAATTCTAGATTACACGCAAATAGACCATGATTGTCTCGAAATTCAGTGCGCTTGACATTGAAGAACGCCCGCTTCATTGTTCATTACCTCGTTGAAGAACTAGCTTTCCATTAAAAAAGCAGGTATTTGTCATTCCGCGCCCGAATCGCAAGTTAAACTTAGTTTCCCTGTGTTTTCCTCTAAAAAAGTGGTCAAAAGTCCTCTCGAGTCCTCATCGAAGATTTAGAAAGACACATCGTAACTTTGCTTCCCAAACCTCGCAATTTGTTCCAATCTCCTCTTTTTGTCGGATAATCCCTATCCGATCTCGCAAAGAAAAGCGAAACCTTTCGTTTGAATCCGGGAGAACCAAAATGGAGGCATTCTCTAAATGTCACTCCTTTGAATGCTCCTCACCGAGATTTGGACTATTTTACACTCTCTATAGTATGAAGATTTTCCAAATAAAGGGACCTACATTTTGATGAAAGTCCCCCGCTTTGAGCTTTTTGTCGGCGTGAGCAGAGATCGAATACTCGAAAAGGGCGAGATCTATGTAGGTTGTAGACCAATCTCCCAAGGTGTTCATTCCCATACGGTCCAGCTTTTCACTGAAAATCATTCATTGTTGTCCTGCACAAGTATGATCCCACACAAAGAGTCGTGTCAGCTCCGCCGATCAAAGTGTTTTGTTCCCTATAGCACCCTCGATGCTGTCAATGCTATAGTTACAATTTGGAGCAAGGGCAAGAGTAGCTTCCTCTATCCATATGGAAGGGCCTAATTGAGAAACGAGCTGACCAGACTGCTCCACGGAAGAAAGTGAAAGCAATGTGTCGCACTTTACATGTTACTGCACGAGCATGCGACCAAAAGGGACTCCCCCTCATGGTTTTTACTTCAATCAATTGGGAAGGCTTATTGTGAATGTAATATCCTTTGTCTTAGGGATTCACTACCGGTGAGTATGTTGATCGAGATAACTCGAGCTTTGCTTGTCTATCTTTGCCACGGGGCGACTTCCGAGATTAAGTATGATTATGCTTCCTTCATTGCCAACAAAATCCATGATCAATTTTTAAGGCTAGAGTGATGAAAAAGGTTTTCAAGTACTCCTCTGAGCTTATCTATCATCTCATAATTTTCTATCACTCGGACAAATTCCCTTTCTCAAGTTCGGAAACTCGATGCTAAAAAGGTGAATACCACGAGTCTGCTGTTATTTTTCGTCCATCATTCATTTGTCCTTCGATTCTCCTGCTCTTATTCGAGACTCATTGATCGGCTTTGTACATCCTGGCTACAACCTTGTTAGCGGGGAGTTTCTCGAGGCTTAGTAGTCGTGGATAAGAAAGACCGGCACTGTCGAAAGAGTTACAAAGTTGAGGGATTGGTACTTTGTACCAAAAAACCATACAAAGTATCGTGCGATTTATGGATGTGAGTTACGTCCATTCAGAGTTACCCGTATATGTACCCGATGAGAATTTTTTTGCTTTGGAATACTTTAGGGCTGGATGAGCAACTCGCATGTAATCCATTTCGCAATGTAAAGAAGAAAGCACGAGCGAAGGATCAAAAGCCGTTAGTTCACTTTCATTTTGCAGAATTCTAGGGGAGCCCGAAAGAGATGCCGAACTTATATTGCGCGTAAAAAATTCCGGACATCTTTTCCGTTGTCCCTGATGACCCCTTTGGTTTTCATTTGTGAAAAGAAGAGTTAGTCATCTCCCTTATACACATCACGTATTCCCGACATAAGAACGATGTGGCAAATCAAGATGAATGGGGTTAAAGGAACACTTGTTGAAGAGGGAAGTGGAGCTCGACAAATTGAATAAACTTATGAAAGATGTTGAGAAGAAATTTGACACTAGAAGCATATGATCAAATGCGGTACCCTATATTGGCACATCTTCGACGGCCACTCTACAACAAGCTATACGGAAGATTTCAGTCTCCATCGCATGAGTCAATGAGGAGCCTAAAGAGGTAAAGGAAAAGAACCTATAGTTCAGGTCATTGAAACGCAAGTCATGGCGGATACCCACAGAAGTTCCAAAACACCGGAACATTCCAAAGTCTCTCGAAACACCAAAGTAAAGCAAACCCAAGCTCCGGAAGATGCAAACTCCATCGAAATGTGGAAATAGTGGAAAAGAGGTCGGCTCTCCGGATACCACACCTTCGAAAAGGAGCCCCACAAGTCTATCAAGCTAAAAAACACAAAGTCCGAGTCTGCCTCCCGGTCATGTGGGGATACATGGAGTGAAATATCTCGATGATGGCGAAGATAGTCGGCGATCAGAGTACTGTCAGTGAAAGCAAATATAATGCCGTAAAAGGGATACAAAAGCAAGCCGAGCACTGAAGTGTCTTCTTTCGGACCGCCAGACGAGATACTGGAGACGCACGGCAGCTGCACGATGTCAAAACGAGGACGGGCCATTAAAAATGAAGGTCTACGATCAAGATATGAAGATGGCTCCTCACAATCGGCCAAAGGTTGATGTCGGCAGCGTTCGGTGCTTTCACGAAGGTAAAATGCAAATGAGCCGCCTCGAAAAGCTAAGAGTGCCAAAAGCAACTTCAGCAACAGACTACATCGTAACAAATTTTGAAGTTTTAGCAAAAAGATATCCATCCCTGGATCGAATGAAGCTTTCATAGGCAAACGAAATATGGTTTATTCTACTCTCACGCAAACAAAGCCATGGCGACTTTATCACTAGCAAAGATTCCTTCGAATAATACCATCGCAACATTGAAGATTGAAAAGGGCCTCCTCACAGAGCCAAGGACAATAGAATAAAGTCTCTAGAGAGATCATCATCGGGTTTGGGTCACAATCCCGAGGAAGACACTAAAGGTATTGAGGCAGCTGACAAAAAGAAAGAGGATGATATGTGTCTGCACTAAGAAAACATCTGAAAATGCAGACCTCAAGGCTCAGGACATCACGGGAAGTAATAAAAAGGAAATTCACAAGAAGAAATGATGGAGTTGCTCTTAAATTTGACGGAAGCGACTAAATGAAAGCCAGAAGGAGCCCGGAAAAGGCATTGCGGAACGGAAATTCTCACGCGAGGCCGACAAACGAATGTACTACGGACAACAGAGACGATCATCTGGTGAATATTTTCTAATTTGGATTCAGGGATTTGATTAAATCAGAGATGGAGGAGTTTGCGACTAAAGGTCACAGAACTCGAGAAGCAAAAATTACAATTAACAAAATTGGAGGAGAAAAATACGACACATCCAAAAAGACGACTTTATTTCGACAACCTCGGAGAAACAAAAAGGTTGGAAAAATTAGTTGAGGACTTTGCAAAAAGATCTTACTCGGAAAAGCCTCTGACTGAAATAAATGATATTCTTTGGGACAACATCATTAATTTTTAATAAGAGATATTTGGCCTTCCATTCAAGCTATTTTTGAGCGAGAATGAGTTAGTCAAGATAGGCCCAAGGAGTAAATAAACAAAACTAGACATGAATTAAGAGGCGAGGCTGTGAGCTAGCCAGCTGCCTCATTCCGCTCGAATTTCAGAACAAACAACAAAGCTAGTCATTGCTAGGAATTGGATGCATTTGAACGAGTGTAGTTTTGGAAGCAAAGAGAATTTTCACAAAAGAGAACTTTCCTTTGCAAAATCTAGAAAGAAAGTGTGCGATATTTTTGAGGTCGAGCATCAACGTTTGTGGAGAAAAGCTCAAGCTCTGTCGACTTGATTAATGCCAAGTCCCATGCTCACAGTAGGATCCAAATAGTAGACTTGGAAAACTTATGAGAAAAAGAATCAAAAGCTCATGCTAAACATACAGATCTATAGGTTCTACTAATATAGGTTCTACTAGTCTCATCGTAAACTGCGGTGCCATTTCTATTCGAAGAGTATTTATGAAAAAAGTGAGGAATCTATTTCATTCGGACACGCAATTAAAATATCTATTTCCAAACGAGCCCACTTTTTTTATAAACTTACGGCAGTCAGTGAAACTTCTAAAGGACGCGCAAGAACAGTGAGTACTGTGATGATCGGTGGTGGAAGGAAATCGTCGAAATGCTTGTAAAATATTGTCGTAGATAAAAGTTTATCTTTACTGTGAGTAAATGGTAGCAGAATGTTGCAGATGAAAGAGCATCGGATGAAAGATTAAAGAGTATCCGTGAGAAGAAAAAGTGTTCAACAAGTCAAAGGAATACGCAGTTGGCAGCACAGAGCTGTCCGGAGACACTTATCCTTAGCGCGCTCCATGAAGAAAGGAACGAGACATCGGCTATTACTCATTATTCTATTTTCGAGACCATGCTGTCTCTTGTTTGTTGTGTAAATATGCTTTAAGTCGGCTGAATTATTGGCTAGGATAGAGTAAGAGATTGTTAGAGATTATTTTTGTAGTAAATAAATCCGAAAGAGAGTGTTTCGTGGATTCTGTTATACTGTTTTGTAACATCGAGGTTTTCGGAATAAAAAGCTTTTGGACAAATTTACTTCTGTGGCTTCTTTTGGATGACGTGCTTTTTGTGCTAATGGACTTGCTGCGGGATCTCGTGTGTTGGACTTCGGCCCAATAAGTTTTCCAACCCTTGTGTTTAAAATTTTATATTATTTGCTCTGCTATCATCATATCCATTTCTGAATAGCTTCTTACATAAAGGATTGAAACAGACTTTGCTTAGTGTGCTGCGTTTTCAAATGTATGATTATTGTCGATGTTTTCTTCGCGGATTAGCTATAAGCATGAATTCTTCATTGCTCATGTTTTGTCGATTCAATATTGTTGGTACCGTAACAAAGAATCCTTCATTGCTCTTTGCTTGTAATCACTTTCTCTTCTTCCTCTTGAATATGGTGAAAGATTCTTAGATTTCCTTTCATCCCTTCAAGACCATCCATCCGCTTTAAATTTTAAGGAGTTGTTCTCTCGTCTAGCTATCTTTCGTAATACCATCTTGTGTTCGTAAAAGAAATCACGGTAGACCATCCTTAGACTCCACTAGCCCAATGGACTCGAAAGGCCCCTCAACCTTTGCCCTTAGTTTGTGGATTCCAGCCATTTTCCCAAAGAGAAAACAAACTTTGGCATCTACTATCTAGCGTAAACTATTCAAAAACAAAGATAAATTATAAAGAGAGAGCACCTCTACGGATGCGTATTGGCTAGATTCTACATCTAAAAGATTGGTTTGTGGTTACCTCGAGTATAATTTCCTCTTACACAACTTCTAGGAAAACCCGAGTGACTCTTACATACTCCTCGCGTCGGTTATATGTACGCGTGTCATCCATAGCCTCCTTCGTCTTCGGATTATGATGTTCCCCCACGAGGACCGCATCATTAATGTCAACCAATTGAGGTATAGCGAGAAACGACCCCTAACAAACACTAATGTAATTCTACCCCATGTAGATACATCCTTGAATATGCTTCAATGATAACAAGAATATGGCCCCAGCCGATTAAATCCGTTGTCCATTCTAGGATCATTCCTAGGGGATCCTCCCTTTGTACGTGAGTCATCACCCGATTTCACAAGGGCTCCGGTGTGCATGATGTCCACATCAAGTGTTGAAGCTAGTCGGGGACACGGACACAAGAATTAATGACACCGACTCCTTGGCCACAATAGCCTCTCTAGCCTACGTCATTTCCCGAAACCCCTTTCCTCTACCCCTCGACTGGTTTCGTCTCCTAGCGAGTTTTGGCAACGATGGTGTTACCAAACATATCGTTTGCAATACCGGTTTGGTATCTAATTCCCCCTACGAGACGAGGATCAACACACATCACTACCACAGGGGTTCAAGCCCCCTCAATCCCAAGAAGGCCCCACCCGTTCAAGAAACAGTCGACAACATCCTCGCAAAGGAAATTTGCATTGCAAAACCGATGATTGCGGCTAAGAAAACCGAGAAGAGAGGAAAGAAGATGGATACCACCGCCATACAATGGGAATCACCAGATCGCGTCATATGAAACGTAATAGGTCACCCTACCCATATCTTCCCGTAGCTGGAAGAATTAAAACCACTCCTCAGCTCCAAAGCAGACATGGCGATGCCACGTTCCCGTAAAATGGAACCTACCACAAAAGGTAAAGGAAAAGAATTGTGTACCAATCACGCATGCACTATCTCGCAGCAATGATGGGCACTATAATCATCATTTCCTAGAGATCCCATGATATAGGGATGCCTTACACACCATTGAGTGATCCTATCAAGAGGATCCCTCCACCCGATCCCGCTGGGAGATGAACCTCGTATCATCCTATACCTACAAGAGGAATGAAGGGCACCGGAAAAGACCCCTAGTCATGCCCCCCTCCTATTATACACTACGTGTTGTGTGATGAACATGGTCACTTCCTCGAAGAATGCGCAGCCCTTGAACTCATCCATAGATGCTATCCTATAGAATGGGTTTACTACGTTGGATTGAGGGAAACACAATTCACATGTCCTTTGTGCGCCAACAATCACCTTTCCGGAAAATTTTCACTATATCCCCCTAATTACGATTAGCGCTCTCTTGTCCGTGCTCAACTAGAGTCCACCTCTCCCAAGACCATGACATGGAATCGGAATCCATAAACAATTCAACAACCCAAGAGGATGTGACGATCAGATCCATCCTATTCTTGTTTCTTTGAAAAGCCACCGATTTGGGAACCCCTACTTACCTAAATTGCTCCTTACAAAGAATACCAACATGCGTGTTATGAAAAAATGCCCAATCATGTGGTCGCCATTTGCCCCGATTTAGCAACGATCATGACATTGGTACCCTTCCAAACCATAAACCGAGCACGACAGGGACCCCCATATCTAGTATTTGTTTCCTAGTATGTCGTGGCAATCACCGTGGAAAACGCTGTACTTATATCCCACAAGTCTGCCCCCTCATCAATATGATTCATACCATAGAGAAGAAAAAGGGACGATAACCTTAGGCGATTTAGAAAGTACATCACCCCTAGGCCAATGACCCCACACCCACAAAGGCATGATGGGAAAACTAGGACGACACACCAACCAAGCATGAACCCGAGGGCCAAGCCTAGGATAACATGCATAATATGCAACTTGAATGACCACCGGGTCAATCATTGCAAAGAAATAAAGCCCTAGCAACGAATTTTTGGCATACGTCTCTTCTCTCGCACGAGACTTCTCTCACACCAAGAGAATATCATGTGTACCTATTGCTGGATTTATTCACACTTTTATTCACACTTTCATTGAAGGTACCTTGCGCTTTTTCATTGATTTCCATGAGATCCCAAATTTACATGCCACCATGAAACTCCTTGATGATACCCAACCTCACAGAACAACTCCTAGTACAACTAGAGCTCGTCGACGAAAGTTTCGCAGCGATATAGTTCACTTTGCTGCTGGTCGCGCTTTAATTGTTTTCACAATTCCAAGCTCCACATAAAGTTTCAGCGAGGATAGCCCTGTTGCCCAAAGACAATAACGCACTTTGGATAATGCTCAATTTCTAAAAGCAAAAACAATGTTATAGTAAAAAGCCATACACAATTATCAATCATCCAAATCTAATTATTCACACTACTTGTTTAATCAAAGTCGAAGTCACTATGTCATTATTGCGAAGTAATTCCTATATTGCAGCGTTTGGAGTCCAAATGAAGGGAAATCAATGTCCGAAAGGAAAGCAATCAATCATAACGGGAACATATGACCACTATTCCTTTACTAGGAAACTTCGAGACATAGCCTCGGACACTAATCACTGCGTAGAAATGTGATAACTCAAGAGAAACGAGGACCACTATTCCCATGAGCAGAACCTCGAGACTTGTCTCTCTCGTTCCTAATCACACGCGGCAGCAGAAAAGAAAGGAAATCAATGGACACAGGACCCTATTCCTCTATGACAGGGAACCTTCAAGACTGCCTACTTGCCCATGATCACATTCAAAAAATGACGAGAAATAGATCTCTCAACTTCTTAAGAATGAATGTACTAAAACACATGCAAATAAGTGTGGAAAACGGAATACCTCAATGAACTACGTAGCTGTGTGACCGTGTGACGGAAACAAAAATTAAGTAAAGTGCGAATAGCATAAAGAAATTAAACAAACTACAAGTGATTAGTTCGGGTGAATCTTGTGAGGAAGGTGGGCCCTTTCCCTCTCACAAGATTCCCTGTGAAATAATTAAATTGGAGCGCTCAAAAGGAAATTTTATTTCATCTCAAATGTCAAAAGAAATGATACATTACAAATGGAGTCTGGCTCGAAAGTATCCAAACTTCAATGTTCTCACGTAGCTTTCTCTAGAACTCGGAACTCTAATATCCTCTAATGATGATGTCTCCTCTTTTAAAGAGGAGACATCTCTTACTAATTACATGAGAGCAAATCTGCATTTATCCCGAATATGTTCTTCTTTCTTAAAACGAGGCTATTTTGTTCTTCCATAAAAAGATATTGTTACAACAGAGATACCAAAAAGACTACTATCTTTAGAGCATAAATGCACATGTAACCACGTCTTCATGTTGCATGCCATTTCCACAAAATGTGTTTCCGTAATCGCAAATTACGAATGAGTGGCCGAGTTGCGTGCCTCGTCGGGTCAAGTTTCGACGAATCTGAGTCGACTCAGTTTTCAGCTAATCTGAGTCAACTGCATGAAACGTAACGCTTGACTGCTTCAGACAATGGACGATTGTTCCATTGACAAGATATAACTTATCTACGATCTTTTAGACTTATGTTAGCAACAATCTACTTCGATTAATGATAAAATATAAGAGTAATATGGAATTATATGTAAACAGATAAAACATATAATAAAGAGGAGGATTTTATATACCTTGTGATAAAGTAAATGAAAATGATGATGGAATCCTTTTTAAACATGGTTATAAAAGGTAAGGTGGATGTCCAAAATATATAGTAAAAATGATACATAGTGAGGTCCTAACATCCCCCAGTGACAAATGTTGCATGTCCTCAAGCAACTCCTAGTCCTGAAAGTCGAGTACCGATGTGACTCGACTGCATGCAAGTTGCTCAAAGCAGATGGCTTGGAAAGGTGCATGGAGCCTCTGGAATCTCCGTTGTCTCGCAATTGACATGCCATGCTACTGCCTTCATCTCCGCACGACCAATCGTAGTGACAACTGAGAGTTTCTGCGCGGCGCCCATAGAATTGGAAAATGAAAACGGTAGCAATCCGCGCTTTTCTCCACAATGCCGAATACATCCGATATAATTAGTGCACCCTAGAAAGTGCAGCCTTGAAGATTATCGGGGCTAAAATGGTGATAGTCTTGTCTTTCCTTACATAAGCTGTCACTTTGCAAAACATGAGTGTTGGCCTTCGATGCGACGAGCCTCGCTTTCCCTCTGATTCTGCCGTTGACACTTTAAAAGTGTTAGAAAGTCTGTAGCTGTTGCATGTGCCAGGCATTCCCACAGCTCTGTAAGAATTGGTGATATTGTGCTGCTAAAACATGTGTCGGGATTCTTAGTGGTCTCGCCTAATCCAAAGGATCCTATTCTCCTCATTATGAATACTTGCAATAAACGAAGTCCGGAGTGGTGAGTCGCCAATAAAATATGAAACAAATGCCCTTATTTGTACATCACCCGCAAGCTGGAGTGAGATCGACTCTTCTATTCTCGGGTATGGCCTTCATTATGGAGATAAAGTTCACCCATGACAAATTTTGGTCACTTTCAGAGCTCGGCAAAAGTCTTAACAAATTGTTTTCAGCGATTAGCAATTCATGAGGTCCGCCATCCTTTATTTGCACTTAAATTGAAAATAAACCAAAGCGTTCGGAGGAAGAGAGAGTAATTTACATAGAGGGTTTTTGGCCGCCATTAACTTTTTCACTAATGAAAACATCAAAACCATCTTTTCCTTTGATTCGTCGACTTCCTTCTTGGAATCCCGAGTACATTGCAGTGTACCTGCTCCCCAACTATCCCAGCTTGGCATACATGTGATTCTCGCCACGATAACTTATGCCGCTAACGTAATATTTTATCTTGATCTACTGACGATATTGTTTCTTCCATTTGTTCATGAGTTTCACATTTTATTCCATGGCGTGGTCTCGTGTCACCGGCATTATAAGTGCTGGGTTGGGGCATTGTTTCTGAGTGGGTCGAGCTAACTAGCTCGGTGGCAAGATATCCTCATGGTTGGCGTGTGTGTCCGAGTGGGCTGAGGCCGACTAGCACAGCGGTGAGATCTGTGGTTTAGTTCTTTTTCCAAGCTTTTTGAGAGCCCTCACTGCTCTTGTGGATCAGATGCATTCTTCTATTCATTGCAGTCTGATGTAGATGCCTCGATACTCCGAATTTTGACTATACTTTGTACCGCACCGTCGGTAAATACATTACCACACTCATGGCTACATGTATTCTCTACATGGATCCCTATTTTGTGTCGATGCTTGTGTGTGCTAGCATGTAGATTCAATTCTCTATCAAAAGGCTTCTCGTGCCATGGACTTCATTCATTCAACTTATGAGGCTTCTAGTTCAGGACTTCGAGAAACTCATTTTCCTCCAATAAGGATTCCATAAGGTGCGAACTCAGCCATGGCTGATTAAGCGTTGCTGCTGATCCGCGTATGGCCAGAATGGTCTGATGGAGCTGACCTCTGCCTGGTTTCCCGTATTATCCATGCTTGGTGTGAGTCCTTGCACCTATGCTGGCCGGTTCTTTGCTGCTACTCTCATTGAGGTATTGCAGTTCTGGTTCTGACAGTGGTCTACTTGCTTGAGTCCCTACACGATGTCATATTATCCCAGTACCTTTCGGTTCTTGATGTGGCAAGGCTGCCGGCACGAGAGGTCAAGCTGGGGAAATAGAGGTGCAAGTCGAGTGAAGTTTTAATAGAATAGATGGCGAGTTTAGAAATGAGTAACTCCTGCTTTCAACGCTTCTCGTCATTTTCCTTTTTGGTAAAACGGAAAAGGCTGTCACCGCCTTTTCCTTTCTTGTAGAAGATTTCTTTCTGCGGGGGAAGGGCTTTTTGGAAGAAGTGAAAATTTGGAGATGTGGCCCTTGTTCGATCATTTTGAGACATGACCGGCTGGGGTTCTTCTCTTCCTTTGTGGGTAGGTGGGGGATGAGTGTTATGAAGTCATCGCCGATAGAAATAGTGGGAAGGGGTGACTCTGCTACTAAGTGGGACGAACTTTGGAGGTAGGGTCCGCGGTTCTTACAGGACCTTCGAGTACTAGAGTCTAGGATATCGGCCTGGGCTTGCCCTTCATAAGGACTCTCGGGAGCTTCTTGAGCTTTCTGACTTGTTGGGGGATTTGGGCGTCTTTGCGAATTTCCAAATTTCATTGAGGAATAAGGGAGTGGATTATTTAGAGTTTGCGAGCAAAAACTGCGAAGTAATAATTGGCATAAACGGCGATGCGGTAACGGATAACAATGGGGAATTTAGCAGTCTTACAATAATAGGACATGTTTTTGATACAACCGAAGCAAATAATAGGGAATATTAACTAATCGACCATTCAGCATGTAGATTCATCCAAAACGAAGCTGTGCTGGTGAACTGCTGTAACGCCCTTCGCATGTCAACGTAGTGCTTGATGAATTACTGCTCGCATCGCCATGTGTTGTAGGAAGCTGAATGCGGACTCTATTCCGCGGCTTCGTTCAGTCGGGATTTTCATACGGAAAGAGAAAGAAAATCTTCTCAGTGCATTTAGAATAACTTGCTTCCTCTTTGGTTCGGCGGAGTCCTATTGCGGAAAACCTGAAACTTGAGCTATGTCCTCTTCTCAGTAAGCGAAAGTGCTTTGACCCCTTGAACCGCTAAGAAATTCTTCGAGGTTACTGTGGCAAACTCTAAAACTTACTGCTCGATCAAATTCTCCTAACCTTTCGAAGTATGTCATCCATCCCGCTGTTAGCAGGGTTGATAGACTCTAGGAACATTTGGAAGAAGAGGTTATCGAACCAGAGCTCGTGTCCCGATCGCCGGCCCTCCCATGGCTACTGGCTTGAGTCACATGCGAGGCACTGAAGACGAAGCCACGGGCTTTGGTCAAGCTGGTTGTTTGCAGCAGGAGGATGCGAAGTTCCCAATGTCGGCTGGAAACGGAGATGAAGAATGACGGAGGATTGGCTGATGTGAGACGTGTGCGCGTTTTTGAAATCCCTACGTATGGTGCAATGATGATTGAGCGCGTGGAGATTGTAATCATTATGAGCGAGATCCTCTCTTAAAATATAGTAGCGCATTACTGTTAAAACCTTCATACCGCACATTTTTTACCTTTTGGTTCATTTAATTCGAAGTGTAGAGAGTGCTTTCGTAATGGCTTGATATTAATGGAAGAATGCAGCAGATTTCTGCGAAATTTAGAACAGAGCATATGCTGGATTTGCTCAAGATTACTGGCTCATTTTCACCCAAAGGATCCGCAAAGAGTAAAAGTGGAGAGCGAAAAGCTTTGTGCAAGAGAGGAAATGATGTTTTGGCATGAAGTGACGGGTTGTTGGCTACCGGTGTTTTCAAAGCATATGGAAAAATGAACGACATGTTGCTGAAAGCTTGGTGTTTCAGCAGCGGAAAAATCGGAGAAAATGGGATATAATGACTTGGGTTTTAAAACTAGAAGTGGGGGAAGTGTTTGATAGATACTTCGGCACGTGAAGGGATAGGAGATACTAGTGAAGGATGATATTTTGCAGGAATGGTAGAAGTGGGAAAAATGGAAAAAGGGCAATAATGTGAGAAATGGGATGAAGGGAGGCTGCTAGGAATGGGTTGAAATGAAGGGAACAAAGCTTCGTGACTGAGGCTCGGCGGATCTTCTTATGATGGATCTCTGTCCTCCTTAATGAGCTTTTCCGTAATCGCAGAAAATTCAATTGTAATATGCCGACCTTGACGGTGGATTATTAGTTTTAAATCTAATCTAATCTAATACTACGGTCACAGCAAGAAAATTAAATGCTGTGAGAGCAGAAGACTCCCTAGAAATAAAGCTGAATGAATGTCACTATAGCTAAAGGCCTTGAAATCCTCTTTAGAAAGCAGTATGCGCTGCATAAACGAAGCCTATGACCATCGACTAGTAGAGGTGTTTTAGAATCATCAATTGTTACGAAAGTCTTACCTGCTCCATTAGAGAAACACGATCTACCTCATATGGTCCTAGCCATACGTGTACGTAGCTTACGAAAATTTTCAAAGCCCGAGAAGTCATACGATAAGGCCCACTACCTTTGTGGACTCGCTAGTTTGATAATTTTATCATGCCACTTAATTCCACGATGACCTATGGTTGTTTGGTGAATGGCATCTAATCTCTTTTCATCCAATTCAAGAAAGTCACTACCAACCTAGTTGTCTCGCATCGGTCACAATCAAGATTAACGGCTTCAAAGCAATTCTTGAAGTTTTGATTTCAAATTTCCACAGGAAAAACAACATTTTTACCATAGCCTAATTCATAGGGAGAAAAACTTGTAGTATTTCTCCAAAGCCAGTTACAGCAAGCCCATGATAGCTCGGGGAGCCTTTGAGACCAATCCTTCCGAGCTTTGTCCTTCACTGCTTTTGGTTATAATGTCTTCTAATACTGCCACTATAGCGCCTCACCACTTACCCATTGGCACGTGGTATGGTGGTCATTCTATGACACCAGTGTCTGATGTTGCGAAGGAGTAGACTTAAAACCATGAGAATTGAAATTCTGGAGGTCCTCCATCCGGGGACTAGCTCTCTAGGAATCTTAAATCTAGTGAATATTTCTTCAAATAAGAAAGCTGACAACCTCTTCATCGCTCTAATAAGTGCTTTAGCCTCCACCCATTTAGTCATATGGTACACTGCCTGAGACTCAATATATAAGTTCTTTGATTGGATGGAGTGATTAATGGGTCCTATGTAAATCCAGCCCATCTTTCTCAAATGGTTCGAACCACTACACGGGGTTTAATGGCATTTGATCTCTATCGTGGGTTGACACCATTCTCTGGCACGTCACCGAGCCCCTCACATGTTTCTTTGCATCCTCTTAAATAATAAGGGCCACAGTAACCCATCCTCAAAATTTTGTGTGCTCAGTTCCTCTTGTGACAGAAATGCCCTCCACAAGGGGCCATCATGGCGAAAGCTTTCAGTATATCACTGCTTTCGTCTTCCCTAATGCATCTTCGATTTCTGATCGAGCACACTGCGTAGAAAAGACACCCACTCTCTATCTAGCTATACCTGGCACTTTGTTGAACAATTCCTCTCTTTTTCTCTATGTGAGCGGGTTTGATGGTAATTTTCACCTGGCGCAAAGCAATTAGCAATATCCTCGCATACCATGGAGAGTGAGCAGTAAAGCTGCAAAACAAATACTCATCAGGAAAAGAATCATCCATCTTTGGAATATCATCGTCGGGTTTCTTTATACCATGAGCATGAAATCAGCACCACATTTTCTTTACCAGGCCGATCTATAATTGTGATATGAAATTCCTACATGATATGAATAATAGCCATCCGGTAACTCTAAATTTGTAGCGATTTGTTCATATAAATACTGAGCAGCTTCTGAGTGGTCGGGCATTGCACAAAAAGTAGAATAACCGGTTGATATAGCTTGTCGAAATTTATTAATGGCACAATCACTGCAAGAAACCTCCTGCGAGTGGTATAATTAAGCTGTCGGTGGGTCATATTCTTACCGATAAAGTAGATAGCATAAGGAATATGATTTTCCTCTTGTCAAGACTGACCTCAATTGCGTGTCCGAAGCATCGAGAAGATATATATGAAAAGGAGGGACGATCAAAGACCCTCAAAATAGAGGCTTCGAGTAGACACAGCGATGCTTGAGTTCTTCAAAAGTTTTCTCTGACCAAGAATTAGTCTCACTTAAATTCAACATTTTTCATAAGCAACACAAATAATGGAGAAGCTATCTTAGAAAAATCTTTAATAAATCTTCTCGTAGTATCCAAAGATGTCCCAGAAAAATTCTCACATCGCCAGTGTTTTAGGAATAGAAAGATTCGAAATGAGCAATATTTTAGATGGATCTACCGAATACCTTTGAGATGAAATAAAAATGTCCAAGCACTATTCCTTCACTCATCATCATATGACATTTTTCAGTACTTAGGAGAGGTGAGCTTGCTATACATTTTCCTTTAAGTACCTTCTCGAGATTTTTGTAATGCATCTTCAAAAAGACACACCATAAGGAGTAAAACCAGTCCATAAAATGTCCATAGAGTCATTGACATATCGAGATCAAAAAATTCCTATAACATTCTCTTGAAAATTTGTGCTGTGCATTACATAACCCAAATGGAAGAACTTCTATAAGCAAAAGTTCTACGAGGGCTAGTAAAAGCGGTCTTGTCTTGGTCTTGAGTGCCAGTCTAATCCGATTATACCCACTCGAATCCATCTAAGAAAAGAAAATAATTTCTTCCCCGCTGCATCATCCAACACGATCGATGAAGGGTAAAGGAAAGTGATCCTTTTCGAGTAGCTTTATTTCAAGGCTCAGTAGTCAACACATACTCTCCATTTGCCGCATTTTTCTTAGACAATTACCACTAGTGGGGAAACCCATTCACCGTCGGACATCGTATATATAAATCCTGCGATTAAGCGATTTCGAAGTTCTTCTTTAACAATTTCTCAGTGAAATTATGGTTCATTCGTTTCCTTGTTTGACAGAGACTAGTCGGCAGCCCTCTTTTAATGTAAATTTGGTGAGTACATAGTTCGGAGAGATCCCTTTCTGCTATCCTTGTAATCCCATGTAACATGCTTCCTTTATGTTCATGCACAACTTTCATTAAATCATGTTGTGTTTTCAGCAAGCTGTTAGATCATGATTGTATGTTTAATGTGTTCGCAAGGTTCAATTTCAACCGTTATGCTTTTAGATGAGATGGTGGTTAATGTCGCAGATGAGTCTTCGTGTCGATCTTTTCTTGGGTGTCTCTGCTTTCAAAGAGTGCAGGTACCAATTGATCAGTGTGTTTCATAGAATCTGACGAAGAAGGTTCACAAATAAAATTATTAATTATTTCATCCCTTCCTGTATTGCTTTTAAGAGTTAAATCTTGCCCGATAGTTGTGAAGAATGGTGAAACGACGATTATCATCATAATCCATCCCTTCATGTAATCTTCATTATTAATTATGGGTGTAGCATGAGGATAGGATAAGTAAAGCTATTTGGTTTTCATAATCCAGTAGAAATTGTCATTGAACCAGGATCTCGCAATCGATAAAGGCATCACTTTTGGCCAGCCGACCATGGCATCTCCCTAGAGTCAGTGTCCGACTTTGTTTTAGTCTCGCAATACAACAAAGTCGCGTGGGTAATCTCCGAGGATTCAAGCCTGAGATAAGTAGATCTTCAACAACTCCTTCAGTTTAATCGTGAGAACGGCTCGACCCAACTCTAGAATGGTAGGTGTATCTCGCTGATTGTGTTGTCACTTTGTAACATTTGTGAAGTTTCAAGAGTCGTTATGTTTATCAAGTACCAGCACCTAAATCTACTCGAACTTGAGGAATCATTGTTTTACCAATTTGAACCGTCACCCACGAGTAGGGATGGCTCTGCAGATCACGTATTTCACGGGAGGGGTCTGCAGGACATTAATGCGGATAAGTCACCTCATCACATGTCTCGTAAGAGGATCTTTAGTTTTCCTGCAGGTTTCTTATCTCAAATATCCTCATTGTTCGCGCACTGGTACATCTCTTAATGCTTGTAAAAGTGGAATTTTAACATAGAAATTTTGCAATTCCTAAAAGATTAAAAGCGGTGTTTCGGCGCTCTAGTTAAAACCAAACGCTCGAATGCGTTCTGTTATTTCAACACTCTTGTTAGAAGGTGGTTGTGCTTTCTTATGTTTTCTCGCGTTTCCTCTATCGGAATCGTAGAAGAGGTTATGTCATCAATAATAGCGCTACTGTCCCCGAGATCTGTAAATGAATATTGCATTACATTGCATAGTAGGAAATATAGTCGGGTCGAATATCAATGACTCGCACGACTTTATTATCGTTGGGATTTAGTTGGGCTGTGTAGTCTGGGATCTCATTTGGTTATTTGGCGTAGCATTTGATGGCAGAGGAAGCGTTTTCTGGAGTGGGGCAGGTGATTGTGTCCTGAGTTGTTGGCTTGGCTCCATTTGGAATTCCAAGGGTTATAGAAAGAAGATAGCGTCTTGTGCCAAGGAGTCCACATTGTTGGATCAACAAAGGGAGGGTTTGGATTGTTGCATGGGTGGGAAATTCATTTGATTAAAGGTGGGTATCGCATTTGATTAAAGGGAGGGTAATTTGTTTGACCGGAAAGCAAAATAATTATTCCAACGATTAAATGGCATACATAGAGTTCATACCTCGTCCTTTTGGTTGCCATTTGCCTTCTTTTGAGTTAGCGGTGCAGCGCGTCAAGCCTTGCTTCTTCCATTTGGCTGCAATGCTACCTTTATTCTCGGTAGAGATGGACATTGTTTGTTTCCGCTGATCTTTCTCACAAAGGAGTACTGACTGGTATTTTGTCCGATGGGCATTCCCTTAGTGGATGTGTGTCTCTACACTTCGGGAAGCGAAAAGATAGCTGAGTTGCTTCTATGACTACCGCTTTCTTCTTAACACACGCAAAGTATCAATTCTGTGAAGCAAAAGAACTTAACATCTCGGCTAAATTCTTCAAGTAAATTACCTATTTCACTCTTGTTGCTCCCCCAGTCAGCTGCAGTTTATGACACTCTTGAATACGGTGGATCTCTATTACTTACTACGGTTCCTCGTGACTCTCCTTGAACACCTCTAGATAAATTCAATCAATCTCATCATATGATTCTTTAGATATATCTCCCTTGCCAAGCATATTTAACATATCTAAAGCAATCATCCGCTCAAACCTCTAAGTAATATTGTTTTGCGACTTTACTTACTTATATCTCGGATGATCGGAATCTCTATATATTGTGCTACTACAGTTTCCTACATAGTCCCCCAAATTCTCGATCGGCTTTTGTGCCATATTGAATAGTTCATCCTTCTTTTCTCTCGTCCAGCATGAGCAGTCCTGATATTTGGCGTAAAATTGTATGTCTGCATCTCGTCCTGCCAGTGATGTATCTTCGACTCCCAAAGGCTCATGAACCATACTTAAAGCATTTCCTAAGGTTGTCGAAACTTGCTTTCAACTTTTTGAGCATTAGTAACATAATCGTCAGTCCCGCATAATACCTCAAAGTCAAAAAGAATTCATCCTGGATTCTCTCGGATGGATAAACCATGAAAGTTCTGTTAAAAGCCGACAATTTGGAATGTTTTTCATAGGAGTTGTTCCTATAGGGAGATCAACGACAGGAAAATCCCCAGGCAGAGAGAGAATTTTCATCCTTTCCTTCTCCTTCGGGATCTACACGTCCTCCACCAAAGAAATCTTCATCGTTTCCTTCCATCGTTCCTCCTGTTTCTCCTCCTACCGCACTTGCTCACTCGTCAAGATCTTCTACCGGCTCTTCAATGTTCTCCACACTGGGTCATCCAACACTCTCTGTTATTTCTTCAATGCGCTCGCCGAATTGCTAGCACTTTGCTTTCTCCTCGACTCTCAAACGGCGACGGCCGTGGTTCTTTAATCATGGCTCTTCTATATCTTTCGGGACTCGCATCTTCCTCTTGTTTTTTAACTGCGACTGAGGGGAGTGTTGAAGCCTTTGGTCTTCGAGAACTTAATCTCTCGTGATGATTGAGCCTTTGATACACCCTCATCAATGAAAGTCTTTCTTCCTCCCCTTCCCTTTGCCTTTGCCACCCGCGCCACCTTCTCTCCGGCTCTCGCAGTCCTACATACACCTGCACATCTAGAAAAGAAAATATTAATGCTTTGAAACCCATAATCACCTTTCCCAAGAATCGCGTCAGAAATTTTGGTCGCTTTAATTGTTTTCACAATTCAAGCTCCACAAAAAGTGTCAACCCGAGGAAAGTCCGTTTATTCCAAGAGACAATAACGCGCGCGGATATGCTACAGTCAAAAGCAAAAACAATGTTGCAAAGTAAAAAGCCACACAATTATCAATCATCCAAATCTAATTCTTCTCACTCGCTTTAATCAAAGTCGTCAGTCATACATGTTGTAGAAGCAATTCCTATATCATGCGGTTGGAATCCAAATGAAGGGAAATCAATGCGAAATGAAACCAATCGATCATAACTGGGAACATGACCCTGTCCTTTAATTAGGAACTTTGAACCTACTTCGAGACACTAATCACTCTGTGAGAAATGATAACTCAAGAGAACGGACCCTACTTCCTATGAGCAGGAACGCTTCAGGCTGCACATCTCGTAATCCTAATCACATGCTAGCGAGGGAAAGAAAGGCGATACGATGGAAAACAAGACCCTATTCCTTTGTACGAGAGACCTTTGCGCACCTGCTTCGGCATCATGGGTATCATTCTGAAACTTATGACGGAAATAGATCTCTCAACTTCTTAAGAATGAATGTACTAAACACATGCGGCGTTAAGGAAACATAATACTCGATGAACTACGGACGTCAGCCAGCGGTGCTTTTTGAGAAATAGAAATTAAGTAAAGTGTGAATAGCATAAAGAAATTAAACAAAACTACGGAGGACAGGTCGGGTGAATCTTGTGAGAAAGGCGGGCCCTTTCCCTCGACAAGATTCCCCGAGGAAAGAGGTAAATTGGGCGCTACAAAAGGAAATTTTGTTCATTTGTGAAAAGAAATGATACATTACAAATAGAGTCTAGCTCCAGACCTCTCAAACACAATGTTCTCATGACAGCTTTTCAAACTCGAACTCTAATCTAGCTCTAATGATGATGTCTCCTCTTTTTAAAGAGGAGACATCTCTTACGATTACATGAGAGTGCAAATCTACATTTATCCAGATACTGCTCTTCTCTTTTCTGGTGCAGCTAGCGTGTTTCTATCCGTAGATATTGTTACAACGGATACCAAAAGAGTGCTATATTCGAACAATCCGTGTAACCACGTCTTCATGTTGTTGCCATGGTTCCACAAAATTCTCTCTCCCGAGAATCGCAAATTACTGAATAGTGGCGGAATTTGCGTGCTCGTGCTGCCGTGCTTCTCGACGAACGGAGTCGACTATTTCGAGAACGGAGCGACTACATATTTTCAAAGAACGTAAGTTTGACTGGTTCCATTGTATTCGCTCGAATTGTTCCAAGACACGGTATATAACTTATCTCGCGATCTTTTGAGACTTATGTTAGCAAAAATCTATCTTCGATCATGATAAAATATAAGAGTAATATGCAGATTATATGTAAAGCAGATAAAACATATAATAAAGAAAGAGGATTTCATATACCTTGGGATAAAGTAAAATGAAAATGATGATGGAATCATTTTTAAACATGGTCTAAAAAGGTAAAGGTGGTGTCCAAAATATATAGTAAAAATGATACATAGTGAGGTCTACCGATCTTGCAACACAAAGAGGTCCATAAGAAAAGGGTAAAAAGCATCATTCGTACTGCCACATCAACCATTTCTCATTTCACTTGAGGGAGAAAATTTAGTCCTCCGATATGATGTCGCAAAAGAAGCCCTAGGGCCAGGGAATGTTCGAAACCTTGTGGAAAGGAACCTACATCATAAAACATTGCCTCCGCTAGGGGGGCATATATCTTGATGCAACTCGGATAAGACATGCCTCGACAACCCCAGTCGATGGCCTTTACCTCAATAATTTCTACCCTTAAGGGCCAAGATGGCTATGCCCTAGAGTGAACGTACACAAACCCAACCACTTTAAATTTTTGACCAAAATACTCATTACAAAACGTGCTTAAAGTTCCACCATGGATTACTAACACGTACCTTAATTTGGATTTGCTGATGGAGCATCAAGATGGTCTCAAAGTTTAGCCGCAACTTCTTGGGTCATCTATCACCCCGATCGATCACCACTCTACACAAACAATGTGTGCATCGGTTCAACAACAAACAATCGAGCGAGAATATGACGTTATCGTCGGACTTATGTGTGACGGCCCTCCATCATGGCATACCCCATATGCATGTCTACCTCGATTCCCTGATTAGTAGTGTCACGCTTAAACCAAACATTAGAGACAAGAGATTCACATCTATTTATAAAATATTTGGTGCAAAAAAGATTAAAGCAGACAATTTGACTATATTACATTTACACATGTAACAAGGAGTGAAACCAAACAACTGATCTCATACCTAACAATATTCTAAACTAGAATGCATCTCGAATAAGCCATCATACATAAAAAACCAAAAAACATAGATATCCCATTAGCGAACATCATCCATAAACCGAAAACAAGTAACACAACATGTAGATCTACAAAAAAATATATCTCATACATATATCTATCATGTTGTATATGTACTGAGTACAAAAAAATAGTGTCATCGACCCATCGGACAACCCAAAGATACACAAAAAAAAGTCATCAAAAATAGGGGGAAGCATCCTCAAAATGGGTGCTTTCACTACGTACAAGTAAACTATAGAGCGGTGCTCCCTCGGGTAGGGCGCTTCGACCCACAAATTCTCCCCAGGGTACAACTACTTGAGCCGTCATCAAAAAGCGAGACTACCACCCAATGTAAAATAGGCCTATAGTCCCTCTCCCAAGCCATCACCGTCTCTAGCTAGACCTCCTCGAGGGTTATCCAAAAAAACCTTGAGAAGGCATCCCCCGGGTCAAGCTTTGTCTACTCGACCCCCAAGCATCCTCTAGAAATGACACCCAAGTAGTCGACTTAGCATTATGAGCCTCCATCGCATCGGCATGTGCTACCTTTGCATTATCACGAGCTCGCTCGGTCACGGCCCTCGACAATAGCCGAGCTGCTGCCCTCTCCCAAAGGGCCAGCACCACCACCAGGGCCCACCACTCGAGCCGTGCAACATCTCCTCCCATCCCCCTCGCGACCACCTTGAGGCCTCCGAAGAGGACCATGGCCGACCCATTGAGCCACGGAGTGACCTACCTCACCAACATCCGCAAGAGTAACCAAAACTATGTCGGTGTCACCATAAAAAACACATAAGCACATATATACTCAAATGAATGCGGGAAAACATATAAACATACTTGTTGGCCCCCCACGCATAACCGGGAGGGAGACCCATCTCTAGATCGCTCCCCGGAAGTCCATTCCCCGCATGGGGGAATGGTAGAAATATCCGGGGGTTCACCTCGAATCGGGCCTTTGTCATGACATTCCGGTAACACCTCACCATGCCCCCCACCACCTCGCAGCATCATCGTAGCCCACCTCCTCATGCGTGGCTCCGCGTGCCCCCCAAAAGGCACCGCCACCACCGGCCTCGGCAACACTACCCTCTCGTACATAATGTTGCATAGAATACGGCATACGTAAATAACCTTCATCCATGGCAAACCTTGTTGAGATGCGTCATCATCTCGTTGTAATAGAAATGGGCAAGATCAAAGAAGTGTCGGGACCTCAACCGGCACAAGACTCCAATCTGTGGGCTAGATGCTCGATGTGGAGTCGACAACCCCGCAAGTCGCACAATCACTACTAGAGTGCACTTTGTTCGGCCAAATTTGTCACCGATGCAATGCTCGATGCACCCCTCCGTAAGGGGCTCCTAGCCCCAATGACATGCTCACAACCTCTCCAAGTCCACTCTCCTAGAAGGCGGTGGATACATCAACACCTCACAATGAGGTAGTAACCCTAGTCACAAAGTATACATTTATCTCATGACGGATGGCCAAGTTAGTCCCACGCAACACAAACATGTTGCAGTTGCTCGTGCCAATGCTAGATCAAATTAACGAAGCAATCGGTCTGCGCTCGAAGAAGATTGTTCTCCACGAACTTCGGGAGCCCCCATTGTGCCAAATGACGACATGCCCTAGCATCGGTAGCCAATGCGGTATGGAGCTTGGGAAAATCCCTCTCCCTCCACAACACCATGTCATCCAAACAAGAACCCATCGGCAATAGAAAACATCAAAAAATAGGAAAAAAATTCAATTTTTGTTTAGCCTCGGCCTTTTGCATGCCTATCCAGTCAAAACATGTGCATTCAAGACACACCTCTATTTCTCACAGAGCGCTCATAAGGAATGCAAAAAATAGGGGGAAAAAAAGTGCTTAAGGTGCACAAAACCCTCGAAAAATGTGCACAAAAGGCATGCCCTTGCCACGATCACCCCACGCAATCTAGGGAAAAAAAATTACTCAAAATCCATATAAACCAATTTTGTACGGATCCCTGGCACACTCAGTCGAGAAAATTAAGTGCGGGACATCGGGGAGGTTACACGGGCATGATATCGCTAATCCCTAGTGCTCGAAAGCTAATTGCAACGGCAAGAATCTGCTCCACAAAAGCCTCTAACCTCTCAAAAACTCAACAAGTACAAATGAATTGAATTAGGGCCATATTCACCTATATATCGCCCTTTTCAAAAACTTTGGAGGACCATAACGAGAGATCACAAGGTCCATTCTCCGAACCATAAACAACACCGTGATCGGCACTCCATAACGAATAGAGGCGATGCCACACATTCGCACTCCCGAAAAAAATATTTTTTTCGTGCAGCGGCAGTGTATGCCCTCTCTCATCTTCTTTTTTTAATGCTCATGACTTTCAATAATATTTGGTAAAGAAGATTCTTTCACTTGAGTTAGTTGTGTTTTCGGGAAAGCTCACAAACTATCCAAAGTGCCATCCATTTGAAAGGTCCAGAAGCAGGTATCATTCTACCCCCAACATGATAGAGTCCCTAGAAAAACTCTGCATATCTTGACATCATTTCTCCATCGAAATCGACCATAGGTTTCACATATCCATCTCGTTTTTATCATCACCTCACCATGCACATGATAAACATCCTCATTGGTCGGTAGAGCCTCCCCTCCATGGGACTCGTCACCCACAGTAGACCATATATCACAGCAAAAAATGATGTCATGGCCATACCACCTTGAGTCCGGGAAGCACCCCATGCCCATCCATCCACCATGCATAAGGTCAAGGTTTACCATACTGAATAAAACCCCTTTCCCCTGGGATGACCAAGTTGCACAACAAGATCAAAAGCACACTACCGCACCTCGCATTTGGCCCACCATACCTCCATCACCATAATCCCATTTGCGATATTTTTTTCATCCACTTCATCGACCTCACACATGAGACCAACCAATGAGGCCCCCTACCCTCAGATAAAACACCTTCCTCACGTCATCGGTGAGTGAACCCTTTCATGTTTTTGGGGCACCCGATGTCATGTTTTTGTACACACAAAACCCCATTATTTTATTCTTTTGGTAAGTGTAAACAAAGACCACAAACGGTGCACTACAACCCCCCACCCACTCATTCATTTTTTCTCCCATGGTAGCAGTCCTTAAACACCCTTGGTCGGAGTATCACACCCTCATACAAAAGCCACCATGAAATTCATAACCGAGTTTATACCCGCCTAGAAGTCCCTACCGACTCCAAGGATTTCCCCCATCTTAAAGTAGTTATGACTCACTGCTAAGCTCCTTTATTTATACTTTTGACCTTGGGCCACTAAATCTCCCATCATCGGTTTTTCAGTCACCCCTCACCACCTTGCCTATGTTAAACCCATCACATCCAAGATCTTGATCCTTCGTATCAACGACCCCCTCATTCGGTTGAGGCTTCCTTTTTGTCTACTTCAGCACCTATTTTCCAAAAATGAAAGCGGTACCTTAGATTAACCCTCTACATAAAGGGCATCCTGCAGTTGGCGGTATGATGCGAGTGTTGTCCTTGATGGCAACCCACTTGATAGAGTGTTGTCCTTGAATGGAAACCCACACGATGAAGATGATGGAAACCTACTTAATGAAGTTGTCACTGATGGAATATGTCTTGATGAACTTGTTAAAAGATGTAAATCGATGTATCTACAATGAGTACAGAAGGTAATGAATAAAGGAATTCGAGTATGTGCTAGATCTATGATGAAAAAGAGTATGTCTCAAGACATACGCGGATTTGTCTAGGAGAAGTCGCGTATGCACGCAAGAAATAACGTTCCAAGTCGTGTATGGGAAAAAAGCGCTCATAAAGTGCAAAACCGGGGGTAACCACCAAGGTATTGACCCATTGTATTGAGTAATGATTCGTCTATATGACCCCATATAGGGAATACCATCGGAAGTAATGTGGTTTTGGCTCATGGTATTGAAAAAAGGGTAAACCTATATAAAGAGAACAAATTCATTGTGCAAATAGAATGTATGAGCAAGATGTACTGAGACTCGAATGAATACTTCTCTACGAAGTATATACGAATGGAAAAGGGTTACGGTTGAATGAAATATCTGAATGTATGATGCACCAATGAAGAAATGATGAAGAAGGGAATCTAGATCTGGAATGTATTTGTATCTGCTAGATATGTTTATGGAGAATGATTAGATACGAGATGAGGCAAACATACGTATCCCAAGTAAAAGGGTTAAATGCGAGCTGAAAATCTGATGCGAAGAAGTATGCTTCTCTATAATGACTAAATATGTATACGCTAGTTCTAAATAGCGGAAGCGCTGTATATATACACGGGTTTGGTAAAGCAAAACGCGTATCTACTGAAGTATAAACAGGATGTATACGGTTGATGTGAACGGAAGCACGTATATATGCGACATCGTGTGAAAGGAAAGTGCGTATGAAAAGCTAGGTTTCGCTGAAGTCGAAGTATAAAATGTCGATCTATTCCGTTTATGTATTCTTGCTATCGTTGATGATAAATTCTTCGATCCGGGTTGTGCGAGATTGTTAAGTTTGAGCTTAAATGTGTGGAGTGGGTCCGAGTCTAAAAATATGATGAAACGTGGCTGCTAGTTGTGTTCTAAAGGAAGCTTTGGATCCAGTAGTGAAAATTGATGAAACGTGGTCCATGTTGGTGGTGAGGGTTGTAGCCTTCGAGTCAGGGGGTCGTAGCTCCCTTCTAGGTGAGGGCGGCAAACAAGATCGGGGGTCGTAGCTCCCTTCCAAGAGAGGTGGTAAAGCGATTCGGGGGTTGGAGCTCCCTTCCGGGAGAGGGTTTGGTAAATGAGCGCGGTGGGTGCTGCATGATGGTAGGAGCTGCGCCGACATATATGTTAGTAAGATGTTTTTCTCTATAATAAAATATTGAAGGGATTTGAGATCAAGCTGCGGGGGTGGTTTTCTACGACTTGGGTTTCCACCTAAAATCCTGGTGTTCATGTGTGATGCTTATGTGTGATGGTTTATTACTGTTCTTACTATACATATTTATTGTTTATTGAACATCTAATGAATGAATGATGGAATGATATAAGTGAAGAATCAATGGCATAATTAGATCTTTGTGTATACGCGAGTTTTATGAAGGATATACGCGTGTATACGCTAGTTTGGTTCATCGAAAGTAGCGTATGGGTTTTAGAGAGTGAAAAAGTAAAAAGTTACAGGTATGCCCTAAATGCTTGATTCACAACCCTCTAAGTATTTTCCCAACAATTGGTATCGGAGCCAAGTCCTTACCGAAGCTTGATCGCTTGAAGGAGATCAGATCGTAATGGGAATTCATGAAGGAGTAATGTCTCTAAAGCCACCTCTATTCAATGGAAGAAATACGATATTGGAAGGTACGAACAAAAGCATATACGCAAAGTCTTGGTGCGGGAAGTATGGGCAATCGTGGAAGAAGGCTATCAATATCCAGCCGAGTATTCCTACTTGATGCGGCTGAAAGAAGAAGTATGAAATCAATGCCAAAGCGAGTGAATGTATTATTAGGAAGCATGTCTAAACCGAGAATTTGCTAAAGTGATGCATCTAAATTCAACAAAAGAAATATGGAACAAAATCATTACGAGCTATGAAGGAGATACAAAGGTAAAAAAGTGAAAAAAATCCAAACTCTCGGAATTGAATATGAAAATTTAAGGATGCATAGTGATGAAAGTATTGCCAGTTTCTTTCTTCGTCTAGATGATATTGTAAATCGAATGAGAAATTTGGGTGAAACCATAAAGCGATACTACTTTGGTGGAAAAAGTCTTAAGATCATTGACTTCAAAATTTGACTCTAAAGTTTCGACTATTGAAGAAAAGTCAAGATCTGAAAACTCTTACTATTGTTCAATTACATGGTATTATTTGCTTTTGAAATGAGACAAGGAGGTCCTTCTCAAATCAAAGAAGTCGCTTTTAAGGCATCTGCAAAAGGAAAAGAAAAGGAAGTTGTCCTGAGAATCCAAACTATATATCCGAAGAAGAAGAAGAAGTGCAAATTTTGTGAGAAGACTCCAACTAGATCTTGGAAGATTCAAAAGGTAAGCTTCCCTTCAAATGTTTTGAGTGTGGAAGAGTTGGTCACTATCTTTCGTTAAATGTCCTTATAGAGAAAAAAACATGGCAAAGGGAAACAATTTTAAAAGAGGAAGATTTATTATGCAAATGAAGATGATGATGAAGTGTCAGTGAAGATGAAGAAGATCAGACCCAAGCTCTACAAGTGCTCATGGCAAAGAAGCAAAAGAAGAAGGTTACTCAAGGAAAGGAGATACCTCGAAATCATGTATAGCGAGAAATTGAAGGAGATGAAAGCAATGTATTGATCGTTGTTCTTGTATTTCACTTACTGTATATACAAAAAGTAAAGATAGTGAAAGTAACGAGTATGGATCTAGAAGAAAGACTTTGTCAAGATTAAAGATGAAGATCGAGCAAAATTCATCTAAGGAGAGTGAATCTATAGACAAGTATCAAAGGTTTCTATGCTTATGCATCCAATCGAATGAAAAGAATAGAAGCGAAATTAACGATCTAAATGCGAGATCTCGAAATATCAAAAAGGAAGAATGAAGGTATTGAGAAGTTTGGAATCATCTCTCTACAAGCATATCTTGAAGCATCGAAGTAAGAAGAATGAGGAACACTACAATCATTTGAAAAGGAATGACTTGAAGCGAAATCATTTCCCTCAAAGAAGACACTGGATAAATCAAATAAGAAGAATCACGGGACTTGAAGTGAAAACATATCTTTGAAAGTAAATCTCGAAGCATCGAAGAAGAAGAATGAAGAAATCTTATAAACTTTTGAAGAACAAGGAAATGGGTTGAAAAGAAGAGATTCTAAATCTGAATGATCAAGTAGAAGATGGAAGAAGGAAAGAAGAAAGCATGAAAAAGAAATACCAAGTCCTGGAGGTGGAGGTAAACATTCTCAAAGGTAAATTATAAGAAAAAGTTAAACTTTTGAGGTTTCAAGATAGTACTAAGATTTTGGACAATATTACGAGTAATCAAAGGTCTCTTGCTATCAAACTTGGTCTTGGTTTTCATGAAAGCTCGTAAAGGAGAATCTAGTTCACAAGGAAGTCCTAAAGATTCAAAGAAAGTCAATGCGACCTGAAGAGTTGAAAGAAACAAAATGTCAACCAACAATCATGAATTCTCAAAGGAATTCATTCAAGAGCGTTGAATGTTTTAAATGTCATAATTATGGGCATGTTGCAGCAAATTGCAGAAAGCGAACAATTCAACCACAAACAAAGCAGATTCTACTCGAAAGGTGCTACTGGTAGCTTCGAGGGATACTGTTTTTCATACAACAAGTATAGCCACAAACGGTGATTACCCAATAGGAGGAAAGAACAGAGAAACACACTATGATCCTTATGCTTACTTCTCTGGTCACATGAGATGTTATGCTTGTAATAAGTATGGTCATGTGGAAAAGGAATCCAAGATGAGCAGATTGGATAACTACCCGACACACAAATAGAAAGTTCAAACAAATGCGGAAAAGATGGAGGACCGATCGAAACGTAGGGAATATTGACCCTACTACGGTCATCCGCTTCTTAAGCTTACTTACGTGAATAGTCGCGAAGTAATGTGAGATACATTATGGGGATGTATCATCACGGGGGGAAGCAATGTATGATGATTCTCATGGTTGATTTAATTATTACTGGTTATATGTATTTTCGATTGAGCATCTAATATGAAGAAGGCAGGTATAGGAAGGACAAGTTTAAGGGGAGATGAAGGAATGTGAAAATTTCTATGCTTCACTTTCCATACAGTGGGTTATATGAACAAAATTCGCGTATACACGCTAAATTCACATGAACACGATCGCGTATTCATTAATGATAAGAGAATTTATATGATAGTTTGAAGATCTGGAGAGCGAGAGGTTCGGGGGAGCATCAATCGACGGTTAACAAGCTGTATTATTGACTCGTATCACCTTATTTTACTAGAGTTCTAAATAATGATGATATAATACTTGGTTTCTTATGTTGAAGATCATGGATGAGCCCAGTTGTTACTTGATAAAGAGTATACAGTTGGATGAGATGGAAGTCTCATGATTCGGAGATATGGACGGATCATGCGAGGTTTATTGCTGATGACTTGCTTGATGAAGGTGTTCGGGTTGCATAAGTTAAGGAGGAGCCTTGGCCATATGGAAAGGATGCATTGGATGCACATTTTCGGGGGAGCCCTAGCCTTGCTCGAGTACTAATGCATTGTTGGCATTATGATGGTTCTGATATATGATCTCTCTTGAGGTCTTTACGGTATTGGTCATGAAAAGTCATATTTGTAATTTGATGAAAAGTCTTGTTGAGACCTATGATGAAAAAAAAATTTGTAATATTCGATCATGTAAGGACTTGTTCATTTTGTAAACCCACTTTGTTGGGTAGTTGAGTCAAATCTGTAAAAACCCACTTGGTTGGGTACTTGAGTCAAAAATGTGTAAACCCTCTTGGTTGGGTATTTGAGTCTCATATGTAAATCCACTTGCTTGGATCTTTGATGAGTCTTTGGTGATAGGAAGGTCATAGAATCATGTACTTCATTGAAAAATATGTTTGAAGATTCGACGCATGAGCTCGGGGAGCTTGGTCACTTCGATGTACATCGGATCGCGTAGACGCTTCCTTCTACATGAGGAGAAAAACCTTGTGTTGGTTTTGATCCGCCCTTTTACCCTTGATGTCAAAGGGGAGAGTGACATGGTGTTTGAATAAAAGAAAAGAATGGTGTCAAAGAATGGGGAAAGTGACATGGTGTCATTGTATTCTTAATGTATCTATACATTTGTAGTGATCAAACACCATCGTGGTTGCCATCAAGTCCAAAGGGGAGATTGTTGGCATTATGATGCGAGTGTTGTCCTTGATGGCAGCCCACTTGATAGAGTGTTGTCCTTGAATGGCAACCCACGTGATGAATATGATGGCAACCTACTTAATGAAGTTTTCACGATGAAATATGTCTTGATGAACTTGTTAAATGATGTAAATGCGATGTATCTACGGTGAGTACGAGAAGGTAATGAAGAAAATAATTCGGTATGTGCTAGATCTATGATGAAAAAGAGTATGTCTCAAGACATACGCGGTTTGTCTAGGAGAAGTCGCGTATGCACGCGAAATAACGTTCCAAGTCGTGTATGGGAAAAAGCACTCATAAAGTGCAAAACCGGGGGATAACCACCATGGTATTAACCCATTGTATTGAGTAATGATTCTTCTATATGACCCCATCCCGGGAATACCATCGGAAGTAATGTGGTTTTGGCTCATGGTATTGAAAAAAGGTAAACCTATATAAAGAGAACAAATTCATTGTGCAAATAGAATGTATGAGCAAGATGTACGAGCTTTCGAATGAATACTTCTCTCACGAAGTATATACGAATGGAAAGGGTTACTGGGTTGAATGAAAGATACGAATGTATGATGCACCAATGAAGAAATGATGAAGAAGGAATCTAGATGCTGGAATGTATTTGTATCTTCTAGATATGTTTATAGAATGATTAGATGCTGAGATGAGGCAAACATCTATGCGAAGTAAAAGGGTTAAATCTGAGCTCGAAAATCTGATCTGAAGAAGTATCTTGCTCTATAATGGTCGAAGATGTATACGCTAGTTCTAAGCAATGAGGGCGTATATACTGCGAGGTTTGGTAAAGCGAAAGTGCGTGTCACGCACGAAGTATAAACAGATGTATACGTTGGTTGATGTGATAGAAACGCGTATATCTGCGACATCAGTGAAAGGAAGCAGCGTATGAAAAGATAGGGTTTTCTAAAGTCTAAAGTATAAAATGTCAGATCTGTTCTCTCATGTTCTGCTATCACGTTGATGATAAATTCTTCGATCACGGGTTGTGCGAATTGTTAAGTTTGAGCTTAAATGTGTGGAGTGGGTCAGTCTAAAAATATGATGAAACATTGGCCTGCAAATTTGTGTTCTAAAGGAAGCTTTGGATCCGAGTGTGAAAATTGATGAAACGTGGTCCATGTTGGTGCTGGGGTTGTAGCCTTCGGTCGGTGGGTCGTAGCTCCCTTCCAGTGAGGCTGGTAAATGAGATCAGGGGGTTGTGCTCCTTCGGGGAGAGGCTGGTAAAGCGATTCGGGTTGGAGCTCCCTTCCCGGGAGAGAGGTCGGTAAGCAGAGCGCAGTGGGTGCTTGCATCTTGGTAGAACTCGCGCCCAGACTATATGTTGTAAGATGTTTTCTCTATAATAAAATATTGAAGGTTGAGAGGCTGCGGCGGTGGTTTTTCCTGACTTGGGTTTCCACCTAAAATCCTGGTGTTCATGTGTGATGCTTATGTGTGATGGTTTATTCTGTTCTTCTTGTACATATTTACTATTTATTGAACATCTAATGAATGAATTATGGAATGATATAAGTGAAGAATCAATGGCATAATTAGATCTCTGTGAATATCGCGAGTTTTATAGAAGGATATCCGCGTGTATACGCTAGTTTGGTTCATCGAAAGTAGCGTATGGGTTTTAGAGAGTGAAAAAAGTAAAAAGTTCCGAGTATGCCCTAAATGTCGATTCACCCCCCTCTCGGTATTCTTCCCAACATCCTCGGGTGGCAGCTTGTGGGAGACATCATTGCCCATGGATGTCATCGATCCTCCTGAAATTCAACTAAAACACAAGCTTTCATGTCAATATTGTATCATACCTTACAACCATTGCACTTTGATCAAATTCATCGAAGACTCGTGCCTTCATAAGCGTCTCTTTCAAAGCAATGCTTACACGGGAAGGTCCGAGCCGGAACCTTGCATACAATGCACGGCTATATGTCATACCATGTTTATGCATATGGGTACCATATTCTACCTATCATCAAAGAAAAATTCCCCGAGGGCACCAACAGTACGTCGTCATCAACCAACCGATCACTACCATATCGGTGACATAGACATAACATGTATCTATCAAATAATTTTGTTTAACTAGCCACAACATTATGAGCATTGCCTCGTAGAAAATTTGTATATATTGTATTATATTTGCTTATAGAGGGTCCCATAGGACATGGTCATTCTTCGAACTAGTGCGAGGTGTCTCCAATTCCGAGCTTCACATAGGTCTCTCTCTCTCTCCACGCATAGCATACAGAAAAGAAACTACAATGTATTTCGGCTATATAGTTCTTCCTAGACCTCCCACATTAGGGGGAAACTATTAACACCTGGAAAATCATAGAAGCAAAGAAGACATTATTTAATGTCATGCGGGAAGAATTTTTAAGGCTTTGAGAAACATTAGAGAATCTAGAAAGTATTTAAAAATATCTAAGGTATGAGGAAAAATCAAATTTGAGCAAGTCATAAATTATTTTTCATCGCAAAAACGTTCGACAAGAGCGCCTTTGCGCACCTTTTGACCCTGAAAATGCATGCAATCGTAGGAGTGGCGGAAGTCACTTTCGGGATCACAAAAAGCACACTCCAAGACAGGTGATTTCACAGCTTGAATTTTCCTAAGGAAAACCACCAAAGCCTCCTTATACATCAAGGGAGAACACAATGGAATAATTGTGGCACACAACGGAATCATCACCCTCTCTTGGGTCACCATCCACAATGTACCAAGAGAGTGAAGGAGGATTTTAATTATCCTATAAAAGGCCACCAAGAGATGAAAAAATTGAGAGCACATTGTTATGCCGGCTGAAATTGCCCCAAGCAATACCAACGAGTGCATGATTGGGAGTCAGAGATAGAGGGGACTCAATTGTTGGCCATCCAACAAGTTTAGTCAACCATAGTAGAGAGAGAGACTTTGCACCAAGGCAAGCTTGGAAGTAATGAAATCCTTGCATCGGGACTTAGCACCCAAGTTCTAAGGGCCCCTTGGCAAGTGGGTTAAAGTTTCATCCTCATTTCCTACCAACAATCAATAAGAGGGGCCGAAAGAGCCACTTTGTTTGGATTATTGTAATTTTTTTTATTCTATTAAGATATTTGATTTTATTTTTTTTAGTTTTAGTTTTAATATGCATGCTATTTCTCTATCTATTATTTTTATTTTCTAGCATGTTCCACTAACTTTCTTGAATCGACTTCTTTTTTTTGCTCGTGACCAATAACTTAAGAGGGTAAACCACACCCCTTAAGTTGGTGTGATTTCGTACATGCGTGCACCAAACACACTAACATAGATATGATCACAAATTTTTTGCCCCAAAAAGTGTCATTTATTTCCTCAAATTGGATTTGGAAAGTTCTAGACCCAAACCTACAAACTAGGACCTATCATTAAAATGGGCTCTACGAGTTGTTTCCTCTAAATTTACCCTCCCAAAAGTAGCAAGACAATTGATAAATTTTATAATGATCCATTCCAATTAAATCTCTTTAAAACTTATGCACCAATACAAATTTAGATACAAATGCACATGATAATGCAAAGTGAATTATATTCCCCAAAACTTTCTAATTTATACCTTGATTCCTTATCACAATAGGTTTAATTTATTCTTTCAAGTCTAGTATATTTTGATTAATTTTACATAGTTTTTTCAAAATTTTATGATATTCATATAATTCTTGTGAAGTATTATTCAATTAAGGATATTTTGCAAGTTGATATTCTATGAAATTGACATGCCAATGAATGTATTTTTTATGAATCATTTTTTTTCATTCTATTGTTTAAATAATTATTGTACCATTGTAGATTAGTAATTTTGTATAAAATTTGAGTTTTTTGCATTTATTGTTGCGATTTCATTAATACCACTAGATTCATCTTCATATTAGAGCTAGTAGGAAAGACCTTGTACCAACACATATGTTGGAAAGGGTGAATCAATTGACATTCTTACCTATCCTAAATAGTTAGGAACATCATACACTAGTGAACAAGTTGGAAAGGTAAGTCAATGTTTTATCATCCAAAATATTTCACCTAGTCATTTCTTACTAGCTTGATCGAAATACACTATGTAAAATGATTGTTTCCATGGTAAAACTCACTTTCACCATAGGAAATAATTTAGTGAATGATTTTCCTAGATTATTTGTTATTAAACTCCAAAAAATCCCATGAGAATAATTAAACAAATCATTATTTATTTAATATTTCGTATTCATCCCATATTTTCCTCGTGAGATAATTGATAAATCATTATTTAATACTTATTTCAAATTCATATTTGACTTAATCCTCATAAAGTAATTAATACATATTTTTTTATTTTCTAATTAATTTACTGATTTTCTAAATAAATATATTTTACCATTTTCGAATATCTTTCCCCTCTTAAAAAAAATATAATAAAATATTCACAACAACTAGATTTTGATTTAGTCAAGAATATTTTATTTTCTAATTCTCAACCTGCCTTAAAATTTTGTTATAAATAGAGGGTTTTATCTCCATTCTTCACCATAACCATTTTTCATCATTCCCATTATCGTCTCATATAATTTGAGCTCCCACTTAAGTTCAACCATCCTTTGTTTTCTTTTTTTCCCATCGCATATCACATATTGAGGGGAGAGGAGAAGCTCAAGGTCAAGAAGGACCCATCCCACAGAGGGAAATCTACAAACCCAATTATAAAGTATTCCTCATTAGGTGTATTTTTATTTATTAATAAAAGTGATCATTCATATACTCCAGTGGGTTGTCGCAATTATATTTCCGTTGTTATATGTTTGCATGCTATATTTTTCTACATGATTTTTTCTAACATTTTTGTTGAGATTTGAAGCATAAACATGGAGATTTTTGTTGAGAGTTATATGTCACCTATAAATTAAGTAATGAATTTTGGCACACTTTTTCAAAAAAATTAACACTAACAAAATGCATTTTCGGTGGTTTAGTTACATCCAATAAGGATTCAAACCTTGTAAGAATGAGTATCATGTTGGCCAATTATATCGAGCATGAAATTTAGTCTATCCTAGATAGGTAAGAAGACATTATCACTATTGAGTAGGTTGGTAAGATAGGTTAATGAATTTTATCTTGCTCTACATATACATAGAAAAGGAATTTTTTTATAGTAGGTACTAGGATTACAAGGTGATATTTTTTTACCTTGACCTATCCACTTAAGAAGACCATCTATCAACAATTCTAATGAGAAGATAAGCTAATCCATTACCCTTAATCAAGAAAAAGAAAACAATGCTATATTTATCGATGAAAATGTAGATTGAATTTGTTCGTTAAGTGAGGGATAGCTCGGTGAATTACTAATGAAGGCTTAAATTTTGTGAGGGATAGCTCAATGAATTACTAACATTTACCCTTTTATGGTATGAAACTAGAAAGGAAAATGTTGAGATACTCATTGAAGCTAGTTAACTAGATGGCCATATCTTTCCTTACATAGTCAATATCATATGAAGTGATTGGTAAGCCCACCCTTGGTCGAGTGGGTGTTCAAGAAGGAGATAATAAGATATCATATAAATTTAGGTTGAATAATCATACACATAAGTGTTGATGCCATTGAAATAATATGTTATACATATTTCCATTAAATATGTGGATGTTGAAAATTATGATAATTATTCTCCTTGATGCTTGTAATTGATAATATCATTATATATGTAATGTGATAGAGGAGCATACTTGGAAAAAAATAAATTCACATGAATTTACTAGTTAAAACTTAGGATATGAAATACTTGTGTTGCGGCACCATCCTATTGGTGTGTTATTATAAGCGTTGAGAATCTAGTAGGGAATAGTTTAATTCAATTATCTTCTTGATAATTAATTGTGAGCCTAATTGTCTTACTTAAAGTTCTTCTCTTTTTTATCTTATTAGGTCTTTCATAAAGTCAATTACAAAAAACTACAAGAGACACAAATTTAAGTTATTCCGGCAGGGGCCAAAACCTCTCCCTCTTGTAGAGGAAAACCCGCAAGTGATTCTTCTTATATACTTTCAGTTTATAAGTAGCATGAACATGACATAAACCATTTACCTTAATGTAACTCAAACACCCTTGCCCAAATGCTGCTCTTCTTGGCTCCTTATAGTTGATCCTTCTTTCTACACCACATTGCACCAATCCTAGGAAAATCATATTGATTGTGAGATGATTCTTTCCTCGGTATAATATCGGCCTCCCAGGGACCCTTTCTGCACCCTTAATACACTTAGTAGATATCCTTTATTCCTTGTCTTAGATAGCATTCTTCCTACACTCTTTACACTCTTTATTCCTTCGCTGGCAGTCTACCTTCTTTTCGCACTTCATCGCATTCGGTGCCTCCTAAAATCACTACAATCTGCATGGGACTTGTTATGATTACCCTCGGTTTATATAAGATATATCACTCCACCTTTTTGGTGTCACTTACTTACTATTTTCATACCACAAAGAGCCTTCTTTTTGGTGTCACTTCCTTCTGGCTTGTGTACCATAGAGAGCCTCCTTTCCTTCACTTATTCCTTAGACCCAATCCAATATTTATAATAGACTTGACTTGTTACACCATTTTTTTGGTCATCTAACCTATTATCATGAGATGGACCCAAGTACACCATGTAAGACCAATTTTACCCTAAGTAAAATTGCTTTCACTATGTGAAATAACTTAGTAAAAGACCTTTATTAAGTTGTTTATGGTCTAAACAGGAAACCCAAAAAGGAAATAATAAACAAATATATATTTTTTTATATTTCCTCGAGGAATAATTAGTTAAACATCAATTTAATTATTATTCCTGGTCATATTTAACCCAAAACAAGGAAATCAATTAAATAAATCCTTATTTATTTGATTATTTCCTAGGAATAAATTATTTAATCCTCATTTAAATAATATTCCTAGTTAAATTTGATTAAATAATTTATAAATAATTAAATAAATCATTATTTGTTTAATTATATTTCCACCATTTCCTTAAAATAATAAATAAACCATTTATTTATTTATTATTTATAAATAAACAATTTGACCCAGAGTCAAAATCCTTTTTCCCTCCAACAAATATAATAAAATATTCCCTAAAAGGTGGTTCTAGAATTTGGTTAATAATATTTTATTCATGCACCAAGTTCTAGACTACCCTAATATTTTGTTATAAATAGAAGGGTTTTCCCATTCATTTGTCACCTTTTGTTGCATATTAGATCACTCTAGATCTATACTCTTGGTCACGACTTTTTGAGCCATTATCATTGTCACATTCTCCATTATTTTCTTTGTGAGCTCCCTTTGAGTTCTATGTTTGTCCGGGTTTTCTACACCAACAAGAGAGAGAAATGCTAGATGCGAAGCACCGAGGATTTTCAAGAACCCATCCCATTGAGAAGAATTGGAAACATATTTCTTGTTTTTCCTCTCAAGTGCCCTTAATATAAAAAAATTCTTTCAAAAAATATTGTTCTTGTCTTGTCTATTGGATGCATGGAGCAAAAACTCTATTTTCATTGCTTAATGTCTTTTTATGCATAGATCTGGATTTGTTCATCTTTTTCTTGATCAAACTAACTACGATTTGAAGATATTGGTAGCCATAATTTATGTTAGGGCTATTTGTTATGCGTAGCTAAAGTGGTCATTTTCCGACAAAAGATTCATACTAACAGTCGGCGACTCCACACAGGTTTTATTTTACGACCGTTGTCGTTTTATATATTCCTTCATATCCGATCTACTCGAGACCCTAGGGTTTCTCTTCAGTTTTTTTTCCTATTTTTTATGGCATTTTTCACCTCTAAAACCCTAAAACATTAAAAATTTTTAACTTCCGTGTGTTTTCGGCCCTATTTGTGTAGGTGAAAGACATTAGTCTAGCTGAGACGACAACTTTTTTTGAAATCGCCACCGAGAGACCCTGCATATGTAGGTCACACTTATCACCCCAAAACCCTGTGACCTAGACTGGAGGATGCACTTTTCTGCCCAAAAACTATGACTGGGACTGAAAAACAGTCGGAACCTACGACTTGTGCTTTTTCTTACGCACTTTTCTAGCAATTTTTTCCGGGTTTTTAAGAAGCTTCTATCGTGGGTTTTCCGACCTCTGTCTCCGACTCGTTTAGACTGTTTCCGATCTGTTTTTACTCAAATAAGTGGGAATCACACCCCTTAGGGCTTTAGTACCCTCCAATTTTTGTGGAAGAGTTTTAGTCATTTCGGACGTCCGAATTTTCGGAGCTTCAACCTTGTTCTTTTCGGATCTCGATACCTCATTTTCGGATTCCATTTTAGATCAGCTCTTCTCCCTTTCAAATCACCTCATCATATTTTTTGTTTGGGTTTGCCTCTACGGGTCACCTCATTGTCCCTTCTACCTTTAGTTGATTTCCTCCTTTGTTGCAGAAACCCCCGCCTCTGCCTCTTTGCTATTTTTTGCACCTCTTTTCAGTAGATTTCTCCTTTAGATCCCTGTCCCTCCCGACCTTAGATCTATTGGCCCCTTTTTTAGTGTGTTTTTGACTAGATTTCTTCCCTCTTTTAGACTAGTTTTGAGAGACCCGCCTTCTGGGTTAGATTGATGCATTGTTAGTTAATTTTCGTTATTTCAGCCTTATTTATTGTTCTCTATAGATTTATTTTCAAGTTACTTAAAACATTTTTTCTCTCAAAACGTCCGGGTTTAAAAATTAAAATTAACACACGCCACACACCGACCCTAAGTGACCCGAAGAGCAAAGACTTTAAAATTAATTGACACTACGCACCTCTCTTCGCCCTGTATTTTGACATTGATATCACTTGATTCCCGCACTCCTTGCCTTTGTCGGTTATTCTTATTCCCTTTGTGTCGTCATCATTGCTCCCCCAAGGCATATATCTCGGATACTTCTTGGCCTTCACCCTCGGTTTCCGGTTGGTCGACTTACTCCTTCACACCGTCGTCGAGTTAGTCCTCCCCGAGTCCACACTCGACTCTTCTTCCGATTCTTTGAGTTCTCCCCTTACTCGGTTCTCCCCCTTGTTACCTTCACCATGTCTAGTTCGGGACGTAATGCTAGCGACAACCCCGATCCTCATCGCTAGGGTCCGTTACTAGCGGAACCACCACGGGAACTACCTCATCGTCCCTTTGCTCCCTTATATGGCTGATCTCGGTCTCCCGATTTCAATCGGTTGATCAATGATCCTATCCACCACGATGTTGGTTGGCCTCGCTATGCCTACCAAGCTACCCTCCGATATTCCCAAGTTCGAAGACCTTGCTCGACGAGGATCCCTCTAACCATATCTGATCTTTCCACATGTTGTGTTCATCCAATTCCATTACCGATCACTCCATCTGTCCCTAGATTGTTCCAATGCATGCTTACATGCGAAGCTTCTAAGTGGTATGTCGATCAGACCGCTTCTTACCATACCACCTTTGTGACCATTTCCCAAGCCTTCTTATCTTATTTCTAGCTCCCTCTCCGATACGACACCGGTACCAAACTCTTGACTTCTTTCCATCAATCATCTTTGACCCACCTTTCCACTCATGTCCAGGAATGGCGGAGAAGAAGGAGCTTATGTCGGGCTCCCACCTTTGAAGATCGGGTCTATATGGACTGGTTCCTTCGATCTCTCTACCCACCATCGGCAAAGATGTCGCCTCCAATTTCCCTCAAACAGAAGAAGTCTCCCTCCAAATAGCCTTGAAATTTGACCTCATCTATGCTCGATCCGGTTATGTTTATACCGTCCTTCCCGACCTCCCCGGACTCGATGGCGCTAATGCCCCTAGGGGAATCTCACTCTACCGAGTGGTATTGTTGGAGCTCTTTCACATCCATACACTCAACCTCCTATGAGCTATGGTTTCCCTCGGGAGGGCCAGCCACCTCCGACACTTTCCCCCCTCCCGGGTAGCATGTATCCGTGGATACAACATGCCTCCTCCCTTTCGCCCAACCTCCCTGCTTTCCTCAATGTTGCCCAACCTATCCAGAGTATCCTTATCTACAGCATGGTGCCCCAGCTCCTTCTTTTGCATTTGCACTTCTACCTCCCTTACCTTCTCAACCCCCACAACAACAATTACCACCCTCGGTAAGGGCAAGTCTTTTGCACGACAGGGTGCAACTAATCCTCCTTCTTCTCAAAGAAAGAGGAAAGGAAATCAAAATCAATATGCCCCTAGTAATCGTAGACCCAATCCTTCCATTATTGACTTTAACACCATTAACCGACAACGAGGGGCACTTAGCCTAAGTGGACGAGCCTATTCGTACAAATAAGCCTTGTTCGTGTTGATGGTGTTTACGGTCATTACACTCACGATTTCCCCCTATTACCATAGATGCGGTATATTTCGGGAGTCTCGAGGCCACATTGTGCAAACAGCATGCCTCCCCTACTGTTCACCCCAATGTGGCTACTTCTCAACCAGACATATTGTACCTCAATCCTTTCCCTTAGCAAGGATTCATGGCTACTTAGCCACCTCATGCCCCTGTAACCACCCAACCCTCCCCTCCGGTTCCTCCGATTACCATATTCTCATGATGAATTACGACCAACCTCTCACACGTCAACCTTAACCCTCAAACTCGGTCTCATCAAGCACCCCAAGCCTCCCACTCGTCTGTCTCCCCGAGTCACCTTCTCCAAAGTCCCTACAGAGCCTCTTTCGACACCCAATGGTCCTTTGCGCGATCCCTCAGCCCAAAGTTAAGGTTCCTATCAAGGTTCCTAAGGGCCCATTACGTCGAAATGTTGCTTCGGTCAAGTCGCTCATTCGTAGTAGCATAGTAGATGATTTGGCGTAGTCTCCTACTCGCCATTTCAACACGGGAACTCCTCCGACCATGTCCTTCTCAAAGGAAAGTCTCTACTATTCGCCATCGAGGTGCAGATCCCGCTAATGACCAATTGATCATTTTTTACGCCCCATCGTCCTGATCATCCTCCCTTTCCTACGTTTGCGTCGCTTTCCATCTCCAGTCAAAATCAGCAACGCTAATGTGTCTCGGCATGTATTTATTGATGAGGGGGCATCTACCTGTGTGATGTCCGATTCGCCTTGGAAAACAACACAGATCTCCCTGAGCTAGCCCCTTCCACAATCACCCTTCGTGCATGGGATGGCCATGCCTCTCTGCTCGATTGGCCTATTCCGTAATTTCCATCACCCCTGTGGACAAGACCGCTCGTATGACGTTGAAGTCATCGAGCCGCCTCTTGAATATAACATTATTTTGTGGCATAGCTACACCCATGCCATGTCTGTTGTCCCATCTCATCGGTCCACCGCATGATTTTTTTTCCCTCACGATGGAAAGATAGTCACCATTGTCTAGTTGACATATCATGAGCCAAAATCTCGTACTCCTCCCCGAGTCGACCATCTCTTCTGTAGCCACTAAACAAACCGTCAATTCTTTCGACTAGTGTTTCCCCGTGCGTATACAAAGACTCCTCCTTGCTTGGAACCTTCCTTAGTCTTCCTCCTCCTCCCTGTCTCTGATCCCGGCCCTAGCTGAATGTTTGCATGATGCAATTGTCTCCTAGCGACCTTAGCGGCTCACTTTCGGCTAGTCGACAACCTCAACCTCGCCCACCGTAACCCGCTCCTAGCCCTTCGCTCATCTAGCCGAACCTCTTCCCTTCTAGACCTTCTCATCCGACTAGTACCCATGAGCCTTCTACCCTCCCGGGCTCGGTTCCGTGCCTCAACCATCTTTGGAGCCATCCCTCCTGGGCCATTACCCCATCGGTCGATACCTTTCCTTGCTACCCTCCCGAGTTCTGTCTGTGCCCCATCATGGCCACCCTTTTCCCTCCCTAATTTGACCATGGGAATACTGTCTGGTATCTTAATCCTCGTACCGAGACCCCACCAGTCACCCCAAACCATACCTTGCTTCGACACCGGTTCAACCGATTCCTTAGCTTCTTCCATCACTATAGTGCCACCAAGACTCAACAAGACCCTTCTCCTATTGTGACATCTATGGGAAAGTAAAGGGAAAAGCTCGCAAGGGGGGCATTCAAAGATAAGGCCATCCCGACCGACCCTACCCTCCTCCACCCACCAAGCCTTGTGCCTTGTGTGATGGTGTTAGTCATGCCACCCATACTTGTCCCGAGTTGCCCCGTATAATTAAACCCATGGTTAAAGTCGCGTTCCCTAGCCCAAGAACCCAAATAATCTTCGCACCAACAAACCCTCAGTGCTTTTTGTGGTGTCCATGGCCATTATTCTCACCATTTTCCCTCACCTAACGCATTATCGAGCCTCTTTAGAGGTCATTCACGAGTATGAGGTTGAAAAATATTAATCCGCTCTCCCATCCTCGTGCAAGTATGCTGCCAGGTCAACTTGAGGATCCCCTCGCTACCATTTACATTCATGATGTTGAGATGATGGGAAACTACCACCCCCATCCTATACCTATCATCATTCATGTGACCCTCGGAGTACATTCCCTCCAAATCCCCTTCATTCATTTTACTTGATCTCCCTTCAAAGCAACATTCTTGGGCTTCACATCATTTGACCATATTTTTTACTTGTTCTTCTCGTCATCCCCCATGATGATTCAGGTATGCGAGCCTTTCTTCCCATGCCGATGATTTAGGTAGCTTTGCAACATCACTGTGGTTTCCGACCTTTTCTTTTCCCACCCATAACTTGGATGATACCATCTCCGTATCTATGATGTTCTCCGCAACGAGAGCTCCAAATTTATTCCTCCCACAGCCCTCATACATCACCCTCTGGTCGATCTATGATGCATAGCCATCCTATCCTGCACTCCCTCCTCACATAGTTATCGTTTGATGTCTACCCTACACTCACGCTGCCATCATTGTTCTTCCTCCTCCCATTTCTTGTCTCGGACACTATTTTACAGGATCTCCCATCCACACATTATATTGGCTATGCTTATGGGGCAAGTCAACTATTCCCATGATCTAGCCTGCCGTGTACTTTGGGCTACCTTATGCACTTGCATACCCTCGCCCTCTCCTCTAATGGGGTCTACTTGCATTGGTAATGCCAACAATAACCGGTGCCGAATATGATGCCATGTGTGTGGTCTTTTAGCCGATGCCCCTCTCCTCATCGCATCCTCCATCTTGCATGTTCGTTTAGATTCCTTGTTTCTTGTCATGCAACTCAATGGTGTTTATCGTGCTGCATAATCCTATCCTTTTTAGACGATATTTACGAGCTGGAAACTTTTGATACATGAATTTAGAGTCATTACTTTCTGACCATGTACCTGAGAGAACAAAATCACTATGTAGATAGCATTGCGAAACCATGTCCTAGATTGGCATTTATAAAACACATTTCCCACAAAGACAATAACACTCAAAATCATCAAAATGATGCATATCCATAATATGTGTCGTACAAACATGTGCTTTAGAGTCCATCTGCTCTGATACATATGACATGCCCATAGCGTGTTACAAAAACAAAACTCCAAAGCTGAGCACCACTGGGCTCACACACACACTAGCGCCACCGCCCTACATCTAACTGCACTCTGCGGAGGATCCCGAGCGAGCTGGCTCGGCTCCCCACCGGCTCGTAGATCATGCAATCGGTCGACTCGGCCATCGCCATGCGCGCGCATGACACCCTCGCCATTTCCGAGGGTAGCCCAATACATGCAGCATGTGTCGGTGCTACCAAGTCTCTGCCAGCCGCCGGCTCTGAAAGCACTGGTCGTCGTGCTCACATCTATGACGGATTTCCTCCAGGAGAAAGTGGTCATATCCTCATTTCTGTGTCATTCTGGATCCACTGGCACATTGCGAGTTCTCGACATCGCGTCGTCCCTTATGTCCGAAGCCGGTTTTCACCGGAGCTATACCGGCTTACCAAAAGTATAAGGATCGATGCCGATATATACTATTCACAAAAAGATTTAACATGGCCGACAAAATGTTAGTCGCTACGCCACTTGCAACGCACCGGGTCATACCGACCGCGCGCGCGGCAAGTCCCGGATCTCCCACAATAACTCGTCCCCGACCATAGGGATAGTCGTCTCATGTACAACGATTCACATCTGATCCCAATGGCCAAACAACTCCGCCGTAACACCCAGTCCGAACCACCCATCCTCCTCCTCTACACGCAGTCGCAGCCTTCGGCGCATCCCTGAGGTTCTCTCGACCCCCATCCGGTAGCCGCACACGAGAGTCGCAAGGCCGGGATCTTCTTCAAAAAATAAGGAGCACAGTACGGTCCCATACGCGCAATCATGGTTCACTTGCCACTTTGCAAAGCGACGTCAGCCGTTTCAGCCAACATCAACGTTCGTACGGAAACCACTAGTGGGTCTCTCTCAACAGGACTGTGTGACGCAGCTTGCTCCCCGCTCTAGTGATGCGACGAGCATAACACGGGATACGGCTCGCTGCAGCAACCGCACGCAGGTCTCTAACCTCTCTAGATCCCCAATTCCGATATCCAAGTCCCTTTGATCTTGGAAGGCCGGTCGACTTGATGTGGCTCTACAAACTCCATGATGTTACGCCCGCGTGACAACAGCTAGTCAGTGTATTTCCCGCCATCCCTAATGGTGGGCAGCCGCATCGGAACATACGTATCATGGATCGTCAGCTCGATCCGACGCCCTTGCACTATAAAGACCTCATGATGCGGATCCGACAACGCGACAATCCGTGCCAACAAGGGCTCCCCGTGCTCTCATACCGCAGGTTCTGCACAAATTTTAGAAGCCCAAACCTCGGCCAAGCGATACCGATGGACACCGCAGTCCGCTGGTGATACACGACCGTACGTGCCGTGCGTCTCTCTCCACTTGATCCATATATCCGCCATATTCACACAATCATCTTTGCTGGAAGAGGTATCAGATCGGAAAAAGCGCATTCACCACTGCAAAACCCGACTCTGTAGCACAGCTCGAGACCTTTGAAATCACCTCCATCTAACGACGGTCGCACTTTGGCCAAACTCCGGGACGAGGTCGCATCTTTTTTAGGCCAAAACTCTTCCCGAGGTCACGTAGGCCAGAAATAGTGCGACGCCGGCGCATGAAGATGAGGGAGGGGTTGTTCTGGAGATTTGGGACCCTAATGCGAACTTTCAATCCATCAAAAACAAAGAGCAGGATTAGGCAGCCTCTTACCCGCTACCGTACGTGATTCTCCAATTCCCAACCGTGGATGGTTGTCCTGCTACGTATCACCGCAAGATTTGGGAGCCTTCTCTCCTCTCCACATTCACGACATGCATACACAAGAAAATTAATGCATTTGGAGGGAAAATGCCTTATTAGAAGAGAAACCCCCCGATTTTTATCTTTTGCTCGCCGCAAACCAAACCGTAGCCTCTCGTTTGACAAAACCATCCGCACCATTGGAAAGCTATCCACCGAGCACTCAAATGGGTGTCTGACGTTTTTCGTGATTTCGATACTTCACCAAAGTACAGATTTTTTCCATGAAGGGTCTATTCACCTCTCCTCCAAACCGACTCACTTACAACACTTGGTACTTGGGGCACCACGTTGCCTCCTTACTTGCTCCTTGTTCGTGTCGATTTTCTTCATGAGATACTGTACTCATGTGTTTATGGTCCCCATTTCGGACCTTCACCGTGGTATGTAGCCATCCATTGACTCGCCCTTGTTTAGAGCATCCGAGTTGAGTTATCATCCCATTCATGGAGTCTCATCCCGAGTCCCCTTTCTGCATCTCCGTCGCGCCCGTCCTCCATCCTTCATTGCTTGGTTCCTCTCTCGTGTCGCACATTATGGCCTTCGGCCCCACTTGTCCCCCTATCCCCTCATGATATCGTATCGGTCGCTCCCAAGTCATCCATGCCCTTTATGCTCTAACAAGGGAATTCATCCCATTCACCACTCACAAGATGTCCCCCACTTCATCATCATCATTATCGCTGCGAGGTGTTAGTCGCTCGACTATTTTCTTCTCGTGCCTTAGTTGAGGATCCCTTATTGCCTCAGAAGCTATGGCGACCTCCTCTACGTCGACACTACGGCTCATTCATTCCGGAGACGCGGTCTAGAGTGGTGGTGGTGCCGCGGTTCCGAGCTTCCACACCTTATGTTCGCGTCTCGGATCAGTGAAAAATGATTTCTCATTACCACTTTGACTTGATCGTCTTCTGCAGCTCTAGCTCCTTTCAAAGTATGATCGAGATGCGTATACTTGATGGTCTAGTGATGCGGCCAATCAGATATTGGTGATTCTCGGGTGTGTGTGAGATGTCTCAGCCCTCGCTTGAGGGGTGGCCACAGCTGTGTAGCGCCCCACGTGCCCGCATGACCTCTTCATTCTAGCCTTTAGCGCGTGACTCCACATATTTGATGATGCCGGACTTAGTCAGCTTGCAGTGCCTCTTTGATTTTGCATGTGTTAGCCGGATTTTCTGTGAGCCCTTTCCCGTTTATAGCATTTGGGTTGTATTTGTATCTCATGTACCTGCATATATTATCGTATAAGTCCCGGTTTGTTTATCCGGGCTTCCTGTCTGTGGGATTCTTTCATTCTATCTTTGCTCCTTTGGCTCATGTTTGTATGCTAGCACGCTTTATAGTTCTATTCCTTGTTTCTTTATCGACACACACTATTCTTTTTGTACTTTCTCTCGACGGACATAGGTATGCCTCCTCGTCCGCTTTTAGCACGAGTACCATCTCATAAAGAGATTTGTTGCACCGTAAGTCGCGTAACTCCTTGTGGTCTAGTCCCTTTAGCACATTAGACCACCTTACATTTCTCTCCTGCGACTTTCCCTCTTAGTATAGAGCCCGGGTGATCGAGTCTCACAACGTACTTTCGCCATACGATTTGCTCCTAACACTCGCACGCGCTGGGAGGCAATCTATTACGCCATTTTTTGTTCATCTAACCTATTATCATGAGAGGGACCCAAGTACACTCATGTAAGACCAATTTTACCCAGTAAAGTAATTTCATTTCACTATGCGAAATAACTTAGTAAAACACCTTTATTAAGTTTGTTTATGGTCTGAAATAGGAACCACGGAAAATAATAAACAAATCTATATTTGTTTATGTTTCCTCAAGGAATAATTAGTTAAACATCAATTTAAATTGTCATTCGCGGTCATATTTAACCCAAAACAAGGAAATCAATTAAATAAAGTCCTTATTTATTTGATTATTTTCTAAGGAATAAGCTATTTAACTCCTTACTTTAAATAATATTCCTAGTTTAAATTTGACTAAATCATTTATAAAATAATTAAATAAATCATTATTTATTTAAATTATATTTCCACCATTTCCTTAAAATAATAAATAAAACCATTTATTTATTTATTATTTATAAATAGAGGATTTGACCCAAAGTCAGAAATCCTTTTCCCTCCAACAAATATAATAAAATATTCCTAAAAAGGTGGTTCTAGAATTTGGTTAATAATATTTTATTCATGCACCAAGTTCTAGACTACCCTCAATATTTTGTTATAAATAGAAGAGGTCTTCCCATTCATTTGCTCACCTTTTGTTGCATATTAGATCACTCTAGATCCATGCTCTTGGTCCCGACTTTGAGCCATTTATCATTTGTCTCCATTCTCCATTATTTTGCTTTGTGAGCTCCCCTTTTAGCTCTATGTTTGTCCTGGTTTTCTACACCAATAAGAGAGAGAAATGCTAGATCTAAAGCGTTGGAGGACTTTCAAGAACCCATCCCATTGAGGAGAATTGGAAACACCTTTCTGTGTTTCCTCTCGTGTGCCCTTAATATAAAAAATTTCTTTTCAAAAAATATTAGCCTTGTCTCTGTCTATTAGATGCATGGAGCAAAACTCTATTTTTCAACCGTTTGTAATGTGTTTTTATGAACAGATCTAGATTTGTGTGGCAACTTTGTCTTCGAATCAACTAGCTACGATTTGAAGAGATATTGAAGCGCACTTCATAATTGATGTTAGGGACTATTTTTTATGCGTAGCTAAAGTGGTATTTTTCCGACAAAAGATTCATACTAATACGACTAAGATTCTCTCCCCAAATGAAACCACGACACCTTCTTATATATAGTAAGAGTATCCTCCTTCACGTTTAGGCCGAGCACGTCAAAACCACGCGTAGGCAAAACTTGATAAGGAGACTTATCACTAAGAACTGCATCCGAAATTCAAGGAGCTTCTTTGAGCAAGGGGAAAAGGAGCATGGAGACATACTTTTACATTATTTCTTTGACTCTTTTACAAGTGTAACCTTTGCTTCATCTACATGACCCTAATTTATACATTTACGACAAGATGAAAAATCCCTAAAATACATCGAGAAGAATTCCTCGACCCATAATAAAATTCCTTGCTCCTAAAACCCTTCAAGCAAAGCTTATCAAAAAATAAATTTTATTATATTTTTTCTTCTTCATTATATCAACTCACAATTACATGGATTGTTATGAAAGTACCGAACCTAGTTACACTTTCCAAAGTTATTATGAAGACCAAACCTAGTTACACTTTCCAACACTCCTTCTTAACTAGGGGAGGCATTAATGATGGTACACATGGTGTCACTTCTCAATGCGAAGAATCTCATCGGAAAGAATCGGATTGGTAATCACATATGTATAGCATCACATCAACCATCATTTCTCATAGTGTGAAAGTGCTTTGACTAATAGTCCCATCTCCTTCAATGAGATAATGGGCTACACTGCTGGTGGTGCAGTGCCTTATAGACACCATCATCATTATCTTTCCAAGGTACACACTCCACGGAAATTTTGACAAATTACGAGCCTTACTAGGCTAGTCTTATCTTGGGTAGCGTAATCCTACGAAAGAATATATGTCCAATAACTACCTCTTATCTTTGAATGCCCTATTACATTATCCAAAGGAGTATCAAATGATAGATGATTCCCCAAACCCTCCACTCTATCTTTCCTAGGTGAATACCATAATGATGTGTCTATCCATTCTCTCCTTCATGACCATTCACCAATACTTACGGTGGTTAGTCTTGGTCTAGTGCGTGACATACATTAATTTAGAGAATCAAATATGTACACTTCCTCTTTTAGTGTAGGAAGGAAATACCTATTCCTATACAGGGAATGTGTTGCATCGTATAAATCATTGTTAAATGACTAAAAAAGCACACATTAATTATCAATCCAGGGACGTACTCTGCTATTCCAATGACATGATTTTTGCACTGTTTGTGCTTTGATACACCAACCGTAAGCAATTTCAAAGAAAAGAAATCATGCTGCTTAAAGTAAATGCTAGAAGTAAAATCACTCATGTAGACTACAAGACTCGGAGATCACACTTCGATTAATACTATTCTAGCGTGCCCACACAACAAGTAAACCGCGGTGTCTCTAATATCATATGTGCACGAAGACACTAGTGTGTGAAATTGAAGAGGATATATACACGGTTGAATACTATAACTGTACAAGATCTATGCTGATACATAAAGCTATGAAATCTACAATTACATACACACAACTACTTTAATCACCGCAATCCTCGCGAAGAAGGAGGGCTCCCTACTCTCAGCATGAGCGCGAGTAGAGGAAGAGCTTAACGGGAGACTAAATTGAATAACGCATGTAAGAGGTGTATTAACAAGATAATATGTATTAATGCGGAACACAATTACGTAGACGAAAATAACGTTGTTCTCACGCTCAAAATTTTCGACCTTTGGATATCGAGAACTATATAGTGGTTACATCGAGAAAATCAAGGGGTATCAGTCACCATGACAATATTAAGGATTCTCATCCCGATCGAAAATGGAACACACATAGTGCACCACTTCCTAATAAAGTTTCTGACTAGAAAATAAAATATTACAATCAAAACCTCCCTTAAGTATGTTATCCCAAAATACAATGCTAAAAAACGTCTAGAAACTATCGTAATAGAATCACGGACATAGTGTAACAACGAGAGGACGGATCAACAACAGTTTTTGATGAGATTAATCAATGGTACAACTATATAAGCAGTGTAAAGCAGGCGTAGCGTCAGTAGCAGTCCAACATAGCAGTCCGTGGATTACCTTGTAACAGCAAGGTGTAAACAAACATCACTTTGTCTGTAATAGCACCCTCTTAACTACTCTTGTGAACTTTGTGCTCGAGATCTGGTGCTTACAAATGACATCTCGAAAAAGATAACACAAAGACCATCAATCTTCTCTCGAAACATTCACCATCAGTCAGTCATAAAAAGGTATGATATATCATAATAATTAGTGAATTAGCAGCAGTAATAAAAACAAGGTGAAACAACACAAGGTAAGGGTAGAAAGGTAGGAGAAAGAGGCAGAGATACTCCCATTGGTTATAAAGTTAGAGAAAAATAGGGAGGTAGGAAAAGTGTACTAAAGACAAACTGGAAACAACATCCCACAATCGAAATACTTGCATGTCCTCATGCAAACTCATTCCTCATGGTGGCATCTCTGGCGTGGAGGCCGCGTGAGATCATAAGCACCAATGTTATCCTCGTTTGCGTAGATCCGTACCTCCACTGATGGACATTGGACATCGACTCGTCGTACCCAAGGTTTTCCTGACTCACGCTTACTCAATTCTGAGCAATTGATTTGCATTCTCAGGCCTGGTGCGCCGAGACCAAAGGAAACTTGGTATCTCAACTCCAAGCCCACAAAGCACCAAGGGAGATTGTATAATCTATGCATAGAGTTGGCTACATGTGTAACCACGACCACGAGATTCGGAATGGGAATGGATCCCCCTTCAATATCTCAGCAATCGATGTCTTCCGTGCATTTCAAGCACCACGTCGAGGCTCAAAGCTCTTTATCATTGAGAAACTTGTTGAGAGGCAAAAGTTCAAAATAGTTCTTCTACATGCAGCACGTAAAGTTCACTTTAATCACTAGGGGTACCGCATTCTCTCTTGAATTCTCGTCTCTCAAATCAGCGAGCCCATCCCGGTTCTACCTCGAACCGACAATGTCTGTCTTCTCCTCATTAGTCCTCGATATAATGAATGGCCATATGCTGCATTCAATGTGATTATTCATGAAGCGACACGAAAATCTCTCAATTGAAGTATCTCCCATATGGGAGAATACCGTCACAACCATCTTCATACTCACATGTTCGTAAAATAATGTTGTTTAATAATAACTCTCACAACAAAGCTTTTCTCATCAAAATCGAAGGCATATGGAAAACATCTAGAAATGTCATTGGAAGAACATAAATAAGGTCTATCCTCCATAATGGCTTTCATATGGAAACAAGAAGTAATTTTCCCAACAAAAGTAACAGGATAGGTTTGGAGAAGGCTCGCCTACAACTCAAAGACATCGTACTGATGGGCGGTCAGTCCAGTGAAGTTTTTGCTTGTCTAAGGTGAGGTCCCGAACTCCGCCGTTGTAAGAGCAGTGGCTCGTTCTTTCCTATTTCTTTCAGCAGCTTCCTTCTTCTTGTAACTATCCCATCCTTTCTTCAACTCTTCTTTCATCCATCTTTCATGTAAAGTTTCTATTTCTCTATGATGTTCCTTTAGCAAAATTGTCCCCCTCCCGAAGGGAGATTTCTTCTTGTTTCCACTTTTTGTAACTCATAAATTAACAAGGTTTTCCTTAACCCCCACCCCGAAATGGGACTCAAAGTTCTTCTACATTCAATATCCACATCAAAAATGGGTGTACCAACCTCTTGCTATGTAGCTTGACCTCCACCTCTGCAGTAGTTCTTCTCGTAACAACAACTTCCTCGGTGGGTTCTTGTGTGCTGCACCCCCTTGTTTCTACCTATAGTAGCCTTTGTGTCCATTATTGTTTCTTATACAATAGAGTGGCCTGCTGTGTTCTTGTGGGTTGACTTCTAGGTCAATTATTGCTGTGAGGCTCGCTTTTAACTCGGGTGGTTCTCGTGTAACAACAATATCATCGTAGGTTCTGTGTAGTAGCCTCCTCCTCGTTCGTTTTTGTTTCCATTGAGTCGATATTTTCTCTATAGACCTTATATACCGCTGTTTTTAAGTCTTTGAAAACATGTCATGCATAAAAACAATGAGATTTACTTCCCTTAGATAATTTCCGCTTTAATTCTTCATTCTCCTTTCTTAGATTTTTCGAGTTCTAAAAAACAGGCATTGGTTTCGTCTCAGCTCGATGAGGAGGGTTTCATTTCTTCTTCTTGGACTTCGTCGTTCTGCTTTTTCACCGTAGGAAAAGGTTCCGTAGGTATGTCGACTTTCACTCTTTGTCTTTTGTTCTTCTATCCTCAATTGGTTCATAAATAGGCTTTTTCACAATCCTAACTCCAACAAAGCCGAGTCTAGGTTTCACTCTTCTTCCCGACTTCTTCTCCGAAGTCATGGTTCGACGCTTCCACTCAAACTTGTCCTCGCCTCTTTCACTTGAATTCTTCCCAATTTTTTCCTTCCTCGGACTAGGGGAATCCAACATGATTAACTTAATGAGTCCGTGATTAGTCACACATGCCTCCGGGTGTGCTACTATTTTTACCGTTGTGCCATATGCTTGATATTCCTAACAAATAGAATGGAAGATTAATTATTTGTCGGTGCCGAAGGTGATTAAGAATAGGAAATTAATAGTTCAACACTATCATGGATCTTCCTCTGACAAGTGATATATTTAATTAAACCTGTGGAAACATCTTTCCCAAGGATGAGAAGTGACAATCCGTCAATCCCCTCTCCCTTTCTTCTCCAATTTTTCTTTCCCCTACAAGAAAGTGCTTCTTTCAAGGAGGGGGCTGATTTTTCTATTAAACCACCTTCGCCCCTCTACTAGCAATGAAGTTACCGGCAATTACCTCTTCAGTCACCTCCACTTACATGCCCCTTACTCGGGTTTTATTATCGTTCAAGTTCCGAGATTCAATTTCCACCGCCTCGTCCGAGCCTTCAAGCTTCTCGGAAAAAATCAATCCATCTTGCATCTTCCGAATATATGACTAGGCTTCTGAAAAGTTTCGCAAGGCATCCATAGAATCCATCTCGTGCCTAACCACCGTTCTCCACCCATCTCATGCTTTCTAAATTTTCTTCTTGTTGTTCGACCCACACTATAATATCACCGTGTTTCTAAATTCACTTCTTTCCTATTCAACCCCACCGTAACATCACCGTGTTTTTGAATTCGGGCTCACTCTCGATGTCTCTCGCTTATCCCAATCAACGAGTTTACAAGGAGGATGCAAGGTTTCGGTCGAGGAAGTTGATGGGAGGTGATGGTTTTCTGTAGTTTACTCGAATCTTACCTCACACTAATATTCGTAAATGGATCATTGATGGAAAGTAATGGGATTTCATACACACACTCTTTTCCAACCGGATTCAATCATCATTGGCAATTATGTTATTAATTACGTGCATGCGAATTTAATAGATATTTATGATTATAAACTTTTTGCAATGTTTTCATGACATATCCCCCTCGCCCCACCTTTTGATGGTGACGGTTGCCCACGACCGTCACAAGGATATCACGTACTTTTCCAATTAATCACCGAATCATCAATGACAACATTTACCTTTTTTAATGACATACTTGAGGTGATGTGGAGGAAATTTTGAATTGCGATGTCTCGCTTGTAGCGCTTGTGTTGTTGCGTTTGGCCGAGCACAATTATTGTTTGTTTATGGAATGAATCATAGAAAAAAGTATTCGTAGTCGCCTAGTCGTTACATGTGTAACAACTAAGACAACCCTTAGATTATTCTCAAAAAACGTAATAATCAGGAGAAATTGGTACGGAAGGAAACTATGTGAATACCATCATCCTATAAAATAGATAAAAGGGAAGATGATGTTTCAAGTGAAGACATGGGTGTAAACAAACCGCCTCTCGAAAGCTGGTTATTGAGTTGTGTGACCTGTGCGATTGCTTGGGCAAAGTTTTCACGAGCTAGATTTATTTATTTATTTATTTACATTATCTACATATATATATATATATATATACATATATATATATATATGTAAATAGGTGTAAACAAACTGCCACAAAAGGTGAGTTTTCAAATCACGCACTTATGTGAATTTCGAGCTTTAAGGCACGTGCACCGATAATTTTCCCCCGTTGTCCCTAGCATGAAGATCAGAGCCCGTGACAATGTTGACAAATGATTCCTTCGAAAGCGAGGTTGATGATAGCAGCTTGCACGGTGACCATTAACCGGTAACGGCGCATTGGCACCGCCAGTGGTGACCAATTGTACGAGTCCATTTGTCAAAGCAGTATCCACTTCGCAAGGACCTAGCCATCCGGGTCCGCAGCTTGCCTCCTCCTCGAAAATATTTGAACCTTGAATCGTATAAAAGGGCTCATCTCCCTTCCCCGAAAATTTTTCTTCCTATTAAACCCATCATGCCATCCGGCTCTTTGCTGCTAAATGATATTTGTCTCTGTCGAATGGAAGCCAATCTTTGTTTCTCTTCCAACTCATTGAGTGACGTACTTTCTGAGAAGTCCATGTGGGTTTGCACTCAACCCAGATCGACACCGCAATGTTGTTCTTCATGTATTTATTTCAAATTCTATGGGGAATAAGGGACTCTTACCATACCCCAATTCATATGGCGAGAAGCCCATGGTATTCCACCATGTTTTCCGTATTACACAATACCTCCGTCAGTTTCTCGGCTCGATTGTTAGTGGTCGGCCACTATCTTTGTTAGGAATTCCTCAATGACTTTTATTAGCGCTTTGCTACTTCGACTCATTTTCTCGTGGGTGATATGGTGTATTTATTTCCGTGATGAATTCGTGTCACTTAAACCTATTGATAAAATGAGCTGTGAAACCGAGAGCCCCTCGTCCGTCACTATCTCTCCGGGCATCCCGGGAAAAGACGAACAAAAAATATCTTGACAGGTGTCCTGACAGTATCCTGTCTCTTTGCTCTAGTTAGTGCCTACCCATTTTTGTGACATAACCGGTGTGCATCACAATATGTATGATTTTGTGTCGATGAGAGGATTAGTTGGCATAAATTCTAGTGGTCCATTTCTCAAATGGTTCTACGTAATATCTCGAGGTCAGTAACGATCATCTCATTGGATTTCGAGAGGTTGGCCCATCCTTTCGACGAGACATCACATCCTTTCACAAACTTCTTGGCATCCTCGGAATATAGTTGGCGCGTCTAGTGCTCGTTGAGAGTACTTTATGTCCCGTACATTCTCTTGTCCGTAAAGCGTCCCCCATAGGTTTCCTCATGACGAAGCCTTCAAGATCTCAAATACTTCATCTTCTCTAACGCATCTCCCTAATACGAAAATACGCTCGGTGTGATAGAGATTGCCTTCTACCCGGGGAGTAGGTAGCACTCTATTGTATAATATCCTTCTTTCCTTGGAAGACAAATTGGTGTGGAAATTTTCTCTGCTGAGAGGTAATTGGCTATATCTTCATACCATGGTGAGGTGAGTAGAGATGGCAAAAAGATATTCATCGGGAAAATAATCCCTCGGTGGCGGTGCAGCCTTGACTTATAGTTAATCTAGAAAGGAAATCAACAACTTCATATATTTTCCCGTGTTTATCTAAAATAGTAACATAAATTCTTGTAACAAGAATAGCATCATGTAACTCTACCATTAGTAATAGGCTTGTTCATTAAAAATAAAATTGCGGCATGTTTAGTGTGTACAAATACTTGCATACCCAAAGTGATGTGATGCGACAAATTTGTTGATAGCGCGCATCATCGCTAGGAGATTTCCTTCTGCGACATGAGGCAGTTGAAAGTTCGCAGCCGAGTTAAGTTCTCACTAGATGTAATAAATGGAATAAAGGTTTCTTCTCCTCCAGCTACAAAACCAACAACCATCGTTAGATGCGTCTATATAGCAATATGAAAATGGCAATTCCCACTTGGGTCCTCGTAAAATATAGGTGTTGATGTTGCAAAGTGCAAACCTTAAAAAGAGCCTCGCTTTCACACTTTCACTGTCCACACAAAATTCCGCATCTTTCACTGAGTAATGAAAACAAAGAGGAGATGGAATCTTTGGAAAGGTTCTCTATAAATCCTCACTATAAGTACTCTGCATGTCCCAAAAAATCTACGTACCCTCTTTTGAGTCTTAGGGGTTGAGATTTTTGAGGATTACCCTCATTTTTTGTGGGATCTTACCTCTGATCTCCATCACCTTTCGAAATGTAAATGTCCCGCACAGTTCTCTCTCGGTCATCATCATGTGGCATTTTATCAGTGTCTCCGGAGCATCATTAGTTTGTTCACAACATTCTAGCGTTTTTCCAAGTTAGCTAATGTTGTGTCACAGGGACATCCCCGTAGGAGTGTAAAATCATCCATAAATATTTCAAGATAGTCATTCAAAAAGACTCGAAAATGACCCAATATTTGCCCTTTGAAGAAAGGTTGTTGGTGAAATCACAGAGGCCAAAGGGAAGGACCTATATGCAAAAGCACCCATGGGCTTAAGTAAAGGTCGTCTCGTCTTGGTCTTTTGCAAATATGTGTTGGTCATATCCAATACAACCCATCTAGAAATGAAAATAATTTTTTTCCGGAAAGAGTGTCCAAGACCTAGTCGATGAATGGTAAAGGAGTAATGGTCCCTCTGATCGGTCACTTTGTTAAGTTCTCTATAGTCAACACGAGACTTCTCCGCATGCCTTTCTTCGTAAAGCATGACAGCGAAAGACACCGCGATTGCTCGAGAGAAGTGGGGTGAGATGAAATTAGCATTGTGGATTTTTTGCAATTCTTCTTTCACTATCTCCTCAAGTGCGGGGTTCATTCGATGCGCTCGAGGTTGTTTAGTCGGTTTTCAATCCTCTTTGTGGCAGATGTGGTGAGTGCATTGGCCAGGATGGACTCCTTTCTATATCAGTATAGTCCTCATGTAAATGCCTTTTTGTATTGTAAGAGCATTTCGTATCAAACAAATATGTTTTGTTCAGTAGTGAGGTTAGGATTGACAGCTAAAAATTTCGAGGTTCAATTTCAAGGGGACTGTATCGATAGCAGTGAGCGTGTCAAATTTTCAATAATTGCGTCTATCTTTCCTCATCTTCTTGTCCCAACCTCTAATGAAGGCAATCAGTGAGTGAATTACTAATAAAACCATTAATGATATCATCCTCCTTTTTCATCCTTAAAGTATTGTGCTTTTCCAAGCGTGAGAAGAGGTGGGGAAAGATCGATACTGGGTGAAAATTTCGTCACGCGGAGAGTATTTGAATTCATGCTGAGGGTTTGTCCGATAAAGGTTCGAGGTTCTAAGTGACCTCTCCATGCGAGATAACCATAGATCCCAGCTACCATCCGCGAGCGACAGGTATACCTGACCGGCCAGCTGCCAGCCTTTCCAAGATTAAAGGATGAACCCCCATGTTGGATTTGGTTTGTGCAAATGACAGTAAACCGACGGACAATTCTGAGAAACCACATTGACAACCACATCTTCAATCATTCCTCAAAGGCGTAACATGACCAATCGACCGCGCTGCTTGTCATAGGTGTAGGTCTAAGTCCATGGGAGCCTCGAGAGTATGAAGGGTCTTTAGTCATGAAATTAACATTTTATACGCCTCGCATCAATCAAAGCATTGGTTTATGTGGATGATCGTCACATGGAAAAGCCACTCGTAGGGTTCACATGGGTCGTATATTTAGTCAACAAAAGGCTTTCATCAACCACAAGATCGGACAATTTTCCCCATGACATGGATAGCATGTGCTGTCTTTGGAGGTTTTCCTTCCGGGTGCTCTTTGATGGCGTAGATCCCCTCAATGTTTTAGCAGCGTATAGGCACTTATTTAAGAGCTTGGGGACAATGGAATGCGTGCACATAGCAAATTTTTGCGAACTCCTTGAGGAAAATTCGTATTTCGAGGTTTGTGAGACCTGCCTCTAGCTTTGTTTAATCGTTGAGGGTACGAGGGATTTCGATGAGAATGCGAGCTCGGCCATCACGGATGTACCAGCATACTTGGATCAGGTCACTGTGGGAACATGCGACCCTCCGAGCGGCCATTATAGATGTAACAACGGGTGTTGTGTCGGCTGTTACATGTGTAACACTACCGCCCGGAATCGTCCACATCCTTCACGGGTGATTTCACTGTACTTCGATACACGTATGTTCAGATCCTGACTACTTTCCATGATTGAACACGAACCTCATGAAGTCTGACATGGAGTGATAAGACAATTCCTAGAGGCAACTGGAGCATCCATGTCCGGGGCTGCCTTACTAGTTGCGATCGTTGGGTGCACGGAGTGCAGTCAGTGGTCGTGACAGGAGGTGCAATACTGTGAATAGAGGCGATGCCATGGCAGTCGTTGCTGTGTTGGTGTTGGAGGGTAGCGTGACCCTGCCATTTCCTCTCTGCCCGACCCTGCTGATCGAGACATGATAGAGGGATATTTCTCATCGCGTGAGGATACATGCTCTGGTTCTGTTGGTTAAGGAAATTAGTGTTGAGGAAGGAGCAGGATACCGCCATGGCATTGCTTGACTCATTACAAACATTATCTCAAGGATAAAGAGTGAAAAAGTGACAGGCATACCGTGGGCCGTGCGCGCGCCATGGTCATATCGATCCGATGAGCCACGAAGACCCGAACGATCCCTTTCGCTTGATTCTTGCCCACCTCAGCCTTTCGCCTCGCAAACTCGGGACATTGATTCGCAGAAAGTCGCCCGACTCACGCGTATGTTGCATAGGTCGACACTATTCAAGGCACATTCTCTTTCCAAATGTTTTCTTTCTTTGCATCGGTAGCGACAAAATATTACTGACAGTCGCTCGACTTCACTCTTGCGCCTGCTGACTTGTACCATAGTGATACGCGAGGGAGGAGAAAGGTACTAAGGAGGTCTGTTTCCAAAATCCACAACCTAGTTTACGATGTCTCCGTCTCCGTTACTCCTCCACCTGTGGAATTACGTATCCAAAGTGAAGGGTCCGTCGAAACTCTCCCCCTTAACCTATCGTCCTGTAATTTGCGAATATTGGCATACCAAGTGGCTAGGAAACATCAAAACCAATCTTTAGAGCTCTAGGACCTACCCTTCCGGTGTCAAAGAGGGATCTCTCAATTTTGCAAAGATATGAGTTTGGTTTGCTTGTAAATGGTTGATTTTAGGCTAGTTATGAAGCATGGATTTTTTTTATTGTTTGGTTGGACATGATGAACTAGGCGGCATGGATATAAAAGGGGAAATATCTAAGTCATTGGGCAATGGAGTCAAATGGAATCATGACAAGTTAATAAATAGATAAAAGGTATGAAAGGAAAATCTAACTTGGCAGTGGATCTTCAAGGTCTTGCAAGTGGAATGAAATGGACATCAAGGATTTGAATGAAAAGTAGAACTAAGAACGTTAAGAATCCTTAATTATATGAACTTTTTCAACAAAAGACTTAAAAAATTATACGAACATGAAGAGGCATTTAATAGATAGGGCTAACCATGAATTCTACAAACCACACTTCAACAAATAATAATTTCAAGACAAATTTCTCCGATGAAATATAGAGGCGGGAAACTCATTTAACTTCTCCCGATTTCGACTTCAAGGATTAGAAAACATTCAAAATTCACAAATAAGCGTATTCATAGAAGAGGGAACACTAAAAATCTTTGATTCTGACTATAAAGACCTTCAAAAGAATTATCTAAGTAGGAACAAAGGGTATGATTGGAACAAAACTTCTCTTTGGCAGACTTTAAACAATGGTACTTTGAAGGGAGACTTCAAAAACAATTTTTAAGTGGCAGCAAGTAAGCGAGGAAAACCATAAATCATTCTTGAGACCAACTATATTGAACTATTTAATAAATAAACAAGCATAAGGGTTCTAGAGAGTAATTAAGAATTCGCTAAAATATCTCAACGAAGGAAGCTTAAAGACGATTGAAGAGTAAACAAAACTAAGGTGATTTCAAAAAACATTTCTTAGTCTAAACTTTTTTATTCTGCGAGAGAATGGTGAAACATAATGGAACAAGAAATAAAAATAATAGATTTTAGAGTACTTCACCAACAACCAAGCTCGGAAAACGGTAGCGAGCTTTCTCCATTAACAACGGAGTCAGACATCCCTGAGTTCCGACCTCTCAATTTCTTTCAATTTAATGAGCTGTGTATTACTTGAGGAGTCATTAAATGCCAACAATACAATGAGTTCCGGTGGGTATTTGTACCGTGAAGATGGGGCCGATCTAGGGTTAGCGATTCATTAACTAAAGAGTAAATGCATTCTAACTTTGAAAACCATGCAAGGCATAAGGTGGGAACATCTATAGATACTCTGTGTTAATAACTTTTTCTGTAACTCTTAAGGAAAGATGAGTGAAAATTTACAGCTTTCTGACCTATCTTTATCTTTTCAATAAACTGCCTAACAATTTAAAACATCTCTATCTATGTAACTACTTTGCCAATTCTCACATAAAGATAGAAATTAGGCTACGGTGGCTTTTTAGATGACCACGAGTGATAGCTATGACTTTGATTCATTCAAGGTCTTCCTAATCCAAGTTTCCTTAAATTATTACTTAAAGCATGCCTAAGGCCTAATTACGCTTTTTCCTTTTTATAACTCATCATGCGCTTTTAACCACCTTTTGAGCTTCTTTAAACTTATTTGTCTTCTTTTAAGCTGTGTTTTGATATTTTAAATTGTAGATTAAGCCTTTTAATATTCAAACCTTTATGCTTAACCTTTGTCTTCAAACCTCTATTGTTAAGTCTCTTCTTGTTTAGGGTGTGTGTGTGCGGAGTCTTTCGCTATGCTAGAGGGTTTGAGACTCGTGATCGATGCTACGATGCTCATTATTTCAGAGATAAATACCTTTTGTCTACCTTTCTATAATTAATAATAGCCCAAGATACGTCACCTTGACCTTTACAACCATTTGTTGTGGGACGGCAATATTTAACCATGCGCTTGCAACCAAACACCAAAATGTTTATATAAAACTTTGAATTTAGTGGATATAAGCCTTGAGCTTTGGCGAGTGAATGAGCATTGTGGAAGAGGGAGAATGCGCGGGATGGTCTTATGGCGAGATGGGAAAAAACCGGGGTTCAAAATGATTTGGGTACGAGGGGAGATGGAAAAAGGTGCTTTTGGGAAAACCACGGCATTATTCACACGGAGGAAAAGTGGTAAATGGTTTAGGCCCTTTCGAACGAGATTCCATTCATTGATTGGCATGCATCTGGAGGAAAAATACCCATTTCGTGTGGAAATGGCTCATTAAACCTTGACATAAAATTTTGCGTGATATTGATAGGGACGGAGTTGGATGCGAGTGAGTCGGATCAATGGTGCGGGGGTTCATCTGGGCGGCGAAGTTTATCGAGCGGACGTGGTAGCGGGAAGATAGGTGCTCGGAGGGGATTGGATGTGGTGATCTTATAAGTGGAAGGTGCCAAATGGGTGACGTAGGCTCCTTCGTGCAGGTTAATGGGATGGAAAGGCAAGGTTAGGATGGCTGCCGCCGGACCAGTATGATGCATTTCGGCTGGGGATTTGTTTGGAGGGTGAGCGGACAGGGCATCGGGAAAAATGAAGCACAGGGCGAGGAGAAAGGCGAGGCGTGGTCCCGTGAGAAGTGAATAGGACCAAGGTTTAGGAGGGCAGGGAGAGCTTGGGAGATAGGGAATGCACACGGCGGCACGCGGGTTTTATGAAGAAAGGGACCGGGGGCTTAAGCCTAAAAAGGGCTACCAAGGCACATATTTTTCAAAATAGAGCTGAATAGGCCTGAAAGCTAGGTGATAAGCCTTTTGTACAAGGTTTCGGTAGGGTTAGGAAAGGGAAGCTTTAGAAACCAATTTAAAGGTGTTTTTCATGATTTACACGAGTTTTTAGGGAGAATGGAGGATACATTATGCGTGATGGGCTCCTTTTAGAGCGAAACACTAATGGGAGTAATTTGACTCGGTTAAACGATGAAATGGAGGTGAAAATGTAGTTGAAAATAGCCGCAAAAATTAGCTTCTATTGAATTAGCATGCGTGATCTTTCTTTACAGGCGCATATATGAAGATCTTAGTGCGATAGGATTTAGGATGATGTAGGCGGTGAGATTTCCTAGAACTCACAATTTTTCTCCGCAATATTGTTTCTAGAAATCCTGAGTTTTTCAACTTAGTCATCTTTGGATAAAGTCAAAACTATGGATGATTAGCAAAGGTGGCTCCACTTGGGGAGGGCATGCATCTTTTCCAGATGTCCGTAGCCCAACTTATGGAACTCTCGAGTTTCAGCATGAGAGCGCTCCTCAACCATCGGGAAAATTCCTTCTTTTCTTTCTCGTCGACATCTCTTTACTTTTTGACTCATTTCGAGCAACATCGAATCGTAATTTCTTCAAACAACATTTCTACCTCACTCCAATCCTGCTTATCCTAGCATTTTTTTCTTCTTTTGAGTGCATTTGAGCAAATTACAAACTCACTTTTGACATTTTATTTTTCGAAAAGCTCGAAAATAAACCACACTATCCTATCCTTATTTCTTCCAAGAGTTCAAATTAAGCTAGCTGAACCTCTTTTTATTCCTACACTATGCTACTTTGACCTAGTCGGGATTAAAGCTCGTTTGGAAATCTTTGATTCTCTAGCTATGGACACAGAAATTTAAAGAATGATTCAAATCGGGTTGGTACGGTCCGATCAGCCATGGTTGTGGCATTTTGAACAATCGCATACAAACATTATTTTTTGCAATAAAGTAAATTAGAAAGACAAGGCCATGATTTGTCTTTGCAAGGCATCCTTATCTCTGCTTCTTTGGTTCTGTTTTTGAGCATGTGGAACTTCGATGTCTTTATATTCTCCTAATCTATCTTTTTGAATAAGTCAAAGATCTGGAAATAATTCCATATATTCGGTGTTTTTACCAACTTATCAACATACATGCATGTTCAAAACATGTTTGACGTGATCAGGCTAGATGGTACCGAACAAGATATCATTTTTAATCAGACGGTGGCACTTAGACCGGCTCCCTTTTAGAAATTATCTTTTGGGTATTGGAGTTGTACCTCTTTTGAATCTCCCTCTTTTTCTTTTTCTTTTCCTTTTTATTGTTTCTTGTATTTTTCATGATTTATTTTCAGCGGGTTACGTACAAATGAATAAAACTTTAAAACTAGGATTCTTTGATGTAGTAGTGCTTGAGCGTCACCTGCCATTGAGAGGAGACCTCCAAATATGTCTTCTCCATTCGGCTCTTATGAGATGCATTATGACGCATTATAGCATGAATGATGTAGGGCCCTTTCCATAAATTCTCAAATTTTGCAGTGCTCCCTTTTCTTCTCTTACCTATAATCCCACTTTAGAAGTATATTTCCAACTTGGAAATCATTTGCTTTAGTACTTTGCAATCAGAATAGTTTCTTGATTCCTTCTTGGACCTGCTTTGTGTTCTCTTAGCATACTTCCTCTTTGCGGACTACTTTTGCAAATGAATGGTTTGATTTATCCTTCTCCGCACATCATTTTCCCTCAAATTGCACTTCTTGGAGGAGTTTTCATGGTCGGAACTCCTAGAGATTGTTGGGAAAATTGCATCCATGCATACTCAAATGGATATGAACATATTTGTGATTTCTGTAGTGGTTAATCTATCGTACTACAAAGCATGAACTAGAAATTAATCATGCCATGGTTTTTCGATTTTTCTCCAATAATTTTTTTATAATATTGACAAGACTTTTGTTGGAGGATTCAAAGCTAATCCATTTCCCTTGAGGATAGTAGGCAGAGTAATGACTCAATGTGAAATGATATTTATATGGCAGTCAACGTTCTTTTAGAATTGAAAGGGCGTTGGCAGATTGCCTGTGGATAATTTTTCTAGGACAACCAACCTGGACAAGTATATTGGTTTCAAGGAAGTTGATAATGACAAAGGAGTCGCAGCATTCCTAGAAGTTATGGCTTCTATCCATTTCGTAAAATAACCGTTGGCGGTGAGGATCTCACTTATGTTGGGTGAAGAAACATGGGTGAATTTTCCCCAATGAAGTCCAAGCCTCATTGTTGAAAGGGAGCCTCAACAACACGAGTGGGATGTAAGCCAAGGGTAGGAGTTTTTCTCTTTGCCATAAAAAAATTGAGCACTTATGACCGAGACATGACAAGCTTCCGAGTATCCTGGGAAAAGGGTGGGCCAATAGTAACCAGCATTTGGAGGATTTTATGTTGTCGTGGTCTTCAGGTAGCATATCCTCCACATTCTCCCGCATGCGAGCTCATGCATGAGTTTTTTACGCATCAATCTCTTCACGAAACATTTAACCAATATTCCAATAGCATTTTCCCAATATAAAACCCCATCTAATACGCAATAATTTAAATCCTTCCGGTTTTCAAAAAATCTAGCTTTAGTTTTAGAAGAAGAGAGGGAGGGGTATTCGGACAAAGCAGGCACATATGTGATATAAGCACACCAAGGTGAATTCACAAAGTTTCTTCAACAATGGGAGTTGAATTCTTCTCGTTTCTTCGAAAACATCAACCATATTCACATATCTAGTGCTTGGAAGTTTGGCTCAAAACTGCTGAGTTTTTCGCTAATCCTTTGCTTTGATTAATTTGGTGGGCCTCGATTTCTAAGTCATATTCTATAATAACAGCAATCCATTTTCTTCCCCTTTTACCATCAAGGTCTTGACTTAGAATGTCCTTGACAACAGTATGTGACAAAAGCACGATGTGAGAATGTAAAATGTAGACTCCTAAAATCTTTCAATGCTTTTTACCAAGGCTAAGGCTTTGTTTCTCCATGATGTTATATTTGAGTGGAGCATCTCTTAAAGGCAGCTCTTACTAAAAAAGGATATTGGTTGTTCTTGGCCCATAGTGTTATTTTGTGGTAATACCGCAAGCTGTGTATGTTCAGATGCAAAACGAAAAGATGTGAGAAATCTTTGGTGAAATCAAATGAGTGATAAGAGCTCGGTGTTTGAGTAAGAGCTTGTTTTACTAGTTCAGGTGACTCCGTTTAGCTCGTATTTGTCCATTTAACATCTATCTCTTTCTTTTAGCGTGTTTGTGATATTTTTTAATAAGCTCAGACAAGGTTGGGGATGAACCTCCTTAAAAAAAATTATCTTGCCAATGAAAGATTGTAATTCTTTGAGGTTTCTAGGATGGCCGATCTTCAATATGCCACCAAATCCTCTGGGGTCTACTTTGATTCCCTCCTCGTAAATTAGTGTGACCAAGAAGCTTTCCTTCTTGGAGACCAAAGAGTGTACTTTTGGGATTCAAAGAGATGCTACATATTTCCCTACATTTCTCAGAAAATTCTTAAACGAATCAAGTGTTATTCATCGGTTTTTAGAGAAAACAATAATGTCATCGAGGTAAATGATTATAAAATAACCCATGTCTTCTCGAGGAAGAGCTATATCCATGGCCCTTTGGAAGGTGGCCCCTGCATTCATCAAACCAAATGGCATTTTTGCATACATGTTTGTACGAGGTGTAGTGAAAGCAGCTTTTATGTTGATCACTTGGGAGTACTCAACACCTAATTTGTAACATGAGAACCCATCCACCGGTGAAATTATTTTAGACCCAACCACCCTTTGAAGTATGTGATCCATCTTTGGCAAAGGGATAGTTATCTTTCGTGGAGGCCTGCTTATATTTCTCCGAAGTCAATGCAAGCTCTGATTTCCCCAGTCTTTATCCCGAAAGACACTCAAGTTGGAGACCCATTCCGGAATATCTCGAGAACTATGATCCCTAGCATCACACGTATTTCCCGATTTCGTCTCAATTAAAGGCAAATAAAAGAGGGTTTAATCCTCTACGAGTTTTTGTTTGAAAAGGTTTTTGATTTTCCTTTAAGAGGAATTTTTGTGGTGAATGAGCGTTGGTATCATATGACCGTAGATCCCTTGTATCCCCATGACAAATACATCTCTAAATTTCTTTGAAAAGTTTCTATGCATTTTTGCTTGATATGAGTTGGAAGAGTCTTTGGATAGTTTGATCATTTTGGGTTACGCTGGCGACGCCTATGTTATGTTCCTCTATGTTGTTTCTATAGGCTCCACCTCTGGTTCTTTCGGCTACATCATTAAAATCAAAGAGTCGCATCTGATGGTGTAAGAACTTTTTGGAATTGTATTGTTTTTACATTTGTGAAAACTTCCGGTGTCCTTTTTGGTCCGTATTATCAACTATCTTCTCGCTCTAAAATGGTTTTTATATCGGCGAGAAGAGAGCAACTCTGCTTCGGTGGATTTGTCGTTTATTTAAATGCTTTTCTTCATGGCTTGAAGTAGATGTTGGTATGGCAAAGTCATTTCTTGATTGCGAGAAAAATCATCTATGTGTTTGTCACCTTCAAACACTTGCCAATGAGTCTTCATCGTCGTATTGCATGCTCGTTTTTACCTTTACATTGAATTGTTCGTTTTTATCCGTGGTATTTGGCAATTACTAGCGTGAGGCAAGTTTCATTTTCTAGATTATTTTGAGCTCTTGGGATAGAAAATGAGGTTGTCATATTTTTCAAAGGTTTTAGAAGGAGATCAAGGGTGAGCATTTCTATATTCTCTCGAGTTTTTGGGTTTTTTGGTTGAATACTCCCCTTTAATCTTTGTAATGATTAGCTCGAGATATCCTCGCATTGGTATTTTCTTAGCTCCTAAATCTTTGAGAAAATGTAGGCCAGGGAGGAGGGCTTCATATTCAGCAATGTTATTTGTGCATGGAAAATCCATTTTATAGGAAAATCCTTTGTTTTGTGCTCTATATCCATAAAGCCTCGTGCAAACCTAATTTTCTACAAGAGCCATCGAAAGCTTATTTTCCAAGGTATTCCAATCTCATTTTCATTTTCTTTCTGCTATTCGAGGATGCCAGTTTGAGGCGGTGTTCCATACTTCTGAGTTGAGGACAAAGTTGACTATTGTCTGACTGGACTTTGAAATTCTTTCTTGTTGGCCGATTTCATCTTTTCATTATAAAAGGTACAAAGGAATCCAACACGAATGAATAGAATAAAGATGTGAGTATTGTTTGGCCTATCTGTGTTACTCACCATGTATTTCATATGAAGTCCTCGTATAGTCTTCCTCGTTTCTGATCGAGCATCGGGATGGTGGCATAGGACATGTCCATTTGAAGGCTCTCTCTCAAGTTTGGCTCCCCATAGAAAGTCGAGATAGAAGCATGCCACACACTCTGGGAATGTCGGCATTACTATGTCCACTTAACTAGATTTTTAGCAAGAATTTGTGCCAAGTTGACACATAAATATTTGATTAGGCGAGCATTTTGACTCTACTTGAATGAAAGGAATACGGAGGTCTTTATATGGTTTAGTAATTTCTAAGCCTAAAGGCTTTCCATTACTACTTTGGGAATAAGATTTGTGTGAAGCACCCAAGTCTAGCATGGCGTCGTGCAAGATTTTGTTATGTGTATGTTCAAGCCTTTCATAGAAAGGGAGAAACCCCCTCTTGGTATTTTTCCCTCAACTTTCAGGACCAAACAATAATCAGTTTTATCATCCGTCAAGTTTGTAGCGTCGTTGTCGTGCCTATATTCGCAGCTTTCAAAAGCTTGATTTTTATATACATCCCGAGTGACTAGTTCAACTAAGGGTATGGTAATCTTTGATTTTGGAAATTTCTACCTTGAGGGCTGAAAGGAGCCATGTCATATTTACATGTTTGTCTACGACAATTCTTCGTGCACATTTTGAGTTTGGTCGAACTTTATTTGGACTTTATTATTTGGGATAGATTTGTTAGAGCCACCAGCAGTAGGCACTAGGGTGACTTTGTTCGATCTACTTTGCCTAAATTATGTTTTTGTCTTTATTTAGATCAATTTTCTTGGCCATAGTGTTGGTAAGTATACTGGTTGCTATCCTCTTAGGCTGATTTTCTTCGAAGTTTTTCACAACAGCCGGTACTAGTGTTTTTGTCATTGGAAATCTCTTGGGCTCCTTGTGCTTCTAAGATTATATTGTTTTGTGCACCTTTCATGATTGAATTTTTCAGTATCCCAATATGTAACCTTTCAGAAACCTCAATGGTTGTTTTCGGTTTGTTCTCGAGGAGAAGAATCCTTGTATCTTCTTTAGTGAGAAAAACATACGTGTCACTTTGTTAGATCCTATCGTATTTACATGATCTTTCGTCCAAATCATTTCAGTTTCCTTTCTCTTCTTGATCCGCATTATTTTGTTGGAAGAGTACCTAATTTGTGGTCATTATATCTTTGCCTATCTTGATTAGGATCTCTTCCGATTTGGATTTCTATGTTTTGGGGATTGGTTTGATTCTCTCTGTGGAGGCACTTTCTGTCATTCTGCATTTATGTTTTCAAGCATTCTCTCCATTACCTTCACTAAGCTCATCAATTTTGGCATCGGATGATGAGGCGCTGATGCCATGGTGTTTTCATCCGTGTGTCACTCTTTTCTCTCGCTTTTAACCTAGCTCTTTCTCTCGATCGAAATTTGCCTCTACACTTAAGGCTCCCTCCTCGCACATCTTCTAAAGTCGAGTGTCTCTTTCTCTTAGTTGGCAGGCCACTAGGATCAAACCCTTTCCAGGGAGGAAATTTAGCTGAGGCTAGGCGTAGTGGAGGTTTCATGTTTGGAAGTGTTGTAATGTTCCTTTTTCGTAGATCGCTCCATGAATCATGCATGAAAAAAGTGCATTTCTAGCAACATATGCAATAAAACAAAGGTAAATGGACTCTGCGATCACATAGATTAATCAATAAGAAACCCAAATCCAATAAATGAGCTACAAAACAAAAGAAAAACTTGGTGGAGTTAAAGAGACCTCCCACACTCGGGATTTCCAAGAAGTGCGGAAAACAAAGCGCATTTCTGTGTTCTCGCTAATGGACCACTTTACGCTCTAAGAGAGGGCTTTTACACACATAAATGAAAGAAAACAAATTATATCTACTCATATATTGATAAAAATGCTAAAGAACAAAAGATCTAACTTCCTTATACAAGATACAAAAGCAACGAGCACGTAGATTCTTGTCCAAACACTATGATATACACAAATGTGATATCCAGAAAATTACCGAAAAAATAAGCCTTTGCAACAACCCAAGAAGCACATGAGTGTACAAGGCTGAAATATTTCTGATCTAATGTGAGATCCCTCAAGGGCTTCCTCACCATGAAAGGATGAACCTATCAATCACAAGGAAACTACATTTGAACGATGTTGCCACCAAACCATGCAGTGAGCATCGCATCTCAAAATAACGCATTCCCTAGCAGAAAAGCATGACTGCGGAAATGTATGGGATTGGGTGTGTTCACACCCACAAAGATCTGAAATAACCTCTCGGAGCTCTCCAAATAGATCTCTCAAGTGAAGGAAAGTTTCCTCCAATGAGAAACTAGCTCGGAAGCTTCGGGATTCCAACTCCCTTTCCACTGCGCACGAAGAACACTACACAATATCCGGAGAAAGTTTGTGTTGATGAAGATGGGCTGAAGCTTGGCCTCAAAAACCTGATGTGGAATGATGAATAGTCCTCCCCATTGGGCTCCTCAGAGGAAGAGGTGGGATTCCACGCTCGGGAACACCCGATGTTAAACATGACACGTATGGCTTTGCTAAGCAGCCGCGACGAACAATTCTAGCGACGAGAATAATAACATGCAACATGGTGAGCACTGTTGCCATCCTCTTCCTTACATAGGATGTGAGTTTTCTTTCCTCGACTCCCACTCACTTGAGGTTTAACTTCTAACGAGTTATGTTCACCCTCCAAAATTACGTTATCCATCCTGGGATTCCTCCTCCACTAAAAGCTCGCGTTGTTGACTTGGTCAAAGTAGCTTCTGTTTTATCTTTGTCGCACATGGAGGTGTTTTATTGAGACTATAAAGAGTGTCTCCTTTCATACTTGGAGTGTTTTTATCCTCCTTAGGAGACTTATGGGGCTTTTCTACCCATTTATTTCACCGGCCCTAGAAACTGCTTCTTTGTAAGGTTCTATTTAGCTTGGAAGCTAAAATTTTGGAACATTACGGTCCTGCTCATTTGCTTGTCCTCAAGAAAATGCATAAGAGAGAGAAAAATACCTCCCCTCCTCCTCATTTTGACACTCCCATCAACAGCCTCCATCTTCGCACCGAAGAGAATCTGCAAATATATCGTCATCCAATGCTCCCTCCCAAGTGTGCAAAAGCAAGTGTCTCACATCAATCAAAAGGTGTGAAAGTGTGGAATTTGGAAACACCCAACAGCCATCTCTATGGCCTCGAAAAAGTAGGATTTATGATCATCATGGTGAATGAGGGCCTCCCTCACCCATGCTTATCATCCAAATAGAAGTGAGTCACCCTCCAACATGGTAACTCATGAAAAGTCTCCTCCACCTTGTGCTCCTGCGAAATGAAGGTGGGTTAAACTGAATGTACTTGATAGACCAGAGAGGCCTATCCCACGTTGTCCTCCCTCTCCACTCATGATAAGTGTAGAGTGGCATGCACTGATCTTGGTGCTGAAACCGCTGATTACCCTCTCCAATGGCAAGAAGAGAAGATTGAGCCTCGAGGACATCTTTCCCTCCAAAATCATGAGTGGTGCTATCCCAAACCATTCCATCTAAGATGAATGGCACATCATCACCACATGGCATCGACCAGAAAATAGCGGAGAGGTTACGCGCTGTTTGGATGATACATATCGGTCTCTTCTGGTGGACACACTCATGCTTCTGCCTGCAACTTTGCTAATTAAGAATGTCCTGCGGCAGAGTGGTCCTTCAACAAAGTTACTAGAGATGTGTATGTTTGTTCTCCCAACATGGGGAAGTAAGCATGAATGTATATCATCTGTGCATATATAAAATAACAATACACTTTCCCAAATTCATGGTATAGATGGGCTACGATCATCACAAAACATTGGCCCCAAAGTGACCATGAGCAAAAATACTCTTGCTCTTTTTGCAGGGGAGAAATGCACTATTCAAACATGGTGGGAAAGTACAAATACTCAATGGAGTAATCAGTAACTACGGAAATGCATTTCATACCATACATAGTGAGTAGGCTAAAAGTGAGGCCCATGTATAAGCTCCCCCATGAGGATACTCTCACAAAATACACGCAAGAAGAAGGGATACACATACTCTTTTGGGAAGACTCCATCAAAAAGAACACACTCCCATGTGTCGGCGCTATAGGCCTTAAGAATAAGGCTCCCCGACTTCTCCCTTTGACATTCCACATGCCAAAGCCATCCACCATCATGTCTGTCTTGTGGAAGATCATATTCCAACATGGAAGTTTGTCATGATCCTCCAATGTCTGGAAAGGTATCCTCCTCGCACCATGAATGTGCCTCTCTTCTCTTCACCAATATCATGAAAAGCATGGGAGAGAACTTTTCCCATGCTCTCCCCAGAGTGCGACCATAGCAAACAAACAACTTTTTTGTTTTTGCCTCCTCTCTCTCCCTCATGCAAGCCATAAGAAGAGTAAGGTCATGAAGGTCAGCTTGTATGACGCTCCCATACCGACAAGTCTTCGCTACGCTCTATCACATGGGTGCCATGCCATCCAATTGGTTCATATCTCATACAAAGCTCCCTTTGAACAAAAACATCGACGATACATGTGAAGACAAGTATGCACAAAAACAAAGTTTGCCAAATGACAATCGGAGATTGAATCTTTGGTCCCTCTCATGGAAAGTCGAGTGCGATTGCCTCCTTGGCACCGCATCAAAATAAGAGAGTAACAGAATGCTTTGCTAGCCACTTGTTTTGTTTTCCATAGTCATCTCATAAGATGAAAACATGAAGTTACAATATGGGTGTCATTGGTGCACACCAAGGAGCATACAAGCTTTCCCCACAGCTCATCGAAAAGGATAGCCGCATGAATGTTTGCAAGTAGGCCCATGCACATCATCATATAATATGCAAGAAGAAATGTTTCCTCTTGCTATATCATGCTTCTCAAATAAGGGAAAGAAGTACAATACAAAACACGAAAATGATACCTCCTCCATTATGTACTTGAGGTCTTGGTGCCGAAATGGCTCAGCGGAAATTCTCCACTCACTCCCAGTGAGGTAGGAAGGTGGGTACTCAGTGACATCCTCTCTGTCACCATCCGAGCTATGTACATCTCTCCACATGCTGATATATTTGTCGTGACGGATGCCCTCCAAGTAACCTCGTCCATCAAGCCGGAAAAATATGCATCAAAGTGCATAGAAGAGAAGTCCTCATGTGTTGCATGTAGCACGCTTCTTCCTTGAGACTAGAAGATCTAGTCAAGAAGATCCTCGCCAGAGGAATAGATGAAAAGCCACATCATCCACCATGTATCTATCATCTCCAATCCAAGTCATCAAGAATCATCAGACACCAATGTCTATGGAGGTACTCTCGGCCAAAAGCCGAGATCTCCAGCAGGATCAGTCCTCCTCTAGTTGATAGCGCGGTGACTCCGGCATGCGAAAAACTCTACTCATGTCGTCGCCGCTGCTTTGACATCATGCCTGGGTCTTCCTCCAAACTCTTCACCTCTCCACCCAAGAGTAGGCGAGACCCAAACACAAGATATCTCTCTGTCAAAACTGAAGATCGTGGCTCTCCCAAGTGGAATGCCTCCGTGTAGTGGAGACATCAATGTCGAAAGAGTGGGCCCGCATGGGTGTATGATTGGGCAACCTTGCTCTTGCCTCTCACCGTGAAAATCTCGCCTTGCATACTTCGTTGACTTAGTTTGCCGACAGAGAAGGGTGTGCGTCGCTCATCAGGCGATGCTGATCTTCATCACTTCCTTCTCCTTCCCGCGTAATGTTGCATACACCATGTCGCTCATTGATTGTGCTTCGGACCTCTATGTATGAGATCCGAACTTCTTGCATAGATACAAGAGTCCCCCTCCCGGGTGGGAGCATGTGCTCCTCCCTCCTCTGCTGAGGTGCTCCGGATGTGCCTCTAGAGGAGACTGACACAAGGTTGCCTTCTTCTTCATCGATGTGTGTAGGGCAATAGACATCTGAATAATTGGATCCCTTTGTGAAAAAGTGATCTATGCCCTCTCTTGTTCGAGAACATGAAGCTGAAATTTTTTTCTTTCCGGACGTGTGTAATGCAGAGACGTCACTCCTCTCATGGTTTTCCGAAAGTGGAGTTTCGGCCCATCACATGCAAAGTGGTTTTGTTTTCTCAAGTTTTCTCGCTTCATGTGTACTTAGGAAGTTTTTCACCAAACCCCTCCATCAATGTTTTTATGAATCTCTGCATAGAGAAGAGTGTGGAGTTATTTAAGGAACAAAGATTCAAAAATCCACCATGCATGAGCCTCTACCTGCGAAATGTCGGCTACCGCAGCTTCCGATAGCTACATCTGCGGAAATATGGTGCAAAGTGCAGGCAGGAGCTAGCCCTTAAACCCAAGCTCCAACCCGAGACATGTGAGGTGATCTAGAAAAGGCAGATAGCAAGAGATATATATGCATCCTTTCGTTTTGCTAGCTCTTCTCCATGCGGATCTTGCCAAAACTCTTGGAAATTAGTGCGATCTCTAAACCTCTCGCTTTGAGAGTCATACCGCCGACAAACAAATCACCAAGAGTCATTCTCTGTAGGCATTTCTTTCCTCCTCCCATCCATCTCGGGGACGGTCTGGGCATTTCGACCCGCGCTCGTGCCATAATGGAGTGCAAAGCGCATGCTCACACTCACCATGTGAAAATCTGGGTCAACTCTATAATCAACCTCCTTTTGGAGATTTCATCTCCGATGTTGATTTCTCTATCAGATCTCCTTCGAAAGCTCTTCACAGATTTTGGAAGGAGCTTTGTGAGCTTGCTCTTCCTTTCTCTCTTCTCTCATCTTTGAGATATTTCTAGCTTTCTTTCCATCCTTTCTTCTTCTACAGTCGGATCTCACGCCGAGCTAGAGATCATGCTCGAGACTACTGCTGATAATGTTCCTTTTTCGGGATTGCTCATGAATCATGCATGAAAAACGTACATTTCCGGCACATACATGCAATAAAATAGTGAAATGGACTCTGGAGTCATAGAATAGTTAACAAGAAACCATCCAAGAAATGAGCTAAAAAAAAGAAAAAGTAGCTGGTTAAATAGACCTCCCACACCTAGGATTGCTAAGAAGTGCTAAAACAAAAATGCATTTTACCTAGTAGAGTTTGTTGCTTAATGGACTACGCAGTGTAAGAGAGAGTTTACACACATAAATGAAGGAAACAATTATATCTACTCATGTATTGATAAAAAATGTTTGAAGAACAAAGATCTAAATCTCCTTAGACAGAGATGCATGAAACAGAGAAGGGTTTCTTGTCCAAACACCGTAATACAAATGTGATATTCGGAAAATTACCGAGACATCACCGCAAAAATGAGAGCGCATGAGTGTACAAGGCTGAAATATGTCTGATCTGATGTAGATCCCTCAAAGGGCTTCCTCCACATGAAAGGATAGACCTCTCCAATCACTGAGGACCTACAAACGAATCGGAGCCACTCAAACCATGCAAATAAGAGCACCTGGCTCTAAAATAACGCATTCCCTAGCAGACAACAGCAACGGGGATGTATGTGGGAAATGGGTGTTATGCTACCACATGTCTGGAAATGCCACCTCTCGTACCTCTCCAAACAGATCTCTCAAGTGAAGGAGAAGTTTCTCCTCCAAGGAGAAACTAGCCTGAAAGCCGGAGATTCCAATCCCTTCCATCGCCGCACCAAGCAACACTACACGATCTACGCAAAAGTTTGTGGTCGAGGAAGATGGCTGAGAGAGTTGGCTTGAAAACCTGATGTGGAATGATGAATAAAAACTCTCCCAATGAGCTCCTCGAAAGGAAGAAGAGGTGATTCCCACCTGTGAACACCCAGGTGCTAAACATCAGACCGTAGCTTTTGCTAAGCGACAAAGCAACAACAATTCTCGCACGCGAAGAATAATAATCTACAACATGGTGAATAATGTTTGCCATCCTCTTCCTTATATAAGATGTGTGTTTCTTGCCCTTTGGCACTCACTTAGGTTACTTCTAACCCAAGTTACATTTCCCTCCAAAATTGCGTTATCCATCCTAGGATTCCTCCTCCACCTAAAAGTCGCATTGTCGACTTTCGTCAAAGTAGCTTCATTTTATCTTTGTTCACACATGGAGGTGTCTTATCGGGCCAGAAAAGAGTGCCTCCTTTCACACACTTGGAGTGTTTTTATCCTCCTCAGGAGACTTATGGGCTTTTCTACCCATTTATTCACCGGCTAAAGCTTTCCGTCGTCTATCTATTATGTTCCATTTAGCTTTGGACGCAAAATTTTCGGAACATTACAAGTGCATATACACACTATTGAATCTAGTGCAATAATCTTGGACACTTTCCTCAAAGAGTATTTCTTTTGAGGTTATTATAGTCTCGATAGTATTTGGAGAGGGGTCTTTTTAATTTCCCATTTATTTGTGAACGTTTGATATAACTGTGAGAGAAGATCATTTATGTTGTGGAGAGTTAACTGCTCTGAACCTTATTTTTGGCTTCTCCTCCTAAACTTTGGAGCAAAAATTCTTATCTTAATGGTCTCTTCTTCTATTTCCATACAATCAAAAAGCATCACATCCATATTATCTGTCATGCGTCTGAGTAGTAGTAGGTTCACTTCAGTTGAATTAAAGGGAATTTGGTGACCGATATTCATTAGGTAGAGGAACTAGATTTGTAGGTAACATCGAAGCATACCATGTTGCCATGGTAGGAAAAAGTGTTACAAGAGGGTGGATTTACAAGAGGGAAAGTGAGTCGAGCTGGGCGTTTGGATAGTGGATGTGATGGACGGAGTGGAAGAAACACTTGGAGCCGATCAAACTAATGATGAGCATATTTGTTATGGAAGGAGGCTGAAGTGATGGGAGAAGTCGTAGAATCGAGGTGGAGTGAGAAGGTGATGCTTCTCTCACAACTTCCGGTGAAAATATGTGGATTCAAAGCCGGCTTGGTTTAAAATCACTCTAAGACTTATTTCTAAATAGGTTTTTTGAATGTGGGAAATCAAAGTGAGGATATTTTAAGACCGCTGAGGTTTTCGCGGACGCATGTTTTTGTTCTTTGTGATAGTCCTAACAACGGTTAAATTTCCGTGATCTGAGAGTTTTGCCACAAAATATTTTCTTCGGGTCATCAACTATTGTAGGAGGATTAGGTGTCCGGATGAGATCCGGTATAGATCCCATGTGAAGCGCGATTTCAATTTCAAAACTTCTGGAGAGGGTAAAAGGCTTGAGGACCGTGTTTTCAAAGATTGACCTCTCTAGTAAGAGCTTCTAAAATGTGGGACTCAGACTCTCTAAACTTCTTTTAGGGTTGGATTTAACACATTCTAAGGAAATACGAGAGATATTAGAGGATTAATAGGCTTACTAGGGCTAGGTGGAGTCGCCGAGCGGAAATTTTTTAGCTTTTTTGAAGGTAAAATGTTTTATGGTCCACCACCAATGATTATTTGCAAGGCAATCATAAAATGTTTTGGGTTTTATTTTGATGTTTTTTATACATGGTTCTATGATTTGTAAGAGTGTCCCATACTTTGATTTCATCACTTTAGCTAAGGTGGTGAAACAAACAGAGTCTACTCTTATGGCTTATCATCTAATTTTCGCGAGGATTATTTGGAGGACTAACAGCCTATAAGGGCCTTCCTAGGCTTAACTGTGAAAACTCGGATGTCCTTACAGTGATCGCCACTCATGTTGTGATCCACGTAATTTGGAAGATTGGCTTTACACGGGAAGTGACAAGGCAACATAAAAACCAATCTTTATGGAGACTCTAGACCTAAGCCTTCCTAGTCTCAGTAGAGGGATCTCTAAATTGTTTGCAAAGATATGACTATTGTTTGCTTTGTAAAGGGTTGATTTTAGGCGGAGTATATGAAAGCATGGATTTGCTCGATTGTTTCGTTGGACATGATGATCTAGGAAGCGACGATAGATATAGAAAAGGGTAAATCTCTGAGTCATTGCACAAATGGAGTCAAATGGAAATCATGACAATTTCAATCAGCTAGACTCGAGGTATCAAAGGGAAAATCTATAACTTGGCCAATCGATCTTCAAGGTGTTGTGGGTGGAATGAAATGGACATCAAGGATTTAGAATGAAAAGTAGAACTAAGGGCAATTAAGAATCCTTAATTATATGTACTTTTCAACAAAGGGACTTAAAAACATTATTCGAACATGAAGAGGCATTTTAATGGACTGTGAGCTAACCATGAGATTCTACAAACACACATTTCAAAGCAAATAATACCCCAAGACAAACTTCTCCAATGGAACAGATAGAGTGAGAAACTCATACGAACCTCTAGTGAGTTACGCCTCAAGGATTATAAAACATTCAAGATTCATGAATAAGCTCGTACTCATAAAAAGAGGGAACGACCAAACATCTTTGGATTACGGCTGAGAAGACCTGTCAAAACAATTATTCAGCGGGAACAAAAAGGTGTGATTGGAACAAAACCTCTCGTCTACCATGCAACTTTATGATGGGACTTTGAAGGGAGACTTCGAGGAATACGACTTTTTAAGTGGTAGAAATGCAGGAAAGAGAAAACCATAAATCATTCTTGAGACCAAGACTTTGTATTGAACTATTTAAGAAATAAACAAGCATAAGGGTCCTAGAGAGCAATTAAGAATTCTCTAAATTGATCTCAATAGAAGAAAACACAAAGACGAGTGAAGAGTAAACGGAGACTAGAGGTGCTTTCAAAAGACATTTCTTACTTTAAAACTACTCTACCGAAATAGAGAATGGTGAAACAGCATGGAACGAGGAAATAACAATAACAAATTTTTAGATTCACTTCACCAAAGAGCGAGCTCGAGAGATCCAATGACAAAGCTGTTCTCCATTAAACAAAAGCAATTCGAAGACATCCACTGAGTTCCAGTAACCTCAATTTCCTTTCAATTTCAGAGCAGTTGTGTATTACTTCAAAGAGTCATCAAATGCCAACAATACGGTGAGGTTCCAGCGAAGTATTTATGTCGCAAATGAGGAGGTGGAGCTGATCTGGGGTTCGAGGTCATTAACTAAAGAGTAAATGCATTCCTAACTTTTGAAAACCATGCGAGGCATAAGGTAGGAACATACATATAGATACCTCTCCGTGTTAATAACTTTGTCTTAAACTTCTTAAGGAAAGATAGGTGAAAAGCTTTGACTTGCTGTACCCTATCTTTATCTTTTTACAATATTTCGCCTAACAATTTAAAACATCTCCTATCTATGTAATAACCGCCATTTTCTCTTTCGTTGGTAGAAAGTAGGCTACGGGTGGCTTTGTAGATATTATGAGTGAATAGCCGCACGGTTTGAGTCTATCTCGAGGTCATTCTTAATCCAAGTTTCCCTAAAATTTATTACTTAAAGCCTGCAAGGCACTAATTTCAGCACTTTTTCCTTTATAACTCATCATGCTACTTTTTAACACCTTTCAGGACTTCTTTAAAACTTCTTTGCTCCGTTTAACTACGCGTTTGATCTTTTTAAATCATGAGATCATGCCTTTTAATGTTTGAACCTTTATGCTTTAACCTTTTGGCCTTTCATTCTCTCGTTGTTCCGATCTTTCTTGTTTACGGCGTGTAGGTGCTCCGTCGCGCTAGAGGGTTTGAACAAAATGTCGATGCTCACTGATACATCGACCTCGACTTTCAGAGCTCTTCACTTTTCCTTTACGCATCAATTAATAATAGCGCAGATCGTCACCTTTGGCCTCTCGCAGCCATTTTTGCTATGGGACGGCTTTAATGTTTAACGCATGGCATGAAAACCTACAACCGAAACACCAAAACCGTTTATATAAAACACGAATTTCATCTAGTGGATATAAGCGTACTTCACAGCTTTGGTAGAGGTGAAGAGATATCACAGAAGAGGAGAATGCATTAAGGATGGTCTTATGGTGGAGATGGCAAAAACCAAGGTTCAAAATGGTTTGGCGTGAAGTTAGCAAAAGGCGGTTTTCAGGGAGAAACCAGCAGGCGATATTCGCACGGAGGAAAAGTGGTAAGCAAGCTTTAGGCCCTTTTCGAGCACGATTCCATTCGGTGATTTTCCACGCGTCCTAGAAAAATAACCCTATTTTCGTGTGAAATGGCTCGTACACCGACATATGTAAATTGTTGCACGATATTGATAGGGAGGCGTTGGATGCGAGGAGTCGGATCAACCAGTGTGGATTCATCCCGACCAGTCGAAGTCGATCGGGTGGACGTGGTAGTGGAAGACAGGGGTCGCAGGGGATTGGATGGTGGTCTTCTCGAGTGGAAGGTGGGGCCAAATGGGTGACGTAAGTGCTCCTTCGCCGGAGTTAACGGGGATGGGAAGAGCACGTCGGGATGATGGCGTCGAGCTAGTATGATATAGATGGTTGGGATTTGTCTGGAGGGACGAGCAGATATAGGGTGTCGGGGAAAAATGAAGAATGGCCTTAAGAAAAAGGGGAGGCGTGGTCCTGTGAGAAGTGAATAAGACGCTTTAGGAGGAGGGGAGCTTGGGAGATAGGGAATGGTCGTGTCCGTGGGTTTTATGAAGAAAGGGACTCGGGAGGCCCAAGGCTGTAGTGCTTTAAGGCACATATCAAAAAGGGGGTGGAATAGGCCAAAAAAGGGTGTTTTAAGTCTTTTTAAAGGTTTCTGCGTGAGTTAGAAAGGGGTTTTTAAAGCCAATTTAAGGGTTTTTCCATGATTTAGGTTTTTAGGGAGAATGGAGGATATAAGAAGGGAAAATGGGCCTCTTTAGACCGAAAAGGACTAATAGGGGTAAGAGACCGGTAAAATGGGGGGATGAAATGGAGGTGAAACATGGTGAAAATAGCACTGAAAATCAACCTGTTGAATCAAAGTAGGGTGATCTTTTTGGGAAGCATATATGAAGATCTTAGTGAACCGATAGATTTAGGATGATGAAGGCAAAGTGAGATTTCTAGAACTCACGATTTTTACTTGCCAAATATTGTTTGCTAAGTACCGAGTTTTCTCAAACTTAGTCATCTTTTTGGACAAAGTCAAAAGCTCGTGGATGAGCCGAACATGACCTATCTGGGCTACAGCAAAGCTGCATTATGTCATGAAACGTTTCTCGCGATATGTCTCCTTTTCCCTATTATGTTTAGATGCTCTAGACAATCATCTCTTAAACCTCTTAAGAATATTGGACTTTAGAATTTTTGTATCTAAGTTACCGAACTTGGACCTCTATAAATTGTGAGTGAGAGTCGCCTCCGGATAGTCTTCCGGGCTTTCCTCATCCTCATACGTGCGACTACGAAAAATCTCGTCCTTTCAAATCCCATGTTGAGTAAAGCTGATGGTCCCGATACTTAGAGAAGGAGAAGGCCTCTCATCATCGTCAGTCCACCGAATCACAAAGCCTGACACCCAATCTTCCGAACCATGTAGTGTTTCTCCTTTCGCATTAGTGAGGAATAATTTCTCGCTTCTTGGCATCGCAAGTGTAGCCATATCCTTTACACGACGACATCAAGCTGTGAACGAGAAAGGTATCACGATCTTCGACGTACCCATCCACGAAAAGGATGGTAGGGATGATAAAGGGATATTCTTCATAGGAGCCTCATCCCGTGCTACTACTATTGGGGAAAAGTAACAGTAGCTATTCTGTCTTGGCATTCTCGTCGTGGTTTGATTCTTCCCTGAGTGGGATGAGCTGACACTCGAGTGTACCTGGAGATTGAAAAATAGAAAGGATTGAGCTGCTTCTAGGACCAACTGTCATCACAACTACCAGACATCCAATTAATGATCAACCGAATGTTTTTCCTTAGGTCCATGATGCTCCCCACTAGTCTCTCCATGTCCTTTCAATTCTTAGATCCCGATCAGCTGACTTTTCCCACTTTATTGTTTTGAATGCCGGACTTTTGATATCGGGATTGGATATGTTGAGTCGATGGGATGGTGAGGTCCGGACACGGAAGACACCAATGGTCCAAGCCTCGATATGGTAGCTTCTTTTTCCGTGGTCATGTCTTCCTGTATCACCGCGACGCGACGCAAGTCTTTTCTACCCTTGATATCGCGATCTCCAAAGAGATGTTTTCCTCCCAAATCTGCGCTCTTCTTTTCCATTGTCATGAACCGTATTTCCTTACGTAGTCGGTAGAGTGGGGGGTGCTTCTGTAGATGCTGATGTTATCCTACCGAAGCACACATGGGCCCTATAGTGCATCAATTCGTCCTACAAGTGCTATCAACTTCTACAACAGCCCGCCCAAGTTTGCTGGAGCGATGCGCGTGTTCTTGCCTCTCGTCTTACCACCGTGACGATATAGCTGGACAAGGAACCATAAAAAACACCCAAACATCAGCTACATAAGCGTCCCATCAAGACACTGGTGAGCATGCTCCAGAAGCTTTTTGTGAGTGATGCACACGGTTCTTACCTCCTCATCTGTACCGCTCCGCAATTGTGTCACTAGCGACACTCTGAAAGAAAAAAATGAAATGCTCGGAAAATTCAACTCTCAAGTGTCACGCGTAAAGACATTGGTGAGCCCGCTCAAGTTTGTGCTAGAGCACCGCACACATTCTTACCTCTTGTCTTCTCGCCCAACAATTGTGTCGCGGGAGACACTTCCATGAGAAACACATGGAAATCGTCACTTCTGAGGAACTAACTTCGATTGATTGGATCGTCAACCGCCATCCCTGAAATGGTGGCACAAATGTTGGACCGTACCTATCGCTATTAAATGACTAAACAACACACATTGATTGTCAATCCGGGGACATCTATTTCATTCCAATGACAGCTTTCACTCTGCTCTGTGCCAATACACAAACCAAAATCAGTTTCAACGAAAAGAAAAGGAAAGTCATTCTTGAAGTAAATCTCTGGAAGTAACCTACCTGCTGCGAATTAAAAGGATCCTACAAGATTGGAATCAAACTCAATTAATCGGTTTCTCATGCGCTACCTACAAGTAACCAACTGATGCCTCTAATATCATATGTGTAACTGCATACGAAGTATTGGAAAATTGGAAAGCGAGATATATACCACGGTGCGGAACAACGGCAACAACGTCTATTGATACATACCTCAGAAATACAGTACATACATACAACGATTTTAATCGATGAAATCCTTGTTAAGAAGGAGGGCCCTTCCACCCTAGCGAGGGCACGTGTAGAGGAAGAACTTAATAGAGACTAAATTGAATAATGCATGTAAGAGCAATAACGAGGATAATCTATATTAATTTGAGCGCAATTACTGAGAGCCAAAATAATGTTGTTCTCTCCGCTAAACTTTCGACCTCACAGGGCCGAGAACTATATAGTGGTTACATCGGAAAATCAAGGGACAGATCGATGCATGAAAATCTTATGATTCTCATGCCGATCAAAATAGAACACATATAGTTATAACCACTTCCCTCACAAAGTTTTGACTAGAAAATAAAAGATTACAATCAAAACCTCCCTTAGGATATTATCCCAAAAATACAATGTTAAATAACTTCTACAACTATCGTAATAGAATCACAACTATAAGTCGCAGAGCTAGAGGAAATATTAGCAACAAGTGTCGATGAGACTAGTCAACGGTACAACCGCATCGGCGGTTTCACCGGAGGTGCGTGGCAGTGAGTGTAACAAACAAATTTGTCGACGCGGTCTATAACGAGCAAGGTGTGACTGCGTCGCTCGCTCGTATGCACCACCCTGCTTTCAAGCGCGTGCAGTAGTGCTCGTACCTTGCTCGCTACTCAAAACTGACATCGCGAGTCACAGAGACCATCGATCTTCTCCAGCATTCACGCATCAATTAGTCATAAAAAGGTACGATATACTCATAACATCATTGGTGCAGTGGCAAAGATGTTACAAACAGGGTGAAACAACACAAGTTAAGGGTAGAAAGGTAGGAGAAAGAGAGGCATAGATCTCCATCGTTATAGTTAAGAGGCAAAATAGGGAAAGGCAAAAGATAGGAGAAAAGTGTTACCATGCGGCACCCAACGAAATGTACATAATTTCATTCTTAGGAATTACTGGATTTCTTCCAAGTAAGGAAACTTGCCATACACGAGATTAGGCCCTCCGCAACCAGTGGACCGCAGCGCAGATGTGAGACATCCATCAACTCATGAAGAATTTCCTCCCTTACGTTTGTCATGAGTTATTCGATGTTGAGGAATCTTCAACCTTGGGATATCTTCATAAGGCACGGATAATCCATCAATTTCATCCATGAGTCAAAAGTGATTTATTAGTCTTTCTTATCTCGGTCCATCTCAACGCCATGTTTGCTTTCCTTCGAACCTTATTTCTTCGAAGGAACTTATGTTCTTCCACATGGTTACGGCATCCGCATAAACTTATCCGTATAAACATATACATATATGGAAATTTTCAATCAAAATTTACCTTAGTGATTAATACTTTCTCCATGACATCTTCTCGTAGGAAGCACGACACTCCTTTATTTCAGACTGAAAGCATCTCCTAGAGGTATGTATTTTCAAGGGTATTCTTCTTTACTAGACTTCTATCATAGTCTACATATCTTCCCAGTGAGAGTCTCATGCAAAGTCTTCTTGGATTTTCGATAACGCGCTCTCTTATCATGGTTGCACTTCATGATATTCTTCCTTTTCTTAATGCACACAATTTTATCTTCATTCCAAGGAACTTTTTAGTATATATTTCCTTGTGTGAATAAAAAACCACCTCATATTCCACATGAGGACATATTATGTTTATTTCATCCTGTTATTGAAAACGTGTGTGTCGGAAGATATTCTCCTTTCTTTGATCACATCTCTCTAAAGGTAGAAGTCCATCACCCACTGACCATGTGAAATGACTTCATGGCACCGAGTGCCAAAAACATATATATATATGTACCTTATCTCCTCTTATTTTTGAGTACCTTTGCAACAATTTTACCTCAGACTGAGTTAATTTCTATTATCATCTCACTATTCGAGACACTTGTCAAGAAGGTGGAGGCACTTTAGGATTTAAGTTGATTTTTATGTCAGAGCTAACGACTTCACTTGACAATACTTAGAGCATGACCGAGATCAAATTTCTCTTGCAATATTCTCTATTTAATCCAATTGGGTTTCCATAAAGTCGAAATTTCTCAAGAACTTCAAGGTTTTCAAGAGGATTGATTTGGGTATCATGCATTTAAATACTATGGTACGCTCGAGGAAATCTTACTTAGCATGCTTCGTTGCTAATAATAATTTTATTTATTTCATGAGGGTTTCTTCTAAGGAGGAGAACACGAAAAAAGGTACATTCATGCTGCCAAGAATATTTCTCAGGTTGTTATCATTGTTGTTCTAGAGAGAAAAGGTATGATTGGAAGTTGGTTATTTATGGCAAAAAGGAAAGACCTTCAATTTCCTATGGAGGATATTCAAGTTGTTATCTTTTATTTTTTCCATTATTTTATATGGATTTTTAATTACTCACCTACGCCTTTTATTTTCAAGTTGGGATAAAATTTTATTGTTACATTGGAAATTTCTACTTTACTTTCTAGTTTCCTCGACGCTTTCTAGCTAGTTAGGTTAGGAGTAGGACTAGCCGTATTCTAGTTGCATTATTTGCATCAATCCTCGCGTGCTTTCCATTTTTGTCTTTTTTTCGTTTTCTCTCTTTTTTTCATGCGAAATTATTTCTTCATTTTTGGTGTTGTTGATGTTTTTCTGCCATTTATGCATCGACACATCATAGTATGAAAATTTCTCTTATTTGTCTCTGAACGAAAAATGTAGCCAAATAATTGAAAGGTTAATTGTGATGATGAACAAAGCTTGGCTAGTCCATGATCCTCTTCTTTGTTTTGGATTACATATCTTTAAACTCCAACGAGTGTCCGTATAGAAAGGCATGATTCATTTCTACGACTTGTAAATCTTTAAGAAGAACCATGATGATCATATCTATTTTAGTATTTTCATTCCTTGACTTGATATGCTAATTGAATGGTGTTTTTCTTGCCTATCCAATCTAGTAGAGAAGGGAAAGGAGAAAAATAAGCGAAAGCATATTAATTTTAGAGGTATAACAATAAATATCCGATGGAATAAACTCTATTTCTCTCAATAAGTTTCGGGATCCCTCCTCCACCGGGTGCAGTGATATGAATGCCCATAAAATTCTAATAGGAGTAATAAAATAAAAATAAAGATTGAAATAAGTGCGATCATTCATGCACAAAGACATGAAGCAAAAAAAGTGTTAGGGTACGAAGACAGGCTAGCCGGAAGAAAATTAATGCTTGTGCTTGCTCTAGTGGCTACATCATCATACTAAGACTGTTCAGTACAATGAAAGCGACACTAGGCATGAAACCAAAACTTTGATCCTATTAAACTCACAAATATATACACTATCCTTCTCCCAGCATCAAAATAATTGAGATATGGTAAGCCTTATAAAATGTATTTAGTTGATAAATGGGATAGGAGAGACTATACTTATAACTAGGATAAATGGGGAAGTTTGAGTTAATCCACACAATGAATACAATATCTCTTAAGACACCAAGACTTTGTGCTCAAAGGTAGACCTAATAAAAGAAGCCGCGAGTTCTTATAAGTGTGTCGCTAAGTGTTGTCTCTACGACGAGCACACTCCAAAAGTTTTTCTTACGGTTGATTTTTTGAAGCCTCCTTATGATCCTATGATTTTTCGTCTCCTTGATTTTTTTCTTAGTCACTTTCATGATCGGTCGATTATTTTCTAAGTGTTTAGAAGTCTCCTCCGAAAGATTTACCCAACTGCTCAGAAATCACTTTCGTACACATCTCCTATCCTTTGGTGCATTTCAGCAAAGTGCACGACTGCTCCAGCAAGCCTGGTCAGCCAGTGTACTGCTCTCCGAGAAAATTCAGCCACCTGATCACTAAGTCCGATCATAGTAATTGCACAAATCCTCGATTAATAGAGACAAAGTTAAAAATGCCCAGCGTACGGTGATTTCATAGTTCGATGTCATCACTGCATGTTTTGTGAAACTTTCTAAAAGATAGTGCTTCCACAATGTATAGTGATAGTGATTATAAAGTTCATGGAGATAGTGCACCACACAATCCTTTGTCGGTCAGTGTGCAGCATAGATCGACGATGAAAGCATTGAATCCTCATGTCGCCTATTTTTCTCACTCTTAGTCGCAACTATAACATCATCTCGAGTGAGTTTTCTTAAGCGTCATTTTTGTGCACCTTACCTTTCTCACAGAGTGTTATTGTCTCTTTTACGACTATTGTTTTTTCTTTTCTTTCACTTTAACATGCCGCTTTTATTTATTTTCACTTTTCTGGCACATGTGTCACTTTCTCTTTATACCTGCTTTTTCAAGTGTTGTTTTCACCTTTTCTTACCATTGCATGTTTCCATTTTTAACGCTAATCAGGTCATACGATGTACGCTTTGCAGTGCATCATTAGATACAAATATAGTGCACTCTTGTGTGGTATGAGTTAGTCATATATATCATAAGAATATGCTATGAACACATTCTCACAACTTAGCACACTTTTTGGTCGCAATCACAACTGTGCCAGCATTTGTATTCATAAGTGTCACAAAGTTATCAACTCGTCGAGACTTAGAGACAGTGTTTCTTATTTTGTTTGTTTTTAACGTGTATGCATGTATATTTTGAGCATCGCGAAATATCTTGCCTTGTGTTCATGTGTCGAGTAAGAGATCTTCTATTTCGACTTTCTTTCATGTCATGTTCTTTCTTTTACCTGCTGATCCCACGCCCAGTCATTTTTGGAGCATTCATTTCCTTTGCAACTTGCTTTAAATCTCTCCTAGAGGCACACATTACGCAAAGCATTAAGTGATAGTAGAAGCATTGTCCTTGCATCTTGGAGTGCACACTATTTAGTCTCCCACCTCACACACCATTGTGCATTATATAATTTCACACTGAGTCACGTACCTCCTACATATGTCATCGTGCACTACTCATCGAGCTTCCACTTGGCATTGGATAGTTCCGCACCGATGCTCAAGTCATGCTGAATCCTTGAGTTATCAACTGCACAATGAACTACCCGGCCCCTCTAGAATTGTGCATTACACAATCATGGTGAGAAAGCCTACTTCACTACATCTCTAGCTCCCTCAACTACGTGTCAGGCTCTATCTTCCAAAGTCTCTTAGTCACTACGCATTTGTGTAGTCATGGTGACTAGACCTTCATCACAACCTCACTCGAAACTCTCGCATTATCTGACCCCTGTGACCTCCTTCTCAATCCTACACTCCCTAGCTTGATCATCATGTTTGGATCAAAGGAACATGACAGAATAGGAGATTTTGGGTCTGATGTTTGTCTCTTGCCATGAGTGAATTCCCTCACTGAGGTAGTGTTACCTTGACATGATAGGATGCAGTGTTCAAGGAGGAATCCAAGATATTTACAAGATAGCACTCTGCGGTGAGTAGAAGCACCAAAGGGACCATCACGAAGAACTCGAAGGAATCTTTGACCGAAACAAAGTCATGGCAACTCATTCTAACTTGGAAGGTTGTAACCCTAATCTAAACCATTTGGAGGGTGAATATGAAGCACAATCGAAAGATCCATCATGAAGAATATACAAATATGGAAGCTAGGAGAAAGGCTTCACTTGGACACATCAAAAATGGAAATTCCATGTAATCGATTCCAAGTCATGGCTGTCCAAGTGTCATCACAAAGTCGTATATGTCAATGTGTATACTTGCCACATCATTTCGAGATTTAATTATTATATTTTTCGAAAAATGATAAAATTTGAAATGCGTGGAGAAGACCAAATCGGCCCAGCACATGGAATGTGAAGAGTCAACTATAAATTTCTAAAACTCATGTAGAGGCTCAAGTTCCATATAGGAATTATAAAATTCATGGTAAAATCTCAAGAGTCATGATGGAGATTAAGAGTCACATGGGAGATGGAGAGCCACCTCATTTGTAATAGATAACACCCTCATAGATCAAGAGAAGGGACTTTTGACTTTAGAATTTGGACTTGTAACCTTGGATTCTCTAGTTTTGCAATTAGTGACATAATGTTCCACTATTGGGGCTAGTGCGAAACATTGTAATAGTGTATCTTGGGAATTTCACTTAATATATGAAGCTCTCAGGCAGCCATCACAATTTCATGAAAATGTCATAAATTATTGTACATATCTTTTCTCATTCCTTTCGCGTTCTATGTTTACGTTATATCGCATCCTAATGAAAATGAACTATTTCATTGGATTTTCGTGTGCATCTTCTTGAATGTGAAATGTTATTTTGTCAGTCATCGTTGTTATCTTTGTGAATTAATTTGCGCGTTAATCAAAACAAATTATTTCTATGCTCTCATGTGTCTCTCTTAGGATAGTACCATTACTTTTCTTCTAGATGCTTCACTCTATGTTCTTGTGCCATCAAAGTACGTACCATAGGCATTGCAATTGTGTGCCTCGCGCGGTGTCAATTTACTTGCATTTTTCAAATATTCTTTCGTAATCTCTTACGTTGATAATTTCATCCAAAGGAATAATTCATAAGGATAAAGGAAACCGACCTTATTTCTAGGTTATAACTCCTACTCCAAAATGGTGTGGGGTCCTAGTGGGACTTCATGCCTCGAGACCCCCTCGTTGATGGATTTCTGTGCAATCGTCAGCAAGTGTTTAGGAAGAACATGAATATATAAGTCAAAGTGGGAGAACACAAAGTTTTGATTGGTAGAGAAAAGGTTATTCCCATGTTGTGTTGGTGATATTTCTCTCCTATCACCATTCAGATTTTATTGTGCTTTTACCTCGCATGTTGATGACTTTTGTTTTGTGAGCAGATTCACTAGAGCTTCACTGTGGGATCATTGCATAAGTGTCGTTGGGTTTCGTATGTGATGTATAATGAGGAAAAAATGACACAATATATTTGATATATAGGGGATAAAGGGTTTTTTACATTGGCGCTTATAAAAATGGAGCTCAAAGTTAATGAAGCAAAATATAAAAGGGGTATAAAAATGTTAATAAAAAAATGGATACCTACGAAAGATAAAGTGAAAGTATCGGAGCTTTTTTAAAGTTGGGGAGGATGTATTGGGCTTTATATTGGTAGGGGGTTAAATAAATGGGATTTCGTAGGGGTATTTTCCACTATGTACTCAAATTAAGGGTATTTTTTAATATGCCATGATCGCACGTGATATGTTAGAGGTTTATTGGATAAAAAACCCTTGTGGTTAGAATAGATGGATGTGAAGACAACATTCCTACATGGGGATCCGGGAAGAACGAGATATAGATGAAGTAGCTAAAAGTATTTTCAATTAGGGTAAGAAACAGTAGCATGCGGGTTAAAAATGTGTGTATATAGGTTAAAGCAAATCACTAAGGATGTGGTATAAAAAACTTGATACATACATATATATATATATATATATGTATATAGGAACTAGGCTTCACTCGTAGAGCAAAGAAGATCATTATGTATATTTCTAAATTAGTTGGTGATCATATTATTTATCTCTCTATGTGGATGATATGTTGTTGATAATAAAATGACAAATAAAATTATTCACGTTGGGGACCCAATTTATTGTCCTCTAAATTCGACATGAAGGATCTTGGCACTACAACCTTTATTTTGGGCATGGAAATTAAAAGAGATTGGGAAAAGAGGAAATTATGTCGAGAGAATATTTCGTAGGTTTCATACTGTACGGATAGTAAGCGATGGAAAGCTTCCCTATTCTTATAGGTGTAAATTTATCCTTTGCAGTTTTCCCGAGACACAAGAAGAGGAGTATGACATGTCATGTGTTCCATATGTGAGTTCGGTTGGAAGTTTTGATATATGAAATGATGCGTACCATACCATACATTCCACATGCAAATGGGAGTACTCTGAGGAAAGTTTTTATGTTAAAACCTTGCTGAAGAAAGAACACATAGTAGTAAAGTAAGTATTCAGTATATGTGTGGCACTAGTGATTATGGTTTGTAAGCACAGGAAAGACCGAGACTGGACAGATGTTGGAAACACGTGAGATTTTTATGCACTCTGGGATAGATATCTTCGATGAGAGAATATCTACTGGCGTATGTATTTAAACTATTCGGAGGAGAAATCATTTGGATGAGCAAGAGACAACATGCAAAGGTGGTAGTTTCGACTACATACATTGAATACATGGAAACACACTCATTAAATCAAGGAAGTAGTTTTGGCCATAGAGATTACATTTACTTATGGGGTTGGTACAACATGTCTGTACGAATAGATCGTGATAGCCAAAAGTGCAATTTTCGTCTCGTTGAACGTTTATCACTCTCCAAGACAAAAGAACACAGATGTTTAGTATAAACTGTGAGGGATATGGTTGAAGACAAAATGTGTTGCTAGTAAAGGTGGACGCTTTGAATAATCTTGCGGAGCACATTAAAAAAATTGTGAGCACTAGGAATTTTTCTTGGTGTAGAGAAACAAAGGTCATTACTTCCCGGATGAGTGACTATGTACTCTCGAGCTCTATGTGCAAATAAAAACGAAAAAGTGGGAGGAATGTTGGGTATGTTTTATGTTATTTGAACGAACAGATTCATATGTGATATGTTGTGTTGGGCATGGAGGTGATTATAGTGGGGGTGGTGGTGGACTTACATGGAGCCTGGGAAGCGCGCAATTTTATGTGCGGAGATGGAACTCCACGGTTTTGTGCATGGTTTTTGCACATAATGATTTTTCCTCCGGGTTTTTATATTTTTGTTTCGAGGGAACTATGGTTATGTTCTAATCCGGTGTTAATGGATCGTTTATGAATGCTTCAACATGTACAAAATGTAATGTAACATTAAAAGGAATATATTAAAAAATCAATTTGGTTTTCCCGATTTTGGGTTGCAAACGAAAATTCTTTGTGTATATTTATATTCTCATAATTATACATATGGGAGGAATTCATTTGCGATGCATTATCTCTCTACGGATTAAATCTCCTCAAAGGAGTTAAGCCACCATCATTTTTTAATGTCCAAAAAATATCTCGTCCCAAGAAAAAATTGAGATGAAATATGTGGCACAATTCATCATTTCATACTTCATGAGAGGAAGTTGTAAAGCGGAAGAGAGAAAAAGGCGAAAATAGAGGTGAGAAAAAGGTGATGAATGGAAGAGAAAATTGTGAAAAAAGGAGAGATTAGAAGAGAGTAGATTAGTGGAAAATAAGAAAAAGTTTGAGGTTGGAACGTAGGGATCTCATGAAGCAAGAGAAAAACTAGATCATAAGAGAGAGAACAACAAAATTATTTTTGGTGTAAAATGGATGTTTTATATGTTGAGGCATGGAGAGAAATGAAATTACACTCACAATATATAAGAAAAAACATTGTCATATGTATGTGAATAATATCATTTTCTTTTCTTGTGTTTCTTCCTACTAAATTTCCTTAATTTCCTCATTGCGTGTTACTTTTAATTACTATCTCACGAGCACAAAATTAATTGTGTGCTTTGTGCGCAGGTGCGCCGGATGTAATGGTTTTGTAGGCCCTTCATAGCTAAACTCCTCGGGTCATGTGGTATTAGATCTCATTTAACTCCCCTTGAGGATGGTTCCTTTATTAGTTCTTGTATATTACATGGTTCAGGATTTGGACACGTGAGGGGTTAGTGATTGCAAATTGATAAAGGGAAAGATGTGGGAAGTTAAGCTCATATAAGGCATGTGAATTTTATTCAGTTTGAGAGCCACTAGACAAATTGTAGGAATGTCACCATGTAGAGAAGAATCGTCGCAAGTGAGGTGCAAGGACGATGAAACCGTAGGAATTGAGAAAAATAATAAAATATTTGGAAATAGTAAGACATGATGCTAAAGTAGACTCATAGTTTCGAAGAGGATGTTGAATAAAGAAGCAGGACTTTGAGGAAGTGGAAACAATATTACATTTAATATCCTTTCTAAGAAGATACATATGCTGTAGCACAAAGGCAGAAGTTTGCATGCCATGATGGAAATTTCGAAGGTTGCGACTCTAATTGGATGGGATATGAGAACTTGTACTGATCTGAGCACGGGAAATTTTATACTCTTATGAAACCAACACAAAAATAGAAGAAAAGGAGAGATCATCGCCTTAGAATTCAGCCACTTTCAGGGAAACCTCCTTTTACATTACATAAATGAACCATTCTTGGATGGCACAAATGACAAAAAACTCCTTTTCTATATATAGGAGTCCATGGGATCACAATACAATACTAGCCGAACTAACAACAATAATAGCAGGGGCACACACAATAACAAGATGGGGCATTCAGGGACTTGGAGGTCTAAAATGGGCCTCCTAAAGAAAGACATAATAAAACAACTAAACCGATAAAACAATATTTATGAATTTTGCAATTCACTTTTTGCACCAAAATACGGTGTAACCATGGTTACATTTCAATTCAAAAGTTGTACCAAAATAAAAATAATAAAAAATATGTATTGATGTGACTATAAATAAGAAATTGAGATTTTCAAAGAAAAAATCACCATCATTGCAACAAATAATGCATTTTGTCCTTTGTCCTTAACTAACTTAAATTAAAATGTAAATATAGATTCATGAAATTCTTAATTAAAGAATATACTATTAATAATTAAAATTTGTATTATTTAAATTATATAATAACATGTAATTATTATACACTATATAAAAATAATATAATATAATATATTGTTTTACGTATGAATTTTATATTACATATTGAATCGATTTTATTTATAAAATAAAATATTTGAAAATCTACAAATATAATATTTATTGAAAAAGTGTGTGTAAATACATGAAGATTGTGTAGGGATATGCATTGTTTCTTTCAAAAAATATGAAATGACAATAATAATATTTTATTCGAAAAAGTGTGAAATGGCATTTTCTATGAGTACTTTGCTTTATGACTTTAAAAGTACTTAGAGTGCTACCATGGTTAACCATGAGTTTTTCATCCACCTTATCGAGAATCCGACGCGTAGGTGCCTTTAACTCAAACAGTGCCACCTCAACCATTAGGGATGATGTCATCCCCTAAAATGTGATCGGTTCTCATAAAGTGAATTTTGATAGTACATTTTCATTAGGAGACCCATTTTCTCGACCTCAAAATACGATGGAGGTTACACGGCACAACAATAACAATAAAAGGGGCTACGCTTTAACAGCAGCAGTAAGGGACCACACTAGTAATATAGGGACCCACATGCCTCTCTCCTTCAAAAGTGTTTTCCTCAACGCTCGAGTAGCTCGCTTGGATGCCTCTATACAAAATTCTCATCCTCCCATGTAGAATCTTCGAAGTGGGTAAGTTCTTCCATTTAATGAAGATACTCGAAAATTGATCGATTTTGTAGCCGCCATGAGTTCTCGCCTTTATGCGTGACACTGCTTCCAAGTTCTAATATGATTTTTCCTTCCCTCAGCTGCTCCGGGAAATGACCAGCTTGAACACGGAAAGTTTTTCACCTACGACCTCTTCTAGGCATGAAACATATGGAAAAATTGGATGCACTCGAGAAGAAGCGAGCTCCAATTTGTATGCCATAGTAACAAATCTTTTCGCAACGCCTCGTAAGGACCATAGTGCTTTGGCGATAATTTATTATCCTTCTTCAGCTTGCTTGAGGGACATCTTTTCATGTGCGGTTGTGGCTATAAAAATATCATGAGTCTCCCACATCAAAAATTATATCATTGTGATGTTTGATGTCGCACATTGTTTGCATTCGATTTGTGACTATAGGTAGAGGTTATCCTTTCAGTAGTTGGATAACTTGTTTGTTTGATTATCAATGCAGTCCTCCACTCCTTGAACCTTAGAATTTTTCTCTTAAAGATGATGTGATGGAGGGTGGATGATATCCACAAAGTTCCATACAATGGGGTCATGCAGTATGTGAAGGAAGTGTTATACCACCATTCAGCCAGAGGTGAACGATCTTTGACTCCAGTCATTGTGTTTTGTTTTATTGGATACAAAAAATGGATATATCCTTCCAAAAGTTTGTTCACTGTCTTAGTTTTCCCATCGGATTGAGGATGATAACATGAGCTATGAGCTAGTTGAGTACCCAAACAAGAAAATAATTTTTGTCCAAAAATTTCCCGAAATAAAAAATGGGGTCACTATAGCGCTCACAATAATCTTTGGGTTTCCATGTAGCTGGAATTGTTTCCATAAATTCAGTAGCAATTGTACTTGCTTTAAATGGATGAGATAATGCACAAAAGTGTGCATACTTGGTAAGTCTATCAACTACCACCATGATGACACTATTTCCTTCATACTTAGGTAAACTCATGATAAAAATCCATTGAAATCTCCTCCCAATGTTGAGTTGGAATGGACAAAGGTTGTAGAAGATATATTTGCGATATTTGTACCATAAGGAATCATTTTTCCAACTAAATGTATCGGATGTACTAGGATCTTGCGCAAACTTTTGAATGAGTAGTCCACACTTCTTCGTCCTTTTTCCATTCATCCCTTGCTTCGGTTATCCAATGCGGATTTGGATAATAGAGAAACTGGAACAAACGATAGATTCCACCTCTTCATCCTTTCTTCGAGGTGCATACTTACAACAACATTTCGCTTTCTTTTTGTAGATTATTTCCAAAGTCTGCTAACATCTTTGTGACCCATTTTCGTTATTCTTTCCGAAGATAGTCTTTGTTCGAAAAAGTATTTAAGACTATCATGATCAATTTTTACCTTGAAGTGTCTTCCCATTAGGTAAGGTTGCCATTTCTTTGGTGCATGTATTATTGCTAACATTTCCTTCTCATAAATAGGTCTAGCACACTGTCCCTTAATTGGATGACTTTCACAGCAAATGGGTCTTCCTTCTGTCATTAAAAAGCACACCAATTCCATTTCACAAGGCATCACATTCCACAATAAAGGTTTTTGTGAGTATGGCATAGCTAAGACCTCGGTGCTAGGCATATTGCCTGCTTTTAAGATGTTCAAAGGCCTTAGTTGCTTCAAGAGTCAATGAAAATGCATCTTTTTCTTCAATAATGTTGCCTTTAGAGTGCTGCTATTCTCCCATACTTGTTAACAAACTTAGCAATATACTGTTAACTCAAAGAAATCCTACGCAGCTGTGCTTTATGGTTGTGGGAACTTTCCATTCACTTAATGGATTTAATTTTGTTAGGGTCTACCTTAACGAGTCTGTCGTTAGATACAATATAACCCAGATATTCCACCTCTTGTACTCCAAAGAAACATTTGGATGTTTTTGCATATAATTATTTCTCCTGCAATAGTTTGAGCAACCATTTCAACATGTTGAACACGATCCTTCCAAAACCTATTGTAGATTAGTATATCATCAAAAAATAGCGACAAAAAATTTCTAAGGAAGGGTTTGAAAATGGAATTCATCAACCCTTGAAATGTATAAGGTGCATTGGTAAGGCCAAAAGGCATGACCAGAAATTCATAATGACCCTCATGATTTCGAAATGTTTGTTTTTCGGGAATATCTTCCATCTTCATTCTAATTTGATGATATCCCGGACGAAGATCCAAATTGGTAAAATAAATTTCTCCACGTAATTCATCCAAGAATTCATCAATCATAGGGAATGGGAAATTTTATCTTTAATAGTGAGCTTATTGAGCTCTAATAGTCCGGGCCACATGCGCCATGATCCATCCTTCTTATGCACCAAATACTAATGGAGCGAAGTAAGAACTTTGACTCGTGGAATTATACCCAGGTCTCTAACATTTTTGGAATCATACGTTCAATTTTTCTCTTTTGGGCATAAGGATATTTTGTAAGGCACGATGTTTGGAGGAACACTTCGGAATTAAATGAATAGCATGATCATGATCACAAATAGGTGGGATTCCTTTGGGAGTTTCCAAACACCATGGAATGATTGTCCAAGACTTGTGTGGAGATGCGGGGAAATAGATGATTTTGATGTTTGAACTTCTAGTGAGCATAATTGTGCAATTACGCCTCGTTGTTATTTTTAGAAGATTTTTCATGACATTAGAGGTTATTATCTTTCTCGTCTTTCATAATACCGTAATTCAACTTCCTTTCCTTCCATTTCAAGAAAAAGTTCTTGAGTAGAAACTATCATCTCGAAAGATTGTAACCATTGTACTCCTAATACAACATCAGCACACTCCCATTGGAATGGAAAGCATTGAACTATTCAATACATATTCCCCCATGGTTATCTTGATATTATGACATTTTACGAGAGCAATTTATAGTTCCTCCATTTGCAACCATCACTTGAAAGTGTATGTCGTTGGGTATAGGAAACAATTCAATTCCTTGGCTACCTTATAATGAACAAAATTATAGGTACTACCTAAAGTCAATCAACACTATTACCTTTTTTCTTCTTGATATTTCCATCTATCTTGAGAGTTTGAGGAGTGGTAGTTCCTACCGATGCATTACAGGAGATGTGTTTAGACTCATTTCTTCTTTCTTTAGGGTTGGTTCCTAGTGTATATCCTCTTCTTTTGAAGTTTCTTATTCATTTTATTCCTCCTCTTCACAATATATGTAAAATAATTTATTCTCAAGACACTTATGACCTTTAGTGTATTTGTTATCACAACTATAGAAAAACGCTTTTGCTCATTTTTATTCTAATTGTTTGTGGTGTCAACCTTTGTGGGTTGTGGGAAGTCTAGGAGTAGCAACTACTTCCATATTTATAGATGTAGAGTGAGTCCTTGTCGCCATAATTTTACTTTCAATTTTTCTTGTCAACTCGAATACCTTCTCCAATGAACCCGAGGTTCCCAAAGGAGAACCTCATGTTGGATGTTATCCTTTAAAGTCCCTTTGAAGACATCAATCATGTTTTCCTCCGTGAATACCAATTACCCTTATATTAAATTTTTGGAAGTCCTCAAAGTGCTCCACCATTGTACCCTTTTGTTTGAGATTTGTCGATTTGGCTAAAGAAGGTGTTGCTCTTTAGTATCCTCATAATGTGCTATCATTTCCTCCGTGAAAAATTGACCAAGTGACATTTTTTTTACGAGCAAAGCCATCGATACCATACAAATGTATTTTTTTCTAAATGTAAAGTTGCAATGCGTACCTTTTTGTGTGATTTCCACATTATGGAGATCGAAAATATTGCTCCATCCGTAGTATCCATGTTACAGGGATCCTTTGCATCAAGCTTCCTCTTATATCCATATTTGGAATATGGTGGGTCTTACGCCAACATTCGTTATGTTTATGAAATCGCGATTAAAATTTATCTCATCAAGACGTTTCCTCGTTCTACCTTTTCGCCGATTATGATCATTTACTTGTATCAAAGCTTTGTCGAAACATTCCTTCAAATGTTTGATGTCTTCTTTAGATCATTCTTCATGTCTTCCATGTTAGCTTCGATGTCATCCATCTTAGCTTCCATGCCATTCTTCAAACCATCCATCTTAGCTTCCACACCTTTCCTTAAACCATCCATATTAGCTTCCATGCCTTTCTTCATAACTTCCATTTCATTTTTTTCGTTGCTCTTTGTGAGAATGAAATTTGATGCACTTTCTCTTGTAATTTTGATATATCATGTTGTGCTTCTTCCTCTTCATGAGTCATAGTAGAGCCTTCTAAAGGGCTTAATGGGTGTTGAATTCTTTTCAGCATTTTAGAACTCGAAATATTGATATATATTCTTGAATATGCTCGCATGAAACACTTCAACCTGATTTCTTTCAAACAAGATGTATGAAATTTGAAAAAAATACACACACTTTTTATTGCTTTTGAGGAGCTCGATATTGAAAGCCCGAGGTATCTCTATAATTTCGCATCCAAGTATTGAACTCTGGTCCCGCGTAGCAGCATGAGGTCTTCTCTAAAATCGACAGGTCTGACACGATTTCTGGATTCTTCAAGAAAAAGTTTATGCCTAATCTCCCACAATGACCTAATGATGGGCTCGTTCAAGATGAGCGAACTCAGGAGTGGCGTTCCATGTGTCACTTTTTCCTTCTTCGGCCTACGAAATTGATACACACGAAACCACACTCGTGTAATTTCAACCACTTTTTACACAATTCTAATCCAATGCTCGCGAGAGAGATATTTATGACGATTTGTCTCAAAGGTCACCTCTTTGAGATGAAAATTTGGGAGCCTCGGAAAAACCCCAACTGCATAGATCATATGCTCCCGAAATATCTTCTCGGTAAAACTAATTCTATTTATGAAACATAATAGTACAAAAGCGCGGCGGCGTGTAAGCCCTAGGAATCCGGGCTTGATGTCCATGCTTTTACAAAGCTCACCGCCTTCAAAGGGGACGACGCGCTCTCGAGAGAAAGAAAAGTTTACCGCCCTTAAAAGGGAAAGCTAGAGTTATCTAGGTGCATACATTTTAATTTACCAAAAGTGCGAAAAACTAATAAAGCATACAGCCATCGTGCAGTCGATGAAAAGCAGCAAAACCAAAATTCTCCAACGAAGATGGAAACCTGTACCATCGATGGAGCTGCTGGAGATCAAAATCACCGATTCGGAATTGGAGAGTCCGGTTCTTGCAGTCATTCGTCGCATCCGTACTCGTTCTCTTCTCACATTGTCTTTATTATGGCGGCGTTGCCTTTGTCGAAGAAGCTCACTCGCACTTTGTATCTTTTCAAAGGATTGGATTACTGCCCAAGGCCAAGGCGCATTAGGACCCGGACAAACATCATTTTAGCTCCGAGGAGGGCGAGGGCGAGGGCAGGGTGGTGGTGGAGTAGGGGACGGAAAGCTCAGCTCGTAAGCTAGCGGCATCTTCACTAAATGGTACGTAACAAACGCGAGGAGGACGGGTCGGTCCGCAGCAGCTTGAAGTGGAATTCCACTCGGGAGAGGTCCGGCGGAGGGTCGGTCGTGCGGGGCATGTATTGGTTGCGAAGTGGTCGTGGAGGAGGGATGAGCGTGAGGGCGTTGCTCAGCGAAGCAGAGTGAGAGCCCTCCAAAGGTGACACGAGTGCGACCCCTGCGCGCGCTCAGAGTCCGAACGAAGGTTTCCATTCGTCATCCTGCGCAGAACGAGATCCGTAGATGGGACTAGGAGATGCAGCGGCGGGGAAAGAGGCATCCTCTACTTGCTCTCCGCCGAGCACACTCACTCCGATGTCGAGATTGAGACGCAGCATACGTTGCGGGTGCGTTTGCTTTGCAAGAGGCGGGCGCAGCTTTGAGGAAGGCCACAACATCTCTGGCGGCGAGTGCAAACAAGAGTTTAGATTACAAAAAAGCTTCTTTGAGTATGAAGTAGGCTGCTCGGAAGAGCCTGCAGACGATCGAGGATGGCGTAGTGACACCCGCGCTGGGTGCGTGCCACTACGGCTCTGCACGGTCAGTAGACATGCACCACGAAACGGGAGACGAAGAGGCGGCCGAGAAAACACGGTGACCATGCGAATTCTCTAGAATGAAAGCCAGATCACGTGCAGACACGGGCTTCGTGCGCAGGTAAGAACGCGGCAAGGCGAAATGAATTAATGCATTGAGGCTAGTCGCGATTAGCCGCATGAGTTATGGTCGTTTGCGTAGAGCCCATATGGCCACTACGTGCGAGCACCCTCAGGACTCGCCGAGGACTAAAGTCCCATCCCGTCGAACACGAGCGACCAGCATCCGGAGCACATATTCGAAAAATGTTACGAACGAGGATCTAAAATGTTTTTGCACGAGCGTTCCACACGAGTTTCATCAAATGTGTTTTACTTTTTGTTTCTCGAAACCCTGCATAGAAAAAGAGTTATAGCGAAAATGCCGTGATGGCCCGCTTTGAAGCAAAGTGAAACCCCAGAATCCAAAGCTTTGACACCAAGTTTTGCGAAACGATCTCGACAGAATAAAAGAGAGCACATCACCTTATAATTCGACCACTTTGAGAAAACCTCCTTAAATTACATAAATTATCAATTGATATTGGATTATACAAATGAAAAAACCCTTTTCTATATATAGAACTATTGGTCACAATATAATCCTAGCCGACCTAACAATAATAATGTAAGGACAATAATTGCGCTCGAGAGGCGCATCTACGTACCCCAATATGACCCCGATGTCGTGTATGTCACGTCCTCATACAAAATGTCGCTTAAGTTTTAAATTAAAAAAATAAAAATAAAAATCGCATTGTATTAGAACATATATCAATTTCTAATACAATTATGTATTATTTATATAATTTGAATGGATATTAAATTATATACGTGAATTTGAATGGATCATAAATTTACGTTTAACAAAAAAAATTACCACATTGAATTTCCAAATTAAGTAAAATTTTAAACTTATTATTTTTTTCTAAAGTCAATACCATTTTATAAATCAAAGGAAAAGAGTTAATTCAACACAAACAATCAACTAAAATCTTTTAATATTTTTAATTAAATATTTGTAAAATGAATTTATACTAATTCCGCAGCTATGGTAACAAATAAAAAAATATATAAACTAGATGTATGGTAAATAAATAAAAATTCTTTTTATATTTATTCCATAAACCTTTTTATATTTAAAAAAACTTTAAAAAGAGGTTTTATTTAGATGAAGCTTCTCCAGGGAATCAATACCATGGGACAAATTAATATTGATACCAAGGGCCAAATACCATGGGTAAATAAACAAATATAAAAAGCTATAAAAAGTATGATAAATAAATAAATAAATATAAAATATATATAAAGAGGTATGGTAAATAAATAAATATAAAAGAGGCCTAAAGATGTAAGGTAAATAAATAACAATATATCAAATAGGATTATAAATAAAAGTGTAATTATATAATGTTTTATGGGCAAAATACCATAGTAAAGAAAAGGGGTATGGTAAATAAATATAAATATAAATAAACTAGAGGTATGTTAAGTAAATAAAAAACCTCTTTTCATATTTACTCCATAATCTACTTTATATTTACATAAATATTTATGTCTAATAGTTTACATAACTAAGAAGAAAGAGAGAGAGAGAGAGTTATAAGGGAGAGATGGAAAGAGAGGTATATGTTTAGGGGTGAGATAAAGAGACAAAGTAAGATGTATGGGAAAGAAGGGGAAGAGAAGAAGTGAGAAGGAGAGAGGGAGGGATATAGTAATGTAGTTGGAGAGAGAGAGGGGTAAGAGAGAGAGAAATAAAGGGATGGGGGAAGAGAGAGGATTAGAGAGAGAGAGAGAGAGAGATGGGGGAAGAGAGAGGATTGAGGAAAAAGAGAGAGAGAGAGGTGGGAGAGAAAGGGAGAGAAAGGAGAGAGAGGAGGATGAGAGAGAGGAGGAGAGTGATGGGGGAAGAGAGATTATTGGAGAGAGAGAGAGAGAGAGATCAGGGAAGAGAAAGGGATTTAGGGAGAGAGAGAGAGGACTTGAGAGAGAGGAGGAGAGAGGGACGATGGAGAGAGATGGAGTTGGAGGGGAGAGATGAGGAAATAAGAAATATAGAGAGTGAGAGGTGGAGAGAGAGAAGGAGGACAAGGGAGAGACAAGAGAGAGAGTATCTATGTTTAACAGAGAAAGAGACAAATAAGGAGAGATGGAGATAAGGGGGGAGAAGGAGATATAGGGAGAGAGGGAGGGATATAGTGATAGTTGGTGGGTGAAGAGAGAGAGAGAGAGGGAGAGAGAGATGGGAGAGAAAGGGGAAGAGAGGAAGGAAGAGAGAGGATGTGAGAGAGTGAGAGAGGGAGGGAAAAGAGAGAGGACGGAGGGGGAGGAGGAGAGAGGTAAGAAGAAAGAAATAGAGAGAGAAAGGTGGAGAGAGAGAGAAAGTGATAAGGAAGATGGAGAGAGAGGGAGAGAGGGGGAAGATAGAGATATAGATGGAAGGTGAAAGAGGGGAAGAAGAGAGAGATCGGGAGAGGAGTGGACCGACAAAGAGATTGATATATGTGTGTGTTTAGGAGGGTGAGATAGAGAGACAAAAAATAAGAGATGGAGGGGGATAGACATGGATGGAGGGTGAGAGAGGGAAGAATATTTTCACACTAGATGGATTGATATAAGTGGAGATGGTGATTTATAATCCCATTTGATTATTTGCACTATATGCATCGATTTTAGTGTAGATATTTATTTCTAATGATATTTGATTACTTGCATTGATTTCAGCAGTATGTGGTGATTTATAATACAATTTGATTGCTTGGTAACTTAATTTTTTGATTTTAATTTAGATGTAGATTTATAATTATATTTGATTACTTGCACTAGATGAATTGGTTTCAATGTAGATGATTTCTAATCCTATTTGATTGTTTACACTAAATGCATTGATTTTAGTGTAGATGAAGTATTTCTAATCCTATTTTATTTATTTGAGTAAATGCATTGATTTCTCATGGTAGATGTTGGTTTTTAGAGAGAGAGAGAGAGAGAGAGAGAGAGAGAGAGTGAGTGATAAGGAAGATGGAGAGAGAGAGAGAGGACAAAAGGAGGAAAGAGAGATATTAATGGGGGAGAGCGAGAGAAGGGGAAGATAGAGATATAGATGGAAGGTGAAGAGAGGGAAGAAGAGAGAGATGGGGAGAGGGGTGATCGAAAAAGAGATTGATATATTCGTGTACGAGAGCGTGTGTGTTTAGGGGGGTGAGATAGAGAGACAAAAAAGAATAGATGGAGGGGGATATAGATATGGATGGAGGTGGAGAGGAGGAATATATTCGCACTAGATGGATTGATATAAGTGGAGATGGTGATTTCTAATCCTATTTGATTACTTGCATCTAGATGCATCGATTTTATTGTAGATATTTATTTCTAATAATATTTGATTACTTGCACTAGATGCATTGATTTCATGGTAGGTGGTGATTTCTAATACAATTTGATTAAGTTGCACCGAATGTGTTGATTTCAATGTGATGTCAATTTATAATTATATTTGATTACTTGCATCGGATGACTTAATTTCAATGTAGATGATTTCTAATCCCATTTGATTGTTTGCACTAAATTCATTGATTTCACAGATGGCGATTTCTAATCCTATTAAATTTCTTTGAGTAAATGCATTGATTTCGTTGCAGATGTTGGTTCCTAGAGAGAGAGAGAGTAGTGATAAGGAAGATGGAGAGAGAGAGAGAGAGGACAAAGGAGAAAGAGAGATATTAGTTGGGAGAGGGAAAGAAGGGGAAGAGAGGAAGAAGAGAGAGACGGGAGAGAGGGGTGATCGACAAAGAGAATGGGATATATGGTGGAGTGCGAGAGCGTGTGTGTTTAGGGGGGTGAGATAGAGACAAAAAAACGATATGGATGGGGACATAGATATGGATGGAGGGTGGAAAGAGGAAGAATATTTTTGCACTAGATGGATTGATTTAAGTGGAGATGGTGACTTATAATCCTATTTGGATCATTTTCACTAGATGCATCGATTTTAGTGTAGATATTATTTTCACGATATATGATTACTTGCACTAGATGCGATTGATTTAGGTAGGTGATGATTCCTAATACTATTTGATCGTTTGCAATCGGGATGTGTTGATTTCCACTTAGACGTCGATTTATAATTATATTGTATTGCTTCGCACTAGATGCATTGATTTCAATATAGATTATTCCTAATACTATTTGATTGTTTGCACTAAAATGCATTGATTTTATGATGAAGTATTTCTAATCCTATTTTTGATTGCTTCGAGTAAATGTACTGATTTCAAAGTAGATGTTGGTTTCTAATCTTATTTAATTGACTGTGATTAGGTGCATTGATTTCAATGTAGAAGTTATTTTCTAATCTTATTTGATTGCTTGCATTAAATGCATTGATTTCAATGTATATGCTGATTTATGATTTGATGTAATTGGACATGATGGTACATTAATATTAAAGTGATTGGATTAACAATATGCATTGATTTTTAGTGTGTTAACAAAAGGTTTTTAACAATGTAGATTGATTTTTGTGTTATAGCAATTTAAGCTATTAATACTGGAGAGCAAGAGAGACACAGTATCATGTTTACCACAACAGTATTGAGCTAAAGATTTAAAAATGGTTTACGATTTAAATTTTCTTTTTCATATAATCGGTATGAAAAGATAACAAAACTAACAAGGGAGGAAATAAGAATAGTAGAAGAAAATAGTTTGAGATTGATTGTAACATGAGTACGTTCTTATTGTTCACATTTTCTATCTTTCAACACTATTATTGTCACTTTGCATTTAAAAAATATTTCATCATTTTTCATCATTATAGTTATTAACAATAATTATCATCTCAACAAAACCGAGGTAACTAAGAAAATTTAAAATTAAAAATGACCAAGTTAATCTCGTAAATATTTAGCATATTTAAAATGATTGTATTAATATTTGATATATTTACATATATTACCTATAAAATTAATCATACCTTTGATAGATTTTCTCGGGTATCACACGATCGAAACTGTACCTTGCATCCATCTTACATCTCAAAATATACAAAAATTTTAATAATCCTAAAAATGTGACATCGATGCCTCCGATTGAAACCACTCTAGATCCATCTAACTCGGATCTATCATGCGCCGAGAGGGATCAACGAGGTGCAAACTCCTTCTCGAAGTTTTGCACTCAAAAAGAGTTTGCGCCTCGAGAGATTTGATCCCTTCCTTGCCACATGATAGATCCAGAAAGCGTATGGATCTAGGGCCGGGTAATAACAATATGGGTTTTCCATAGGTACAACAACAACAATAGAGCTACACTAACAGCAATAAGGGACTATACTAGTAATGTAGGGACCCTGCAGATACCTAATTCATGTTTTATTTGCTATGATAATACGTATAGAAAAAGGACTTTTGCTCTCACCTTTGGTGGAATACTTTTAGAGAAGGGTGTGGTATAGATATTAGGTATAAGATAGATAATATAGAACCTAAAAGGAAGATGGTTAGAAATAAACTCAAGGAGAAATCCTAAAGGAATGTGCTCACTAAAATCAAGGAGACAAATTCCTACCTGTGATTACCAAGATAATTTATGCAAGAAAGTACAAATCTAAATTAAAAAGAGTCTGTCGTATATAGAGCACACTAGGGTGTTTTCCAAGTTATCACTGAGGTTGGGGATTAAGGAATTAAAATATCGATGTGTCGTGAGATATTTGAATGGGATGAAATGCATCTGATTTTAATGTATAGAGATGAGAACACTTTGATTTTGAAATGTGGATACAACGCCTACAGTTCCTTGGTGGAATAAAATATTGGTTAGAAAATAACAATTTGATTTCTATGGAAAATGTCCCAAAGGAAGAGGTAGATGCAAGTGTTACTAGAGGAATGAAAACGAAAAAGCGAATCAACCATTGTGCCAAGTGAATAGAAGTGAGAAATGACACCGAGAAGAGGAAAAAGGTAAGTATGTTATTACTCTCAACGAATTGGTGTAGAAGGGCATAAGGAATATTAGTAATGTCCGTATATGCAGTGATAGTGTTAAAAGAAGCTGGTGAAGGAACCACTATTGGACAAAATGCAATGGTATTTCTGAGCGTAAATAACAAGATAATTTGATGTTATGAGGGGTGTTTCTTAAGCATAAAAGGAATACAATAGAAGAAATCGACCGAGAGAGAGATGGAAGGTTTTGAAGGCTAAGCGTAAGGTTCAAAGAAAATGTTGTAGTCTATTCATAGAAATTGGTGGAAGTACATAAATTTGTTGCATCCATTAGAATCACATGGAGAAGTCAAAGTTGAGATCTGTGCCATCCTAATCCATATAAGGTTTCATTGCACAAATTGAGACAAAAAGTCCCATGATGGATAAATATGCTTACCGAATGTTTATATTGGAAGCTCCAGTCAACCTATTCTCAGGCTATGTAGTAGAAATTGATATAGTATGCCACGTGCTACTCACGAGAGCGTGGTTGTATCATAAGGCATGTTTTCCATTGTGCGAGAATAAGACTTGTTGATTTCACAGAGGCTAGACAATAATATAATTTCGACATGCATAGAAGGTATAATAATGGCAAGAACAAGCGGTAGCACTCACGTGAGATAGTAGGAGTAGCCAAACTATGCTATTTTCTAGTAAGAATTTCTAAAGGGAATATAAATATAATCATACACATTCACAGAAGAAAGTCTTAGAAACGATGGGAAATAATAACTCATATACCTACTAGAAATTGAAACCTGTAAACTCAAAGGAATTTGAGGAGATTGTGTGGTTTCTTTTCTGGAATAATTAACACACTACGGAGGGGCATATCACATCATATTTGAATTAATAATTGGGTCAAGTTTGCCCTAACAAAGCTCCTCATCGGGATGACTCCAACATAGAGTAAATAAGTCGAGAGGAAGGTATAAGAGCTGCTTGACGTAGAGGATAATCAAAGAGAGTTTAAAACGACTATTATATAATGATAGTGTTAGCACCCATGTAGATAGTAAATGGTGGATGTCTACAAACTTTATAAAGGCACATCCGATGGAATGCATTCATGCATAGGTTTCACCTTAATAAGATGGATAACCTCATGAATTTTTTAATAGGGTCCAAGTATTTTTCAATGATTAATTTGAAGAGTGGATATCATCAAATTTTTATGAGGGAAGGTGATGAGATGGAAGACATCATCTACAAGACAAGGGATGGATTTTTTTAATGGTTAGTGGTTCCATTTGGATTAATAGATGTCACTAGCACATTCATTTGACTTATGAATGAATTATTGAGTCCATTTTATGGGAAGTTTGCTGTTATTTGGCGGGGAATGGAATTTTTATCTTTAGTAATACAGTAAACAACACCTATAGCATGTGAGAAAAGGCAAACTGCAATCGTTTGAGGGATGAGCGCGATAAACTTGAAGAAGTACATTTTTATGAAGGAAGATTTATTTTACTTGAGATTTGTGGTTTCTAAGAGGAAGGCTTGAAGGTGGATATAGGCAATAGGTGCCATTTTAGATTGACCACACATGTAAGAGTACCTTTAATAAGAGAATCTTTCATGTGTTTGAATAGATTATATAGTCAATTTATCTATATAAAAAAATTCAGATTTGTGCACCACTTACAGTAGGTGTATGAAAAAGGTAAATTTCCCAATGGACAGCGGGATCCATGAAATCCCTTCGATAATTTGAAGAAGAAGAGCACACGAGAACTATTTTTTAAACTTATAGATTTCAATAAGGTAAAGCCTCAAGTAGATTTTGGAGACAGTGGCTCACAGAGTCGTTGGAGTAGTTCTCCTAGTCAAGAAGAATGGCGGTTACATTCTTTTACGGGAAGATGATGAATGATGCAAATGACGAAGTACCTACGGTTATGATTAAGAGTTCATTGTTATCGTGTATAATGTGGAATAAAGAATGACACTACTTGCTACCAAAGGATTGTCTCCTTATTGCTGATCATCAAGCAAGACAAGACATCAAAAGTTTAATTTAATTTGAATTAAAAACATTCGAATTAATAGATACCAAACTTTACATGCTTACATGAAAACATAGATCTTAGAAATCAAATAAGATTACATATGCAGTAGAGTTAGGAGACAATGTTGTCAAATAGATTTTCAGTTGAAGTTGTGAGTTTGGAATGTATGAAGGACTTGCATGAAGAAGATATAGATTTTGTAGCACCTTGGAAAGCATCTCATGACATCATGGAGTATTAATATAACCTTTGTATCTAGATATCCATTTCCAACAATGACTCTTGCTTTGAAGATCAGAAAGCTTTTGCACTCTTTGGATCTAATTACTCCTAGATATCTTTTGAAGGAACTACATGAGTGACGGGTCAGGACATTTTGGTGCTGAAAAAGACAATTTTTTAGTGAGGGAAAGGATATGTTTTTCGTAGCATCGACAAGGATGTTAAAAAAATTGTTGTAGATAGATGGAGTGAAAAGGAAAGGAAGTTAAAACATAGGATTTTATGCTCCATTTCCAATACTAGAGAGCTCTTGGGAAGGTGGAAGTATGGACTTAGTTTTTGGGACTACATAGAACGTAGAAAAATCGCGACTCTATGATGATTGTCGTGGAAAGGTTTTTTGAAGATGGCAGCATTTCACTGCCATGTAAAAAAATAATAATTCTAATTTAGTGACTATTTTTTTCTATGAGAATTGTGTGAATTCATGGGTGCTTAAGGAGTATTGCCTCTTATAGAGATACTAGATTCCTTGGACATTTTTGGAGAGCACTTTTGAGGAAATTAGGTTTTCACTCGCTGTACAATTCAACTTATCATCCATAAAAATGAATGAATAGATGCAGTAAAATAGAGGCCTTGGGAATAGGAGTCGAATTGGAGGAATACTAGGACAATGGGATTCTGGTTTTTCCACAACTAGATTCTCTTCCTGATAATTCAATAAATATGTCTATTAGAAAAGAGTCCATTTCACACTTTTTATATGGAAATTCTCTAATGGGAGTCAGTGGATTTGGTTTAAGTTTATGTAAAGACTTTGGTATATAAAAGGAGTGTTCATGTAAGTGAATTTGTAGAGGACATGTAGGAAATGCATAATCAAGTCAAACAAAAGATGAACATAGAAAATGCCATATATAAAGCAAGAAGAACTGTGAGAGGAGACGAAAAGTGAAAGAAGGATGAGTAAGGTGATGTCACATTTACGATAGAAATGTTACGGATGTATGAATTCAAGTACAGAGAAATTGGACCATGTAGAGTCCTGAGAATATTTCTATAATGCTTATAAGTTGGAATTACTAAAAAGAATTTGACATATCCCTACGATATTCAATGCTACCAACATGTATGAGTTTGCATGAAGGATAAATGTATGATGTGAAGTATTTAGCCTAAATGAGAGGAAGAATTAATGCCACATCAATCCAATAAAGAAAGTAAAGCAAATTTCTAATGAAGCGAGGTAAATAGAATTACTTGAAACAAGGAGAATTACGATTATTTGGTCATATTCAAGAATATAAGCCCTTAGGATGCATAGTGGGTGTCCGAAGATGAGTTGGCACACCTAAAAGGAATTACCTTCTCTAGAATGGGTGCAATCATGTCCACATGAGTTGTAAGATCACATTTTTCTTACCACATTGTTTCCATGATGCATGAGCATCCTTCGCAGAAATCGCACCCGATCGATTTCAATCAATCGCTTAGTAGATGAAATGAGGATGTTTTGAGATTTTCTTTGCTATTGCGTTGTTTTAAAATCATTTTTCCGCATCTCTGCTCTGCCAACATCACCTTACTACACATTTTTGTAATACGTTGTTGTAACAACTCTATTATAGCATTTTGTAACACCCTCTAATGCAACATCACCTTACTGACGCACCAGCAACACCTTTATTATAACATGTTCTTGTAACACCTGTGTTGCAACACCATTTCTATAACACCTTTGCTGCGATTATGTTCGTATGTGATTTCAAAGTTGTTTCTATGTTTCAACGCTGTTAGATTTTTGGGTCATGGCTTGCAATGAGATCACATGTCGTAAAGGGCTTTGTCATGAATCGAATGATTACCCGTGTGCAGATAATCATCGTCGATTAAGAAGCAGCTCGATTAGCTGGTGGAGATGAAACGAAACAATTTATGATTTGGCTAATGGTTCAAAGCCAATACTGGTTGTTTAGTGTCCAAGAAGGATGATGAGTCCTAAAAACCTACTATGGAAACCTAAACCACTATGACGCTTTATCCTTCCAACCATTATTTAAAGAGGAAATTGTATGGGAGACAAAAAATGTAGAGACAAAGGGGATGACAGAGAAGAAAACAAAGGATAAATCTATAAACAAGGAGAGATGATAAGAGTAGCAAAAATGAACAGAAAGAAGATTTAGAGACTAGAATAAAGGGAGACTCCTGTAAAGCAACAATATATTTGGAACAAAGGAGAGAAACAATAGTTTCGAGTCCGAGAATTGTGAAATAGGCGATAAAGCATATGTTTAGGCATGACACAAAATGAAATCACGCTCTACTTTGTAAGAGAGAAACTTGCTATGTATGTGAAATGAGAATTATATCCTTTCTTCTCTTTCCTAGTGTAAATTTCATTAATTTTTTAATTTTCGTGTTAGTTTTTAACTATTGTTTCACTAGCATAAAATTCTGTTTGTGCACTCTAAGAAAGAGAGCGAGTGTTCTTGTGGTGGTTGTGTGTGGGTCCACCATAGCACCAAACCCTTGTGTGATCATGCTTAATACATTTTTAAGTGAATTTTTGTTATAATATGGTAAATATGCACACAGATAACATAAGTAGTTTTTCGATTCCTTGATGACAATCACTTCAATACTTTTATATTTTGTTATCGTACATTTCATGTGTGTTTATGTGAGTTCTCCACATTACATTCATTTTGGAGAATTTTGGGGATTCTACATTCTCTTATTTCTTGATTGTGGATTCTCATCATGATGCAAAATAGATAATGATATTGTAAAGCCGGTATGATATTTGGTTAATGATGATTCACTTAAGAACAACACAAGCCAGCAACAACGTTTCTCCTGGTTAGCCGCGCAAGCACAAGTAATTTACTAAAAACATTTTATCACCACATGTAAGATAGTTATAGTTAGAAAATTTGCAATAAAATTACACATGTCTCTACTACATCTATGTACAATTTGGATGTGAAAATATTTCCTCAATATTTTACGCTAATAAAAGTTTACACTTCCAAACATATGATTCCTATTAATATTTGATAAATCCATACTTAAAGATGAAATCTAAAATAGTTATGTTTTTCGATTGAATAAGATGTGCATCGGCATAATGTCAAAATGTGTATTTTGACATTATATAAGGTATATGCATAGAATGGTATATATAAGTGTCGCGAGATCATTATGAATTCACTAGGAAAAAGGCGGAAATGTTAAACTTGAAAATCGTGGCAATTGAGATTTGTCTTTATGATACTCTCTTTGATTACAATATTTTTTGCATGTTTATGCCATGATTTACTTTGCATGTGGAATGTTACATAATATACAATCTTAAAAACTTTCATCTTTGCTTTTGCATGTTTTGAGTCATAATAGTTGTATAGTTTGTATAAGTCTTGGGTGATACTTTTGAGTGTGGGATGTTAGCATTATCATGTTATTTTTAAGTCATAAAATTAGTAGTTTAGTTTATGGTTTTAGATAAAAGTTTATAAAAATATTTTTTTCTTTCACTTGTCAATATTAATAATTTGTATATGAAAATTGTTTTTTATGAGAGTCGATATATAGGTAAGTAAATATTTAGAGAAATCATTCAAAATATCTTCACTCACCTTTTTTTCACTACATTTATTCCTCTCCTCATATTTTCCCTTTGATAGCTATTCCTTCTGCATCCTCATATTATGAAGAGAATTGAAATACAAATGAAATGTCAAAGGAAAACATAATATAATTTAAATGAAAGTTTAAAAGACACGCACTAAAGTTGTTACGGCTAAGCCGAAACCAAATTGGTGTATGAGACCCTCTTGTTTGTGAGATAAGGGAACCATCTCTATGCAACGATTTGACTACTAAGTCTAGCAGATATACATACTCTGCCCCTCTAATTTGAACTTTGTTTCGACCACCAGAGATGGCCTTGAGTTGTGAGAAAGACCGATTACTGGGACATCTTATATAGCGAGGAGCGTGATATAACGGGGGGAGTTATCAACAAGGTTGTCATTATATCTTACGTAAACGATAAACTTGAATGGGACCAAAACCTTCAGAAAATGGATGCTTAGGGAAAACGCTACGGAAGGCAAGGTGCGGTCTAATACAAATGCATCGGACAATTCGACGACTACCTTAAGAGGGCAGGTTCGAAAATACCTCGGAAAATAAATATTAGGAAGGTGATTCATGAAAGATTAGGGGCATACTAATTGTCATTGAGACGATATCTAGATACACAATATCCCATATAATGAGCTTAAGAATCCATACATGACAATAGTGTTTTAAAAATAACCTCTGACTAATATAAGCAGTAGTTTAAAATAAAAGTGAAAGCAGTATATCATGGGTAGCCTACTAAGCGGCAATAGTTCAAGCATGGGTATCAACTAGGATAATCCATACCAAAAACAAGTGAACCACTGCGCATTCCAAAACATGATACCAAAGAAAGGCGGATGAAACGAATAAACAATTAAACTAACACATAAAGGGAGAAGTTACAAAATGTGAGACACGAGAACTATTTGAGAATCCTCATTAAAAATGGAACTCCTCTCAACGAAACCCAATGGGCTCTACGCATTCATATAAAGGATTAGAGCAAAAATGTACAGATTACTCTTCTTTCAATTTTACCGAAATCTAGAACCCTCGATAATGCGTTATTTGGGGGTTTTGCATAGGAGAAAAACTAGTAAAGGAGTGGATGATGAACATTTAATTGTCTCATTAAGGCAAGGATGGTGGTAAACATTCATGCCCTCTTGTATGTGACTTTATTAAATGTGTGTATGTGCTACGCAGCCTGCTTGGTCCTGAGCTAAATTCGAGATGGAAGCCTGGGATGTCTTCTTGAAGTCCTTTTTTGCCCCTGGCGGCCCTGCGCTAACCTGCGGAAAAATGAACTGGGTAGAAGAATACGCAAGGCCTCCATGTATGCTTGCTCATGGCAGGCGTAGAAACTTTTGTCGGTGTGTTCATCTGTTGGGGAGTCGAGGAGAGCATGGAGGCTTTGTCATCATCTTTACTGAAAACGTCCTGAGATATTCAAGCAGACACAGGCATTGAAGTATTGTACTCTTCGAGGTATACAATGTGTCTTTATCTTTTGAATACGGGGGATTAGGCTCTAAATATTCAATTTATAGGCCCAAATCCTGAATCTTTATTCTTCTTCATTTGTTCTTTGATGAGATGGCCTCTCTTGTGTTCTAAACACAATCCTTTGTGATTACGGAATACATGGTGAGTTAATCACTCTGTGAAAAACACCGCATCATAAAATAAGCAAGTTATAAAATCCGAGTGGAAAAAATGGTAGTGCGGGCGAAAAAATATTTGAAGAGACCGAAATTAATGTTGAAACCCAAGTTTAGCGTTTGGGTGGATTTACAAAAACGATAAATGATGGATGTGGGACCTTTGATGGTGGGACACGGCTAAGGAGGTGATTAGCTTTGGGTCGTTGGATTGCGGAGCGATCAATGGTGGGGATTGAATGTTGAATTTAATAGAGAGCTCGCGATGAGGAAATATGGCGGGACACGCGACACAGTGTAGACGGTAGATGCGATCGATGAATGACAGAGGATCCAATCGCATCGGAGGGAGCGGAGAGGGTAACACTTTCAAGATCTTAGATTGGCAATGGTGTGATTGAACCCCGTCGTCCAATGCGGAACAAGATCGACGACGAGAAATTACATCGTTGAAGAGGAAGGCGAGGTGAAATGAGTGGGTAGCGATTAAATACGAGTGATGGATCTCTCGGGATGGATGGCCTCCGATTCAATCGGGGGGTCGCAATCGGGGGATACATTTGAGAACTTGCTATTGCGATTTGGAGCAGCGTGCGATTGAGCGTCGGTATCGGTGCGGGACCGGATCAACGGCCACATTCGGTGGAGGATAGAGAGGGGTGATGGAGCGACAAAGCCGTGGAATCCGGACCATTGGGTCACATGAGATCAATGGATCGGATCAAATGGGAAAATGCAATCGAAACGGAAGGGCGGCACAACAAAAAGTTGTTACGATTCGACGACGGTGCGGTTGAGCAGAGTGTGATTAGCGACATTTGAGCGCGTCGGATGCTGTCTGATCCACAGGCACGGTATCGCGTGGGAACACAAAGGAGGAGTCAATCGCATCGAATATTTCGGAGTGACAAAGGGAAAGAATTCACCCACTCTTGGAATTGCGATAGCGCCGAGAAGCTTAGATGCTTGGTTACGGTGCTCGGTTACATGGTGGGGAAGTGGTTAGAGTGGTAGAAAGGAGCTACACGATAAATGAAGCAAGGTGGGTTTTATTAGCGAAAAATAGGTTTTTAAGGCTAAAAGAGAGACGATATAGAGAATAAGGGCGTTTCGGCCAAACAAAAGGAGTATTTGTGAAATTCCCCAGGGAATAAGGTGAAAAGCAGTTTTAAAAGAGATGAGAAACTATGAAAAAGGAGGCCTCTTGGGCATTTTTCTTCCATGAGGAAACAAATAGTATTTTTAACGGAAACCACTGATTCATCAAAGGACAAAGGGCATAAAGGGACTTCAAGGATGATGTGTTTTCGTGAGGGTGCATTCCTTGAAAGCTTAGAGCAGTTTGACCCTTGTTTTCTTGTCAAAAAATAATAGGGGGCTAACATGATCAACATTGGCTCCCACACAGGACGCGCCATCATTGGGCGTGTCGAACTTTACGGACCACCTACAGCCCGGCCATTTTGTTGCAGAAAAATAAACCTATTCTACTTCTACCCATATTACTCCGCGAGACCGGATCAGTGTTGATCTCATATTTTCCTCTACCTAAACTACATCTACTAGGATTAAACTATCTAGTATGTTTCTTCTCTACATTCTAAAATAGGGGTGTGAAAAACAACCAAGCAAGGATCGAGGTTATGCCGGCACTAGACTTGCGAAGGTAAATAACTAACTACACGTACTCCTGAATTTGAGCTTTATTGAGCTTTTCCTACCTACCCTGCTTTAATTGGATTATTTACAAGTATATATTACAAACATTGTCTTCCAATGTAACCGATCCATTAAGTGATCCCAATACTGGTTTTTCTTGCTCGACCCCTTGAGCGGGGGTAGATGGCCGAGAGGCCGCCCACTCTTTTGTTCTTCAACGGCGGCTTCAAAGATCTTCTTCTTTTTGCAACATCTTGCTCAACGAGACTTCTGATCCTTCTTCAAATGTTTACCGGAAATGAACATAAGGATCATGAAATGATACACAGTTGTAAATATTTTGCGGGGAAGTGGTTTCCAACCGAGTTGCTTCTTCTTCCACTAGATTGAGAAAAAGAATCTCTTGGGGTAGGTATCACTGTATTTTCCTCATATGAGCTTGGAGAATCATCATATCACTAGTTGTGTCTCTTGGAGCTGCGATGATATATATATTTTTCTCGGTAGACGGCTATGAAGAAAATATCACCATGTATCCTTGAGCGAAGTTACTTTCATAGCTTCCTCCTTTTCAAGAAAGGCTCGTTGTTTCATCTACTCCAAGAATCTCTTCTTTGATTTCCTCCTCATCTTAAGGATGAGAAAACGCGTATCCATTCTCGCGGCCTCATCTTTGATACTTTCATAACTTTCCCCATCGGTGTCATAGGCAATTTTGGCTCGACCAATTCAACCATTACGGATGCTTAGCGGACTTTCTTCATGCATATCCTAAAGAGATTCTGGATCTCTGCAGTCAACTATTGAGATGAATGAGCAAGTGTCTATTCTGTAAAAGACTTGAGAGGTGGACTACTGTTTATGTCTGGTCCATCTCTTCTTTTGACGACGGAGAATAATTTTTTTTAAACACGAGACAAAAGAGCGACAACCCTCTTGTTTCTTGTACTAGGTAGGTCTCGAAGGTACGGATGTCTTCGTAGCCTCTTCTGTGGAATCTTCACATGTGCTAGCGAGGAAAATTTGAGGAGTTGTTAATGTCTCCCTTTGAGTAGATTCTTCCTCATGAGGGTGCATCTTCCTCCACGATCCCTGGTAGGTTCTCTCTTCCTGAAAGATCTAAGATCCTATCTTCTATTAAATTTTGTTTTGCATGAAATCGACAAGCCCCACTTTGCGATGATCATCCAATCTCGGGATCTTCTGTGATTTCATTAGCTTTTTCTTCCACATGTGATGGAGACTCTGCCATCACTTCTTTATGAGGACATTCTGCTTCATCCTTTGTTTGAAGAAGCTTTAAGATATGCCTCCTCTTGCTCATAAGGGGTGTCTTCGGTGGGACCATCTACCGGTCTTGTCGCTCCTTCTGTTCCCTTTGAAGTATTTTCGAGAGGGTGGTTTCCTATCTGCGAGGATTGTAACCCTGTTTGGAGCATTCTGGAGATTACTTGGAGGTTGAATTCTTGGCCTCCGGTTCAAGTTTGACACCTTATTAGCAAAGGTTGTTAATCATTTTGTTCATTTCTTCCATTATGTTAGTAGTGGAGTCTCTATCTTGACTAGAAGTAGACACCTCCTCCTTGCCTTTCCCTCTAGCATCTTGAGTACTGGCTTTCCCTTTGATTTACCGGTGAAGCGAAATTTTCCTCCAACTCTAGCGCTTGTCCGTGCGAGCATCATCCGGGGGGTGGGAGAGCTTTATTTCTCTCGGAAAGCCAAATTACGAGTCGAACGCGCTACGAAAACCACTTTAGCGGTAGTTTGACGAGGTTTCATATCAACAAAGAAGGCTCAAATACAATTTTTAAACCTCTTAATGAACTGCGACACCCCTTCATTATGTCTTTTCTTGAGTGTGTTAGACTACATTGTCTGATATCCATGATCTTTCTTCTCCACCCATTTTACCGAGAAAAATGTCTTCCATTCCTTCACAAGTGATGGAATGGTCTCCTAATGTCTTGAACCATTTTTGTCTTAGCAATCAAGGGTGTACAAACGATCTTAAGACTACATCTGGGTGTTCCACATTAAATTTCTCTGCAAAAGAACAAAAGACCTCAAGATGTTTGAGCTTCATTCTCATTTTCCCCGTGAATTGGGGTAAGATCTTGACGGATAGTCACAGCAGAATATCCTCGACATAAGGGTAATCCCCAGGGGGGAATACTTGTTAACAAGAGCGAGACGATGGCCATTGGGGGAGAGTGAGGTAGTGCAAGAGTACGAGGTGTAAAAGGAGGAGGAGGTCGGTAGTATGAATGATGAATGTATTGGACAACGACTTGAGGTGTTGACGGGAAAAGCAGTGGTAATGAGATAACGGTGACTTCTTTGACCTATTAAACTGGGAGTAGGGTGGAAGGTGTAATATATGACATCCCTTGATTCGGCTTCGTCTTCAGTTGGACTTCCTCCTGGGTGGACTATACAGTAGTAATCGGTATCTCCCACGGTGGATTCGGGACCTTGCACTTAGGAAACTTGAGAGGATGAGGATGAAATTCTTTAAAGATAATTAAAGGGATCTCGTGATATGGACTAATTTTCTTTCCACTCAAATCATGTATGGGATCTTCCGTTGAGACAGAAGGTGTCTTTGGTGGGACGTATCGACCTCGAGTGTGGCTTACGAGGAGCCAAGAATGCCAAGTAAATTTCTCTTTGATAAATAAATGTGGAGTCGCCAAAGTGAGGGATCTACAACTCTCTAACTCTTCATGCTCTACCTTTACGGTGAATAAATATTTTGTGAGGCCCGAGGGATTCAGAAGTTTCTTAACGTTTCCCGAAGCGGCGCCAAAAAGATGTTGTCAACCCTAGAGATGGCTTCGAGTTTGTTGAAAGACCGATTGGGGGACATCTTATATAGTAAGGAGTGTGTGCGTCTGCGAGGGGGAGTTATCAACAAAGGCTCTCCTATCTCCTATAAACATGAGTTAACTTGAATGGGACCAAAACCTTTAGAAAAGGGACGCGAGCTTAATACTATGAGAGACGAGTGCGGGTGCTCCCTGACACGCTTGAAGGTCGGAAAGCTGACTTACGCAAAAAAGACGATTCAGAAAATACCTCATAGAAATAAATAATCAAAAAGGTATTAATTCTGCATATGCAAGATTGAGATAATACTAACTATCATTGAGATGATATCTAGATACACAATATCACCATGTAATGGGCTTACCAATTTAAGAATCCATACATGACAATAGCGTTTTAAAAAAAACTCCCAAAGAAGGTGATATAGCAGAAATATGGTTGAAGTGAAAAGTGAAACAATATATCATGGTTGAGCCATATTTAAAGTGCTTGACTAGTTCAAGCATGGTGTCAACTAGGATAAATCCATACCAAAAACCGGTGAGACACTCGCATTCCGGAACATGATACAAGAAAGGCGGATGAAATGAATGAACAATTAAACTAACACATCAAGGGAGAAGTTACAAAATTTGTGAGACACAAAATACCGAATCCTCACCATTAAAGATGGAACTCCTCCTCCTTTGAAACCCAACGAATATATGCATTCATATAAAAAGTTTAATAAAAAATGCATACAAAATTCTCTTAACGCCTAGTTTAGAAATCTAGAACCCTCAATAATGCATTCTTGGGAGTTTTATAGGAGAAAACTAGTAAAGAAGTGGATGATGAAAATTTAATTTTCTCATTAACGACGGATGGCAAACGTTCATGCCCCATACTTCTTATTGACTACCGCGGCGTTGTATGTGCTACGCACTTCTCGCCCGATCCTAGTCGGGTGAGATGGAAGCCTCGAATCTCTTCTTGGTCCTTTTTGGCCTTCAGCCTGCGCTAACCTACGGAATAAATGAACTAGATGGAAAATACACGAGGCCTCTATGCTTCACTCGCTTGCTCAGCGACGGCGTAAAACTTAGTTGATGTGTTCATCCCCATTTAAGGGCTCGAGGAGGCATGGAGGCTTTAATGGGAAGATGTCTTGCACAGGAGAAAATATCTGGAGATATTCAAACAGAGACTGTTGTTGCATGTACTCTTCGAGTATACAAAGCTGCATCTTTATCTTTTGAATACGATTAGGCTAAATATTCCAATTTATAGTCCCGAATCCCTTGAATCTTTGTTCTTTACTACATTTGACTATTGATGAGATGGTCTCTCTGTGTTTCTAAACCAGAGTCACTATGATTACGGAATACATGGTGAGTTAATCACTGCGAAAAACTGTCATAAAATACGCCCAATTATAAAATCTAGGTGGCGAGAAATGGTGAGTGGGCGGCGGTGAAAAGAGACCAGAATGCGCGGTGAGCAAAGTTCGACATTTGGGTGGTTAAAAAAACTTGATAGAAATGAATGGATGCGGGACCTTTGATGAGTGGGACACAGCTAAGGAGGATGATTAGCTTTCGGAAGCGTTGGATCGCGAGAGGCGATACGACGATGGGGATTGAATGTTGAAGTTAATAGAGGCTCCAATGAGGAAATATGGCGAGGACGCGCAACACAATATGACAGCCAAATCCAGATTCAATGGATATGGCAATCCGTCATCGGAGGGAGCGGAAGGTAACACTTTAAGATCTTCGATTGGCAATCGTGCGATTGAATGCCCGGCCCGTCCGATGCGGAACAAGATCAACGGCGGAAATTACATCGGTGGGGAGAAGGCGGAGGTAGAAATGAGTGGGTAGCGATTAAATACGGGCCGATGGATCCCTCGGGATAGATGGCTCCGATTCAATTGGGGGATCGCAATCGAGGATACATTTGATAACTTGCGATTACGATTTGAGCGGCACGATTGACGTCGAGCATCGGTCACCCAGGACAGATCAACATCCCACATTCAATTGGAAGGAGATGAGAGGGGCAACGGAGCGACGAGAAATGAGATCCGAACCATTGGGTCACAAGAGATCAATTGCTCGGTCATCAATCTACGATGCGGAGAAACAACGAAGAACGTCACAAAAAAAATTTACGATTTAACGATTGGAGCGGTCGTGGTGGCGGCGCGTCGGATCTGTCTCGGATCCCGGTGGTATCGCGGTAGGAACAAGAAGAAGTCAATCGCATCGGAGATTTGAGCAGGGAAACGTTACTTTGCTATTTAATTACGATAAGCGCTGCGAGCTTAGATGCTTAGTTCCGATGCTCGATTCTACACATGGTGAAGTGGTTGAAATTTGGTAGAAAGGGGCTACGCACGATAAATGAAGCAAGGTGGGTTTTCTTGGCAAAGAAGGTTTTTAAGGTTAAATAGAGAGTGATAGAGAGAATAAAGAAGTTCAGCCAAACAAATGGTATTATTTGTGAAGGTTACGGGGAATAATTGAAGAAACGAGAGGTTTAAAGAGGGTAGCTATGAAAAAGAGAGGCCTCTTGGGCATTTTCTTCTGAAAGCAGTTTTTTTAATGAAATAACGAGAGGATTGATCAAAGGGACAAAGCATAAGGCTAAGTATGATGTGTTTTCAGCGGGAATGCGTTCCTTGAGCTCGAGAGATAGTTTGACCCCACATTTTCTTATCAAAAATTAATACGGGGCTAACATGATCAACGAACCTATAACCTCTTAGGAGAAAACACATGATCTATGTATATAATTAAGAGAACATGTAACATCTACTAACACCAAATTTGAAGCATACATTTATTACATTCTTTCCACTAGATGATACAAAATCACTCTTGTATAAAAATTCCCTGGGTTAAAACTATTCTCATATTAATTATGTTGAAATGGCTATTTTACAATAAATGCTTCTTCGTGAAAAAGTTCTGGGATTTAATTATGGTGCACTTCTTTGGGAAGAGTTCCACTCTATTTACGTGATGGATCCCAATCGAGCATGTTGAATTTTTTATTTGATTATTACGAATTTACAATAATAAGTATCTTCATAAGATTATTCATGGTTATTTGGATTATTTTGTTTGTCTATCTAATTTTAAGTGTCTATTAGATCATTTCTCTTGATGGTTGTTTGATATATGTATGTATTTTTAATTGCATCATATGTATATAGGTTTATGTGAAAAATTGGAAAGCAGAAAAAGCTGACATAGGTGTTAATGAGCATCTGAAAATATTAAAGATATATAGCATGGAAATTAGTGAAGAAATTATGATGTATAAAGATATAAATAGTTAATATACTAGCAGTTGCACCATCACGAATGTTGCAGAAAACAATATTCTTAAGGAAGTCTAATGATTTGTTCTTCGCAACAACCTCCATAATAAATCCATGACTTAAGTTGACCAATTGCATTAATAGTCTTGGCATATTCTTAGAAGTTATAATAAGTAGTGCGGAATCTTGAGTTCCACGAGTTAACAACACCCACCAATTGAGGCTGTGATTCCTCATGGACTTCTTACATCTACACAAATCATGCTAACCAATTTGATGCCCAAAATAATCCCCACAAACGTCACTCAAAATTGGGAATGTGCCAAAGACATTAAATAGCGCATGTTAGCTATTTTCAAGCAACAAATAATCCACAAAGAAACATAGCATGGCACTCGATAAGGAAGAAAGGATCGATTTTATTTTATTGCTGAAAATATACAAGAACCTCTATCAAACTAGCTAAACTGCTGCAGTTTAAAAGAAAATTCAGAATAAACTGTAGCGATTTTGTTCACAAAAAAATTCCCATTGGTCATATAGTTCCGGATTAAAGAGACATAAACAAAATTAGTTGAGGAAGGGTTGAATATGCAAGAAAGTGGGAATAACACTTGATATAATTTTTTTTTGTTATGAAAGGGAATCATATGGAAAACGGGGGATCTTTTGAGACTCTAAAATATATATAATGCGGGTTAGAGGAGAGCGAGTGTTGGGGGAGGTGGAGAGTGCTCTGGCAGAATTGAACACGGAGGGTGTCATAACGTAGGACTTTGGAACAACAATGTATGTTAGAATCGACCTAGAAATGGGGGATGCGGTTTCTTGAAAACACATTTGTCGAGGATGGAAAAAACAATTTCATGGTTACGGGTAACCGAAACAAAATCACAACATCACTCCAAATTAAAAAAACTGAATTCATTAACCTAGAAATAAAATCAACCTAATTACCATAAAAATAACCTCAGCCTAAACTCAAACTCAACCTAATTATGAGAAAAGAAAAACTTAAATTTTCAACCAGAATATTAATCACTAACGTAATACCGCAAATTTGAATATAGGATGATAAATCCATCATCCGAACCATATCCGATGACTTCCCACTATCAAAATTTTCGAGGCCCGCAAGCTGTCGATGTTTTGTGACACCGGATGCGAAAACTTGTGAAGGGGTTCCCTCTTTCACAGACACACAACAAGCTAATCCTTTAATGCATTTTTCAATAGATATATTTATAGAAAAAATAGGTTTTGCGGAAAGTCTTCCTTCTCGGTGTATACAGAGAAATGAAAACACAACGCGAAAATAGTGTACACAAGGACATGAGGCCATGGGCCTTTGTGAATGTTGTACGAACGACTTTCAGACGGATCCACATCTTCTTGTCTAGATTGCGATACGTTCGCTATCATGTCCCATGTTTGAGGATCCAGAATTCTCAAACGTTTTCTACCAACAACACAACAATAAATGAGCACAAATCATAATTTTTTAAATACTAAACAATGGATAAAAGAAAAATACTTGAAACTAAATCTTCAAACTCTCTATCGATGAAAAACTTCTGTCTTCTTATGCTCCAGGGGTAGAATGGTAAGGCAAGCCATGTTGAAGAAATATTTCCAATGACTACAATACAAAGGGCCGTAGTCTCCTAAGGTAGTTTACCACAAAACAAACGATTAATGGCATGCAAATAGATAGGTAATTTGGAACAACTAGAGCAAGCTATACGTAATGCTGCACCTCTTAGCATCTAATCGATGAAGTACAAGAGCATGATTGAATCGTCTAACAAAGGATTGAAGGTACCAATTATGAGAAAGGCATCTAGGAAATTTGTTTTCAAATAATGATGCCTTATGGCATAATTATTATAAAAATAAATTTATATATTAAAATAAAAAATCATATTTTAATAAAAAATAATAAAAAAAAAATTTAAAACATAATATTTTAATTTTTTTTTTGAATTTAATGAAATAAGTTTGATTAATATAATATCTTTATTTTATTTAAAATATCACTTTGTGAATGTATAAATGAATTGATTGCTTGAATTATTCTTTTAAATTTGAATAAAACAGACATTAGATATAAAATATACCTAAATTAGTATAAAACATAAAAAAGTGAAAACTGAAGCTAAAATTTCCAAATCCAAAAAAAAAAAAAACCCTTTAAAAAAGCTTAATCCTTTACCAATTGATAATTTCAAACTATTTTATATAGGAAGAAGAATTTTGGGTAATTTTAATGGTGAAGAACATTAAATTCTTTGTGATCACCTCCTCTTTGTTTTATTCTTTCAAACCATTTAGCCTAGCCTAACCTATCTCCGCCTTGTGAAGTTCTCACTTATTCTTTTAAACCAAATCAAACTAGTAATTATTATTTATGTTTTCTTTCTAATTATGCCTCTTTAGCAGAGTAGATATTGGTAAGATATGTATATATATATATATATATATGTATATGTACATATATATGGATAAATCATTTTCTTTATAGAGCACATGTAACTTTTATATTTGATATCATTTACTTTAAAGACAATTCTATTTTCATAAACATTAACGTCATTTTAATTATTTCTTCAACTCTCATTAATAACAAGTGTTAATAAGAGGAATTATGAACTAAATTTTCTTACTTTATGAAGTAAAAATTTTTAATAAAATAGTATCAAGAATACGATAATTAAAATTGCCGAGGAACCCAAGTAGTTGAAGAAAAAGCATTTGTTGTCGATTACATTCCTCTAGGTTGAAGGAGAAAATCTGGGGAGAGGAAAGGGTTCGACTAGGGAAATAAGACAAGCTAGAGGTTGAATGGAAGAAGTAACCTGATTTTGAACAAAAAACGATGGTCTGTTGCTATTAGAGAGGAAGCGGTAGGAGGCCCCACGGAATTACGAGTGCTGCCTCTCGATTCAATTCTTGATGAATCCTACTTTGGGTGAGGAGCACGGGGGATTAGAGGACTTCATCGCCTCACTCGACGTTGGGCGAAGCTATCAATAATCTCGAGTGAGATAGGTAAATATGGACAATATTTATTTTTCTCTCTTTCTTTTTAAATCTCCTAGGGTGTTATGTTTCTTTCAACGAATAGAAGGTAGGAAAACGAGCTTGATTGAATTTTGTAAAAAACGGTGAAAATTTTGTGAATCAATGTAGCAATGTGGAAGTCATTCCAAAAATTGGCCAGTAAAAAATTAAAATAAATTTAGTAAGGGTAAAGGAAGAATTTACGGAAATGTGTATGTAAAGGCGATGAAAATAACAAGAACAGCGAGCTTGACGATGGAAGACGAAGGTAAGGCGAGTGAAAAATTGTACGTATCTTGTAGAGGGTGATGAACTAGCACAGGACAAGGGTTAGACCACTAGAGGTCGAATCAGGTCTGTCAGCACTTAAATAGTAGAGCATACATGTAGTGCGAAAAAGTTTTGAATAAATTCTTGAAAGATAATACGTAGTTTTACATTTACGGAAAAAAATACTATATTTAAATTGTACAAGAATGCGCCATTCCGAGAGAATTATCATTTCCGAGAGAAAATAATAAATATGACGAGGTATAGAAAAAAATTAGTCAGAGATGGTTGGGATCTGAACTTCAACATAATTTTAGCAACAACAACAATATTACCATATCTGAGACATAGTAAAATTATCGTCCAAAACCCATCTATATTTATATCGAATAATGAGAAGAGTTCCATATAATGCATAAATATAGAACAAGGGAGTTCTAATAATATCCAAGGAAGCCACAACATGTTCGAGTGTAAACATGGTCATATTTGTACAAACCCGGAGAAGGGGACCAATAGGTCCATACCAAAATAAATGAATTAAATTAACGGTAATTTATGGCTTCATCATTTCTGCAGCATGAAAAAATAATGAAAATAAAAACAAAACCAGACATTCAAATAACAGTCGGTAAAATTGACTCTCTGAAAATAAAATTTCATACAAGTGAAGGTGCATGCACAAAAACTCTACATGTATAAATATACTTAAGAGTAATATGTATAGGCCTCATAGGCCATCATAGTTTAACTTAAAAATAGATAAATTATTGTTGCAAGATAGGGATAAGTCTGAAAGAGCATAAATGTAACTCTCCTGTCCAAAACTAAAGAACTCGAGGGTTCATGGTTAATCCACTGAGTGAATAAAAAGAGAACCTATAAATGAGTGGAGAAGACCCCTTTAGAGAGATAGTCCGACCTCGATGAAGAGAACCCACATAACAAAATATGAGAACAATTTATGAAAGTTACCTACGAGAAAAGACGCGGGGATCGGTAGTCTATAAATTTTTAAGTGCGAGAGATAGTTAAACAAGGAAAATGATATGTAAGGGAATTTACCTTGAGGGTTTGGAGACTAGACATTATCTTATACTGCGAATAAATATCTTGCAACTAGTTACATCGTCGTGGAGCAAAAGAATCGGTTAAGAAAAATATTAAAACGAATAGATTGTGTTGGAAGAGGTTACTAGTGAGCTCTAGGTGAGAAATCCCTTTCAACAATGAACATTAATCCTGGATTTGACCTCGTAAAGTAACATAACTAGAAAAAAAACATGGAATAAACTTATAAACCCTAAATTACATAGATCATAGCGCACTATGTGTTGGGTTAAACAAATGATGCTAAGCATATCGAACTATCTCAAACATATATGCGCAAAACGAGTTCAAACTCCGTGAGCTAACACATTCTCCGTAAGGTTGCGAACGAGGAGATGGAGCGATAGAGAGATGAAATGCGGCTGACAGGGTCCGGGGAGACGGAGTTTTCTCCATGTTTAGTAATGGATCAAGAACTAATCTCATCCGTTGAATTAAAAAAGAAGATAAATGGACATGGTGGGACCACTTGTCGAATCGCAGTAGAGACATATAAATGTACCATATCTTTGTGGTCTGTACGTAACCCACATATTAATGATATAACAATCAATATTAAATTACGATGATTACACAAATTCTGAGTATCGGTGATTTCAAGTATTAGTTATCAAATATAAAAAGTAAAATGAATTATTAATATGTGTGTGTGTGTGTGTGTGTGTGTGTGTACTATGATTTCAATTAAGTCAAATAGGGCAATAAACTATGACCTCAATACAATTGAAAACATACGATTTGATTCATTTCAATGCCACGATGGTGGTATGTATAAATTATTGTATATTCCTTTAGAATATCGTATGTAATATATATTTTGTAATGATAAGGTATCTTAATTCTTATTACCTTGATAAATCTTATTACCATGATAACCTTAGGCATGGAGTGTAGCCTAACACTTGCTATAAAGTTTTGTAAGAATAATATTGCTAGATTGAAATAATTTCTATGTAACCATAGGTTTAAATGCATGAATAGTAAAAAAAAAAAAATAGTTAAATTTAATGTGGATATAGATTACGGGTGGTATCAAAGAGCGTTCAATGCGGATGAAAAGGGTCACCTAAATAACAATTACGTATGAATGTGAATAGGAAACAAAATGGATAATCAAGAATAATGAGAAGGGGATTAACACATAAAATACCTAGAACTAAAGGAGACTCATCCAAGGGAAATAAATCAAGAAATGAGAATCCATAGATGTGGGTGCAACTCGGCATGAATCCTTTTGACAAACTAAAAACGAGAATGATAGAAGAACAAAAAAGGAAAACCCATGTTGTGGACACTATGCGGCAATTCTAAACCGAAATGATCCACCTACCGAAAGGTAATGAGGGCGATGAGGGAACAAGAAAGAATACTCAAGAAGAGTCTTTTAGATAAGAAAAACAATCCCACCACACAACTTTAGCCGGAAAGGTGAAACCACATACAAATTGAACAAAAACAACATATACGGAATGATCTGGAAGTCACACCCGGCGAAGCAATAAGGTAGAACCTACAATGAAGCTACGTCTGAAATGCTTGATATTGAAATTGAAGAAACGAGAGGGTGGAGCTACAAGGTGACTACGGGAAGATAAAGCCTCCCACATTCTGATGGAGAAAATTTGAAGAAATGGTAGAATCTTGGATCATTAACATGAATAAATATTTTCAAGTATATGAGTACGATAGTAAATTAAAAGCCATGTGAAAATTCTATTGTGAGAAAATGCTATGTTATGGTGGAAGAAGTAAAGTGTACATGCTGGAATTGAAGACAAGAATGTAACACAGGATGAATTTGAGAAAATATTTTAAGGACAAGACCTAACAGAATGATTTATGATGAAAAATCTGGAATTTTATAATTTAACACGGTGGAGTTAACTTTCCATGGATGAATTCATCTTCAAGTTCTCCCTCCCACAAGATATATGCCTTAAAGGATGAAGAGGAAAATGTATGCAAATGTTTTTTAAGTAGTTTTCCTGGTTGTTGAGACCTTAGAAATCCATGGCAACAACAAAGGGGATAACCACAAGTCCAAACCTTAAAGCAACTCATTTCTAGTTTGGGATAATTAGCTCCCGACTAGGTGTTGGACGATTTCCCAGAGTTTTGGTGTTTGTGTGATGATTTGTGAGATTTCTCATAAAAATTTTAAAAATGATGAATTACTATTCAAAACAATTTACTTTAAATGCAAGACTTTAAAATAAACTTGTTCTAACCGAGCAAAGTATCAAATCACGATTTGGGAAAAATTAACCTATCTAATCTATTTTGAAATCATTGCAAATTAAATAGAATTATAATTGTGTAGAATCATTCCTTTTGAAAAGATTAGCATTAATAAAAAATAATATAAATACATATAGTATGTAATGACCATATAAAATAACTAGACTATTAATTTATCTTTTGTATGATTAATGAAATATATACTTCAAACATAAATGATTAATTCTACATATGATTCATGAAAGCTATGTTCATCATTAATATTCAAAATAGTAATAACATACACGATATTAGTACCAATTATTTGTCGTCCTCTTTATAGGATCAATGATAAAAGGTCATATTTAATTTTTCAATAAAAAATCCAAGCCAAAGTGAATCAACATTGATCAACAAGATGATTTATATAACTGAATAAGGTCGTGTTCCATTCTTTCATCAAGACACTTACAAACCTACTTACAACTTAAGCCTTCTTTGCAAATGTTCTCAATAAAATTCAAGACCCTTCTCTAAATGCATGAGAAGGGTTTAAATAATACAATTAACTACTTAAATAAATTAAATACTTTACAAAAATATATAGGAGGTTTAACCTTTCTCACAAAACCTATCTTGAACTATAATCTAGGAAATTAAGCAAACTCACAATATTGATTTCAAGGATCCTTCTTCTTATTTAGATAGTCCATGTACAAATATCTAGCATAGTCTTGGTGAGGTGGATTTGAGGATGTTGGTGAAAATGCGATCATGAATATAGCATTTGTGGCGATTGATTGTGACCTTTGGGCTGATTTGTGATTAAGCGAAGCATTTGTTGTTGATGATATAGTTTGATGGAAAATTTAAGGGTACTGTGATCAACTTATCCATTTTCTTGATCATCTCTTCTTATGATGCGCTTCAGTAGATCCATCTTGACTTCTTTGATCATCCATCTCAGATGTTTTCTTCCAAAGTCTAATTTGAATAGTTGATCACACAAATGTTTTGTATAATTTCATTTTGTTGTTTTGGATAGTGATTTGTTGAATCATTTATTTTATTTGAATCAGAGTAAGAATCAATCATGGTTGCTTGATAACAAAATACCTTTTGTTGTTTCTTTAACATGGTATTTATATCAAGTGCTTCTTTAACAAATCTTTCTTACTGTGATTGCTTTTTGTAATTATGCTAAAGTCTTCTCCATGTGTACATGTTTCACTTTAAGTTGTGCATGATGTTCTAGCTTAAGCCTCTCAATATCTTTAAGGAATTTCTTTGAATTCATTCTGATGTGTTATGTAGTCTTAACCTTCTCTGCATCCAATAAATCTTCCAACTCTTGTATCCTGTAATCCTTTTGCCTTAACAAAGATTTAACTTGAGTTGCTTTGTCTACAGTGGCTGTAGCATAAGCTCCTACATACTAAAATAAATTAGTTAAATTTTTAGTAGGATCTTCAATTTAATCCTTCCAAAGAATGTCAAATGATTCATCTGTAGATTTAAGAGTTTCATCAACGCTTTTCCTCTTATTTCTTTTCACTACAGCTTTATGGCTAGGACTATAGAAGATATCTAATGAAAGAATGTCTTCTATTTGAAAAATTATTTAATCTGCTGAAAAAGCTAGAATGATTTCTTTGTTTTGAGTTACTGGAATTGTTTGCAAATGATTAACGATGCGAACTATCTTTGAGAAAGGCTCGGGTGTTTGGAAATACGCACTACTTGATCGGTGATAGTCTTTTCGTTGAGGGTGTTTATTTTATGAGAAAATTCTTCCCATTCATTTTGAAAGGTTTTTTTCCTTTAGATTACTTGGAATGATCTATATTCACAGTCCTTTCGACTTCTCCACCGATTCAATTCGTGCCATTTTCTTTGTTTTCATCGCTCTAATTCCTGAATAACACCCAAACAATTTCAATTCATTTTTATTGAACTCATCCTCAAATTTGTTCGGATTATTTTGTTGAGATTGATCGGATTCATTTAAAGATTATCTTTCATTTATTCATCAACTCTAACACTTGGAGTATTCTTTTCATCTTCCATGATAAATAAATTTAAAAAAGTATTTTAATCCATTTCTATAATGCAAAGGCTTGAATATCTTCTTGAAATTGATTCATTTGAAACCCTTTTAATAACATGAAAAAACCAACTCCTTGAAATAAGTCATCCATGAGATCTTCTTCCTTGACAAAAGGCTTTGTCTTAAGTCTTGTAATATAATTTTTAATTTCATCATCGAGGATCATACGATCTCCCGGGCATAAAATGCAAGATTTAATATCTTGCACATTAGGCACTTCTTTGTATGTGTGACCAATGTTGACGAGGAGTAGAAGAAGCCCTTGTATAGGAAAAGAGCCAAATCGCCTTTTTTGTCATCTTTCAACCATTTAGTAACACATTAACAAAGTGCAAAACGCATGACGATCTCTCTCACGACAAACACATGCCGGAACGTGGCGAAACATGTGGAAGAGCGAGCTTCCAAATACTAGTAATCCCTTAACGATTTCTTTGTAGGCATCGGTACCGTAGGAGCAATGTCACAACTGGCACAGAGCGTAGGGATCTTTTCAGTAAAGTCATACGATACATTGGCATCATAACTCCAAAATAGACTTGATAAAAATGTAGGTAGTATTTGGAATCCCAAAAGTTCTTCGTGATAAATATGGATTGGGGTAGGTTCTTTGGAAGTCCATTTCAACCCATAGTTGGAAATGTGAAGATAGCTTGAGATGGCATCCATAACATAGGCGGACATAAAAAAGCGTGATTTTTCTTGAGACAAATAATTTTTCTTATTCATGTGTAATTAATGTGTTTAACTAAGTAATTGGATAATAGATCTTCCAATTCAAAATGGATGAGTTGACGATTGCGTCGATCAAGGCAGGAGTCTCTACAAAAACTAGTATTGTACGGTCTGCCCAATGACAACCTACATAACATATCATCGGCACTGAAAAAAGGTTACGAGGATACGTACGATGGGTACGTGCCGGACTTGTCTTGCTTTAGGTTTTCCTTCGTTGTCCTTCCATTCTTGAATGACTTTGATCGGATAACGGTGCTTAGCTTTAAACCTTTGCGCATATACATTTTCTGCTTTCTGTGGATATAGTGACCATAGTTGCCAAGTCTTCGAGGTTTTAAAGAGCCCATGACTTCTCCTCTAGAATTCTTAGCGCTTTGTCACTGATAATAAAATTCTTGATTACCCATTCAGTCATATATCATATGAACGCAGGCTTTGGCCTTGCTTCTATCTTATGAATGAATGAACATGCAACGTCAAACAAAGTTGCATCGAAATGAATAAGTGCTGTTACGGAAATCTTCATTATCACCTTTGGCCCTTCATCTTCAAATAGTTTATACATAGCTTCCATGATGTGATAAATACGATCTGTAAACGATGTCGAAAAATAACGAAAACATTTTGTATCTTAAGCCATACGATGCTCGAGACACTTCTTGCCTTTCTTACTCATTTTCGGACTACCGATTCAATAACTTCTTTCACAGTGAAACAAAATGTCATATATTGTGAAACTCTTGAAGGATGTTTCTGAGAAAAACTATCAATTCGATTAGTCATCTCCTCATAATTCATGCGATTTCAAAATTAAATGCTAAAGCATAGCTTGCGTGGCTTCACATGCAATACTTATCCTTTGATTAAATCCATTGAATCGAATTCAATTCAAAATGACATACGTCACTTTTCACACGCTAGAAACAATAAATGCACAAATCGCAATCATATCTTATAATTTTTCATGATTGTTTCTTATCAATTACAAAATGCGATCTGTGCAAATCGCAAGTTGCAATTTTAAGAAATACATTGAAGTTTAAATCATAATCCACGCGAGGTGTGATTTTGGAAAGCTAGAAAGTGGACGTGATGCGAAAGAGATTATATATTCGAGTTCATTCTCACTGTCGAGTCCGCGGCGATTGCAAATTTTATTGTTTTGTTTCTAATCTTTAACTAAATCAAGTGCAATGTTGAAAAAAATAGAGTAAGACTTTTAAGAGAGGGCACGTTTAATTCATAAATTTATAGATTCTTCTTTAGAAAGTGATATGTGATAAGAGATGTGCTTTGAGATAAATTTATTTCTAATTGTTTTTTTTTTTTAGAAGGAACCTTTAAAAAGGATTTTTTCTAATTATCTCTAAGGGGTCCCTATTTACAAAAATAAATGAGGGAGTAGTTGTATACTTTAACAATTGGCGATTCATGGACGAACGGAATGTCTCCAATCACATCTTACGAAATTCTAAATCTTTTGGTATAAAAAATAAATAGTTAAAGAAATGAAATTTCAAATAAATATCTTTCCAATTACGAAATTTTCCGGTATTCACTTGTTTTCAGAGGGAATTCTCATAAAAGAAATATAAGTATAAAAATATCAATGTCGTCTTTACTTAGTTAAAAATAAGATAGCAAATAATATTTATAGAAAAAGTTTTTATAAATTTACCCTTTTATCATAGGTAGAGCCTCTTTTCCAATGGGAAATTTAAGCTTTCGGCAGGGTTACCTTTTAACCAGCTATGATCCATTTTTCCATCCAGGTGTTCTCATTATTCTCATTAGCAAATTATTTGTATTTTTATTTTATATTTTCTTAAAAGCCATTGTCTTGGCTTGGTAACCGAATAGTGACAATTCCACTCACAAATAATAATCAAAACTGATCAAGCTAGCTCATGATGAGACCCCTTGTCTTTATGATATAATCTCAAGTCATTACCTTTGTTTTGGTAGACGATGTTGTAATGTCGAGTTTTAATTATTTTTGAACATGGTAATCAAGCTCGTAATGAACTCATTATCTTTTAAGTTTATTCAACTTTCTTTTTTTATTTTTAAGATTTCTTTTGAAAATTATCGATTCTTTGGATGGGATGGATCATATTTCTTTTAAGATGCCAGATGATAATGTCGAGTTGTTAGATTTATTTTCTGAAAAAAAATTTCATACTAAAATATAATTTTCTTTTCATGACTTATCAAAAGAGCTTTTTATACTAGATAAAAATGAGAGTCCTTCAACAAAATAAGGGTTTTATTTAGAATTTAATTTTTCTAAGAGATAAAATAAATTTGTTTTTCGTAAATCTTTCGACTCTTCTTTCTTTAATTATTCTATTTTTAAAACAGGTAGAAGAAGAAAAATAAGAAAGAAATTACCCGAAACTTATTTTGAAAAGTCAACTATTAGTACTAAACAAATTTTATTTCTAAATGAAAGGTAAAAATTTTATTGTACGGAGAAATAGAAAAGAAAATTATCTCCTATGAAAAATATTTTTCGAAATTTTCCCATTAACGAGGTAAAGAATCTTTCTTACACGATAAATCATGTAATAGAAATGTTGATGAGCCAATCTTTTCGATTATTTGAAATGGTCCTAACCAAGTTTTTCAAACTTTATGTGTTTACCCTTTCTTCATGAGCCTTATCCCATTTTAATACGAGATCACCAATTTGAAAAATCTCTTGAACTAACAAATGTTAAATCAAATGAGGCTTTACTACTTGTTGATAGTGGATATGTGCTTGTTGCAGCTTTTTCTCTTTCTTCTTCTAACTTAAAGATTTGATCTTGTCTAAGTTGGAGAGAGAAGAAGAAGGATTTTCATCAATGAATTAGACACAAGGGAGGAAAACTGATGGTCTTGTTACATTTGAAGGAAAATTTTCTTCTTTTCCATAAACTAACACAAATGGTGAGTTCTATTGAATCTTTTTGTATGAATTCTATCTACCAGGAGAAAATAATAATGTTTTATGCCAATTTTTATGATTTTTATACTATGATTCTTTATGATTTTGATAAGGTTTTTATTTACGGATTAGGATAATCATTTCCTTGTGGGTAAGTTAGTTGAATACTTCAGCTTAAAAACCTCTTTTAGTAAATTCTATCATGGCATTTCCGGAAAAGTAAGATGCTTCACATAATCTCAAAGTACAGTGGAAGGCCAAACCTTGTAATTATGAATTAATCAATGAAATCGGTAATAATACATTGTATTGACACCTTAATGGGATAGCTTCTACCCATTTTGTAAAATAATCGATTGCAGTTAAAATATGCAATATTTGCTTTGAAGAGTTTGGAGTTATTTTATAATATATCTAACCCCCATTGTTCAAATGGTTGTTGGATATTTACTAGCTATAATGGAAATTTTTGTTTCCTCTCTTCACATTGTAGTTTGACATGTTTTACATTTCCTTTAATACTCATACGCATCTTTGAACAGTGGCCAATAATAGCCCACATGCGATATTTTGTCTTTTAGTATTCCATGAGAAATGACCTCCGATCCATCATGTAATTCTGCAATAATTTTCAGCTTGATTTCTCTAGCATCTACAAATAATATAGAATCATAATTTCTCCTAAATAGGACATCATCTACAAATTGATGTTTGATTCATAAGTCTTAAACCACGTTTTTGTACTAATTGAGACTTAATGAACGTGTCCCATTTAAAAAAAAAATCGGATCGGTATATTGTGATTGAGAATCGTTTAGGCTTACCTCGAATATTTGTATTGCTTCGATTGATCTTCATCTTTAGGTAAATGAGAAGATCAGGTTAACATTTTCACGGACCTTGTCCTTTAACAATTTTTACGGATGTATTTCTATCATATTCCTGGAGAAGCGACACTTAAGTTTCTCTTTTCTTTCTCTCCCACTCCTTGTTGTCTGACCAATAATTGTCTTACGATGAATAAGCATTCTATTATCTTGGTGTGTGTTTTAAGAAAATTTCTAAAGTGTTTCAAAGATTTAAACACAACATATGCTTTTTTTTCTACGGTTGAATAATTTAACTTGGCACCAGAAGATTAGAGAGCTAAAAAACTTAATTGGTGCTTCAATATTACGATCATTTAAGCATGTTAAAACAACATATATGATGTATATGAAGAAAATTTATAGAACACAAAAGACTTGAGAAAATCAGGAATTTTTAAAGAGGGAGCTTCAACAATAGCTCTTTTGATTAACTCAAAGGAATTTCTTTCTTCTTTGCCCCATTTAAAAATTGAATTTTTCTTGATCATTGATTGAAGGGGAAGGACTATTTGAGAAAAATATGGAACAAATATTTTTACCAAATTAATTTTTCCTAAAAATGATTGCATTGTTTTTTTGTTATGTGGTAGAGGAATGTTTTCAATCTCTTGAATCTCGGATCTATAATTCCTACAAAAGCAATAAATCTTGGTGCTCTGATAAAGCAAAATAACAATTTTTTTGGATTGAGGGAAATACCATGTTTTGCGCATCTATTGAAAATATTTTTTAAATGATTAATATGATTGTTTCTTAGAATAAACGATGATGTCATCTAAGTATATAACAAATGATTTATTGATTAATCCTACGGTATATCATATGCTGTTTGAACGTAGCTCAACATTAATCGATCGAAGGCATTTTTTGATATGCATATGTTCCCCATTTTGTTCTAAATATTGTTTTTAATATATCATCAAGATGAACCATGATACGATTATGCACAATCCATCTAAGACATCCAAGTCGGATCCTTCAGCCATTACGTATACGTTGTCCATGGTGGAAAATTATCTTTTTGACGGGGTTATTCAGGTTATAAAATCTATACAAATTCTAATATCTCCATTCTTTTTTTAATGGGACCATGTTTGACACCATGGAATGTCTAACGGAAAAATGAAAACTTTAACTTTGAGCATTTTATTCAATTCGGATTTGGTTGACTTTCTGAGTTTGGATGAATTTTTTTGAGTTTTTTTTTTGGATAGGTTTATCATATGATATCATGGGAATCGTTATGTTGAATTATGGAAGTGTCATATGTTTTAAGATCTGAATAATCCATGCAAGACTCTCTTTATATTTTCTAATCAAATTAATGTGTGAATGGTATCCTTTCTCCATATCCCAAACGAGACCTAATTTAATATTATGAGGTTTTTACGAAATGCCAAGATTAATCAATTAATTTTTAAGATAGAACTTTGAATTTTTGAATTAGTTACCTTTCTAAACCTATCTTTCAAATCATCGGATCTACCCATTTTGACTACGGAATTGGGAATGGGATTATTGTTTATTTGGTCTTTAATCGTAAATCATGTATTTTCATTTTCATGTCACTTTGACCTTCATAAGATTTATCTGATGTAAGAAAGTCTACTATATCTACATCATTATTGAATACTTTCCAATTTGTAATATTGTCATGAATGGATGGTCTAAAAATTATTTCAATTGAAAATTTATCTGGGATAAACTCTTCAGGTGGTATAAGTCTAGATTCTACCGCAAAAGCTTCTTTCAGATTTTATAAAAGAGTGACTTTATTAGCCCTATCTACAAAAATGGCTATATTCAAGGGTAAAGAAGAAATATACCATTCTACTTGTACATCAACAATAGGTTTTGAAGCATTTGGGATTTTATTTAATAATCTATTGAATCTAGAGTTGAAATCTTTGACCTTTTCACTTGAATTCATTTTAATATTGGAAAGAGCATTGATCAAAGAAGCAACAGTTCTATCATCTCCAAATTTTGCAAGAAAAACTTGTTCAAAAGTTTCCCAATTAGCAATAGGTCCTGCTGGAAGAGAAAAATATGAGGATCTTGCAGATCCTTGCAAAGTACATGGAAACAATCTAACTACAACATCTTCATGAACGATTCCATTTAATTTCATGGCTAACATAAAATTATTGATGTGTTCTTCAGCAGGAAGACCATCATCAAGATTATATTCGGGTAACCATTTTTCTGGATGATCTGGAAGAGAATTAGGATTTTCTATTAGCACAGCACCAGGATTTGTCCAAGGTTGAGAAGCCATAATTGGATTTGGATTTTGCGAAGATGTAGAAGTAGATCCAGAAGTAGAGGTGATGAAAGAAGAACTTACAACTAAAACAATACTACTTGTGACAACACTGATTGTCTAAGTGGAAGAAATGGAATGTATAGAAGATGTGGGTGGATTAGAAGAGTATGAAAGAATAACCGAAGGGAGATTTGATGTCACTTCACTTGTTTCTTATTTTGATCTGGATATTTGAGAAACTTTTTTGCGATGAGATTCTAAAGGAAACTCAAGAGGATGAATTCCAGGATTCTCACTTCTAGCTCGAGTTATACTACCAGTATCTCTAAATAGAGAAGTAACACTTTCTTTAGATGTTTCTCGATTAACATTATTTTCAGCAGAAATAAATAGTCCTTCCAATTGTTGAATTAAAGACTGTACTTTGGGGGATTCAGGAATTAATTCTGAAGTAGATGTGTGACGTGAAATTTTAGGGGATGAAAGAAAGGTTTCTACTACTTCCAATTTTTGAATTTGTGATTCAAATCGTGATCGGGAAATGGTAGAACTCTTTTGAGGAGATAGACTCTTATGAGGGCTTTAAATTTTATATTTATCTGCCATTCATAGTCATGCCCCCCTTCTAGTGCCAAAAATTTTGAGGCCGAAGAAATTCGTGGCAACAACAAAGGGGGATAACCACCCGGTCTAGACCTTAAAGCAACTCCTTTTCTGTTTGGGGTGGTGGCTCTGATTGGAGGTGTTGGGACTAGTTTCCTAGTTTTGGTGTTTGTGTGATGATTTCTGAGATTTCTACCAAAAAAAATTTAAAATGATGAATTACTACAAACTAAACAAATTTACTTCTAAATGCAAGACTTTAAAATAAAATTAATCTAACCCAGGTAAAGTATCTCAAATGCGATTTAGGAAGATAACTATCTAATCTGTTTTGAAATCATTGCATATTAAATAGAATTATAACTGTGTAGAATCATTCCTTTTGAAAAGATTAATTAATCAAAAAGAATATGTAAGACATATCGCACTTATGTAATGACCATATATAAAATAACTACTTTCTGCCTATATACTGTATGATTAATGAAACAGATACTTCAGACATAAATAATTAATTCTACATATGATTCATGAAAGTTGTGTTCATCATTAATATTCAAAACAGTAATAACGTACATGATATTAGTACCAATTTTTTGTCGTCCTGTTTATAGGATCAATGATAAAAGGTCATATTCAATTATTCAATCAAAAATCCAAGCCAAAGTGAATCAACATTGATCAACAAGATGATTTATATAACTGAATAAGGCCGTGTTCTATTCTTTCATCAAGACACTTCCAAACCTACTTACAACTTAAGCCTTCTTTGCAAATGTTCTCAATAAAATTCAGGACCCTTCTCTAAATGCATGAGAAGGGTTTAAATACTACAATTAACTACTTAACTAAATTAAATACTTTACAAAAATATAGATGAGGTTTCAAACAACCTTTCTCTATAAAACCTATCTTGAACTATAATCTAGGAAATTAAACAAACTGACAATCTTGATTTTAAGGATCCTTCTTCTTCTGTTGGATGTGGTCATGTAACTTGCAAATATCTAGCATAGTATTGAGCTGAGGTGGTTGAGATATTCATGAGTGAATCTGATCCTTTAATATAGCATTTGAAATTGTTTATTGTGACCTTTGGGCTGATTCTGTGATTAACTAAAGCATTTGTTGTTGATGATATGGTTTGGTCAGAAAATTCAAAGAATTTTCTTGATCAAACTTGTCAATTTTCTTGATCATCTCTTCTTGCTGATATTCTTGTTGAATCCATCTTGACTCTACTTCTTTGATCATTGAAAACATATTAGATGTGTTTTCTTCCAAAAGTCCTATTTTGAATAATTGATCACACAAATTCTGTATAATTTCATTTGTTTTGGATAGTGATTTGTTGAATCACTATTTTATTTGAATCACAGTAAGAATCAATCATGGATGCTTAATAAAAAAATACCTTTTGTTGTTTCTTTAACATGGTATTTATATTAAGTGCTTCTTTAACAAATATTTCTGACTGTGATTTCTTTTTGTAATTCTGCTAAAGTCTTCTCCATGTGTACCTATTTCTCTTCAAGCTGTGCATGATGTTCTAGATTAAGCCTCTCAATATCTCTAATGAACTACTCTCAATTCATTCTGATCTATTCTATAGTCTTAACCTTCTCTGCATCCAATAAATGTTCCAACTCTTGTATCCTGTAATCCTTTTGCCTTAACAAAGTTTTAACTTGAGATGCTTTGTCTACAGTGGTTGTAGCATAAGCTCCTGCATACTGAGATAAATTAGTTAAATGTTCAGTAGGATCTTCAAGTGAATCCTTCTAGAGAACATTAACTGATTCATATGTAGATTTAAGAGTTTCATCAAATATTTTCCTCTCATTTCTTTTCACTACAGCTTTATGGCTATGACTATAGAAGATATCTAATGAAGGAATGTCTTCTATTTGCAAAATTATTTGATATGCTGAAAAAGCTGGAATGATTTCTTTGTTTTGATTTGATGGAACTGTTTGTAAAGGATTAACTGTCTGAACTATCTTTCGAGAAGGCTCAGGTGTTTGGAAATCTGCTGCTTGATCAGTGATAGTATTTTCTTCGGGGGTGTTTATTTCTTGGGAAAATTCTTCCCATTCATTTGAAAGGTCTTTTCCTTCAGATGACTTGGACTGATTTGTTTTGCTTTGATCCTTTTGAACTTCTCCTAAATTCAATTCAGTGCCATTTTTCTTTGGCTTTTCATGCAACTCTAATTCATGAATAACCTGATCAATTTCCAAATTCATTATTATGACTTTGGACTCATCCTCAGATTTGTTGGATTGCTGTTGAGATTGATCGGATTCATTTTCAGAATTATCTTTCATTTATTCATCAATGCTAACACTTGGAGTATTCTTTTCATCTTCCATGATAAATAAATTTAAAGGGACATTTTTCAATCTCTCATTTCTGTATTCTTGAAAGGCTTGAATATCTTCTTGACTTGATTCATTTGAAACCCTTTTAATAACATCTGAAAAAAATTCAACTCCTTGAAATAAGTCATCAAACATATCTTCTTCCTTGACAAAATGCTTTGTCTTAAGTCTTGCCATATAATTTTTAATTTCATCATCGCGATCATACAGTCTCCCAGGCATAAATGCAAGATTTAATATCTGCACATTAGGCACTTCTTTGTATGTGTGACCAATGTTGGCCAAAGCGAAAGAATCGCACTGTACAGGAAAAGAAGGCCAAATTACCTTTTTCTCATCTTTCAATTGTTTAGTAACACCATTAACAAGCTGATAGGAAATCTCTCTCCCGAACAACCTATTTGGAACGTAGTATGGAAAAACATGTGGAAGAGTAGAGCTTCCAAATAATCGTACATATGTAAATTTCTCTTCAGCAAACCATCGAGCTGTAGGAAAAATATTCCTACTGAATTCTTTGGAAACCCTAGGGATATTTTCATTAAAAATCATCTAATACATTGGCATCATAACTCCATAACAGACTTTATAAAAATGCAGGTGGTATTTGGAATCCCAAAGTTCTTCGTGATAAATATGGATTGGGGTAGGTTCTTTGGAAGTCCATTTCCAACCCATAGTTGGAAATGTAGAATGAAAATAGATGGCATCCATAACATAGGCAGACATAAAAAAGCATGAGTTTTATTGAGACAAAGCATTTTTCTTATTCCTATACTCAGTAATGTGTTTAACTAAGTAATTGGATAATAGATCTACCCAATTCAAAATGGATTAGTTGATGATTGTGTCAATCAAGGGAACCCAGTCTCTAGCAAAACTAGTACTGTCTGGTCTACCGAATAACCTACATAACATACCAGCAGCATAGCAAAAATATTGCGGGATCTGTGCAATGGGGAACATACCAGACTTGTCTTTCTTTAGTTTTCCTTCATTTTCCTTCCATTCTTGAATGAATTTGATTAGATCTGGGTTCTTAGCTTTAATCCTTCGCACATATACATTGTCATACCTCTGTTGTGGAGATGGTAAATGATACATAGTTGCCAAGTCTTCATCTTTAAAAGAGCCCATGAATTCTCCTCTAGAATTCTTAAACACTCTATCTTCAATATTAAAATTCTTGATTTCCCATTTGATCATGTCTGTGTAAGGCATGAGCTTTGGCCTTGCTTCTATCTTATGAATGAATGAACATGCAATGTCAAACAAACTTGCATCGGAAGTGGAATAAGTACCTGTTGCAGAAATCTTTGTTATCACCTTTGGCCCTTCATCTTCAAATAGTTTATACATAGCTTCCCATGATGTGATGTCGCAATATTTGTGACAAACAGTATCAGAAAACAGTGAAGGAATTTTTGTATCTTCTGTATATGATGCTCGAGACACTTCTCTTCCTTTCTTACTCATTTCAGACTCTTTCAAATCAATAACTACTTTCCGGAAAGTGAAACAAAATATATCATATAAAAGAAATTGTGAAGATATGTTTTACACAAAAACTATCAATTCGATCAGTCATCTCCTCATAATTCCTTCATGATTTCAAAATTAAATGCTAGGCTGTTGATTCTTAATTAAATTGAGAGGGGGGAGTGAATCAGTTTAATACATACATAAGCCTTTTCATAATTTCACCAAAATTATTTACAGTTTAATATGTGAACAGTATTATTTGTAGCCAATATTAATTTATTGTGACACCATACTTATGTTGAAAGCAGCAAAATATTAAGAAGATTTAAATAATCACATCAAAACATAAGAAGAAAACATAGAGATAGCAGATGTAAGTGGAAACCCATAAAGGGAGAAAACCACATCTTATTATTGTTGTGATGCAAAGGAAAGCTCCAACTCCCTCTCACCACTGTTTTTCTGCAGGCACCAACCTACAGGAGGCTCCAACCTCAATTCTGCAAGCTGCAACTTGCAAGGAAGCTCCAACTCCCTTCAATTTTCTACAGGCATCAACCTACAGGAGGCTTCAACCTCAGTCAGCTACAACTGACAGCTATCAAGCTACAACTCGATAGGGAATCTTCAACTTCCTCAATTTATCAAACTGAATGTTTGCTGATTTACTCCAGATATCAGCTTTGTTCTGTATCTGCTTTTCTTCTCTTAATCTTCTCTGCATTATTCTTCTATATTCTGCATTCTCTATATTTTCTCTCTCTCACTCTCTCTCATTTTGCATATCAAGATGATATTATTTATAGATTTCCTCACATGACTGTTTGTATTCTACTTGGAATTCGAAATGGACAGTCATGTCTCTTTGCCTTCTGCCTTCTCACTCCTTTTATGTGCTTATTCAGAAAATATAACTGTAGGTATCAATTTAACATTACAGTGGGAATTTTTTCTCTCTCGGAGACTTGCCAATGCATCACAAACAATAAAAAAAATTAAAACATTTACATTCGAATTACAATGTGAAATCTAGCTCAACTCATTTAGTCTTTTGAATTGTTATGCATTTGTCTTATCTTTGGCTGTCTTTGTCTTTTCTGTGACTGTGTTTTATCTCCTTTCGGCTCTATTTGCTTTTCTGTCCTCTGTGGGGGTGTAACTGCTGCATACGTGTAACTGTGCCTTTTAAATAAATAAAATGCAATTGCTAACTTTTAAATCAGGGCAATTCCAACCCTTTTCATGCCACGAGTGTCTTGTTGATGTGGCGAGTTCCGCAAGCGGAACATACATACACCACAGCAATCGTTGTATTTTAACAATCGCCCTCCACTTTAAGTCAAGGCCCGTGGGTCCACAGACCACGCAACATATTTAAATATAATTGCAACCGTTACATAAAACAACTCTTGGTGTTTATAACACCTTTTTAATAGCACAGTATTCACAATCCTTATCATGAACTATCAACAATAAAACCCTTTCTTATGTAACTTTTTGTGATTTAATAATAGACCCATTTAACATAAGAAACAACCTTTCAGGCCCACTTGCCGATCTTTGTCTATCCGTTGATGCGATGAGCTACCTCCGATGCGATGTATCACTCTTGATTACTTCCGATTGCGATTAATCGCAATCGCGAATCGTATTGTCGAGCTCCGCTTCCACACTTTCACTCTGATGCGATTGACCAGTGCCGATGCGATTAGACCGTAAATTAAACATATAAAGTCATAACTTATGGACCCATCGGGTCCGAACTTCAATCGCAATCGCAACATGTATTTGCCTGTTCCGATGCTCTCTTTAACTCCGATTGCGATTAGATTTTTCCGATGTGATCAGAAAACGGATGCGATTTGCACCTATTAACTCCTCCATATAACAGGGTTGGGTCTGCCACTTCAATCGCAACATATTACAAAATACGTGCGATCAATCAGAAAGTTTCGATTGCGATTAAGCTCCTGGACGCGATTGAACCTATTAACTCCATCGTATAACGCCATCGGGTCCGCCAATTTCAAGATGCAATCGAGCCCAACACTTAAGATCTACCAATTGCGATTGGGAACTCAGATGCGATTAGCAATAAGCTGTGGCATATAACTCGATCGGGTCCAGCCTCACATCGCAATCACAACTTTCTGTTGGTTACATGTTCCACTTCCCTTGCGATCTCCGATTGCAATTGGGGAGGGGTCCCACCTTATAAATCCTTTTCTTTATGCACTCTGCTTATATAACATAATATATATGCCTTGAACCTATGGTTCTTTTGTTTTCGAGATTAATATATAGATTAATGTACATGCTTTGGACCTTTGCAACATACGTAATGCGCGGCATTTATATGTATCCTCCATCGGGGTAGGCAATTCCCAGAATTTATGTGCCTTGCTGCTTGGGGTTAAGCGATTCCCAGAATAAGGATTATGTATTATATGTATAACGCTGGTTGGAGTGTGCGATTCCCAGAATTTTATAATGGCTCTCTACCTTTGTCTCTTAGCCTTTGCCTTTGCCTCTGCTGCTTCTGTCGCTCTGCCTCTATCTCTACCTTTCGATAACGGTTCTTCACTGTTCTTCTGTGATTGTTACATTTTGACTTTCTTCTTGCTGCCTCTATTGCTTTCCTCTACTTCAGTGCTGCCTTCTTTGCCTGTTTCTGCTTCAGCGCTACCTTCATTGCCATCAATGACAATATTTCCAACAGTCTCCCTCTTTGGCATTGATGGCAATCCACTTTTCTCTATTTGCCTTCTCTTGATCTTCCTGTTTGCCTGCTCTTCCTCATGTTGTTTGTTCTCCCTCCCCCTTTGACATCAATGGAAAAGGGTTGCTTTTTGCATTTCCTTTCTCTGAAACGGATAAAACTTGTTGAGAGAACACTTTGAGGATTATCAAACTTGAATATACATTTTGTCTCTTATAGCTGTGTTTCATCTGTAGTGCCCGTTGTTTGTAATCTGTGCTAGATTGTAGACAAGGATGATGCACTTAATGACTGAAAAGTCCTTGTTGCTATTGTAAACAATGAATCAAACCAGAGCTTACAGCTCATTGTAAGAATGGGCAATATATTTCAATATTAGAAGCCAACTGACTTTCCTTTTTGTATAATGTGTTTTCAAAACAAATCTTTCAATGTTTTGGTCAGTTTTACTTGTCACCCGTGCAGTTTTGTATAGATGGTAAACGCAGTTATTCCTTTATTCTTCAGATATTTTGACTGTTTTATTAGAGTGAATTTCCGCAAAAGCATATTCATGATGTTTGTTTGAAAACTCAGCAAGCAGCCTTCACACAGTTTTGTTACTGATATTAAGAAAAAATGGCCTTTTTCATGCTGAATGCTGATAATATTGATAATGCTGATAATACTGATAATGCTGATCTTGTGGACCTATTTTATGCTTCTCTTGCTTGTTGATTTCCTTTAGGAATGATATGTTCGTTTCTGTTCTCCCCCTGAGGCCGTGCTTTCTCTTCATATTAGAGAGTAGTATCTACAGATACTACCCTAGTCTGTCTCTCAAGTATTAGAATGGTTCTCTAGCAAGTGGTTTAGTAAATATATCTATTATCTGTTCTTTTGTTGGTACATAGTCCAGTTTAACTATCTTCTGAGCCACTTGATCTCGGAAAAAATGATACTTGATTGGTATATGTTTAGTTTTTGAATGAAGCACAGGATTTTTAGATATACTTATAGCACTTGTATTATCACATTTTATTGAGATAGGTTCATTAATGCTTACCTTCATGTCTTGAAGAGTCTGCTTCATCCACATGACTTGTGTACAACATGTTGTTGCTACTATATATTCTGCTTCTGCTGTAGATAGAGAGATGGATGTTTGTTTCTTGCTTAACCATGCTACCAGTCTTTCTCCTAGATAGAAAGCACCTCCACTTGTGCTTTTCCTGTCATCTACACAGCTGGCCCAATCTGCATCTATGTATGCTATTAAAGTGAAGCTTTTTCCTTTAGGATACCAAAGCCCATACTTTGTTGTTCCTTGTAGATATCTGAATATTATTTTTACTGCCAGAAGATGGTTTTGTTTAGGTGCTGCTTGATATCTAGCCACTAGTCCTACTGCTAGCATGATGTCTGGTCTTGATGTTGTCAGATACAACAAACTTCCTATCATGGATCTGTAGAATTTTCTATCTACATCTGTAGACCCATCATCAGCACAGAGCTTGCATCCCGTGATCATGGGGGTAGTCACAGGTTTGCAGTCCTCCATTTTGAATCTTTTCAGCATTTCTTTTAAATAATTTTCTTGAGAGATGAATGTGCCTGTGTTCTTTTGTTGAATTTGTAGTCCCAGGTAGAAAAAGAGCTCTCCAATCATAGACATTTTAAACTCTGTTTTCATCTCATCAGCAAACCCTTTTGCTAGTTCATCTCTGTTGCTTCCAAACATAATGTCATCAACATATACTACAACAATCAGGAGTTCATCTTCATGGGCTTTTATGTATAGATTGTTGTCTACTCCACCTCTCTTAAAACCTTGTTTTTGCAAATATTTATCCAGCCTTGAGTGCCAAGCACGAGGAGCCTGTTTTAGTCCATATAGGGCCTTCTTCAGTCTGCACACATAGTCTTCTTTGTCTGTCAATGAGAAGCCTTCTGGTTGTTCCATGTAGACTTCTTCTTCTAAGTCTCCATTCAGAAATGCAGATTTTACATCCATTTGATATACTTTGAAATTCTGGTAGCATGCAAATGCTAGGAACATTCTGATAGCTTCCATTCTGGCTACAGGGGAAAACGTTTCATCGTAATCAAGTCCTTCAATTTGTGAGTATCCTTTGCAGACAAGTCTGGCTTTATTCCTAACTACATGTCCTTCCTCATTCATTTTATTTTTGAATACCCATTTTGAGCCTATGACATTTTTCTTAGTGGGTCTAGGCACTAATTCCCAGGTATTGTTTTTCTCAATTTGGTCCAATTCTTCATTCATAGCATTCACCCAAGACTTGTCCTTGTTGGCTTCTTCAAATTTCTTTGGCTCTATTTGTGACAACGTGGCTATGTATACCTCTTCTGTTTTTTCTGTTAGCTGCCTTCTTGTTTGGACCCCTGCTTTCTTGTCTCCTATGATCTGATCTTCAAGATGATTTTTCTGAGTGTATCTTGAAGGGGTTTTCGAGCTCAGCTTTGCATCTTCTATTGTCTTGCTTGTTTCATCATCATTCTGGTCTTCCTCTTCATGGTTGTCTGATGGACTGCAACAGTCTGTATTTATTGTATTGTTTGGAAGTTCTTCATCAAATCTCACATCAATACATTCAACTATTTTTCGAAGAGTCTTGTTGTAGCACCTATACCCTTTAATTTTGGATGCATATCCTAGAAATATCCCTTCATCAGCTCTTGCATCAAATTTTCCAAGATTTTCATCATTATTCTTTATGTAACACTTTCTACTAAAGATCCTGAAATGTTTGATTGAAGTTGGCTTTCCATGCCACAGTTTGTAGGGTGTCTTGTCACTGCTTGGCCTTAAGTGAGCTTTGTTAAGGATATGTACTGTTGTGTGCACTGCTTCTGCCCAGAAGGTTTGAGCAATATTTTCTCTTACATCATGGCTCTGGAAATTTTTTGAACAAATCTGTTTTGTATTTTTGCAACTCCATTCTGCTGAGGTGTTCCTGCAATAGTAAACTGTTGTTTTATGCCATATTCATTACATAGATCTGCAAAGTCATAATCTGTGAATTCACCTCCTCTGTTCGATCTGATACATTTGAGCTTGCATCCAGTTTGATTTTTTGCTAATGCTTTGAATATCTTAAACTTTTCCAGTGCCTCTGATTTTTTTTTGAGAAAAGAAACCCATGTCATTCTGGAGAAATCATCTATTATCAGCATGAAGTAGGATTCTCCACTTAGTGTCTTAGTTCTAGCAGGTCCACACATATCCATGTGCACAAGCTGGAGTGGTCTTCTTGTTGATAGCTCATCTTTAGATTTAAAGGATGTGCGAGTCTGTTTCCCCAATTGACAAGATTTGCATATGGTATTTGAAGGTCTTTTTATTTCTGGCATATCTCCGACAGCTTTCTTCTTGCTCAGTCTGATGATATGGTCGAAAATGAGATGTCCCAATCTCATATGCCATAACCATGACTCCTCAAGTTTTCTAAGATGGCAGGCTTCATCTTCCTCTTTCACTATGTACACATTACTCTCTGTTCAAACACCTTTGAGCAGAGTCTTTCCTGATGTGCTTGACCTGACTACACAATCTTGTTCTCTAAAAAGAACTTCACAGCCTTTTTCACACATCTGACTGACACTCAGTAAATTTTCTTTCAGTCCATCCACAAATAGTACCTCTTGGGCTTTTCCTCCGCCATTGTCTATGCTGACTGAGCCTTTTCCCTTGATCTTTCCTGATTTGTCATTTCCAAAAGTGACATTGCCGGATCTCTTATCATCAAGAGTTATAAGCTTGCTTTTGTCTCCTGTCATGTGTTTAGAGCAGCCACTATCCAAATACCATTGACTCTTCAAATCTTGAGCAGTTAAACCCAAGTCACATTTATTCATCTTCTTTATCCACTGGAGGCACCGTTTTGTGTGATATCTTTTGTGAGGTGATGAACTACATCTTCTGAGAGGACATTTGGAAGGCATATGTCCAACTTGATTGCATATACAACATTTGATTATAGTTTTTGTAGAATTGTGAGTATGAATAGAATTTCTTTGATTCATAAACCTCCTTGAGGTGTTAAACATTAACCTTTGTCCATACTTTCTACACTCAATGATTTTATGACCAAATTCCTTACAACAAAATCAGTAACCATAGAAGCTATTTGCATACCTGATGTAAGGTTGTCTATTCCATTTGTTTGCTTGAGGAAGTCTCTTCAATGTTTGCATCTTTTGTTGGTTTGAATTACTCCTCCTTGCATGACAATAAGCAGCAATGTGTCCCAGCTTGTGGCATACATAGCAGGTGGCATTCTTCATTGGAGGGAAGAATCTCCTTTGATGGTTTCCAAATTTTACTTATTCAGGGGTCTGAGTATTTATTGCATTCTTTGCTAGTAGTGGTTTCTTCTGATCTCTTTCTTCCTTATTACAAATTTCTTCTTTTGTAGGAATTTTTTGAGTTGCTTCATCAATCTTCTTTGCTTTTACAAAAATAATCTCTCTGTCAACTTTTTCTTTTCCTTTACTTGATTCTCCTTCATAGCCTATTCCAGTCTTTATCATAGGGGATCTTTGAGCAACCAAAATTTCATTCAACTTACTAGAACTTGTCATTTGAGAAGGGTATATAGAAACTTTCTGTTGAGCACTTTCTAATTTCTTTCTCAGACACATAATTTCTTCTTCCAGCTTCTCTTGTTCTCGAGCTTTATCTTTGATTTTCTGAAGTAACATATCTTCTATCTTCTTGGCTTCTTCAAGCCTTACCTTCAGCTGCATGAGGACTTCTGAATTATGTTCTTCTTTCACACTTTGTAGGAGAATCTCTTTTTGTTTTCTGCATTTTAGTTTGAGTCTGTCAATCTCCTCCAGAGCACTTCTTAGCTCCCCCTCAAGGTCCACTTCCCCTTCTTCTTCTTCTTCTAGCAAGAGTCCTTCAAGATCTTCTATGGCCATTAGTAAAAATTCAGAGGTTCCCTCTTCTGAGGATTCATTTGAGTCTTCAGATGCACTACTGTCTTGCTGAGCATAGAAGGATTTTCTGCTGAATTTCTTTCCTTTCTACCAGTTCTTTGATGTGTCTTTCTCTGATTCTAGAGCTTGATCTTTCTTGTGAGGACATCTGGCAGCATAATGTCCAACTCTTCCACATTTAAAGAATTTGAAGGGAATTTTACCTTTGTATCTACCTAAGCCTCTATCCAATTTCTTGACAAATTTAGCCTCTTCTTCATCAGAGCAGGAGCATATGTCTTCCTTTTCTTCTTTCTTCTTTTCTGTTTTGAATGCTGCCTCCCTTGTGCTTGGCTTCTTCTATGGGAGCCTCATCTCATATGCTGTAAGATTTCCTAGTAGTTGGTTCATGGTCAAGGTCTCCCAATCAGCTGTTTCTTCTATTGCAGACACTTTGGGATTAAATCTGGATGGAAGAAATCTTAGAATCTTTTGTACAATTATACCTTCTGGTATTGTTTCTCCAAGAGCTTTCATACTGTTAACAATTTCTGCAACTTTTAGGAAGAAGCTGCCAACATCTTCATCATCATTCATTTTTAAATTTTCAAACTGGGCTCTATATACTTGAAGTTTGGCAGTTTTTACTTTCTGGTCTCCCTCATGTATGTTCTCAAGAGTATCCCATAGTTTTTTGGCAGTGTCTTTGTGCATTACTTTAATAAACTCTGCTTCACATAATCCATTCAGGATGGCATTCATGGCTTTTGCATTAGCTAAAAAATCTTGTTTTGAGTCTTTTTCTGTGTCAGTTGCCTTTGGGGCATATCCTAATTCCACAGTAGCCCAGACTTCTATTCCTAGAGACATTATGTATGTCCTCATTCTGATTTTTCGGAAAGCATAATTTTCACCAGTGAAGAAAGGGGCTTTATTGGTTGAGCATCCTTCTTTACTAGCCATCTTGGGAACCTAGGATCTCCTTTTAGTTGTTAGACTTGTACAAAGGAACCCGCTCTGATACCAATTGTTGATTCTTAATTAAACTGAGAGGGGAGGGGGGGGGGGGTGAATCAGTTTAATACATACATAAGCCTTTTCATAATTTCACCAAAATTATTTACAATTTAATATGTGAACAATCTTATTTACAGCCAACATTAATTTATTGTGACACCATACTTATGTTGAAAGAAGCAAGCAATTAAGCATATTGAAATAATCACATCAACACATAAAAAGCAAACATAGAGACATCAGATGTAAGTGGAAACCCATAAAGGGAGAAAACCACATTTTATTATTGTTGTGATGCAAAGGCAAGCTCCAAATCACTCTCACCATTGTTTTTCTGCAGGCACCAACCTACAGGAGGCTTCAAACTCAGTCAGCTACAACTGACAGCTATCAAGCTACAACTCGATAGGGAAGCTTCAACTTCCTCAATTTATCAAACTGAATGTTTGCTGATTTACTCCAAATATCAGCTCTATTCTGTATCTGCTCTTCTTCTCTTAATATTCTCTGCTTTATTCTTCTATATTCTACATTCTCTATATTTTCTCTCTCTCTCACTCTCTCTCATTTTGCATATCAAGATGATATTATTTATAGATTTCCTCACATGACTATTTGTATTCTACTTGGAATTCGAGATGGACAGTCATGTCTCTTTGCCTTCTTCCTTCTCACTCCTTTTATCTGTTTATTCAGAAAATATAACTGTAGGTATCAATTTAACATTACAGTGGGAATTTGTTCTCTCTCGGAGACTTGCCAATGCATCACAAACAATAAAAACAATTAAAACATTTACATTCGAGTTACAATGTGAACTCCAGCTCAAATCATTTAGTCTTTTGAATCGCTACGCATTTGTCTTATCTTTGGATGTCTTTGTCTTTTCTGTGACTGTGTTTTATCTCCTTTCGGCTCTGTTTTCTTTTCTGTCCTCTATGGGGCTGTAACTGCTGCATACGTGTAACTGTGCCTTTTAAATAAATAAAATGCAATTGCTAACTTTTAAATCAGGGCAATTCCAACCCTTTTCATGCCACGAGTGTCTTGTTGATGTGGTGAGTTTTGCAAGCGAAACATACATACACCACAACAATCGTTGTATGTTAACAATCGCCCTCCACTTTAAGCCGAGGCCCGTGGGTCCACAGACCATGCGGCATATTTCAATATAATTGCAACCATTACATAAAACAACTCTTGGTGTTTATAACACCTTTTTAATAGCACAGTATTCACAATCCTTATCATGAACTATCAACAATAAAACCCTTTCTTATGTAACTTTTGGTGATTTAATAATAGACCCATTTAACATAAGAAACAACCTTTTGGACCCAGTTGCCAATCTTTGTCTATCCGTCGATGCGATGAGCTACCTCCGATGCGATGTATCACTCTTGATTACTTCCGATTGTGATTAATCGCAATCGCGAATCGCATTGTCAAGCTCCGCTACCAGACTTTCACTCCGATGCGATTGACCAGTGTCGATGCGATTAGACCGTAACTTAAACATATAAAGTCATAACTTATAGACCCATCGGGTCTGAACTTCAATCACAATCGCAACATGTATATGCCTGTTCCGATGCTCTCTTTAACTCCGATTGCGATTAGATTGTTCCGATGCAATCAGAAAACGGATGCGATTTTCACCTATTAACTCCCGCATATAACAGGGTCAAGTCCGCCACTTCAATCGCAGCATATTACAAAAGACGTGTGATCAATCGGAAAGTTCCGATTGCGATTAAGCTCTCAGACGCAATTGAACCTATTAACTCCATCGTATAATTCCATCGGGTCCGCCAATTTCAAGATGCAATCGGGCTCAACACTTAAGATCTACCGATTGCGATTGGGAACTAGGATGCGATTAGTAATAAACTGTGGCATATAACTCGATCGGGTCCAGCCTCACATCGCAATCGCAACTTTCTATTGGTTACATGTTCCGCTGCCCTTGCGATCTCCGATTGCGATTGGGGAGGGGTCCCACCTTATAAAACCTTTGTTTTATGCACTCCGCTTATATAACATAATATATATGCCTTGGACCTCTGGTTCTTTTGTTTTCGGGATTAATAATATGAAACTTATAATAAAGCACTCCTTATAGATTAATGTACATGCTTTGGAACTTTGCAACATACGTAATGCGCGGCATTTATATGTATCCTCCATCGGGGTAGGCAATTCCCGGAATTTATGTGCCTTGCTGCTTGGGGTCAAGCGATTCCCAGAATAAGGATTATGTATTATATGTATAATGTCGGTTGGAGTGTGTGATTCCCGAAATTTTATAATGAATCTCTGCCTCTGTCTCTTAGCCTCTTCCTCTGCCTCTGCTACTTTTGTCGCTCTGCCTCTGTCTCTACCTTCCAATAATGGTTCTTCACCGTGCTTCTATGACTGTTACATTTTGACTTTCTTCTTGCTGCCTCTATTGCTTTCCTCTGCTTCAGCGCTGCCTTCTTTGCCTGTTTCTGCTTCAGTGCTGCCTTCATTGCCATCAATGACAATATTTCCAACATAGGCATGGCTTCGCATGGCTTCACATGCAATACTTATCCTTTGATTAAATCCATTAAGATCAGAATTCAATTCGAAATGACATAAGTCCCTTTTCACATGCTGGAAACAATAAATGCGCAAAACGTAATCATATCTTATAATTTTTTGTGATTGTTTCTTATCAATTGCGAAATGTGATATGCACAAATTGCAGATCATAATTTTTAAGAAATACATTTAATTTTAAATCATAATCCACGTGCGGTGCAATTTGTGAAAGCTAATAAGTGGACACGATGCGAAAGAGATTATATATTCGAGTTCATTCACCCTGTCGGGTCCGCGACGATCGCGACTTTTATTGTTTTTTTCTAATATTTAACTAAATCAAGTGCGATGTGAAAAAATAGAGTAAGACTTTTAAGAGGGTGCATTTTGCAATTCACAATATTTATAGATTATTCTTTGAAAGTGATATGTGATAAGAGATGTGCTTTGAGATAAATTTATTTCCTAATTGTGTTTTTTTATTTTTAGAAGGAACCTTTAAAAGGATTTTTTCTAATTATCTCTAAAGGGTCCCTATTTTCAAAAATAAATGGGGGGTAGTTGTATAGCACAACACCTGCTCACATGAAAGAAAGAATTAAGTTTGTGGGACCCAAGCCAATGGATGAGGTCATTTGAAAAGCAAGGATGTGTTATCAGAAGTCCAAGGCAAGAGGATAAAATGGAAAAAAATTTCCACCCAAGAAAGGGCAGAAATTTCTTCAAGTTTCAAAAATAACAGATCTGGAAATTTCAAAACTTTTGCAAGAAATCCACCAAATAAGCCTTTTGGGAAAAACCAACAGAGGGCCAAAATGATAGCTGGAGATCGACCCACTGAAGCATCCAGTAAACCTTATCATGGGAAAATACAAAAACCACCATTATAGAGTGGGGATGCGGAGAGGCACACTATTACAAAATTTTCCCACATCGAGGGAGAAACTAAACTGCAGCTAACATTCAAGAAGCATCTATTGTGGGTGATGTGGCAGGAAATATTTCTAGAATTAATGCTGCACTGAAAGACCAGGAAGCAGAATATTGGCCAACACTGATAGAATTAGAAGGTAAGATGAAATCCCATCCTCTTATCTGTTTTGGTTGATCCTAGTGCTAGTTTAAGCTCTGTAGATCCGAGAATAGTGGAAAAATGTTCCTTACAAAGTTAGAAGTTTAAACATCCTTAGCTAATTGAGCTGTCCATAGGAACCAAGCGTAAGGTTCATGCTAAAGTTTCCAATTGTTCCCTGGACATCGGGGATCAGAATATAAAGGTGGAGTTAAACATACTACCTTTAGGATCTTACGACATATTGTTGGGAATGAACTAGTTGGAGGGACATTGGTGCTTAGTAGATTGTAAGGAAAAAATTATCTAACTCAAGACTGAAGATGGAACCCACCGAGAGCTGAAAGAAATTATGAAGCCATTGAAACCGCGACCCATTACAGCATCCCAGCTAAGAAAATGTATTAGGAAGGGATGCCAAACCTATGCGATTTGGGTCAGATTTGCTAATTCAAAGGATAAAACTCCCTTGATGGAAAATATACCTATGTTACAAGATTTTATGGATGTGTTTCCAGAAGATATACTAGGGATGCCACCCAAGTGGGATATATACTTTACCATTGAATTAATGCTAGGAGCAGCACCAGTTTCACGAGCCCCTACTGAATGAGTGTACCTGAGTTAACATAATTGAAGATGTAGTTGCAAGAGTTGTTGTACAAAGGATATATCCATCCAAGTGTGTCACCTTGGGGGCCACCAGTACTGTTTGTGAGAAAGAAGGATGGAACCATGAGAATGCGCATGGACTACTGGCAGCTAAATAAACTGACTGTGAAAAACAAGTACCCCTCACCTCAAATAGATGACATGTTCGACCAAGTAAAAGGGGAAATTGTCTTTCCAAAGATAAATTTAAGATCTGGGTATCACTAGATAAGAATAAAAGATGAAGATATCTACAAAACAACATTATGAACTAAGTATGGGAATTACGAATTTGTAGTCCTACGATTTGGTTTGACCAATGCACCTACAAAATTTATGATTCTTATTCATGGCATATTTCACCCTTATATGTATAAGTTTGTTTTGATATTTATAGACGATATACTGATCTACTCAAAGAATGTGGAGGAGCATAAAGAGCATCTACGCATAGTGCTGAAAATGTTGAGGGATCACCAACTGTATTCCAAATTCAGCAAGTGTGATTTTTACAAGGAACAAATACAATATTTGGGTCATGCTATTTCGGCTGAAGGGATAGCGGTGGAACCTAAAATGATAAAAACTATTATGGAATGGAAATTACCTAAAAACATGGCAGACATATGATCCTTTATGGGGCTTGTTGGTTACTACCGGTGCTTCATAGAAGGCTTTTCAAAAATATCATTTCCTACAACTTCCTTGCAGTGCAAGGGGCGAGTATTCAAATGGACCAATGAATGCCAAGTTAGTTTTGAGAAACTAAAACAATTATTAACTACAACTCTTGTTATGAAAGTTGCAGACCCAAATTTATAATTTGAAGTTTGCACTAATGCAAGTAAAGAAGGTGTGGGAGCCATTAGGGGAATTTTGAGGTCTAAAATTGGCCTCCTAAGAAAAATGTACAACCAAAATAAACTTTATAAAAACCAATAGGATTCAATATGATTATGTTAACCATGGGGGATGATTCACCATTTTTTAGGTAAAAGGGTAAAAAGATTAAAAAATAATAAAATAATAAAACTACATTTTTAGCTCGTACTTTCAACTTATCTCCCAAATTTTTTACTCAAATTTTGAGCGGAAGTACTCATTGGATGCAAAATTTAATTCCTCATCCAAGGAGTACCCGTGTTACATAATTTCAATGGACTCATGCTACATGAAAGTATGTAACATGGGTACTCCTTGGATGAGGAATCAAATTTTTCATCCAATGAGTACTCTTGCTCGAAATTTGAGTAAAACATTTGGGAGATAAGTTGAAAATACGAGCTGAAAAAATAGTTTTTTTTTCCCTGTAAAATTTGATGATGTAATCAAATCTTATTTTATTATTTCCACTATTATTTTATAATAACCTTAAGAGACCAATTTAAACCTCAAATTCCCCTATTGAGTGTTCTCTCAAAACGGAAAGGTGGTGGCATATTAATCTAGAAAAATAAAATACCATGAACAACGATACTCTACTTATGATTTAGATTTAACAGTAGTATTTCATGCGCTCAAGATATGGAGACATTACCTATTCGGTAATATATTTGTGCTGAAAACTGACCACAATAGTTTAACCAACTATTTTAAGCAAGCAGATCTGAACGCTTGCCAAGCTAGGTGGAATGCATTCCTCAGCGAATTTGACTTTGAAATGAAACACGTAAGAGGAAAATAAAATCTGGTTTTCGATGCATTAAGTTGAAATTTTCATCATGTATCTGAACTATATTTTAATAATGTGGAATTCAAATTTCAAGAACAAATAAAGGAAGTTGCGAAAAAAGATCCTAAATACCATTTTCTATGGTAGAAACCGCGAGACGCCGAAGTAAAAGGAAAACAGTCGGAATACACTGTAAATGGAGAACAATTATTATTCTATCAGGAAAAGATATACATCCCCAATCAAATAAGTTTAAAAGAACTGATTCTCAATGAATATCACAGAATCACATATGCTAGACACCGAGGCTATCAAAAAATGTTAACAGCCATTAGAAAGGACTATTTTTGGCTTGGTAGGTGCAAGGATATTGCTGAGTATCTGACCAAGTGATTAGAATGTCAGCAGGTGAAATTTGAGCATCAACATCCAACCGGCCTATTACAACCCATACCAGTACCCGAGTGGAAATGTGAAGTAATATCTCTATATTTTATTGTTGGTTTACCAAGGTCAAAGAGACATAATGATTCGATCATGGTGGTATTGGATATTTTCAGAAAAGTAGCCCACTTTATCCCAGTATATTCCTGTTTTAAGACTTTACAAATTACAGACATCTTTATGCAGGAGAAATTCAGGCTACATGGTATACCAAAAACTGTCATATCATATCAAGACATGAAGTTTACTTCAGCCTTTTGGAAGACATTTTTTATTGGACTAGGCACTCAAGTCTAGTTTAGTACGACATACCATCCTTAGAGTAATGGACAAACGGAATGGGCAACCCTAATTTTGGAGGACATGCTCTGAATGTATGTAATGTAGCAACCAACAAAGTGGGAATACAACCTACACTATCTAAATTTTTCCTATAAAAACATGTACCAAGAGTCACTTAAATGAGTCTGTTCGAACTCTTATATGGGAGACAATGATGAACACTTATTAACTGGAGTATTCAAGAGACAAAATTAATGCTTGGACCAAAAATGTTGGTCAAGATGGAGAGAGAAGTTAATAAGATACGTCAAAATCTAAAGAGTGCACAAGATAAACATAAGGTGTATGCGGATCAGAAAAGGACCTACCAGGAGTTTGAAGTAGGTGACCATGTCTATATCAGAATCAGACCCAAGAAAATTACACTAAGGTGGACTACCTGTGCTAAATTGGCACCCCGTTTCTGCGGACGTTTCCAAATTCTGGAGAGGATTGGGCAAGTAGCCTATTGACAAGCATTACCCAAACACATACAAGTGCATAATGTTTTCCATGTTTCAGTGCTAAAGAGATAAATATACGACCTTAATCACATAATACATTGGCAGAATTTTCATGTAGGAAAGAAATGGAAAATTATGAGACATGGAAAGAAGATAAGCTAGAAGGCTGAAGGGAAGAGTAACCTGAGCTGGTATAAAACTAGTGGTCTCTATTACCCACAGGATGGGAGATTAGACTGGAGTCCTAAGGTCTGCCTCCTGGTTAATTACTGTTGTGAATCCTACTTTAGGTGAGGAGCACGAGGGGAGTAGAGAACGTCATCGCCTCACTCAAGGTTGGGTGGAAGCCATCAGTAATTTCAACTGAGATAAGTAAATATGGATAGTATTTCTTTTTCTCTGTTTCCTTTTTTAAATCTCTGAGGGCTTTATGTTCCTTTCAACGAATAGAATGTAGAAAAAAAGAGCTTGATTGAATTTTGTAAACAAAGGTAGAAATTCTTTGAATAAATGTAGCAATATAAGGGCTCATTACCAAATTTAGAACTGATAAAAATTTAAAATAAATTCAGTAAGGGTAAAGGAAGAATTTTTGGAAATGAGTATGCAAAACTATGATAAAAAATAACAAGAACAAAACAAGTTTGATAGTGGAACCCCAAAGAGGTAAAACCCTAGAGTAGAAAATTGTTTGTCTTGTGAGGGTGATGAACTAGTACACGGACAAGGGTTAGACCCTGAGAGATGGTCTAGTCACCTTCAACATAAACAATAGAGCATACATGTAGTTCGAAAAAGTTGTGAATAAATTTTTTCTACAAATAATATGTAGTTTTACATTTATAGAACAATAAAATACTATATTTAAATTGTACGAAAATGTTGGAAAAACATTCAAGAGAATTATCATTTCCAAAAAATAATCAATATGACGAGGTATAGAAAAAATTAGTCATAGACAATGGGGCTATGCACTTCAACATAATTTTAGAAACAATTATAACCATATTATGAGATATAGACATAATAAAACTATCGACCGAAACCCATCTATGGTTATATCAGAATAACGAGAAGAGTTTACAGAAGAGTTGCATACAATGCATAAATATAGAACAAGGATTTAACAGTAATATCCAAGAAAGCCATAACATGTTCCAAATATAAACATGAGATAAAATTGTACAAACCCAGAAGGGGACCGATAGGTCCAGTTCAAAGGAAACAAATAAAATTAACAATAATTGTAGCTTCATCATTTCTCTGTATCAAGCAAGAAAAATCTAGAAACAAAGCTGAACCAAGACATTCAAATAACTGGTCGAGTAGTTCAACTCGGCCGAAGCCACATTTCATACAAGAAGCGAAGGTGCATCCACAACAACTCTACATCTATAAATATACTTAAGAGTAAGATGTATAGGCCTCGTAGGCCATCTAGTCCAACTTAAAAATAGATAAGATATTGTCGCAAGAAAGGGATAAATTGCACAACAAACCATAATCCTAACCCTCCATCCAGAACTAAAGAACCTGAGGGTTCACGGTTAATCCCTCAATGAATAAGAAGAGAACCTATAAATGAGCAGAGAAGACCCCTTTAGAGAAGGAACGATGCGACCTCTGATGAAGAGAATCTGCATAACAAAATATGAGAACAATTTATGAAAGTTACCTGTGAGACAAGACGCAGGAGCCAACAATTAGAAATTTTTGAGTGCGAGATAGTTAAACAAATAAAACAATAGGTAAGGGAATTTACCTTGAGGGTTTGGACATTATCCTATACCTGTAAAAGAAATAGCCCACAACTGGTTACATCGTCATGGAGTAGAAGAATCAGTTAAGAAAATATTAAAACTAATAGAGTTTTCCATAAGAGAGTTACCTATAGGTTCCAATCGAGAAATCCCTTGCAGCAATGAACAGTAAGCCTGGATTCCACAGCCTCACCGTGGGAAGGCACATAACTGGAAAAAAAAAACATGGAATAACCTTATAAGAACCAACCAGATAGCCACGGCACACTGTTTGCTGGTTAAACAAATAGTCACTAGCATATATCGAACTACCTCAAACATATCTGTGCAAAACAGGTTCAAACTCACTGTGAACAAACCCGACCTTCGTAAAGTTGTAGAGCCAGGAGACGGAGCAATAGAGAGATGAAATGAGACGGTTAGGGTTCGGGCAAGGGTTTTCTCCATACCCTAACGGATCCAGAACTAATCTCATCCGTTGAATTCAAACGAAGATCAATGGACGTTGTCGGACCACTTGTCGAATCACAACAAAGACATACAATCACACCATATCTCTGTGGTCTGGCACGTAACCCACAAATTAATGATACAACAATAAATATTAAATTGCAGTGATTACATAGGTTACGGAGTATCAATGATTGCCAAGTCCACTGGTTATCAAATATAAAATTCCAATGAAATATTGCATATATGTGTGTGTGTGTGTGTGTGTGTGTGTGTGTGTGTACTATGATTTCAATTTAGTGTGATGGACAATAAACTGAACCTCAATACAATTGAAAACATATGGTTGATTTGTATTAATGCCACAATGGTGGTATGCATAAATTGTGTTATAGTCACTTAGAATATCGTATGTAATATATATTTTTTAATGATAAGAATGTTGTAATTCTTATTACCTTGACAAATCATATTACTGTGATAACCTTAGGCATGGAATATAACCTAACACATGCTATAAAATTTTGTAAGAATAAGAATGCTAGATTTAAGTAATTACTATGTTAACCATAGGTTTAGAGGCATGAATAGTAAAAATAAAAATAAAAATTATTTTGGTTAAATTTAATGTGGATATACATTACACCACATATCCCTATAAACCATGGTAAATGTGGTTGTGACTATAACACTCATAGTATATGCAGAAATTATGAGTTATGAGCCAAGACTCCACTGTGGTGGGGGAGCGTACTCCTTCTGCCTTATCACAAGGGGCCAAAGATATCCACCTCTCATTTTTCCAACTACTATGTTGTCCATGAAGGAGAATCCTAAAGAGATTCCTAAGATGAATATATATTTTTACCAAATAAATTAATAACTTAGAATAATATGAGGAAGTCCAAGATCAAACTTCTTAATTAACACTATAATACCAAAAGTATACCCAACACTCAATAAATCAATAAAAAAAAAATAACACCCCTTTCTAAAATATACCTACCTTCACTATAAAATACATATCTAAAAACAAATACTTTAAAAAATGTATTTTTACATAAATATTCCCAATACCCTACGCATCTCCCTAATACTCATCTCCCTCATACTCCGTAATAATAGTTGTATATTTCATTATCAATTGGATTTAAATGTTATTTTTAACTTCAACCCTCAAACCGTAGAAAACATTACACGATTCTTCTAATACTCTAAAATATCAGTCTTACACACGGCATAAATTACATCTATGAATACCAATTTATTATATTTTTTATTTTTTAAAATAAATATAGAAATAAATCAATAATAACCAAATGTTTTTTAAATATTTTATTTTTTTCTCTTTAGTGAATTGAATTGTATTATTTGTTTTTTAAATATTTTATGTTTTTTCTCTTTCGTGAATTGTATTGTATTATTGGTAGTGAATTGTATTACTGGTAGAATTGGAAATTTTACAGATTTATTCTACCACTAAGGTCAATTTTTTCTAAAGGGAGATTTTATTTTAGTTAAACATATATATATTTTTATATAGTAGAAGAAAGGCATAGGATAACAAGATAGTAAAATGCTTCAAAATTTTACAACAGAGAGGGTCATTCTTAACTAGTCAAATGAAAACATCAAAAGCTAAATACGAATATGACCAAGTTAGTCATGATATACTATTAGGGGAATGGAAGAAAGATTATGAGATGTTGTTTTATAAGTTTCATTCTAGAATCCAAGTCTATGAGTGAAGAATATAAGCTCAATACTTATTGATCCAAAATAAGTTTATCTAGCAAAAATTTATGTATAAATACCTCATCTTAAACATTATGAAAAAAATAAATGAAAAATATTTGCTTTTATTATATGCATTATTTAAATTATTATTCTAATTTAAATTAATATTGTTCATCACAATGCCATTCTAGGATCTTCCCCTTAATCATGATTAAAATTGTAAATGAAGTTATATAATGAAAAAAGAATCTATGTCCTTTATGTAGTGCACTAGTTGGAATACTAAATGAAAGCACTGAAAGGGTTTTTAAAATAGACTTTTTTCTTTAAATTAAGAAATTTGCTATGAAAGCACTGAAAGGGTTTTTAAAATAGACTTTTTTCTTTAAATTAAGAAATTTGCTAATATAGTATAAATTAGGCAATATAATTTTTAATTTGAAATTTTGAAAATTTTAAAGCTTTACAAATTATACCAAACCTATAATCTCTTACTATCTAAGAAATCTCTTATAACTTCCAAAAAAAATCCCTTACTATCAATGTCTTGAAAAATCAGTAAATTGAAAAACCATTGAACCTTTACTTATTATTTAATTTGTATAACCTAACTTTTCTTATTATTTAATTTATATAACCTCAACCGATTATACCATACAGCCACCTAACTGAAGATTCCAAAAAAACACTTCATGAATTTGGAGCAAAATTAAATTCGAAAAGAATACAAAATGACAAAATATAATTAAACTGAGCTAAGAAAAATTGGATAGTAATTCACCCTGTAAAAGGGTAACATATATTATCTTGTATGTAAATTAACATGAAAATGAAACTGGACAAACACTCTGAAATAGGGAACTCGTATGAAACATGAAACTGGAGCACTCTCTCAAGATGGATTCACCTTATTCACCGATCCTAAATCCAAGTTTACATCTATGAATGTCTACCAAAGTATTATTAAGGCCTGTAAATGACTGACAAACTGGCACTAAATAATACATACGAAAGATCGTAACAAACAAATTATATAAAAACCATGTTCTACAACAATAGAACCTTATTTATTTTGTTTCCATATAAATCCAATCGAGGGCTCACCATCAGCAGCATGTCTCGCACAACCAACAACAGCACAGAGCCGCGAGGCTGCAAACCCATTAAAAGAAAAACAGAAATCAATAACGCAAAATCATAACCCATATATACGTACAGAATAGCGAAAATTTGCAATTGAATTCATACCATCCTTCAATAAATCCTTTCTCTCCTCTCTGCTGCGTTTTGACAGGCGCGGATGATTCAGCGTACTGGAGAGGAGGAGCTTGGGTTGGATACCCTGATAACAACATCAAAATTCGTTTAATGTACAGACAAATATTTTTGTGATCGTCGTTCAAGAAAATAATTGACGAGATGAAAAAAAAAGGAGGACAAGAGAGCCGAACCTGGCGGAGGAATTGCTTGCGGAGAGCCTGCCGTTAGTGATGAAAACTTGTTGTCAGTCATGGCTGCTTCAAATTCAATTCGAACTCAGAGAAATGAAGGCAGGAAGAGCAATAATAATGAAGCGAGTGTGTGATCTGGCTGGATAACAAATGATGGTACATACATATATGAGAGTATAGTGGATGTTATATACAGATCGATATGAGAGTATTCTCCGCGTTCACCTGTAAAAGAAATCCACTTCCCTACGCATGAAACATGACAGCCCCACTTTCCTCGTCACCTTCTTCCCCGAGAGCTACCGACATCCAGAGCACGACGAATGGCACGTAGGCTGTCATGTATTTTATTATGAATTATTAACATCTGACACATGCTCGCACCAGCCTGTTGACAATTGTGCGTTGCTTATGCAGAGGCGTGCTTTTTGAGGCCGCGGGTTGGCGGAATTCGCTGAGCGCTAATTTCCAACCAAATCACTGGGTTTCGACAATATTTTAAAAAGTATTTTGTTTTAAAGTTGATATTTCAGTGAATCTAGTTAGTGAGATTTTTTGAAATTGTTTTTTAGGAATTAAATAACCACTCCACAATAAAAGTGTTCAAAGAGTTTTTTTTAAATACTGAATCCATATATAATCACAAAAATTAATTTAAATAATACAAATAAAAAATTCACTAGTTCCAACACCAAAAATTTTCAAAATCACACTAAAAACAACTCGATTTTTAACATAATTTTCATTTTTAATTTCATCATTTCACAATTACCATCTAAGTATACCTTGGACTTATTAAAATTACTCTTTTATGGTCAAAGCATTGGGAAAAAGTTCCTCAATATAGGACATCACCTTTGTATGACTAGCGGGATGAAGTAGCATGGGCATATTTATTAAACACCATGTGCGTATCGATTTCGATGCGTTGTCTTCCATGCGATGGGAATGCCTCGTAACAATCAAATATGCAGGCCTTAATTGAGGCTACTATGGGATCAAATATGCGTGAGTCAAATGAGGCTATAGTGGGATCGAATATGGAGTAGTCAAACCAAGCTACTTTTGGTATGTTTTCAAATATTGAGTAGTCAAACGAAGCCGGTTTTTTTTTTCAAACACGTTATTCTTTTTCTTTCTTTTTTTCTCTCCTCCTCCTTTTTTTCTTTCCTACTTTCCTATTTTTTTTGAAAGTGTTGATAGATTTGGAGTTTTTAAATTTGCCTAAATCTTAATTTTTGTTATTTAAAATAGATTTTTCACTGCATATAAGGTTTGTCCTCAAAATTCTTAAGACGCTGATGGAAAGTTTACAATTCAAACATGTAATTTCAAGAAAATCATTACAGAATTCTATTGTTTGGAAAAATTTCCAGAAAATAGAAAAGATAGACTAGGTGCTCTTGTTGGAGTTGTCTACGGATGCAACAAAATAGCCTGGATGACAGTTTTTTGTCGGAATCCGATAAAACAAATTCAAAAAGTCAGGTAGTTGGAGTGTTTGAATTGCATTTATGTTGGTGGAAATGGATTCAACACCATCAGAAACCCTTAGATCACCCAAAATACTGAAGTTTAACCACTGTAACCCACATTTTCAAAAATCTTTGCTGGAATTTCTAGGTTATACGACGGGTTTTTTTAGACTACGACTTTCTTGTTAGCATGTTTTTCTCATACATATTTTTTATTGCAGTAAAATTGTATTACATTCTAAACAAAAAATTACATAATAAAGTTGAAATATTTAGATTGGTTGTCACTAGGAAGCCACACTATATTCAAAGTACAACTACTTGGACCAGTAGACCTTTGTTCAAACTACAGTGACTTCAGTTGTGGCTAGCCAAATAAATGACAATAAAAGTAATCTTGTGAAGAACATCTTTCTTGGCCACAACACAGTGCCAAATTTGAGTAGGAAAGGAAAAATTCAACTTTGTGGAGCTAAACTCACTAACAAGTAGGCTTTCCTTTCTAGCTCCCTCCGCTGGCTAATTGAACATTGTTTTAGTCCTTGATCCCATCATGGAAGGATGAAACATAGTGGAGATACTTGCCACAAGCACTCTATCACATTCGAGAGAAAATGGAGTATACCAAACCCTTGGAGTGTTCTTTGTGATTGTTCGGATAAGCTCAACAGTCTTCAAGTTGAAATTATTGGTGAAATTCTTGGTGAGGTGATGACATTGAATAATAACAATAAGGGTCATAAATTCCATTTTTGTTAGTTGTTTCAACTATATAATCACAAGAGGGAGTGTTGGGAAATTAAACTGAGTGATGGCAGGTTAGGTGAGGGAAATTAGATAGGGGTGTCATCAACATGAATGAGAGTGTGTAAACTAATGGAAAGGCAGAGGAGGAAAGACAAAAAAATTGACACACACAATAACACAAGTTGTGGCTCCTTTATTGATCACACAAACTTGATGATTACAATGAGCCCAGTGTGGGCTATTTAAACTTTTTTGAGTAGCGATTCACCCAAAATAGCTTAACATGCAAACACACACACTAAATTCAACTTCACCCAAAATAATACTAAACTTGAACTCACTCAAGTTGACTCAATTAACTGACACTCTAAATTTAGACAATTATCCATGCTCATTTACCTGTGTGTAAAAGATAGGCTCAATGATGCTTCTACAAAAACCATTCTTGATTATGTAATTTCCAATTGTGTTATACCAAGCTTTAGGCACTTGTTTGAATCCATGGAGGGATTTCTTCAGCCTGCAAACTTTATATTCTTGTCCTTCAACTTCATAACATGGAGGCTATTGAACATAGATTTCTTCTTTTAGAATTTCATTCAAGAAGTTTGATTTCACGTCCATATGATACACTTTCTATTTGTTTTGAGTTGTTGTTGCTAGTACTTCTCTTACAATATCCAATCTAGCTACTGGAGGAAATGTTTCTCCAAAGTCTATTCCAGGTTTCTTCGAGAACCCTTTTGCTGCAAGCCTTTCCTTAAATCTCTCAATTTCTTATTTCTCATTCAACGTTGTCTTATGCATCCATTTCCCACCATTGAATTTTTTATCCTTTGGAAAATCAACCAAATCTCATGTATCATTCTTTTCGATAATTTCAATTTCTTTATCCATGGTTTGCACCCAATTTTCATCTTTGATAGCTTCCTCAAACAAAAAATGTTAGAATGTCAACAATGTAAAGTTTTAACTAACATACAAATCATCATAAATATTTTTCAGACTTCTCATTTTTCTCTTACCATTGTTTGATTCATCACATGACTGATTGTTTGAAGAATTCCAATCTGCTAATCTTATTGAAGATCCATGTTGTTCAAAATATCTTAGAGTCCTTTCCGGTGTGACTATGTTTGGTGTCTTCTCTTGTGATCCCTAATACTCCTTTTTTTCTACATCCCCTTCTTCCATTAGTGGCAGTCTTACATCAATTGTTTTGTCTAAATTTCCATTCCATGACTCTTGTTCTTTGTACAAAACATATCTATTGATTATGGTCTTCTTGGTGATAGGGTCATACGATTTCTCAGATTTTGATTGCTCACTATAATCACTAAGTATGAATTTTTCACTTTTATCATCCAAATTTACTCGTCGCCCTTTAGGCACGTGTGCATAAGCTACAGATATGAACACTCGAAGATGAGATACACCGCAAGACATACCTTACCATGCTTATTCTAGTACTATGTTCATCATGCTATTTGTATGATATTTGTTTATCACATAAACAACACATGCAACTGCTTCTAACCAATACTCGTTAGACAAGTTTCTTCCTTTCAAATTCTCCTTGCCATGTTCATAATTGTCGTGTATTTTCTCTTTCTTACACCATTATGCTACGATGTGTATATGGTTGTAAATTGTCTTTTATTCCATGTTGTTTGTAGTAAGCATGGAATTATTTTGAATCCTATTCTCCACCGTGATCTGATCTCAATACCTTAATCTGATGTTCACTTTATTTCTCTGTTAATGTTTTGAATTCTTTGAACTGTGCAAAAGTTTCATACTTTTTCTTCAAAAAATAAACCCATGTCTTTTTTCTAAAATCATCAATGAAAGTGAGGAAGTAACAACTTCCACCAATCGACTGTGTCCTCATAGGTCCACACAGGTCTGTATGAACGAGTTCTAGGGGTTGATTTTCTCTGTATGCAACTCCCTTTGGAAAACTCTCACAATTTTTCTTTCACAATATGCAACACTCAGAAGTGCTAGAAGGTCCCTTCATGGGAGGTAATCCTCTAACCATCAGTTTTTGTTGCAAAAATCTTAAACTAGAGAAGCTCAAGTGTCCAAATCAAAAGTTTCATAACTAATAATCATTATAACATGCAGCTATAAAAGAATTGGCCTGATCATTGTAATTCATGATTAGAGGAAAGATTTTGTACCTCGTCATCTGCACCTTTTATAGAAACTTCTTTCTTGGGGGCTTCTTATATATAAAACACTATTTTCCTTGAAAAATAACTGTGTATCCCTTTTGCATATCAAATTATGTTTAAGACCAAGGACACAATATACCTCTGAAATTGTCTTTGCCTCCCCCTGTTTGGTCAAAATGTTGACCAATCCTTTTCCATCTACACCCAAAGTCTTTTTAGTGCCCAAATTTACCTTTGTCTTAACAGATTAATCCAAATTTTCAACCAAAATATTGTTTCATGTCATGTGGTTACCGCAACCACTGTCTAATATTCAACCATTATTAGAAGTTTCATGCATGGTATGGGAAGCTAGGAACATGGAGTCAATATTCTCTGTTGTTACATTATCTCTCTGCTTTCCTTGATCAACTATCCTCTTCCTACAATTGTGGACATAGTGGCCAAATTTATTGCAATAATAACATCTCACCTTTAATTTGTCAACTCATTTATTGTGACCTTATGCTATTGCCTCAAATTTATTATTCTTGCTCTTCTTTGTCATCTCTTTGAACACCATGGCTTTTGCCTTGTCCTTTGCCTCTCGATATAGCTCTGCTTTGACCTCTGTATCTTGAGATATAAACCTGAATTTTAAAAGTTGTTTCTAAGGTGGAATCATTATTTATGTCTATCCTTGCCTCATGGGATAGACATGATCCCATCAACTCATCAATTATCAACGTTTTCAAATCCTTGGTTTCTTCTATGGATGGTAATATAGTATCAAACTTAGTAGACAAATATATGAGTACCTTCTCAATCACTTTTTTATATTCTATGTCATCACCATAAATCCTAAATAACAACATTCAAAACTCAATTCATAAATTAATTGATATCCTTAGTTTCCTTTATCTACAAACTTTCGAAATCCCTCCTAGTATTCTGCAACTTAACAATATTGACTTTGGCCATGCCTTTATAACTTGTTGCCAAGTTCTCCCATGCTATCTTTGTTGATGATGTGGTCATAATATTCTTTAAAACTGCTAGGTCCACTCCTTGTTGGATAATATGCAACACTTTCACATTCTTCTTTTTTATTTTCTCACATTGTTCCCTCTCTGCATTAGTGAGGGCTCATTCATCTACTTCATCTTTAGTTTCTGGAAATCCATTCTTGACATACTCCCAAACATTATGAGTCCTTAATGTGGTCTCCATATTATGTCTCACATATCATAATCATTCCCTGTAAATGGTGGAAACTGTGGCTGGAAACTTGATGAATCCATTTTTTTTAATACTCTCTTCAAATAATAATTAAGAACCCTTATTTTTATAAAAATAAATTGAAATTTCTTAACAAATCCTTCTTAATCTTCTTAATAAAAATCTTATTATTTTTATTATATAGAACTCCAAAAACTTAGTTAAAAAAAAAAACCTATTAAAAAACTTTAATAAGCCTTTTTTTATCAAATCGTTTATGGCTCCTTACAATAAAATAGGTTTTAATAAAAAAAAACTTTAAAAAAAAACATTCAATAAAAACCCACATGACTTCTTGACTTTGGACTTAACATGGCCCACATGATTTTTTAGTAAAAGTTTGAACTAAACAAAAAGGCTTTGAAAGCACACCTTTTAATGAACCGGCCTTCGTGGGATGTATTTTAAAAGAGAATCATCGCACCATTCAACAAGTCGTGGATGCGATGGGATTTTAATTTAGCGCACTTTTTGCAAGGCATATGTGTGATGATTTGGAATTTCTTAAGTTTTCGACGGATTAGTGCACCTTTATACTTGAAAAACTACGATGGGCACATAAACCCTGCAATGGATCTCCTAAAGTCTTCTTCTGCTTGCTTAATAGCTTTGCTAGCTCCACGAATCTTGTAATCCTTCTTAGGATCTGATACTGGTTTGTTGGAAAGGTAGAGGAGGAAAGGAACAAAAATTGACATACAAAATAACATGGGTTGTGACTCTTATATTGATCACACAAACTTGATGATTAAAATGAACCCAATGAGAGCTATTTAAACCTTTTCCACTAGTGATTCACCCAGAATAACTTAACATGCACACACACACTAAATTCAATTTTACCCAAAAAAATACTAAACTTGAACTCACTCAACTTGAATTAGTTAACTGACACTCTAGATTTAGATAGTTCTTCATGTCAGAGTAATTAGCTATCTTTAGGGGTGTGGTCAAGAGGAGTGGGAATGTGTAAACATGGCATTAGGATTGTGATGTATCTCATTCCCGACTTAGACTGTAATGACATATAGGGGACACATTACCATGTCCTCGAATTGAATGACCAATTAGTATGTTGGCATCCTTCCCCCCACCATATCGCACGCTTGACACCCGATCTGAGAATGACCTGTATTTCTAAATGAGCTGCCAGTAGGTCTTCTTCAGAGGAGTGTCCACCAGAAGGTTGCAAGTGGAGGATATCCTGAGTGAAGAGTCCATAAATAATTCACAAGAATATTGCCCACCTTGTTCCATCATCATAGGATATGGATGGAAATAATGACATGGATACTAGAAGTTTGAGTGGAGATTCAACATAGTAGATGTGAAGGGAGAATGAGCAATAATAATGAAGAAACTATATGATCTAGCTCAATTATAGGGGATGTTACATACATATATGAGAGTATTATTCCTGTTCACCTGTAAAAGAAATCCACTTCCCTACGCATGAAACATGAGAGCCCCACTTTCCCTGTCACCTTCTCCTACCTAGAGGTATCGACAACTAAAACACAATGAAGGGAATGTGGGGTGTCATGTATTTTATTGTGAATTCCTAACATCTGACACATTATCACACCATCCTGTTGAAAATTGTGTGTTAATTATGTAGAGGTGTGCTTTTTGAGGTTGCGGGTTGGGCGAAATTGCTAGGCATAGGCTAATTTCCAACCAAATCACCTACTTTCGACAACATTTTAAAGAGTATTTTTCTTAAAATTGGTATTTTTTTTTAACAAACATGTTTATTTTCAATTTTAATTTTGTCATTTCACAATTACAATCTAAGCATACCTTCGACTTCTGAAAATTATTCTTTTCTGCTCAAATTTTTTGGGAAAACATTCCACATAGGATATAATTTTTCTATGATTGGTGGGATGCAGTAGCATGAGCATATTTATTAAACACATGTGAATATAGATTTTGATGCATTCACTACAAGAACAACTTTCATTGGGGAGAGTCGAAAAAAGTCACCATAAGCTCATTGATGATGGTCAAAAGAGCCTCTTTCAAAAAAAAATGAGTGCCACCAAAGGTGGCCTCGCCAAAAGTATAGGTGTTCTGGTGACATTCAAGGTTCGTCACAAATAATAATTATAATAACAGATATAGATCGTCATTGTTTCATATGAATAGAAATGATTTATTATGATGGACCTTTCATGGTCGTTACTATTGACGGATATATATGGCGACATTCATTGACCGTCACCATTTCATATTTTGGTGAGGGTCAAAAAATATCACCATAAGCTCATTGGTGGTGGTAAAATGATTTTTCATCATAAAAAAAAGGAATTTCACCAAAGGCCACATTACCAAAAGTATAGGTATTGTGGTGACATTCAAGGTTTGTCATAAATAATGATTATAATGATAGATAGTGACTGTCACCATTTCATATGAACAAAAATGATTTATAGTGATGGACCTTTCATGGCCATCATTATTATGCATATATATATGGTGGTGTTTGTTGACCGTCACCATTTCATATTTTGGTGAGAGTCATAAAATGTCACTATAAGCTCATTGGTGATGGTCAAAAGAGTCTTTGTCACCAAAAATGGATCGTCACCATTCCATATGAATATCAGGGCATGATGGAATCGAACCACCAACCTCCTACTTGTACATAAGGTGCTCTTCCATTGAGCTAGCACCCTTATAATTTAAAAAAATTTCCAATGAAAATTCATATATTGTAAATTTTAGAAATTTCAATAAATTATAAAACTTTGTAAAGTCTAGGAAAATATTTTATTAAACAAGAAAAATAGCATCGAAGCTACAAGTCCCTACCTAATGGTTATGGACATTATGAAAAGTGGGTGGAGGAACAAATATTTATGTATAAGATACTTAATATGTTCAATTGAACACTCAGTTAGAAGTGAAACTTTGAAGAAATTTATAGCCTATAAATAACCTATAATTATCAAACCTAAAATCTACAATTACACCAAAGATTTATTTCTCACCTTGTGAATCATCTAAATCTATTGTGACATCATAAAAAATTGGCTCTAAAACATTGATTTGCATGCCAAAAAGTACAAACAATGAGTACATATGATGCAATGATGAATAATGAGCTAGATGCTTGAATCCTACTAGTTATGGGGTCTAGAAAACTAATTGGGAGTGTTTCTCATTATTAATTAATTCAAGATGTCAAAAAAAAAACAATTAATAACAATGATTCTAAAATGTAACCATGAAAGAAATGTTAAAATTGTAAACAAAACGTTTTGCTAATATTCGTTACACCAACAAAATATCCAAGGGAAATTCAAACACTCTCAGATCCACACCAAGCATGAGTATCGAAAGGTGAAATTTCATAGATAAAAGGAAAGAACTCTCTATCTCTCAATGATAACTATGTCCTCCCACAAGTACTTCAACTAACAAAGGGGTGTGAAAACAATAAGCTCAAAGAAAAAATAACTACAAAATACAAAAATAAACTTGGGGGGTTTTGAACCCAAGTATCCATGTAAATACAAGGCCCAATCACCTCACTGCTTGCCTCTAGACCACATGCCCATGGGCTTAAAGCTTTTAGTTTTAAATGGAATCATCTTAAATTTTATTTGATTCTCTACTTTAGCATTGACATACATTACTAGTAAACAATGAAGTTTAAATAAGAAAAATACTATATGCTAAAACTACCAACAAAATACAAAATGGCACTAAGATTATGACTAACTCTGTGAAAAAATATAATTTTCCTATTTGTCTCTCCTCAATGTTGAAATAATGGTTCAAATATTATAACTAAGTCCTTGCAGAACCTATTCATCACTGGGAAATATTTATCAACAAAAAATAGGCTTATTATTATGTTGACCTCAATGACTGAAAGGAGATGGAACTCCATATCCATACTATTCAATTTCTGAGTCCTGCACTTTAATGTGAAGAATTAATTTTTTTTAATTTGTTTTTTATACATTACTAGTAATAGTAACACACTTAGTCTAGAGTAATGGACAATATGAAGGAGTCCAACTTGTGTTCCCCAAAGGGAACTAGCGAAAGGGGACATTTGGTTAAGCAACTGATTTTTTTTATGCACTAGAACCAAAGCGAGCCATTCCACTACTACAAGAAGTAGAGATAAATATTACAACTATGTAATATATAGATACAGATCCTACAGAGGTATATGCAAAATTAGATTTTCAAAAGACACATCAACAATTTTTTGCATATATGACAATCACATATAAATTGAACACAAATGAAAAATGTATATTTTCAGCACAGTACATGGGAAAGCATTGGGAAATCTTAAAAATGAAAAAATAAAAAGAGAAGCAAATGCAAGAGCAAAGAATAGAAAAAATAAATGGTATAGAGATAATTCAATAACCTCCAAATGAGTCACAAAGCAATCTAGCCAGCTTTGAATCTCTTATAGGAATATGGAAACTATTTTCAGCTAGAGCATTGATGTGTTGTGAGGGAAATATTAATGGATTTAGCCTCGTCCAATGTTTGTCCCTCACTACTTTCCAAGCATAACCAAAATTCAATTAGAAAAGGTCCAAGAAGAGTCATCCAAAGTCTCCGTGAAGCATTTTATTAACAACAAACGTATACCAGAATGGTTATATATATATATATATATATATATATATATATATATATATATATATATATATATATATATATATATATATATATATATATATATATATATATATATATATATATATATATATATATATATATATATATTACCAAATAAAAAGGTAAGAAATGTTGAAAAGTGTAACTAGGTTCGGTCTTCATAATGACATGTAATTCTGACTTGTGTAAATGATGTATTGAAGAAAAATAAAGTTGTTGTTAAGCCATGCTTCGTGGGTTTCATGAATAAGTGATTTTATTTTTAGTTGGCTCTCATTTGAGAGCATTAGGATTTTTCATGTAAAATCAAAGAATTAATGTCATGTATGAAGAGATCTTCTTGAGCATGTGTCATTGTACAAAGAGTCTATAATAGCCCTCCAAGACAAGCATAATAAACCTCAAAAGGATCTTCATGTTGGCCTCCAAAAAATATGAAATATTTCATGTCAGGTCACTACAATAGACACATATATTGGATGAAGATCATGTTGGCTTAATCGATGGCCAAAAACTGTTTATACCTGACTAGCATCACCACTAAAAACAAAATTTCAGACATCCTTATTTGAGATTTTCGGTGACATACCTCTTAGTTTTTCGGTGATAAGACAGTGATACAGTTCATATTCTCTTTTTGATTTCAAAATGTGATTACAGTTCAGTGCTAATCACAGGTTCGATGCTAATCATAGTTCGAAAGATGATCACAGGTTTGATGCCAATCACAGTTGCTACCACAATGAAGTTATCTCGGTGCTATATTGGCATGATGCTCAAATGTATTCAAGGAGGTGCAGGAACCACAGTTTGGTGGTATAAATAGAGGTCACATTCATTGGATATATGATCTCAAACAAAGGAAGATCGAAGAGGAAGAGGACCACAGAAGAAGCTTGAATGTGTCTTGGTCTTGGTGTGGCTGCTAGATCAAGGGTCATGGTCTTGGCATTCGTCAATTGGAATCTCAATAAGAATAATTTGTGCAGGTTTTCCTATGAAAGACTCATAGTTTTTGTCATGGATCATAGCCTACATTTTGTGTCTCTTTTCTATTTTATATTAATGCATTGGTTCCTATTTGATGAAGAAGAATGCTAATAATATAACAAGAATAAGATCTTAATCTAAACAAGCTAAAACAAATTCACAAACAGTCACTAATGAAGAGAAATTTCCTAATGTTGATGCCCTATATTTCTCAACAAGCAAGAGTCCCCAAGCTGTAAACGCAAAAATTTCTAGCAATAACAATGGAATACCTTCAGGTGTTCAATCATTCAGCTCTAGCAAAAAACATTGAGTTTCAAAGGGAAATAAGTTTTCCACTAGTTTACCTAGCAACCACTATCAAAGAGAAATCTAGTAGACAAGTAGTATTTCTTCCAATTTATATTTGGAGAAAAGAAAAAGGAAATTATGAAGTAATTGAAAAGGATAAAATATTTTCATTGTGCTGATATTCAACTCAATTCGATAGTTATCGTAAAGGGATAAAAATCAACTTTTACTTTTATGAGATATGGAAATTGAAACTAGTAATGCAGGACTTGGATTCAAAAAATTTATAGTGACTTGAACATCATCTTGAATTGTTGATGGAGGAAAAGCTTAGAAAAAAATAGCAAATATCTTGTTAACACTTTTAAAATGAAATTTGTTTCTTTCAAGCAATTATATTCTCCATGAATTAGCACCATGTTTCCCCTCTTGGAACAATGCAACAAAGTTCTCACTCATTGAAATGAAATATGTAAACAAAAATGAGTAAAATGAGACCCATAAGGTCATTTTAAAAATAGTTTTTTTCCCCCTACCTATGCAACTTTCTTCAAAAAATTGGTATTCCTAATTTTTATAAATTGCGAGTCTGCCAATTTTTTAGGCCTAGTTCTCATTTTTTCTTAACCTTGGCGATTTATCAACAACTCCTACAACACTAAAACAGAGATTGTGCAACCCACAATATGCCAATTATATTATGACAAATGCATCAGGCAGTTTTTATGTATCATACTCACAATGAATCCTATTGTTTTTTGTGATTAAAATAATGTACATTAAAAAAAATCATAAACTAATACCATTCACCTTCAAAACATGTTCTTTTTCCTTACATATGGCCCAGCATAATCCACTTGACAAAGTGATTCATAATTTTCCTTGGAAAAAGGGGAGGAGAGACCTAAGGGCCAAAAACCTTAACAGTAAAATATTAAGATTGTTGTTGGGTGCATGAATTGCACTTAAGAAAATTCCTCAACACTTAATTGTCAACCCGAGGGATTCGTAAACTTAGAGACGAAGCACAGGCAATGCCAGAGATGGTATGAATTTTCGTAATAGAAATTCCTACTTTAAAGAAAAGCTTGCAGAAAATATAACTAAATCATCAAAGTAATCTAGTGCTGGAACAAGAAATAATGCATTTGCAAAGGAATCAAAATAAAAAGGCAATATTTCCAACTGATCAATTTTTAATTACTGAGTATGTGTTATGTTTTTCTTTAGCATAGACACTTGGAAGTCTCGTAGAATGGGCCTTAAACCTGCTTCTTTAGAGATTTCCTTCTTGCACTAATCTGTCCTGCACTATCACAGTCTGCTTGCACTAGTGCAGGAACAGAGGTTTATGTAGGAGGTATAAATGGTGTCTTTACCGAAGTATTTTTACTTCATGCAAGGGCTAGAGCTTTTCTAGGTTCAAAGCACTCGGATCCTGTGGCAAGAAACTAGTTCTTGCACTAGATCATATTTTCTTGCACTTAGCTTTTAATCCTTTAAAAAAGTGTTCAATTATTGCAATTGCTAGTTTACTATTGAATCAAATTGCACACATAGAAGTGAATGTTTCCGATTTTAATAAAATGTAGAAGTAAATAAACAATCATTTATCCTGTCATAAGAATTTAAAGAAATAAATAAAATCGTGGAAAGTAGATTAACAAAACTTGCTGCATCACACCAACGTGTAATGGTGCAAGTTCATTTCTCCTGCTTGTACCAGGTGGTGGAAAGCTAAATAAACAAACTGCAGGAAAAAGAAATATCACACCAACGTGCACTGGTGCAGGTTTGCTTCTCCTACTTGTACTAGGCAGTGGAAAACCAAATAAACAAAACTACAGGAAAAAGAAATATCACACCAACGTGTGTAGGTGCAGGTTCACTTCTCCTGCTTGTACCAGGCGGGGAAATCCAAATAAATAGAACTGCAGGAAAACGAAATATCACACCAACGTGCACTGGGGTAGGTTTGCTTCTCCTACTTGTACCAGGCGGGGAAATCCAATCTGAAATTAAATGCAGGAAAGTAAATTGCAAGGAAAGAAAATGTAACTACTTCACACGATGGATCCATTTCCAATAAGACAGGAATACATGTGCTGAAAATTAAATCACACTTTAATAATTTAAACACACATTACAGAAAACAAAAAATAGGGTAAACGTGTTCGGTTGGCTGGTCCCTAGCCAACCAGCGCATTTCCTTTTCAAGTAGAAACGCTGCTCAATAACTCAGATCAGACTCATATGTTTAAGGGAACAAATAAGATTTGAAAAGCATGAGGTGGAGCTCCTTCTTCCTATTAATTCACAAAGGAAAAGTACATCATGAAATATAGATTCCAACCCAGATTTCGGTGATACCAGCAAAACAAAGTTACAAAAATACTGTTGTAGCGTTGCTCCTCCAACCCCCCCTTTTCTACGTGCATCATTCCTCCTTTTATAATCTTTCATAATGATTAAAACAAGTTGTTCCTTTGCAAGGAATATGGGGATTTAATCCTAGCCAGTTCTAATTGCATAGTATACTTACCTTTAATGTTGAAATCTCATTAAAACAAAGGAATATAAAATACTTACTTATTATCTCCGAGAATGCACAAAACCATGACAATGACAATTCAAGATAAACAAAAGAATGAGTGATTTCAAGTAAAAGGTGCTATAAAGCAAGGAAAAACAGAGGCCCAACAATTGTGACTTCTAAAATTGTAATGGGAACACATTTTTCTATACATAAGAGATCGGTTACAAAATTGTAAAATGGAGCCATGAATTATCTTTTTTGAAGCACCAAATCCACAAAGTAAAAACTTACTCGAATTAAAATTCTTGTTCACCTTATTGATTTACATTCAAAGAAGGTTGTCTTCCAATTTGAAGAGTCTGGGTAGCAGTTTGAATAAGGAATATATATAGAAAATGAGATGCCATATTAATGACCATTATTGATATGAACACATTACCAACAATGTGAATAGTCACACAAGAAAGTATGCAATTATTATAGGATACTCCAGAAACTGTCCACATCTCTATAAACTCAATTGTACCAAGACATATATAAAGATTAGAAACTATGTGAGTGTGGTCATGTTTGAGGCACTATATTTAGCTATTGTTTTCAGATAAAGAAATATGTGTATTCCAAAGTAACAGTTAAACATCTAATGTTTCATGTAAGTATCCATTTGGGGTATCCACGAGTATCCAAAGATATAGTTGCATGGATACAAGGAAAGAACTCTATACCTCTCAATGATAACTATGTCCTCCCACAAGTACTTACACAATGCAAAAATACAAAGTATCCAAAGCTGCAATTGCATGGATACAAGGAATACAAAAATACACTTCATCCCCCCTCTACCTTTATTGAATAGATCTCGAGGGATAACAAAAAGATCCATAGAGAATAGGATTAGAGTGGAAAAAATAAAGATGATAAGAAAACAAATAACCAACAATGAAATATACTAATTTGAACATGTATCCACATGTACTCAGAGATTAGAGGAAACAAAATAACCAAACGAGATTGATATTTTATCTAATTATTTAGTAAAAAGGAAGAAAATATCGGCCTCTTTTCTATTTTCCTATCAAATCAATTCTCTATGTATGACATTAGGGTTTTGTGCTACACTCTATGCTTACTCTCCAACATGAACTATGTCAGATTTTGATTTTCTCTCAAAATTCTTATTTTTGTATTGCTTCACTCGATGCAGTTTCATTATTCATATATTTTGGGTTTTCCCGAGATAGATTTTATAATTTTCAAGATTTGGTTTCTCATCGGATAAAGGATTTCTTTAAACCTCTTGCATTAAACTCATGCTGGAATGCACATTTTCCATGGATGCAGAGAGTTCTAAAACTTATCATTTTAAAGATCATGACAAAGATAATCATCAACCGAAAGAGTCACATGTGTCAAATACTTTTGAGAATAATCAGTTCCTCATATTTCTTGTGAATAATATGGTGCTAATAATTTTCCTTATGGAATAACATATCATCTTGAGTGGTGGTGAATGCTTGATTTATTTGCTGAATCAAATCCACCATCTTAACAATTTAATGTCCCAAGTTGATACAAAGGTTGAATTTGATTCAACATATATTGATTCATTGTACTCTGGATGGTTTCTTATATTTTCTATATTTGCATTCATTTTTAATTATTATGATTTATATGTTGTTGATCTAGTGTGAAACCAGATACAAAGGGAATCAATTGAGGATCGAGAGTATTATGTTCTAATTGATCCATTTGATCATAATACTAGGTGTAAAAGATGTCATGCAACTAGTCATTTTCCCACTGGTATATTTGATGATATTGTTTTGCATCAATTGATCTTTTTGAACCAATTGATATTTATGGATTATCATCTCACTATTTAGACACTTGTCAAGCAGTTGAGGCACTTTAGGATTTGTTGATGGTTTTTTCAAGTTCTCATGATTTTGACAAGGCTTCTGAACATGACGAGTTCAAATCTCTTACAAGCTTCTCTGTTTAATCCAATTGGGTTTCTATAAATTCCACTTGCTCAAGAAATTTAGGGTTTTCAAGAGGATTTTTCAGGGTACCATGATTTAATCTATGACTGGCTCGAGGAATCTTACTTAGCAAGCTTCGTTGCTAATAATAATTTTCTTTCTTTCTTGAGCTTTTCCAAGGATGAGCACAAGGACAAAGGTACATTCACAAGAATATTTGAATGTTTGTATCGTTTTTTCTCGAAGAGAAAAGGTATGGTTTCAAGCTTGTTATTTATGGCACAAAGAAAAAACCTTCAATTTTCTATGTGGGATATTCAAGTTGTTATCTTTTATTTTTTCCATTATTTTATATGGCTTTAATTTCTCATATATTTTTATTTGTAGGTTGGGAGAAAATTCTATTATTACATTGGAAATTTCACTTAGCCCTGACCTTCTATCCGATTAGGTTAAGAGTAGTACTAGTTGCATTCTAGTTTCTTTGTTTGCATCAATCATGCATTTTGCTTTCCATTTTTTCTTTTGCTTCGTTTTCTCACTTTTTTCATGCTTATCGCTTATTTTTTTCTTTTTATGTCATTTTTTTTCCTTATTCGTTTTTTAATAAGACCATACATGAAAATTTCTCTTATTTGTGTTGAATGGAAATTTGGAAAATATTTGAAAGGTTAATTGTGATGAGGAACAACGCTTAGCTAGTATGTGATCCTCTTATTTGTTTTTTATTACATATCTTTAACGTCAATGATGTCTAGACGGAAAATATGATTCGTTTCAAATGTAAGTCTTTAAGAAGAACCATGATGCTGATATCTATTTTATTATCTTCATTCCCTGACTCGATATGGTAATTGAATGGTGTTTTTCTTACCGATCCAATCAAGTAGAGAAGGGAAAGGAGAAAAATAAGAGCAATCATATTAATTTTATAGGTATATACCAATATATGATGGAATAAACTCTCTTGTTCTTAATAAGTTAGGATCTCTCTCCGAACCCGGTGATATAAATTCCTATAAATTTCTAATCGGAATAATAAAATAAAATAAAGGGTGAAAAAAGATAAATCCTTCCTGCACAGAGATGTGAAGCAAGAAGCTTTGCCAGGGTACTAAACATGCTCGCTGGCAGTGAATTAATGCTTGTGTTTCCTATAGTGACTTCATTGTCATACTGAGCAGGCCTCTTGGTAGTGAAGCAATGACGGAGATGAAACTAAAAATTTGATCATATTAAACTCACACATATATACTATCCTTCTCCCGTATCAAAATAATTGAGATATGATCAGCCTTATAAATGTATTTAGCCGAGAAAGGGATAGGAGAGACCATACTTATTACCAGGATAAATGGGGAAGCTGAGGTAATCCACACGATGAATCAATATCTCTTCAAACACTAAGACTTTGTGCTCAAATATAGACCTAATAAAATAAGCTATATTTCTTCCAGTGTGTCGCCAAGTGTTGTTGCTACAACAAACACCCTACAAAATTTTTCTTACACTTGAATCCTGAAGCCTCCTTATGATCCTATGATTTATCGTTCCTTTATTTTTCTTAGTCACCTCATTATCGTTTGATGATTTTCTAAGTGTTTAAGTCTTCTTATGAGATTTTAACTATCAAAATCACTTTCTCACACATTCCTAGCCTTTCATGCATTCATAAGCACACCCTTTTCTAGCAAGCCTAACAGTGAATGTGCCCTCTAAAAAATCAAGCACTATACAATCCTTGATGATAGTCATTGTGAAAATCCTGATAATAGAAACTATGGAGTACCTAAGGCCAATGATTGCACAATTCCTTATGAATAATGACCGCACAGTACTAAAAGTCAGTGCTTCCACAATCTCTAGTGATAGTTGTTGGCAATATGATGAAGAGTGTTGTCCTTGATGGCAACCCACTGAATGAAGATGAAGACATGAGACTGTTGACATGTGTTGTCCTTGATGGAAATCCACCTGATGAAGTTATTCTTGACCTGATAGGCTTGGTAAATGATGTAAATCTGATATGAAATGATGTTTGTTAGCAATATGATGCTGAGTGTTGGCCTTGAATGACAACTTACTTGATGAAGTTGTGCTTGATAGAATATGTCTTGATGAACTAAATCTGATGTATCTACAGTGAGTACAGAAGGGAATGAAGAAAGAAATTTAGTATGTGCTAGATCTATGATGAAAAGAGTATGTCTCAAGGCATACGCGGATTTGCGTACGAGAAGTCATGTATGCACGCGGGACACAACGTGCCAAGTCACGTATGGGCAAAAGCACTCATAAAGTGAAAAACCAGGGGTAACCACCATGGTATTGACCCATTGTATTGGGTAATGATTCGTCTAAATGACCCCGTCCAGGAATACCATCGGAAGTAATGTAGTTTTGGCTCATGGTATTGAAAAAGGGGCTCATGGTATTCAAAAAGGGTAAACCTATATAAAGAGAAGCAATTCATTGTGAAAATCATGAGTGTGGGTGCAAGATGTCTGAGCTTGAATGAATACTTCTCTCTGAAGTAGATCTGAATGGAAAGGGTTACAGTTGAATGATAGATCTGAATGTATGATGCACCAATGATGAAGAAGGGGATCTAGATCTGAAATGTACTTGTATTTGCTAGATCTATTTATGGAATGATTAGATCTGTGATGAGGCGAACATCTGTCTGAGGTAAAGGGTAAAATCTGAAGTGATGTATCTGTTGTGAAGAATTGCAATGACATAAAAGTCTGAAGAACCATACGCTAGTTCGCCGAAGAGGAAGCGCGTATATACGTGGCTTCGCTGAAGAGAAAGCGCGTATGCGCAATAAAGTTAGCTCTGTAATATGTACAAAAGTATACGATGGTTTATGTGAATGGAGGCGCGTATATACGCGACATCAGAGAAAGGAAAGCGCGTATGCAAACTAGGGTTTGCTGAAGTCTGTGGTAAGAAATGTCTGATCTGTTCTGCTGGTTTACTGATATCTGTCAGTGAGTTATATTTATCTGTTTCATGGTTGACTGAGCTTAAAAGTATGGAAAGGGTCCAGTCTGAAAATATGATGAAATGTGGCCTGCAAGTGGTGTCCTAAAGGAAGCTTTGGATCCAGTGTGAAAATTGATGAAACGTGGTCCATAGAGGTGCTGAGGGTTGTAGCCTTCAGTCAGGGGGTAGTAGCTCCCTTCCAGGTGAGGCTGGTAAATGAGAGCAGTGGGTCGTAGCTCCCTTCTAGGAGAGGCTGGTAAACGAGTCAGGGGGTTGGAGCTCCCATCCAGGAGAGGCTGGTAAACGAGCACAAGTGGGTGCTTGCGTGCTAGTAGGAGTCTACACCAGCACATATGTCATAAGATGTTTTCTCTATAATAAAATATTGAAGGCTGAGCAACTGCAGTGGTGGTTTTCTCCCGACTTGGGTTTCCACCTAAAAATCCTGGTGTTCATGTGTGATGCTTTGTGTGATGGTTTATTCTGTTGTTACTACACATGTTTACTGTTAGCTTAACATCAGATGAATGAATATTGCAAAGAACTAATTTAATAAACATCTGCATATTTAGATCTCTGCTAATACGCTAGTTGCATGAAGGCTATCCACGTGTATACACGAGTTTACTAAAGGAAAGTAGCGTATGGGTTTTAGAGAGTGAAAAAGTAAAAAGTTTTGAATATGCAGTAAATACTGATTCACCCCCCCTCTCAGTATTTTTTCCAACAATTGGAATCAGAGCGGGGTCCTTCTGCCGAAGCTTGATCGCTTGAAGGAGATCCGTCACAATGGGAAGTCAAGAAGGATTAATGTCTATAAAGCCACCTCTATTCAATGGAAGCAATATGATATTCTGGAAGGTACGAACAAAAGCATATCTGCAAAGTCTCGGTGCAGATGTATGGGAAATCGTGGAAGAAGGTTATCAATACCCGGCAAGTATTCCTACTAATGCAGCTGAAAGGAAGAAGTATGAAATCAATGCCAAAGCAGTGAATGTCTTATTGGGAAGCATGTCTGAATCAGAATTTGCTAAAGTGATGCAGCTACATTCAGCTAAAGACATATGGGACAAAATCATTCTAAGCTATGAAGGAGACACAAAGGTAAAAAGTGCAAAACTCCAGACTCTTAGAATTGAATATGAAAATTTGAAGATGCATAGTGATGAAAGTGTTGCCAGTTTCTTTCTTCGTCTAGATGATATTGTAAATCGGATGAGAAATTTGGGTGAAACCATAACCGATACTACTCTGGTGGAAAAAGTCCTAAGATCCTTGACTTCAAAATTTGACTCTAAAGTTTCAGCTATTGAAGAAAGGCAAGATCTGCAAACTCTTACTATTGTTCAATTACATGGTATTCTAACTGCTTTTGAAATGAGACAACGAGGTCCTTTCAAATCAAAGAAGTTGTTTTTAAGGCGTCTGCAAAAGGAAAAGAAAAGGAAGTTGTCAAAGAATCCAGCTATATATCTCAAGAAGAAGAAGAAGCAAATTTTGTGAGAAGACTCCAACTAGGAACCTGAAGATTCAAAGGTAAGCTTCCTTTCAAATGTTTTGATTGTGGAAGAGTTGGTCATTATGCTACAAAGTGTCCTTATAAAGAAACATCAGCTAAAGGAAAAGAAGTAGCAAGAAGGAATAAGAATCGATCTAGCACAAGAAAAAGTTATTATACTAATGAAGACAGTGATGGGTCATCTGATAGTGAGGAAGAATGTAAAGAAGATTTTAGACTTCTCATGGCATTTGAGCAAAGAGAAGAAAAGGATACTTTTGTGGATGCTCTAGAGGACAATGATTTTCTTGAAGAAAACAATCAACTCAAAGTAAGCCTAGAAGAAAAGAACATAATCATAGAGACTCTTGAAAATCGGCTTGAAGCAAAGGAAAAACGCATTGAGGAATTGGAGTGTGAAGTAGTAAGTCTAAGGAAATATAATGAGAAAGTGAAGACTCTCAATCTTAGATTTGCTAAAGGTTCAGAAACCTTAGATGAGATTATCAAGATACAACGGTCTCCTCTTATAAAAACAGGTCTTGGATATACTGGGGAATCTTCCCAGACTTCAACACCAAATTATCTGAAAGCAGCCACAACTAGTTCTCTACATTCAGCCACTCAGCAAGGGAACAAAGGATCTTTACAGATAAAGCATGATCATCTCAAATCAAGGAAGACTAACAGGGAGATATTTCAAAGAAGCTACAACCAACAGTTAAATTCAAATAGAAGATTTCATGATCGCAGAAATTTCTACTTCAATGGACAATGTTTCTCATGTCACAATTTTGGTCATAAATATGTTCAATGTGTTGCATATAAAACCATCATGACAAGAGAAGCAAGAAAGATAAGGATGAATGACGAACCAAAGAAGAACACCTATAACAACTTTTCTCCTCTTCAAAACGAAGTTGAATGTACTTATTGCAATAACTTTGGTCATGAAGAATCTGAATGCAGGAGCAAGGTCCAACCAAAAGAACATGTTCCCTCAAGCTCTAAAGTGTGGAAAAAGAAAGAAATACCGGTTGAAAATTGTGGGATAGCGTTATTTGCAGAAGGTGAAGAAAATAAATGGTACATTGATAGTGGGTGCTCAAGACACATGACAGGTGACAAAAGCAAACTTCTTGCATATAATGCTCTAGAAAAGGAAAATAAAGTTACATTTGGAAATGATACTCCTGTTGTAATTAAAGGAAAAGGGTCAGTATTTCTAAAAGAAAAGGTGAAGGCTAATGATGTCATGTATGTGGATGGATTAAGGCATAACTTGTTAAGTGTAAGTCAAATGTGTGATCAAGGAATAGAAGTGGTCTTTAGTTCAAAAGAATGTGTGGTTCGTGATCTTGATACAAGTAAAATCATTATAAAAGGAAAAAGAAATCTAAGCAACCTGTATGTACTGAACAACATAGATCAATGTTACTTGAGCAAGTCTTCAGAAAATTGGCTATGGCATAGAAGGCTGGGGCATCTGAGCTTCTCTCAAATCAACAAAGCAAGCAAACTTCAAGCTGTTCGTGGTCTTCCCAATATTAATCTACCAGAAAGTATCATATGAAAATCTTGTCAATTCGGTAAGCAGACCAGAGTACGATTTAATGCCAAAGAGGGATCATCAAGTGAGCCTCTTGAACTCATTCATACTGACATATGTGGACCTATGAGGAAAAATTCACCACGTGGGGAAGAATACTATATCTTATTTATTGATGATTACTCTAGAATGTGTTGGATCGGGCTCATTAAACACAAAGATGAAGCATTTGAAAAATTTTAGATCTTCAAAGCATTAGTTGAAAATGAATTAGATCTAAAAATCAAGTGTCTTAGATCTGATCGAGGAGGAGAATATACATCAAATGAATTCTTTGAATTTTGTGAACAACATGGCATAAAAAGACAATTCTCTGTAGCAAGTACTCCACAACAAAATGGCATAGCAGAAAGAATGAATAGAATAATTCAACAAATGGCTAGAGCTATGCTCGATGATTCTGGAACTCCTGACATGTTCTGGGGAGAAGCAGCACATACAGCAGCTAACATTCTCAACAAGGCTCATGTTCGGGTAAATAGTGACAAAACTCCATATGAACTCTGGTATGGTAATTATCCATCTGTGAAGCATTTTAGAGTTTTTGGAAGTAAATGCTTTATCAAAAATAATGATGAAAAGCTTGGCAAGTTTGAACCTAGATCAGATGAAGGGATATTTCTTGGTTACTCATCTTCAAGAAAAGCATACAAATGTTACAATAAAAGGCTTCGAAAGATTGTTGAATGTATTGATGTTGTTATTGATGAGTCTTCTGCAGCTCCTAAAGAAGAAAAACAAACAACAAAAGAAGATGATGGTGACCTATGTCCTTCTACATCAAATATAAATGATATAGACAGTGGATCCAATGAAGAACATGAAGATGATCTATCTGAAAAAGCTCCATCCAGATATGTTCAAAAGAATCATCCTGAATCTCAAATTTTGGGAGACAAGGAATCAGGTGTACGAACAAGGAGAACTCTTGTGGGATCTTCTAGTCATTTGGCACTTCTATCCACAATTGAACCACACAATGTCAATCAAGCTAGCAAAGATGAATGTTGGAAGCAAGCCATGAATGATGAGCTTGATCAAATTGAAAAGAATGACACCTGGGAATTGGTACCAAGACCACATGATAAAAATGTCATTGGAACTAAATGGATTTTCAAGAACAATTTAAATGAGAATGGGGATGTTGTAAGAAACAAAGCTAGATTGGTTTTCAAAGGGTATACTCAACAAGAAGGTATAGACTTTGAAGAAACTTTTGCTCCTGTAGCTAGACTTGAAGCCATAAGAATGTTTCTTGCTTTTTCAAGTTATCAACAAATCAAATTTTATCAAATGGATGTTAAATATGCTTTTCTTAATGGTGATCTAGAAGAAGAAGTATATATAGAACAACCGGAAGGATTCATTTTGGGAAATGATGCAAATCTTGTTTGTAGACTTAAAAAGGCTCTATATGGTCTCAAACAAGCTCCAAGGGCTTGGTACTATCGTCTTGACAAATATCTTCATCAACAAGGATTTTCAAAGGGGTCTGCTGACAGCAACTTATACACAAAAGTTGAAAATGATAAACTATTGATTGTGGTTGTATATGTTGATGATATCATTTTTGGGAGTAACGAAGAATCTATGAGTCAAAAATTTGCTTCTGTCATGCAGCAAGAATTTGAAATGTCCTTACTTGGGAACTAACATTCTTTCTTGGCTTGCAAGTGCATCAAACTGCAGATGGTATATTCCTATCACAAGAAAAATATCTTAAGCAAATTCTGAAGAAGTATGGCATGGAAGAATGCAAACCTGTAAGTACACCAATGATAACCGGATGTAATCTTAGCTCTCATGATGATTCTCCCCCGGTGAATCAACTAGAATACAGATCAATGATAGGTAGTCTACTTTATCTCACTGGGACTAGACCAGACATTATGCATGCAGTTGGGATTGTTGGATGATTCCAAGCTAATCCAAAAGAGTCTCACCTTCAGGCTGTTAAAAGAATATTCAAATATCTACAAGGAACTCAAGACTTTGGTCTATGGTATCAAAAGAATGCTGATCTTACTCTTCATGCTTACACTGATGCAGATTGGGCTGGAAGTGTTGATGATCGGAAAAGCACTAGTGGTGGTGCATTCTATATGGGACCCCAGTTAGTATCTTGGTTCAGAAAGAAGCAAAATTCTATTGCCTTATCTACAGCAGAAGCAGAATATGTGGCTGCCGCATCTTGTTGCACTCAACTCCTTTGGATGATGCAAACCTTACAAGATTTTCAAATCAAATGTACACCTCCTGTCCCCATTAAGTGTGAAAATACAAGTGCCATCAGTATTTCAAAGAATCCTGTTATGCATTCGAAGACCAAGCACATTCCCATCAAGTATCACTTCTTACGTGTTCAAGTGCTTGAGCAAAAGGTGAAGTTGGAGTATGTTCCCTCCAAAGAACAAGTTGCTGATATCTTTACCAAACCTCTGCCCAGGGAAGCGTTCGAGTATCTAAGACAGAAGCTGGGAGTGTTCTCTGCCAGTCAAAAGAACAAATCTGCATAAATTTAGAAGATGGCATTGGATATGCGGGTTTCATGAAACACAGTCGCGTATATACGCGAGTTCCTGCACAGAAAACTGCGTATGTCTGATTGCTGACAATTTTCTGGTTGGAGTCAGCTCTTTTCAGCACAGCTGCAGTGCGGTTTGGTATCTCTGATATTGTTTGGTATCTCTGGTGGTGTTCCAGTTCTCATAATTCTATTTCTCATGTTTTGATAAAGATGCCTTGATGATTTGTTGGTGAAAGTGTTCAGGATGCACAAACTAAGGGGGAGCCTTAGTCATATGAAAAGGATGCTTGGATGCACAATTTTAGGGGGAGCATTAGCTTTGCTGAGTATAATGCATTGTTGGCATTATAATGGTTCTGAAATATGTTCTCTTTCTTGAGAACTTTCTGGAATGTGACATGGTGTCCTTGTATTCTTAATATACCTATCTGTTGTGGTAACCAAACACCATTGTGGTTGCCATCAAGTCCAAAGGGGGAGATTGCTGGCAATATGATGAAGAGTGTTGTCCTTGATGGCAACCCACTGAATGAAGATGAAGACATGAGACTGTTGACATGTGTTGTCCTTGATGGCAATCCACCTGATGAAGTTATTCTTGACCTGATAGGCTTGGTAAATGATGTAAATCTGATATGAAATGATGTTTGTTAGCAATATGATGTTGAGTGTTGGCCTTGAATGACAACTTACTTGATGAAGTTGTGCTTGATAGAATATGTCTTGATGAACTAAATCTGATGTATCTACAGTGAGTACAGAAGGGAATGAAGAAAGAAATTCAGTATGTGCTAGATCTATGATGAAAAGAGTATGTCTCAAGGCATACGCGGATTTGCGTAGGAGAAGTCGCGTATGCACGCGGGAAACAACTTGCCAAGTCGCATATGGGAAAAAGCGCTCATAAAGTGAAAAACCAAGGGTAACCACCATGGTATTGACCCATTGTATTGGGTAATGATTCGTCTAAATGACCCCGTCCAGGAATACCATCGGAAGTAATGTAGTTTTGGCTCATGGTATTGAAAAAGGGGCTCATGGTATTGAAAAAGGGTAAACCTATATAAAGAGAAGCAATTCATTGTGCAAATCATGAGTGTGGGTGCAAGATGTCTGAGCTTGAATGAATACTTCTCTCTGAAGAATATCTGAATGGAAAGGGTTACAGTTGAATGATAGATCTGAATGTATGATGCACCAATGATGAAGAAGGGGATCTAGATCTGAAATGTACTTGTATTTTCTAGATCTGTTTATGGAATGATTAGATCTATGATGAGGCGAACATCTGTCTGAGGTAAAGGGTTAAAATCTGAAGTGATGTATCTGTTGTGAAGAATTGCAATGACATAAAAGTCTGAAGAACCATACGCTAGTTCGCCAAAGAGGAAGCGCGTATATACGCGGCTTCGCTGAAGAGAAAGCGCGTATGCGCAATGAAATTGGATCTGTAATATGTACAGAAGTATACGCTGGTTTATGTGAACGGAAGCGCGTATATACGCGACATCAGTGAAAGGAAAGCGCGTATGCAAACTAGGGTTTGCTGAAGTCTATGGTAAGAAATGTCTGATCTGTTCTGCTGGTTTACTGATATCTGTCAGTGAGTTATATGTATCTGTTTCATGGTTGACTGAGCTTAAAAGTATGGAATGGGTCCAGTCTGAAAATATGATGAAATGTGGCCTGCAAGTGGTGTCCTAAAGGAAGCTTTGGATCTAGTGTGAAAATTGATGAAACGTGGTCCATAGAGGTGCTGAGGGTTGTAGCCTTCAGTCAGGGGGTAGTAGCTCCCTTCCAGGTGAGGCTGGTAAACGAGAGCAGGGGGTTGTAGCTCCCTTCTAGGAGAGGCTGGTAAACGAGTCAGGGGGTTGGAGCTCCCTTCTAGGAGAGGCTGGTAAATGAGCGCAAGTGGGTGCTTTCGTGCTGGTAGGAGTCTGCACTAGCACATATGTTGTAAGATTTTTTCTCTATAATAAAATATTGAAGGCTGAGCAACTACAGCGGTGGTTTTCTCCCGACTTGGGTTTCCACCTAAAAATCCTGGTGCTCATGTGTGATTCTTTGTGTGATGGTTTATTCTGTTGTTACTACACATGTTTACTGTTAGCTTAACATCAGATGAATGAATATTGCAAAGAACTAATTTAATAAACATCTGCATATTTAGATCTCTGCTAATACGCTAGTTGCATGAAGGCTATCCACGTGTATACACGAGTTTACTAAAGGAAAGTAGCATATGGGTTTTAGAGAGTGAAAAAGTAAAAAGTTTTGAATATGCAGTAAATACTGATTCACCCCCCCTCTCAGTATTTTTCCCAACAATAGTGATTGTGCGGTTCATGAAGATAGTCCACTTTGAAATCCTTTTTGATAGTTAGTGTGAAATCTATATTGAAAGTAAGCATTCAATCCTAATATTATATCATTTTATCAACCTTAGTTGCAACTACTTAAATGTGACTTTTGTGCACCTTTTCTTTCACAAGTGTCACTTTCACTTTTACGACTATCATTTTTGCTTGATTTCACTTTAACAAGTGTCAATTTTTCTTTCTTTTGACTTTGGCATGTGTCACTTTCACGTTTTCTAGCTTTTTAAAGTGTCATTCTCACATTTTATTACCATCATAGGTGTGAGTTTTAACATTTTACACTCCTACATGTGTCACATGTTGGTGCATCATTAGAGCCAACTCTAGTGCATTGTTATGCATTAGTTAGTCATATATATCATAATAATATGTGTTAGACACATTCTCACAACCTAGCACACTTTTTGGTTGAAATCGACACTCCTATTGTAACTTGTATTCTAAGTGTCAAAAAAGCTACATTTCAACTGTGACACTTAGAAATAAGTGTTGATTTGTTGTCATTTCAAGGTATGCATGTATATTTTGAGTATTTTTCATTCTATTTCCTTGTTTTCATGTTATCTGACTGAGGGATCATTGTTTTAGGAATTTTTTCCATGTCTTGTTCTCTCTTCTCGGATTGATCCCACACCTAGTCATTTTTGGAGCATTCATTTTCTTTGAAACTTGCTAAATCTCTCCTATAACTTCACACGATGCAGTCTTAAGTCATAGTGAAGCATCCTTGCCTCTTGGAATTGCACACTATGCAATCTCTACCTCCAATAATTGTGCATTCTATAGTTTTAGTACTTATTCCCTGCCTCCTACATCTGTCAATTGCGCAATCACTGCTCAATCAGGCATCCACTATGCACTACAGAGTCTGAGTTAGTAGTCAAGCATGTATTAATCCTTGACTTTCTCAACTACACAATCACCTACTTCAGTCCCTCTATAACTATGCATTACACAATCATAGTGAGCAAGTCTACATCACTTCATCACTAGCTCCCTCAATTGTGCAGTTATATCTTCATGTCTCTCAAGAAATGCACAGTGTACAGTCACAGTGACTCGACCTTCATCACTACCTCATGGAACTACGCATTGCACAATCCCTGATCCTCCTTCTCAATCCTATAATTTTTCCCTACTTGATCATCTTGTTGCATAAGAAACATGATATAATAGGAGATTTTGGAACTAATGTTGTCTTGTCATGAGTGAATTACCTTTGTAAGTACTATTACCTTTACATGATAGGATGATTCTCAAGGAAGAATCCAAGGAAGGCTATAAGATAGCACTTGCGGAGAAGAAGCACCAAAGGGACCATCATGAAGAACCTGAAGGAATCTTGGACTGAAACAAAGACATGGCAACTCATTCTAACTTGGAAGGTTTTTACCTTCATCTAAACCCTTTGGAGGGTGAAGATGAAGTACAATCAAAGATCCATCATGAATAATATACAAATATTGAAGCTAGGAGAAAGGCTTCGGTTGGACACATCAAAATGAAATTTCATGTCATCAATTCCATGTAAAGGGTTGTCCAAGTGTCATCACAAAGTCTTCTAACAGTAAATGTATCTTGGAACATCATTTGTCGATGTAATTATTATATTTTCAAAAATGATAAAATGTGAAATGTGTGGAAGACCTAGGGTCCCACATGGAATGTGAACAGTCAATAGAAAGTTCTAAACTCATGTAGAAGCTCAAATTTCATATAGGAATTGGAAAAGTAATATTCAAATCTCAAGTGTCATTAAGGAGATTAAGAGTCACATGCGACATAGACAACCACCTCTTTTGTTATAGATATACCATCATATATCAAGAGAATGGACTTTATACTTTATACTTTGGACTTTTAATCTTGGCTTCTCTAGTTTGGCATAGGAGAGAGGATCTTTCTTTCGAGGAGAAAGTAGTGACTTAATGTTCCAATTATTGGCTCCATGTGATTTGCAAGAGTGGCAAGAACAAACACTGCACGGGCCACATCAGAACCACTTTGGAATCCTAGGACCTAGCCCTCCTAGATTCAAAGAGGGATCTCTCTATTAAGGTGTTTTTAATTGATATATATTTTTTCTCTTTGTTTAAGATTTTAGGCTCGTTATGAAGTTATAAGGACTTGTTTTTTTTGGTTGGATTAATTGATAGATTGAAGGATCAATGGTGTGATTGATTGAGGGAATGTTTCAACTAAAAAAATAGACTGTGGGAAGACATCAATCCATTGGGAAATGGATTCATAAAAGGATTTAATTGTTCATCAACTCTGCAAGGGCATTCATAGGGCAAGCTAACTATATAAGGTGGATTCTTTAGATTAGGTTGTGATGTGAAACAATAATTATTTGTGAAGGTAGCAAAGCTATAGTCAGTTAAGAATCTTCTAGCTCTAATTAGACAAGAAAATCCTTTTAAGGTAACTGCTTGGAGCAAGCGAAAGGATAAGGAAAACCATAGATATATTTGGACAAACTTTAATAAGAAAACCTCTTAGACAACAATCTAGTAATTCAAGAACTACTTTCAGATAAAGAAAAAATGTAAGATAACAACAAAAGTGGTCTAAGATCAAATATAAATAATCTAATTTACTCTTGAAAAACTCTCAAAAGACTCTTCAAAGCAACATTTCAAGGCTTATCAGAGGGCAAGGCATACTATGAACCTATATGGTTTTAGACTTTAATAAGTGTACTTTAAAGAAAGGTCTTAAAAACAATATCTCAAGTCTTACTCAAAGGAACATGGATTCACCATAATTTCCTTGGTTTCACTCTATTGAATCATTCCCAAGACAACAAGCTAGATATAACTAGAAGGCAATTAAGAATATTCTAATCAAACCTTGCAGAAGAAAACATGAATGTAAAGAATATAGATAGAAATAGTTTGTTGAGATAGAAATCCCTAATCTAAACTTATACTTCTTTATCAGAGAAAGAGGAACATAATGGAAAACATAAGGAGAAACAATAACAATTTAGGAAAACTTCACCATTGATATAGCTCAAAGATCATGTGAACATGCTTTTATTACTAATGATAAAACTAGTTACAATACTCCAGGTACAATAACTCTATGCAACTCAGAGCTTTCTTCAGTTCAGTCTAGCATTCCTCAACTACCTCAGCAGCAGAAATCAATCCAATAACCATCAAGTAACCAACATTTAAAATGAGGCTCATATGCAATATTTATATGAAAAATGAGGAGGTGCTACCAAAATAAGGTATTTAAATGCTATTTATTACAGAGTTAATGATTTTTGACCTTTTAGACCATGCAAAGTCCGAGGCAAAAATATCTGAAAGAGTTACTCTGAAATAATAACTTTTGCCTTAACTTCAGAGTTAATTTAGTTGAAATATTTGACTTTAAAGGCTTGGTAATAACTTTGTAATAATTGTTTGAGCTACTTCAAAATATCTCTGACTGTGCAATAACTGCCTAATAAATATCCAGGGTGAAACCACTTTTTTTGTGCAGGTTCAGAGTGTTAACATGTGGTGCCGATTTCCGCATGATATTAAATCTATCC